>OW028656.1:11200000-12400000 GCA_932294365.1 Diachrysia chrysitis | reverse complement strand
AGAGATCAACAATGGAGCCGCCATTGTACCGCACACAAGTGTTGGCTCCGCCTCGATTCAAAAGTGCCAAGCCAAGGGCCAGGGCCCACTCCTCAACTAGCCGTCCCCGCGCATTCGTCGCCGGAGAGCCCCACGCGGTGGATTTTGCATTAAAGTCTCCGGCGACTAGGACGGGGCGAGACTGGTTTTGGGTCACGAATAAACCGAGTCGGGCCATAAATTCCTCAAATTCAGCTAGTTGTCGATTTGGTGAGAAATAAACTCCGACGACAACCAGCTCTCCGATGTGTGCGGCGACGAATCCTCTTGCCCGCGTTGTGTTTTCAATGGTAGAGGATCCGAAAGCTACCGACGATATTATTGCGACCAAACCGTCTTCATCCCCTACCCAGTTATTCCTGGGCGGAATGAAGTACGGCTCGGAAGCAATTACGACATTAATCGACCACTCTGCCATACTCTGCAACAGCAGGTCTTGGGCTCTGGCAGAGTGGTTGATGTTCGCCTGGAGGACCTTTAGAGCCATTAATTAATGTCTGTCTCCATCACTCCTCCCCTATCTGGCACCGATACCGGTACTGAGACTGCCACCCGCTTCTTCTGAGGCCCTTTGTTGGCCCCGCACGAGCGACTACCGACAATGTGGTCGGCTGCTTTGCCTAGTGCCTCACACGCCGGGCAGTGAAGCGACTCCAAGCAATCCCTCATCCTGTGGCCAGCTTGACCACACCGGAAGCAGCGCTCCGAGCAGTCCACATCAGACGAACACGCAACCCCCACGTGCCCGTTCAATTGGCAGCGGAAGCAACGCATGGGCCTCGCCTTCATGAGCTTAACCTTGGCCGAAGACCAGCCGACCATAAGCCTTCGGTCTTGCCCTTGCGCCGCCACCAACTTTTGGACCACTGCTACCGGGCAGGAAACTACTACTGTCCCCAATCCGGTGCGGTCCCGCCTTATATCTCCCATGCGAACTTGGCCGGGAGTGCAGCCACCTTTTTGAGCGACAGCAGTGATAACTTCCTCTTTGGTGGCGGAGTCGTCCAGCTCCAATAGCCTTATTTGGGCACTCTTAAAAGGCCTTGAGACACGGACGTCCTCCGCATCCAAGGTCGCCCTGAGCTTCTCAGCTAAAGCGTCCGCTTTATCCCCGCTGGTGGCCCCGGGTATCTGCAGCATACGAGCGCCCGTGGCTGTAATTTTAGGTCGTACCCCCGCGATACCCAGCTCCTGTAAGCTAATACCCTGCTTGGCCTTCGTCATGACCTCCGTGTAGGTCATTCCTCTCTTAATGGCCTCGGGCTGCAAGGTAAGCACTACCGCCGTTGTGCTTGGCTCCTTCAGCCGCGCCTTCTCTTTGGCCTTTTCTTTCTCGGCCTTCTTTCTGGCTTTTGCTTTGGCCTTCTGTTTTCCCCTTTTCTCTCCCACCGTCTCCCATTTGCCATCAGCGGGTTTGTGTTGGTTGAGATCGTTAGGAAGGGAGAGTATTTTTGTATAGTTTGGTGCCTGTGCCTTCTGCACGGGCGTGGCAGTTGTCGGCAGCAGCTCTTTCACTACACATTTTATAGGGGCCGCCGCAGGTTGCTTCCTTCTGAGCTGGGGACGGTCTTTGGACGCCTTAGCTGCATAAGAGTTCTGTGGCGACGCCGGAGTCGGCTTGCTCGCTGCAGTCATAGCAGGCCGATTTTCCGATGCCAAAGGTGGCCGCAGAATCTTGCCCTCCAGAAAAGAGACCCGGGCGAGTACTTTGGCGATCTCCTCTCTGAAGATAACCGCCAGCTCTGAGTCCTTTTTAAGCTGCGGCCTGGCCTCGTCCTCTCGATTAGGCCCGTGTCTCAGGGCAGCTAGCTCCGTCCGTATGTCATTTAGCTCCTCGCGGAGGTTTGACATTTGCGCCTTGAGACGCTCGTTCTCCGTCTGCAATAGATGCGTTTCTTCCGACACTGACCGCTGAAGGAGTACTTCTGTGACCACTTCAATCACGGCAGTCGCGTCCTTCAGGACATTCTGGTTTTTGGCTTTTAGTCCTTTGGACATTTTGGCCACCGATTTAATAGAGGTCAAGGCCTCCTTGATCTTCTGACTGATGTCACCGCCGGTCAACGAATTGCCGTCCGGCACCAACAACGTGAGCTGAGAGCACCTCGACCCTCCTCTTTCTTCCGAGGTTGCATCAGCTATATGCCTATCTTCCAAAAAGGAGGCACGCTTGCCTGCGTCCTTCTTTTCGGTTTTTTCCTTTCTTCCTCTCAGACTCCTCCTTGGACGAGAAGTAGATGCCTCGGCATCAGCTTCACTCGTTGCCGGAGAAATCAGTTCACCCTCAGCCTTTCTTTTTTTGGGCTGACGCCAAAATTTTGGCATCGCCGTTCTCCCACTCTCCACGCTGGTCACACTGACCATGTCCAACTCATCCGAGTCAGACATCACTCCTCCTTCAACGTCAAAAGGTTTTTTAAAAGTAGTACAATCCATATTTGTTCCCACGAGTATGGGAGAAGTATATCGTCGTTCCCGAGCAGCGCTCCCTGTGCCCGGGAAAAGTCTAGCGTGACCCTTCGAGGTTTCGACCGTTGCCTCGTCGGGGATTGGCACTAACGACTGGAGACCCTCCAGCCATTCATCCTCTCACCGTGCATCGCAACTTAGGATTAGGGGTTTTTTCAGAGGTGACCTTCCTCGCAGCCCAACCAGTTAAGGTCAGACCCCCGTTCCTCATAAGGTCCACCCGACCTATTGTTGAGGTTTACGGGTTGGCCGGCGGTGGCCTAGAAAAAGGCCTGTCCGGAGGCAGGGTAAGTGCTCTCCGGACCCGCCGCCCCCTCCATGGTTTTTGCAAGTGGTTGTCTCCACCGGAAAGAATAAGGAAATTTTGGGTAGGAATAGGTAGGGATAGGGCAAATTGCCCTTTAAGGATGGGAAAAGGTAAAGAAGGAAAGGAAAGGAAGACACTGGCCGTTTGTCCGCCCCATTACGGGACGCAACGGTACGCCCAAGACCCCTGGTTTTGGTCCGCGCCGGGTCCACCCCGGTACTGCACTGTGCAGCATTCCCCTATCCACCACCTGGGGACGCGCCCGATAGCAGTCCAGGAACTGCTCCCGTGGGAAAAACCGTCCCACGGCGGGGAGTGGTCACCACTTACCATTGCGCGACGTTATGTGGGTTCGATCGCCGCATAAGACAAGCATTTGTGTTATCCACAAATACTGAAAATAAAATTGCTGTCATCCATTAGGGAATCAGTTAGAAGCAGTGCAAAAATAATCGACGGCAAGGATAAAAGAAAGTCTTAGCCCAGCAGTGGAAGTACAGGCTAGATATAATAATAATAGTCTTGAAGTCAATAGATCATCAACAACTACTTGATCATTCACAAGAGGTCAAAAGGTTGTGAACTATACCATTCCGATCACAATTACACAAGGCAATTAACACCCACAAAACAATATTGATTATAATCATCTTGTTGCACTACCAACAATAGTTGAGAGAAAGTGAGGTTAGATAAAGGTAGCGTTGCATCACTAGCGAAGCGAGTTCAGGCGATTTATGTGAGAACATGCACTTTGACTCTATAGCAGGAAGATTGTTCGATTTATGCGTGTCGTGTTTACCTTACACGTTTAGAGGTAGGTTAGGATCTAGGTACTTAGTTTTGATTGCGTAACTACGTGTGAAAAGCTTGATGCAAGTTTTTATGCATCGTTTACCTTTTGAATAAAGCTTGCAGTGTGATCTCTTCTTTAGCATCTAATATTAATTTTATGGGCAGATTAATATCCATTACAATAAACACACATTTATATGAAATAAGAAACTGTATGTGCAATATGACGTTATGTTGTTGTATGCGCAAGAGTGAATTCTTTGCAAGAATTGTTCCGTGAACTTATACCGCGGAAGATGCGCGGGTCATGTACCCGCAATAATGACCATCTCATATTTTCTGCGAATGCTTTCTAATGTTTAACGGTAATGTGCTAAAACTCTTTGGTGATTTACATAAAAAGGTTGTTTAGAGATGTGAATTGGCTGAAATTTGGGATACGTAACATTCCAAAATGAAAAAAAAAGAACTTAGAATATTCTTTGTTTAAAAATGGTGTCGAAATTCCATGACTATAATTGTGTTGATTTCTCTCATGACAATGTCGAGTGCACTATGACATGCGCGCACATTATGTCACAAGATGGCGCCACTTCCGCTCCACCGGAAGTCACGGAGCCACCATTACGGAGAGCTTTCGACTCTGATCACAATCGTGCTTACTGACATAATGACTTCATATTATGTGATGGGAAATTATTGAGCCCTCATTGCTAAAAGATGATGGGAAAATTGTCGTTGTACCTAATAGCCAATGTATACGATCTTATGGTCGACAAAAATCTATCGATCTTGAGTCAATTCTTTATTAGTTTGTAGATACAATTGTTTTATAGTAATAACAAAAGTGAAAACTTTAACGAATGAAACACATTATACATAATCAAAATGAACATTAATTTTAGAAACTTTCATCTTTATAGGTAACTAGAAATTAGATACTGGGTAGTTTACAGTCTTTATAACTTTGTACACTACGTGTAATTAAAACCGTTTATTCTACACATTATGAAAAGTGTTTTTGTTGTTTACTCGCGGATTAATTATCTTTATTGTTCATATCATAAAACTAATGGAGTAATTATCATATCACACATTATAAGCAATTAGTTTTGTCTACCTTCACTTTGTTCGCTTAAGTGGACGATAGAAGAAATTTCTTATTTAAATATTGGCGGCATCCACTCTAAATATGGAAGAGCTTTCTCTATAAAAACGCTTTTGTTTGTAAAATATTTCGTCTATGGAAGCTTTGCACCTAAATTTGTTTTTTTAGGCGCTTTAAATAACAAGTTTATTTTATATAATGCAAACTCCTTTCTCATACACAAGGAAATTTATTTGAAAATCGAACCATGTTTGGATCTACATCTCGAACACACGCCACAAACATGATTAGAATTAAATCTGTTACGCTAAAGTGTTTGCGTTTGAATATCGAATGAGATTCTATTGTATTTGTGTCAAAGGTTTAGTCAGACTATTATGGTGAGTGTGACCGTAAATGACGTGATTAGTTTACATTGTTTTAAGGTAACTAACGGGTTTACTATTCGCTAATAGTTTTAATGACGATCTTTTTTACTTAATCGTTTATAGATAGCCAATGTTTTTTTTTCTTAATTGACATTGCGCCCTGCTCAAAAATATCTACAACTTTTTTAATTTGAAGATAGTAAACTGGAAAATGTCATTAATTAAAGTCACAATAATTTACAACTATTAGAAAGTAATTCCAAACTGATCACGTTAACCGTAACCAGAAATTTTAGATAAATATCATTTACGTAATTTTTATAAGTATGCAAATGACTTTATTGCATATCGGTGTTATTATAGGATTTCTCTGTGATATAATCGTCAAACAAATAATTTTCTAATATTTATTTTTAAATTGTTTTGTGTTTGGTTGTATTTTATCGATTCTTATTTTTAATTCTTTTCTTGGGTTTAAAACTAAAATAAATATTTTTGTAAATAAAAAGAACAACATGGCTTAATAGACAAAAGAAACCCTTCTTTATTTGAAATCGATAATGCCATTAGGTTTTATTTTATTAGCAATTCGAAATTTAAATAAAACAAATTATATGACTTTTATGACAAATAAACGGGTAGTAGTCTCTTCATTGAAAGGCGACGAAGACGGTCGTTAATTGTGTAATTTCGAATATAATGGTCGTGTTTGCGTATCAGTAGCCAGTAACATTTGACCTGACCAGGATTTCTTGAGCAATGCCTAGTTACGATGTAATGTGTGTAATTTCTTACGAGTGAGTATAATTATTACCTGCTATTGCGTACATTACAATTTATGTGTTTTTGTAACTTTGACATATTGATGTCTAATAGGGCTTTTAATTGTTATGAGTTGTAATTAAAGGTTTGTTGTCAGTGAGTGATGTGATTTAGGGACCATGGGATAGAGATTGTTATTTTAGGCAAAATAAAAGAGGCTTCAAACTTAACAGTAGGTAAACTTAGGGATATTAGATTTGATTAGGGGATTTTTTGCAGTCTATAAAACTACCCCATCCACAGAATACATCTTAAGTGAGGTGTTAAATGTTTCAGGCGTCATTTGAAGCAAAGACCTACACAACAGTCTACAGACTTTCAAAAACTAGACATTCCAAGTAAGTCAATAAACTCAGTTATTATCTATGGGAATATCCTATTCATTCTCAAAGACACGCTGCATTATTATAATGATAATGACAAAAGTGATGCGACAAAAACCGTAAAAGCAAACACAATAGGACGGCGAACTGTGAAATCATTTAAAATGTATGCGTTTTGACGGCTGAATAGCGTCTCGCGTTCCCTAGATGATTTATATCGATTTTTAATTGTTTGGGAAATCGTTATGAGACTTTCACACTATGCTGGAAAGTTAAGACGATCTTGTCTTCGATTTTCGAATTATCTTTTGTTCGTATAAAGTTATTAAATAGGAATTTTAAGTAAGCGCCATAAAATTTTCGTTTCGTTCTTTTTATGCCACAGAATTAGCAAAATTTCAAATATTAATTTAGTTGATAGTATGCGAAATATTTTCAAGCTTTCGAATAATTAATTTAATTATCTAAACTTTAATCAGTAATACGATATTCTTCCCATACGATATCACTTTCGTTATATCCTTCATAATTCACGCATCCGATAAACGCGATCAATCGATAAAGCTGTGACTAATCGATGCAAGCAAGTATTGAAGCTATAAAAAACCAAACAAGTTATCGATATCAGATTACGATCGTGATTTGAATACAAACAGTGAGCACAGTTTATATTCTATTTGCGAAAGGTCCTGAGTATAAGACTGAACAATGCATAATTGACTTTACTGGAATGCATCAAAGTCTAATTTACATCGCACTGATGTCACATTTGTATTTTAGTTTTATTGTTATGTCCAATAAGTTTTAATAGGCCTAGTATTGGCCGAAGAAATAAGTATTTGTTTTGAGACATACTTAAATGTTCAAATATTAAAATCACGATCGTATTCCAAATCGAATCAACGGTAAAGTTCAGAAATCAACATAAGTGCATTAGGCTGGATCACATTCCGAAAATTGGAAAAACGAACACACGCGGATCCTGATGCACTATTTGATTTCGGAACGACACGGCACTTGTCACTTTGTTTTTTTTTATATTTGTTCACGAGCACGGGCACTGCACTGGACTTACCGCTACGAAGGCTTTCATGATGTTTAGTGATGGGTCACTTCGGAACGTAGCGAAGTAATGTGATGTTCTTGGATGGTGTCTGGTGATATATACTAAAGTATGGCCGCGGTGGGGCGGAGAAAGGATAGCTTAGGTTGTGTAAGCACGGGAGATGCCACCATCCGAATAGGAAGTTTTGGTTAATTGGAGGGCGTCATGCGTTTAGATTTTTCTATGATTGATCTGTGAGGTCAAGGGTTTTGAGTGTCACACTGCGGTTAGAGTTAATTTTTGAGATTGGTGTAGTCAGGAGTTCTTTTAACACACTCGACCTTAGACGCAAATTCGGCAATGATTATTAAAAGAGTCTTTCGAACTTGTTCAACTTATCTTAGAAGAAAATCCTTCAAGATTTATTTGCAAAGCTGGATTTTTTGTAAATATCTATAATTTTTTAGCTCTTTTGAATCTCTTCTTTTCATTCTTGATGATCACACCTTAAGAGGCCTTCGAAAAAATGTAATAATAATAACTAGTTATGATTTAGGATAAGTAACTCACAAATTTTTTTCAAACATTTTAAATCTATAACGAAAAAAAATGTAATTAAATTTCTTTTTTTAATTTAAAACAAAAAGATTTATGAATCTTTTGTTTAAGATTGAACACTGTCTTACCCCTATAGACTTTGAGAGACTTGTTTAAACAAACCTCATGACCATTAGGTGTACTTCATTTGATTCGGAAGATTTTACGGTTACTAGAAGAACTGGGACCACCTGATTAACCCCTCAACTACCGGTGGGTCAAACCTTACATATTCCAGTTACCTTAGCAATTAATGTATAAATCATAAGTTCACACTATATCATCCTCAAGTAAGTAGGTAAAAGCTGAGCTATTTCTGTGTCTGTCGCGTGACGGGTGTTGTTTGCTAAACAGCAAGCGAGTAGCGACGTAACCCTAGTGTTAATTGTTAAACAGTGTTTGTATGAACATAAAACTTGGACAACATTGTCATTTGTCCGGTGTTTGGCTTGGCGTGATTTTTTTTCTAGCAAATATTAGTTTTAGTTTGAAACATACTTGTAGGCATGGTGTATGATCTTATGTGGAGTGTTTTATAGGGCCTATCAGCTTAGAGTAATACCGGGTCTTGCCGGAATATTTAGTAAAGAAAGAGCGAAGAAAATAAATTGTCTGAGAAAAGTTTATTTTTAGTACTGGTGGTGTTCGATCAATCAATTAAACTATCGCGGTCCACTGCAGGACAGGCCTCTCCCAAGTTGAGCCACAACACCCGGTCCTACAGCTTCCGAGTCCTCCAATCCGAAATTCTTGCTACCTTTTTCAGGTCGTCGTCGAACCGTTGACTGCCCTGTTGGTCTATTGGTTAGTGACCCAGACTGCTAAACCGAGGTCTGGTTGGTGGGTTCGGTTCCTACCCAGGACAAATCTGTGTGTGATGAGCATGATCATTTGTCCTGTGTTTGGGTGTATTTTATTTGGCTACATATGTATTATTTAGTTATGTATAAGTATGTTTACCAGTTGCCTGTTTGCCATAATATACGCTCTATCTAGTTTAGGATCAAATGGAATGTGAATTGTCTTAAGATATTATATTATCGGGCAGGTTCCTGCACTACCTTTGTCGAATCGCAGTCTCCAGTATTTATTCTAGATAGTAACATAGTTTTTGGGAGTTTACACAGATATGGCTTATGTATTTTCTATTAATTTAAAGCTTATTTTATTGCGCATATAGGTACATAATTATATATTTCATCACTTTATTATAGCCTTTCAGGGCTTTGGCATTCGTCTTTAGAGGACGTCTCAGTAACATGTATATAATTATTTCCTGTAAAAGTTTCGTAATTATTACACAATAACTGTTTAGGACATAAACTATCTTAATACTGTTTATAACTAGTATTTAATCTTCTGCCGACTGATTGCGCTAATTATATGATGTACTGAATGGATTTGATTTTGAGTTCTTAAATTAGAAAAACTATCATCTGTGGAATATGGACAATAGAAATAAGTATAGGTATAATTCTTTTTCTTCATAGAGCAATTCTGGTGTCATATAAACATTATGGTAGCTAGACGTTCATCACAGAAAATTCTCCGGTGCATCGTAAATCACTAGCGATCATACTGATCTGAGTCTAAAGTGTCTAAACTAACATTTTACTATAATTGTAAGCTTTGTTTCCATAGTTTAGTGCAGCATTGTCAAACCTACAATAATCTTAATAGTCGCATAAAGATTGACCGCGGGAACATCGTGCATGACATAATCGCTTTGCATCCGATGTGGCAACTGTACTCTGTAGTATAGTTTGCCCGATTCCCACGTCCGTCCGCCGCGTCGTTCGTATTGACTTACGTTATGTCTCCTCATCAGTGCTTCCCCTTTTGATGTTAGTATCATTCTTAATGGAAAAGGAAAGGAGAGAAGTAAATCGGCTTATAATTACGATACTTCAAAAGCAAAATTGCGCATTGCATAGAAAAATTTCCCAAACGACTAAACAACGTTTACCGTAGTTAATGTTGGGGTTGAAGCAATGCAATTTACTGAGTCTAATTTTGGGAAATTAGTAATACTAAATTAAACCGGTACATTCCTCGCATTAATTGATAGGAGTTGAGGTTAAATAGTGCAGACGTGGTTTGTAAAATGTATTAAGTATTTTTGGAGGATGTCATGAAAAATTAATGGTTTCAAAACTTGTGTCTTTTGTTTTTAGATGCGCCTATCAAAATAATTAATTTAGTTATATATAATAAGCTAATTTTATACAAAATAATAATCAAAATGCAAAAAATATAAATAAAATCTTAACTAGCTAGATGTCTTAACGGTCCATGATATCCATTTCTACATAAGATGACAAGATCAGATACATTTTCAGTGCAATATCAATTTGTCAAGCATATCTTGTAATAGATAGACAAAGAGCTATAAAAATAAGTTTGAACATCATCACAAAGGGGTCGTTGTTAAAGTTCTTTATGCCACCTTAGTTCGATTCGTAAAATGAGATGCTGCTAATAATTATTATCCGTCATTGAATCCATCATCATTAAAAAATATCATAACATGAGGGTGACAAGTTATTAAGTCCAGATATTGTTTTTTTTTATCACTTGTGATAACCTTAGTTTTTTTTATTTTAAAATAGTTTCTATTTACAATTTTAAATATACAAACTTAACTATATATACACTTAAAACTCTTAACTAATAAAAACCTAAAAAATTGCGTCAAAAAATTCATCCGCATCGCTGTCGACTGGAAGTGTACACAAAAGACTGGCGGCATTGCCATAAAATTTTCTAATCTATTATTTTAAATTATTTGTTTCGCATTACCGCATGTGGAACGAATATTTGTAATTAAATACAAATAGTTGAAAGAAAAATTTAAACCTCGGTGGTCGGAGGTTCGAGTCCTGCCTGAGATTTAAGTTCTTCTTTCTAGTATTTGTAATTTAATTCTAAAATTTAATCAATTAATCAAAAATAATTACTAAGTCACAGATATAGATATATGTGTACTAAGTACTATTTAGTAAATAATAGTGTTGACTGTGCGTTTACATGGCCTTAGTTTAACGAGCTGGATGCATTCTGCCATTACTTTCTTAAGATGTGATAGAACTCGCAAATGTAATAAAACTCAAGGATTATGTTGTTGTTAAATCGTTAACTGCCAGACTATTGTTATAATAATGACGTGCATTTGAAAGAGATTAATACATAATTTTGTGTAATATCAACATCATTCAAATTAACTGATAAATCGGCATATACTATTACATAATTAAAAGTACTTTAATAAGAAATAAATACTTGCTTTTTTTGATATTTTAAATACCTTGACTTTTATGTCAGGTTTCAATTGCAATGTATTTTTTGAGTATCATTATTGTAAAGTTTAAATAAACCGCTTTTTAAGTTGGGGTTTGAGTAGGTAGCGAGGTATAGATGTAGACCGGGATAAGATCAGCTGATTGATATACAGTTTTCTTTAATAAGTAGGTGTTGTGTGGAGTTTCTGGTGGTGGTAGTGCCACGCTGAAGCAATAGATGAATGTCTGCAACGCATATTCATAACGTCTGCTGCCAACTACGTTTATCAGCTATCTAAAGATTGAATTGAGGATAAACAGTAGAACAAAACGTTAACCCTTGGGTTGACACCACCTAGACAAACAACATTTCTATAAGCGTTAACGGTAGTCGAATTGCTCAAATGTATGGAAATGACAAGTCTAACTCCCGGTTTCTAAAAGGCTGATGTCTCAATATGCGGTGCGGACTATTTTTTTTTTATTTACGTCTCACAAAAATACGAGGTTCTTTTTCTTTTTTTTATATATTTTTTTTTTAATTTCTAAAATACAATGTAGGTATTACAGTTTTTAATTTCATATTGCACCATTAAACCACAATTGGTTTGTATTGGTACTCACATTCGCTATAATAAAAACTAATTAACAACTAATGATTATGATTTAATAAAGCCGTAAACATGTATTCGCAAAAAAGAAAATAATTACCTAAGTTATAAATCTATTTTATATTGTCGAGCAAAGTATTCCTACGTCATCTCTTAGTGCATTCAAATATGAAATGACATTGAATAACACGTGAAATCATATAAATATTAAAATCGATTCACAATCTACACTTATAATTATCTAATGGCAGCATTGTATATTTGGACCTGTTTTTATTCTCCGTTTAGAAGGAAAACATCGGAATTTCTAATTTCACTTTCGTTTCTATTATTGTGTGGCGGATTATAATTATCGCTGTTTGGGTGGTTATGGTTATATTTGTTTAATCGTATTCTACCACAGTCGATAAAACATGAGGTCACTCTGTAAAATTATCAGCTTTTTTTTTTATTTTTACACTAGCTTTGCCTTGTCGTTTCACTTGCCTTTCCTTTCTCCTAAAGCAAGTAATTTGATGTTAAATAGCCTATAACCTCCCTCGAGAATTGGGCTATCAAATGCAAAAAGATTATTCATTTTATATTCAAATCCTACTGGTTGTTTCAGAGACTAGCACGTTTAAACAAACAAACTCTTTAGCTTTATTATTATAAGTAAAATAAGTAGATGATCTAAGTAATAAATATATTAAAGATTGATTCCAGTTGCTGACGAGTCGGAGACAGTGTCCGAATTTTTAATTTTAATAATTTCTATGATGATTTGGACACTAATTAAAAACCTTTTTTGTCAAATCAAGTCAGATATAAAGTTTTAACGATATCTTAACTGTAGAAATCCATTATCCACCCAGCTTATCGTTGTAAAAAATCATTTTTAACCGGATTTTAACGAAAGCAGCCATTTATGAATATTACAAACCCACACAAATAGATAGCGCTTTGGCAGTCGGGTAAAAAGGATTTGCTTAAATGCAGTACCGAGCGAATAAGCGCTAATAGATGCATAGAAAAGTCAAAATAATTATGATAATAATTATGTTTTAACTGATTATTATCTGTGATTTTTATACATTCTAAGTAAGGGTAAAGATTTTTTTAATATTAAGTAATCTGAATATATTGTGTCCGAGTCGTCAGTCACTCATTGACTTAGTAATGGTTTTTACTAAAATCATAAATATAACAAACTAACCAAATACCATAAATTGACTTATAAGGCATTATGATACCATGTCTTTTCGTGCTGCTATTTAAATTTATATTTTTTTTTTTCTTTTAAAGTTAAACTTATGTAATATTTCAGTCTAAAACACTAAGCTACTAAAGTGACATAACTTTATAATATGTTTTTAACCACAGCCTGAAGGACACATATTTAGATTTCTCAAATTCAGAATGAGAAGTTACTATTTTAAAGTGTTGCAATTAATAAGCATTACTGTTAGCCAGCATCAGCCGTTCTCTTTGCAGTAATTAGACGTTAGATGGTCTAGCTATGTTTAATAGATTCAGATGCAAGGCGAGGTGTGTGCGAGGTCAAACCGTGACTTTATAATCGTTAGCATAGTCCATGGTATACCGCATTGATGTTAAAAATATTCCTCTTAATGAAATGTAAGGCTAATCAAGGTATTCCATAATGTTAAATGATAAATCGGTAATTACATACAACTCGAACCTGCCACTACTGGCTCTGACTCTGGCTCTGTTTAAATACATTACCCAGTGATATGAATGGTAGGTTGTGGAATTTAGAGGTCATATAGGCAGTCGCTTCATGTAAAATATGGTAATCAGCTAAATCTGGTAAGACTGGAAGCCGATCCCAACTTAGCTTGGGAAAAGGCTAGGCAGAAGATCGCGTAAAAACATAAAAAACCCGATACTCTTGCGCCATCTCATATTCCTAGTTCATCGTGCTGTGCTGGCGCTGCTGCTGCGGCTGCTGAGAACCTCAAACAGCGGAAATATAACAACCTTATTGGAAGTTATACATTCCAGCCGTTTGGGGTTGAAACACTTGGACCGTGGGGTCCGAGTGCACACATATTGTATAAAGATCTGGCGAAACGCCTTGTTGACTCCTCGCGTGACCCAAGGGCTGGCTTTTACCTTGGACAGAGAATAAGCATTGCCATTCAACGTGGCAATGCCGCCAGTCTTTTGGGTACACTTCCAGTCGACAGCGATGCGGATGAATTTTTTGACGCTATTTTTTAGATATTTTTTTCGTGTTTTTATTAGTTAAGAGTTTAGTTTTAAGTGTATGTATAGTCAAGTTTGTATATATTTAAAATTGTAAATAATATTTAATAAAAACATGTATAAAAAACCCGTTGAATTTAGAACCTCCCCTTTTGAAGTCGGTTCATAAGAGGAATAAAAAGAACTGACGTGCTTAATTGCACTTTTTCAGTTTTTTTATATACCTTCAGCTTCAGCAATGTTGTATGTAATTTTTTAAATCAGTTTGGAGTAATCTCGTTAGAGGCAAAGGTAAAAAAATCCATAATTTATAAAAATAAAATATTTAGAATTTATTATAATAACTGCGTGCCAACATACTATTTAAAATACGCCTCTATAGATTTATTAATACTAAAATAGATTTAGGCAGTCAACGTTTGTAACACATTTAATACATATTGTTACAGTAATATATGAAATCTTTTAATCTCCTAAACTGGTTTAAATGATTTATGCTTGTATTTAATTCTTGATTCGGTGTTGATTAAGAGTCAACATAACTTAAGTAAATGTAACAGAAATACGTGATTTCTTTAAGGTAATGTGTGAAAATTTACTTGTTATGTTAGGTCTTCTAAGAATTGTGTATATAGTGATTTTAGCTTAGCAACAGTGCCTAATTGATATGATCACTATTCACTAATAAAATCATGGACGATATATCTTTGCTTTAATTATATTATTTAATTCCTAATTGATAAATGTGTTTTTATACAATAGAAGATTGTTTAAATGATTAATTATAAAATACTTTAAAAATAATTTTGGTGGTTTGTAACTAATTGATTAATTATAAAAAATTCATGTTGTGTGTGTTATATTATGTTTTCAATATTAATAAAATTTTATCTTTAATTCTTTGTTATCTATCTAAGTGCTAGATCATAATATAAAAAATATATACCTACTTTGTTACATTTAAGACAATCATTTTTACCGCAATACCCTACCTATGTTTAACAAATAAAGATTTGATTTGATTATTATTAATGCGAATTTCTGTCCCATAGTCTCCATATGTCACTTAATAGAAAAAACTTGGCGGAAAATGAAATTATTGGTTTTAGTGAATGTGTATGTAGAATGGATATGCACATTTACTTTAAGAAGTACCTGCCAAAATTATTTCCATTGATTAACTTTGAGCGCGGCATAATATGTTTTAAACTTTTTCGATTTGCAATTGAAAATGAGCCTTATCTTATCTTATTCACCATAATTATGTTTGTCTTAAAATCATAATAATTAAACACTTCGTTAAGAACTGTGGTAGGTAGATACTCTTCATGTGGTACTGGTCGTTTTAGTTTATTTTTTTTAAATCAAGGTCGAACATGATGTAATCCATACCAATATGTATGTAGGTATGTCAAGTTCAGTGCAAATAATACTTAAAATTCAATCGTCAGTTGGTGCACTTGTGGGTTTATAAGAAGGCAGTAAGAGACTGCGAAGTATGATACTTACTACTTATTTGATCTAATTGGTGTGCCTAATTTAATGTGTAGGAATTCATTTTCATTTAGTTATATTGCATCACAAAAATATAGACAATTACTCACATATCAATAGGATAGTCCAATTTCATGTATTAGGTCGATCTAATAAGGCATTTTGACGAATCATCTAGTTCCCCTAATGTATGGTTAATGATTAAAAACATTAAACACAAATTTACATTACATTAACATAAATGAACTTTAATCTCACCAACTGCAAACAAAATACAAAAAAAAACTGGCCACGTGCCAGTCGGAGTCGAGGATGAAGGGTTCCATACCATTATATGGAGCCTCTTTAATTCTTAATATATTTTTATTATTTGTTTTCATAGCGGCAACAGAAATACAGATTCGAAAATTTCAACTCGTTTCATGACATACAGCAGGACATCGGAGTCTTAGTAATTATCGGAGGTCCTGAGCCCCTAGACAAGTGACATTTCGATAAGCGATATCGCTGATGGAATCGTTCAAATGTATGGAAGTGACAAGTCGTCATATCGAAACGAAATGTCATTTCCATACATTTAATGTCATTTGAGCGATTTCTATCATCGTTTACGCTTGTCGAAATGCCACTTGTCTAGGGGCTCAGTTTGCACCCATCGGCTACGGAATCGTACAAATGTCCATTCAAATTGTAATATTAAAATTACGAGCAAAATGCACAAACATTAAAGTGTCTCGAACTAGACATTGGACTACAAACCGCAAGAACCACAAAATAAAATAAAAAAGCTATCAAAATATAAGTTGAACTTGAATGCTCGTGTATTTTCGATACAGTCGGTACCTTACTGCAGTTACGAGGTTATGTAGGAAGCTCGTTGCTAGTCGTGCACGCTTTTGACCTACATTTCTGCTACTAACGAATCTCGAATACAACTCATTTTCATTTTGAGAGTATTTCTCATTTTAATTTTACCTACCAAATATTTTCATTGTATATTTTTGCTAGGGTATTTACAGCAATACGTGCTTTATTCATTTAGTTCACCCGACTCCCACCATACCACACAATCACATTCGTATCTTTTGACGTTTCAGAGCGCTTTTCGTTTTTTTTATGTCTTTAATAGGCAGTGTCTATTAAGAATATTAATTTATTAAATTACCTGTTTTGTAAAAGTGTTATGATATATTTTCTAGTATGCTATTCAAACAATACCAAAATTAAGGTTAATTCGCCATATCGTATTACAAAGATTTCTCTAACGACTTTATTCGTAGAGTAGTGAAAATAACTCCATTAAAGAAGACATTGGACTGGTCTTTTTAATTGACTCTGGTAATTTAGGTGCACGTGGGAAAAAACTCAGCCAGCCTTGCATTTTATTTCACGAGACCGAAATGTAGTGGTGGCACACTTTTTGCCACAAGCTATACTGGTTATTATAGTTAGTATTTGTACAATAAAAAACAAAGCTCATTAAAAGTAGGTTATTTTACATCATTATAATATAATATTGTAGCTGAAAACAAAGCATTATAGTACAAGTGAAACAAATTTTAGAAGAAACAGAATAACGAAAGTCATACATATAATTTAAATCTAGAAATACACAAGTTTAAGAGCTCTTTGGAACAAATGTATGAAACTTTTTTCCCGAAAACTTTAAATGAACCCGATTTGGAGCAACAAGCCATTCCAGTAATATCTGCGAAGATAGTGTTTGGTTTTCGTAAAGATATTTGCAACATTAGTAAATTCAAAAAGAGGTCCAAAAATATATCTTAATGATTGCTTAATCTCTTAACAAAGAGGTTACTCCGAAACAGTATTAAAAGATAACAACTGTCTTATCCATTTATAAGATTTAAACTTAATGCGTGTGAACATCTCACGCCGTAATTATCAATTGCTTCAAATAAAAAAGTACAAACGATTTCAGTTAATGGCTTGTTATTTCAATTGTTAGTGGCAGATAGAGTTCAAGATAATAATGTTGGATTCTTTAGTGTTTTTGTACTGTCACTTATAACTTGCAGATTTCAACTTAAAGTATGACAAATAATACATGGTTAGGAGTTGGTAGTAATGTTTAAAACAATAGTTATAAGTTGTTAAGTTGCCATAAGGTTGACTGACGGTAATCGATGGCATTTAGTACACATTGTATACGATTAAAAAAAAAAATAAGCTGTGGAATAGGGAAATGGCGTTACTTTCAAAACAGGATAAGAAACTTTAACATAACAGTTATAAAGTTATAAATATAAAGAATAAAAATTAATGATGGATTAAACTTAATTTTGAAATGGTTACGAAATAGAAGTGAATGTACACTGCGACATTGTCTATTGTAAGGGGCCTTACTCCTGTATGCATCGAGTTCTGTTTCAATCGAATTGAGATCGAGTTGGTACTCTAGAACCCGACACTAGCGCAATATCGTGCAGTGGCACGAGTTGTAACTAAGCTCGATTAAGAATAACCTAATAGAAAATCTTAGACTTAGAAGATGTAATAAATATCTACCATTAAAACTGAATAAACTAAAGTGAACTTTATGAGATATATATAGCTAACGACGCTATTAACACTTACACGTCCTCTAAAAAACGCAAGGTTCAATGTAACTTTTCAATGGGCTAACTCCATTATAACTGGACAAAGACAAAGATAATGTATTTCTATAAACATGTGTGGATCTCGGTTTTTGATTCGGTTTGGTTCGGGACTATCAATTAAGGATCGAATCAAAACCAAAAACGGAACCAAACCAGTTTTTTAAATAAGCCTGCAGAAATGTGAAATAGAAAATATTCATAAGAAAGAGTTTTCCTTTTAGAAGGCTCTAAAATTATAAATGCAAATATTTTAATGTTACCCAAGCGGTAACGGCTAAACCGATTTGTGTGAAATTAGACACACCGTACAGTATTAGATACATTCTGCGACTGTAACAAATTTCGTATATTGATTAGCCTAGATTGCTAAAACAATAAAATACACACACTATGTACAATGTCATTTTAAGTGCGTAAAATAACACGAGTCGGCGTAACGTTTTTTTTATAATATTGGACAAGTACCTAATACCTGAATAATATTTTTTTATTGTTAAATAATTAATTACTAATTATTACTAACTTAATTATTATTTAGGTATGTGAATAAAGGTGAAAATTAATGCTTTCGCTTTTCACTTTAACTTTTTACCGATTAACGATTGACCAAAAAATGACTGCACGTATAGCCGAGTGGTAAGGTCACCACGCCAATTACCACTGCGCGCGATGTGGCGCGGATTCGATCCCCGCATGGGAGAAGCATTTGTGTGATCAATAAATGCTTATTCTAAGTCTGGGTATTCTTTATAATTTTTATGTTTGTAAGAACTCCCACGACATAAGGATTAAATTCCTTACTTAATGCGGGAGTCGTTTATTTCTCTTCAAATTTTTAATATTTATTTTCTAATAAAATCTGCTATAACACTGGATTAAACTAAATTAATGTAGAAAGAAGTTAGATCGACGTTTCGTCACCTACTTGTACTCGAATCCATTACTATAATTATAGTTTACGTATTGAAACAGTAATTCCAAAGTGATCACATAGTCTTGATACTCTACGATCACACGAGCCATCAGTCCTGACAGAAATGAGACCCATTAGGCGCCTTAAGGTCAAAGTGAGAATCTGAAAGCTTATATTATAACTGACATTTCATCATTATTGAGATTGTGGTACAAGTTATCTATACTTAATATTATAAAGCTAAAGAGTTTGTTTGTTTGTTTGAACGCGCTAATCTCAGGAACTACTGGTTCGAATTGAAAAAATCTTTTTGTATTGGATAGTCCGTTTATTGAGGAAGGTTATAGACTATATAACATCACGCTACGACTAATAGGAGCGGAGCATAAATGAAAAATGTTAAATCGGACCAGTAGTTACTGAGATTAGCGCGTTCAAACAAACAAACTCTTCAGCTTTATAATATTATAATAGTATAGATTTTATTTTTTATACCTAATACTATATAGCCAACAAGCATTAGTTTGAAATGTAAAACACTAATAAGAGAAAGGAGAAAAAACGTCTTTAAATGTTATATGTGAGATTGAGATGTGAGTGTGTTTATGAATCCAGGATACAACGTAAATACCATTCATTTTGGAGATTGTAAATAAACGTAATAAAAATCATTGTACAGACATTTAAAAGACGCCAACTGTTCTTTGTAAATCAAATGAAGATACAGAAGTCGTAGTTCACGGGTCAGCCGGCACAAATAACCATGCATTGACTATTAACATACTTCGACCATCTTATACTGAAGAAACAAATTCAAACTGCCAATTTCGTTGCCTCTCAATTACAGCTCGCTTGCAATACTCTTTGAGTAACACTATCAGAATACTTATCGAACTAAACAGTTATTTTTTTCTTCAAGTCACATATTGAATACGAATTATTGCATAATGACCTTCAATGCTTCAGGGCCGGACGTTTTTAGAAACGTCCGATTCAAAACACGCGTTCACTATTGTGCCGTAACTTGCTCACTAATGAATTCTTAATTTTAGGTGACCTTTGTAACCAGTTAGATGGTTTTAGAGCATATCTTGCTGTATTTAAGTTTCACAGCATAGATCTTGATATCAAATAGAATGAGCAACACAAGGACGTGACATGTTTCAATATAGTAAATATGTCTTCTACTCTTTTTCAAGGAATTAAAACATTTCATAAATAACACAGGGTTGTCACACAGTTTCTGCCCGGCTTATTACACTTGCGTTAAACCATGGCGTTATGGTTACCGTTGTCTATTTATATACAACGGTAAAGTTTATAGACTTCTATTTAGCAATGCATGGGCAAGCACGATATCAAACTATTTCTTAATGTGTAGTACTTTAGTGACAGCTGAGTGTTTGAAAATAGAAAAAAAAAAACAACTAAGTCATATCTCTGGTCAATAGATGTGTCTAAGTTGCTACTATGGCTGAATTATTGTCACCAAAGTAACCCAGATTAAGTAACATCCGATACCGGTCTAGCATATCAAGCAACGAGTGTTAGAAAGAGATGATCGTAATCTCAAGTCTGTGCTAAGAAATAATTAATTACCACTGCAGTGCAGTCCCTGCTTACATAGCAACAAAAACATCATCAGTACACAGAGCCCTACGAACATAAAGCAATCACATATCAGGTGCAAGTATGCAACACAAGTAATGACAGGTCATCATATGTCGCAACATAACGCTTCTTAATGTTTTTGTAACTAAATCTCAGCGTGCGATTTCCGCGATGACGTCACTATATTACACATCTTTCTAAATGCCTGCATGTAAACAGTTACAACGGATTTAAATAAGGCTTAAGTAACGAAGGATGAGATATAATTATACTTTGATTATTGATGCCCTGTTTTGCGGCTATCGAGGCACTAAGTTTCATTTCGTTTGGGCTACAATCAACAAGGCCATATTGAGATTAATTGGGAATAAGTTTTGTCTGCCCTGTAGCCAAATGGCATTATTACAAGCGTTAACGCTGATAGAAATCGCTGAAAATACATTAAATTGTATAGAAATGACATTTCATTTGGATAAGTTACGTGACTTAGACTTGTCACTTCCATACATTTCAGGATTAACGTTTGTGGAAATGTCACTTGAGTAGATTTCGATAAAGGGAGGGCAGACGCATACCAGGGATGTAGCCGGGGTAAGCGTTCGGCGGAACCATCATCCCCATTACAATCGGTCTAAGTTTATATTTTAGAAGAAAAATACGCTATTTTTATGTATCAAAACAGCTGCGGTTTTGACACATACATCAAAACTGAAATTTTCGCAAACGGAGCTTTCAAATCGTATTCCACTAATTATAAATCAAACAGTGTCTAGAATAGGATTGCGTAAAGATTTTGTAAAATATTCAAGTATATTTTAATACTAAATAACCGCAATTTACTTGCATATTGAAGTTAAGGCTGAGGTATTGACAGTGTGTTTCAAATAACTCCTTGAATTTTTACCTTCGCTTTTTCTGCAGTGTGTGGGTCTTTGCAAAAAGCGTCATATATATAAACATATACTAGCTGTGCCCCGCGGTTTCATCTTCGTCAGTAGTTTACGTTGCCGTGAGACATGATTTTATCTGCTATTTGGGACGGTGACAAATACAACAAATCAAACATCATTAAAATCGGTACGTCTTGTCGTGTAATAAACGGTGTAACTAACCGGACTTTGTTTTATATAGGTAATACTAGCTGCGCCCCGCGATTTCACCTGCTTGTTGTCAAAAACTGTGATAGTGATGATGAAAAGTAACCTATGTGTTAATTCAGATAATAAACAATCTGTGTACCAAATTTCATTCAAATTTGTTCAGCCGTTTTATCGTGATTGAGTAACAAACATTCATCCATCCAAACTTTCGCATGTACCTATAATATTACTAAAATAAGTTCGATAGAAGATAATTTAATCTATGAAGAATATTCATTTTTTTAAAAGAGCGGGGCTAGCGGACATAGTTAGCAGTACTATGAATTTGCAGTTGTGACTTTGAAGCTAAATGTTTAAGGATTACTAGACTAGCCATGCTTCTACTATGAGGCAGTTGACGCGTAAAGAACTGGAAATAGCTTAGAAATGGATGGTTTTTCGTAAGATTAGAAACACAGACAAATAGGTAGGTACTAGTTGCAACGGATGCCAATGTTTTCAGCAAGTATTCGATCATAAAGAGCGATTGTATTGTCGTTTCTGAATAACAAGTTAAAGAAGTGTTAATCAAGTCTTGAATTCAGTAGTTTCATCACACACATACACTGTAAATATTATGTTGACTGTACGAATCTCACCTTTCCAAAGGTTTACACAAATATTTGTTCAATCTGCGGTTTTGCATCGCAACCTTTATTGCAGATACAGTGTTTATGGCAATATCAATTACTAATCTACTGTTTCAACAAAAGAGGTTTCTTTTGTATTTAAATATCGCTGGATAATAAATCCGATGAATATAAGGGGAAACACTTAGCAATTAGTGACTTGATTTTAAGTTAAACCAAAAACTAATGAAACGACAAATTATTAATAGTTATGATTATGTACAATGGGTCATGCGCATATCGAAACTCAATGGTATATTTCTTCAACATGTTTACAGACGCGAAGATCATCAAAATATTACAATTAGTGCCGGGCAATACCAAATTACATTCTAACTTCTAAAATCATCAGATCATTGGTAATTGAGTGTATCACGAACATAAAGCACGCAACCAACAAACTTATGTAGAAACACAATAATTAAAATCTTGCTGTAGGTAGGTACTTATAAGTTATATAAATATGGTTGTTCACAGATTTGTGCGTGATCATTTTAGGCTTTCGCCGTTTTGAATGTAAATGTTTATTTTGTGGTTTTTTCAATCTGGCATTAGGATTTCAATTTCTTTCTTTTTTTCTGAAGTAACATGATAAACTGGTCATTTTCTTGATGTTGTCAAGTAATTTTAAGAATAATTTGAGGGACATGCGAGGACATCAAAAATTCTGTGGTCCTGCTGTCTTTAGCTACTCTGATAGACGGGATAGACTGGGAGGATCACGAGTACCAAGATATTTCATACTTTTCAAACTAATGGACTTAGCCTAAATACCGATATAAGCCGCCGCAGTGTACCTACTGCCATGCCAGGTCAAATTACTCTCCTTAGTGGAACCATAGGTCATAACTATATCATCTGTTAAAAATTCTGTTGAATTTCTATGCATCTCATTCTAAATCTCTCTTCGATTTCAGATTTTAGGAATAAGAATTAAAAACTATTTATAATAATTTGTTCTTGAATTGATTTTTAAATTAATATTATACATTATTCATTCTTGAATATTAAAATTATTAACAAAAATAGCAAAAAAGCATACTCAAAAATTATAATTCGGCAGATAGATGATTACATTAATAAAATTGCAATTTAATAATGATTAGATATTTTTGTACATGTAGGTATAATTTATTCTGGATAATATTATGCCGGTCACTCACATTCGCACGAATACGCAAACCCACAAGTGTAGGCACGACATTTGCGAATGATTTCATTTCCAAGCTGTGTCGGTTTATAAAAGGACATCAAAGCGCGCGCGGAAAGATGCACTTATACCTTATTATAAGAGAGAGAGTGTAGTAAGAGAGAGAGAAAGATCCGTAGATCTTCGCCCTGGACTGGACTTTTACTCGCTAAATCCACCGGGGTTCTTTTCCTTCCTCTTTGCAATCCGAACTACCGTGATGCGATTCCCTAGCCCTGCAGTAAGCTATTACAGGCTTATTATGTTGACATAGTATATATATTGCCATTGTAAAAACACAAACAGAAATTTGACTGCACGGATAGTCAATTGGTATAGATCACCACGCCAATTACCACTGTGCGCGACGTGCTGCGGGTTCGATCCTCGCATGGGACAAACATTTGTGTTATCCACAAATGCTTGTTCTAAGTCTGGTTGTTCTTTGTGATTTGAATGTTTGTGAAATCCCCCGCGACACAAGGATTAAATTAATTTCCTTAGTGCGGGAATGGTATAAAAATAAAAAAAATATAATAAAACACTCTTATATAAAGTTTCTCATTTTCCATTATATCTAAATTAATAGATTCTATCTGCAATTTCCTTTTTGAATACTGGAGGAGATATTAAGTAGTTTAAGTTTTTTAATCATGTTTCTACCTACGTAATGCAGCTGTAGGTATGCATAGGTAGGCCATCGACCCTGACAAAATTCAACTCTAAGCGATAAAGTGACAGGATCGTCTTTTGATTGATAAGTCAATGCTTTGGCTTGTTAAATAAACGTTGAAAGTACTTGCATGGTAACTTACCTTGATCGAATCTTAAGAACGTGTGGGAAGATTAGAATGCAAACACATAAACTATATTATTATTTAATTAGTATGTTAACAGCTAAGTAATAATTACGTTTTATAAGGTCTAACACACAGTTAACTAAAAAATTACTTTTTATGGATTATAGGTATATATTTTTTTAGATTGTATAATATTTAAAAACATACCTACCTATTTAATAAATCTAAAACTAACCACTTGTAGTGGATAAGCGTGACGATAAAAGCTTGCTTTTTTCTTTGCATAAGAATAGGTTTTCTCCTGCAGTAATACTGATACAGACGCACATGTGTAAATGTCGTGGTGGCCCAGCGGTTCAACGAACGGATTTGTTTGCACTCTGTTGCAGGTTCGAACCCACTACACAACTACCAATGTGATTTTTTTAAACTTATTTGCACTTTCTAATTATTCTAAGACACCATTGGCAATTTACATGTTTGTACGTCTTTATTGACAGGACATAGCGTTCCCCATAATACTGTAAACATCTATGCAAACACCTATGTTCCACAAAATAAATATTTTTGATATTTTGCAAACGGTGAAGAGAAACCTGGATTCCAAAAATTGGATTCTAAAATCGCCAACCCGTAAATGAGCAAGCTTGGTGATAAATGCTCGTGCCTTCTCTGCATGAGAAGAGGCCTGTGCCCAACAGTGGGGCATTTATAGGCCGGAATATTATGTAAATAATTAACTTCGAAATATATCCATAAATGTAGCGTACAGTAATCTTAGCGTGACGTCGCTTCGCCCGCGTAGACTAAGTCGGAGCCTAAAATAAATTCTATTTTAAAGTTTCTTATTAGAATAAATTAATACATTATAATCTTATTTTATCTCCCATTGTGATGGTCTAAGAGGGAAAAGGAAAACAAAAATGGTAAGGCTATGCGCAAGCGTGGAGCGGGAGCGGGAAAGTGAGACAAAATGGCCGACTTGATATTTAAAAGGGCAAATGTTTTAAGACTAGATTAGTTTCGTATATCCATTAGTTTATGTTTGAAGTTGTAATAAGGGCAAGGGCGTCCTTATGCGTCGTCTAGACTATCTAGTCGAGCGACGTCTAGACAGGTTTAATCATTAAAGTTCTATTAATATATATATATATGATATAATTATGGAAATAGATAAGTCAGGGAATTTCGTTGTTAGTCTTCTACTGCCTAGTCTTTTCCCTAATCAAATAAATAAAATAATTTATTTTTGTAACTAGGATAAAAAATTCATTACTTTTACAAGTCACATAAAACATTTCTTTTTAAACTCGCTGTATTCGACTTGTATTAGGATCGGCTACCAGTTTTACCGGAATCTTAACCGATGGACGTACACACCTGGTCTAGGCCTCCTGCAACCCCATGCCCCACGAAAACTTACTGAAAAGGGTTTAATTCAAATTAAATATTTTCGTGTAAACGCACTATTCCATATTTTTTGCTTTAAGTGTACCTGTTTAAAATGCATCTAATACGGATACTTATTAATTTGTTAAATATACAACCTCCTATTTAAGCTTGATACATTTCTTTACCGAACCTTGTGCCGCCGCCATTTTTCACATAGCGTCGTCATCGATTCGCACCAAATACGGCAATTTATTTCCACTTTAAATTAAATCATAGAACCGTATAAGGTCTTGCCCAGGACGCTCGCTCATCCACTGTGACCTGACCGTAACCGGCACAAGGCTACGATGATTAGAGAAACACTTGCATTCCCCGCTCACTTTTTAACATCATTTAATGTAAATATTTAGCTTACGATATGCATAGAGGTTAAGTTTTTAATAACGGTCATAATACGTGCTTAAATCACATTAAGCATATCTTGTATAATTAATACGGTATGTTGTTGTTCATTGTAGTTAATTTTTTACCGAATTTGTTTAGACTAGATTAAGATTTAGATAAAACATCACCAATTTAATCTGGTTTTTGTAGCTCCATGCATGCATTACTTTAAACACAAGATACACATATATTTAGGAATGCTCCACTTGTTTTGAACTCGAGTAGCTTTTCAGCCATTTTTCAGAAGATTTAGTTTGAAACTGAAGCTACCCCTTGACTATAGTCGTAATAATCGTATAGCAAGCAATCTTAACTCAGCCGGCATTGGTCCTCTGCTGGTCAGGACATTGGCCTTCTGCGTCCTGCAGCCTTACTCCCAAAATAGGTTAGGTCCTGTTTTCGATTTTGATCAGAACTCGATTTTTTTTTCAAATTGATCCTGGATTGGTACTCCCAAACCACACCGAATCAAAAACCGATGTCTAGTTATAACGTCATAAAGTTCCAGAAATTTAATGGTTTAGTAAGTTTTAATGGTAGTTATTACATAATCTAACGTTTTCTCACGGATTTTCTCTTAGGTTAATCTCGTTCGAGTTTAGTTATAACTCGTTGCCACGGCACGATCTGGCGCTAGTGTCGGGTTCTAGAGTACTAACTCGATCTAAATTCTATTGAAACAAAATTCGATGTAGAAGGGAGCAGGCCAACCCTACCAGCTACCGAGTTCAAGTCGTTGGTCCATCCGCCATCGTGCTAGAGGCGCGCGGGTGTCGGGGGAGAAGCAGATTATAAATATGTATTTAAAAATTTTGTACCGTTAGTTATATTGGTATTGTTTTTGTTGTCTTTTTTTTTGTATAAATTTATAATCGTTACATAACAATATAATAAGTGATTGATCTTCCTGGAAAGCAGAGGCCAGTACTTAATGTTCCAATAGGCTATGGCTTATATAACGCCTCTCACCTATGCTAGTAGTCATGATAAACTTTGAACCCAATATGTCATTACTGTATATTTCCACATTTATGAATATAAGTCCATATTAATTATTTCTGAAGAATATTTTACGAATTTCCTAGAAGGCATTAACGACTGAAATTAATAAAGTATCTAAGTGGCTTTGCCTACTAGAATATAAGTGGTATTCTGACATAAGCACCATAGGGACATATATGTTCGATTCCTATCGCGGATAGAGTAAACCATAGAACACAGCTTTCAGGAATGCATCAAAAAATAAAAACTTTTACAATGTTTTGTTTTTTTTTTTAATTAATAAGTTTAATTTAAATAACATTTACTTTAAAATTTTACAATCTTGTAGATTTCATCAGAATATTTACTTTAATGTTACTGTAAATAAGGTTTAAATTAGTACATACGATACCTGTGCCAGGTTTTGGTACAAGGCTCGTGGGGCAAAACGGTCTGAATATAGAGCGTAAGAACCCTTAATATGAATAAAGACATAGAGATCACAAGCACGATGGAAGGACAAAATCAAAAAAAAAAAAGCTGGAACTAATTGGACGTAAGTAGTGCAACACCGGGTTAGGCGTCCTACCTGCACTAAACTGGTTGAGAAAGGCTAAGAATAAGTAGGAGAGAATCAAAGAGAATCTATTTACTTACATAGAAAGAATATTATTAAATAAATACATTAAACTACTTTATAGTATGGCGCAAGGAGGTCAAAACCTTGACGGTCACTTAAAGATATTTTCTTGTTAATTACACATTTTTAATCACGCAATATATTTGTGTTACAATAATTTGACATTGTGTGAGGAATTTAGGCGCAAAATATGTTAAATTTACCTTTAAAGATACTATCAGGTCAATGAGCAAACAATATAAAATTTGCATAAACTATAAAACGATAGTTACATATCTAATAGTTAGATTAAAACGATTCTTTAACAAAATCGTGTTGCTTTTTTGTATTGCATTTTTTTTATATCTATTAAATTATCGGCCAGAGAAACACATTTGATTAGAAATACATTCTACAATATTATAACACTAGATCCTTGTAAATACATATTTTCACCTTTTAAAATGAATATTTACAAGAATATGACCGGTTTATATTTAGAAAAAATTGCGTGTTTCTGCCTATTTACATATAAACACAATTATATCGTAAAGTTTATTATATAAATATTTATAAACATGACATTGTTTGACCAGCCTTTATTCGTGTTGCATTTTAATGTGTTTAGTAGTTTCTGAGAATTATTTGCCAGTAGGAGATATGGCGCCAATTACCTAATTAATATACGTGATTTGCATATTCGAAAATTAAATATTTTTATTTTTAGATTGTTCATTTATTATTAACATCTCGTTGTGTTTTGCATACTATGAAGCTTTTAGAAAAGTTTTACTGAGAAGTTTGGCAAAATGTAGGTAGGTTGGGTAGGTAAACTCCAGATTTTTTTTTCATATTAATTAATTTCATATTAAGTGCTTGTGTTAATAGGGTTTTTGTAAACACAAAAATTATATGAAGTGATTTTCGGAAATTCATCCCCCAAGGCTTGAAAGTTCTTTATACTTATGCGCGAGTGAAGCATCGGGTAATACCAAGTGTAGTTATAAAGTTAATATCTTGTGATAACTTTGTTCACGTAATAATGGCTTATGGTTGTAGTAAATTGCGTGCAGGTTCGACTTCCGGGTCGCGCATGTTCTCAGCTTAGTGCCTAGGTCGGAGGTCAGTCAAGGTTCTGCCTGGCTAAAGTAGGTTTACTGATGGAGTATCTTATTTGTTATATAATCTTATGTAATTTGTGAAATATGATGCGTTTTAAAGCGAAGTTTTTTATACATGAAGTAGATGGAGAATAATATAATTACTTCATGTATAGATAATACTTATTGTATTGGATTCATGTGATACTCCTTTAAATAAGATCCTGAAGATTTTTTGTATAGACTGGTGGTACCCGACTATGGGCAAAGCCGAAAAGGAGGGTTATGTGGTCAACCTGTATGTTTGTATGTATGTCCGTTTCTATGTCCGATCGTAACTAAACATCGGCTTAACAGATTTTAATGTACTATGATTCGTCATAGTACATAAATTTCTTAAAAAAAATATTTTTTCGAGTACAGTTTTCTAGTTTTTTAATTAATAATTTTATTAATAGAAATACATATATGCACTTTGTCGACCTCCGTGGTCGAGTGGTGTACCTACACACCGGTTTTTAAGATGTTATTAGCTCTGAGGTCCCAACTTTGAGCCCGGGCCTATGTAGAAAACCACTTTTCTACACAGTCTCGGGTCTGCGTGTTTGTTTAGCCAATTGCTTTGGGTTCAGATCAATGTATGTGTTGTTGTCAATATTTAATATTCTAAGTAGATATGAACATTATTAGGAACATGTTGTCTTGTCTGTCAACTATCTTTTTCACTCGTAGAGCACAATAAACAAAAAAAAAAGCGATTTTACGTAGGCATAACCACATATAATCAGATAATTAATTTCGACCACAAGACAAATGCCTACACCGTATGTTCATGTTACACACAGGCGCTATTATCATTCCTAAATCACACATTCTAATATAAATATGTAAATGTATATGTTAATACAAAGCAGCGATCTGTTCACTAATATACCAATCAATCACGTAGTGATATCGTCGACTGGTGATTAGAATGTGCTGATTTTACCACAAGGTATTTTACCAAAAGGTATTTCCTTATATGGTTAACAAATTATTGTCATTTTCATTTATCAATTTATGTTTAACTAATATAATAATTGCTTAAATTGTTGACGTTAACTTGTGTATAAAGTAAACACTGTATTTTATACTAATTAAATGTTTGCTGTACAATAATGATGTATTCTTTTTGGAAAAGCACTACGTGTAATTAAATAAATATAAATAAAGTAACTATATTTAAAAACAACCTTACAAATTTTAATGTTACATCTATGTTACCAGTGTTGTGAATGTGCGATTTGTCATCACGATTTACTTTTTCTGATTTAATTTTTAGTACTGTCATTGCAAAATATATTTACTTCTGAGTTTTCGTCAAATCCTACTTTACGTGAATACTATATTTTTTTATGTACTTTCTAGATACTAGAAAGTAAAAACTACCAGGGTCATCAGCACATATGCAAAACACGGTATGTTTCACTTTCTGATAAATTTTATCCAAAACTTACTTAGGAAGGTGCATTTTATTTGGCTATATTACCGAAAGTGATTACCCAAACTTTATCAAACATACCCAAACTACCCACACAGAGATCGGCATTCACAGACACAACATCTATTTAACATATATTTGCATGTTGTGCAGATGGAAATATTTAAAACTTTTTTTATTTGACAACATTTTTAACGAAAAATTACGTGCTTTAAGAACCAGATCTTTTAAAATAAATGAAAATCGATATCAATATTCGATATGAGATTAAGCTGGTTTAAGTAGATAAAAAGTTTCTATATTTTACCTCATTATGCGTCTATAAAAAACGTCATACAGATAGGCAGTGCGGCCTCTTTTCTACAAAATTAAAGTATAGCCTTAGGCCTAAAAGAAATTCTACCTTTCACTTGTAGTGTTCAAAATAATTTGACCTCAAGCAATGACTTGTGAACTAAGTCATTAACGATTTTTTAAATAAAATAATTAAATTATAAATCTTTTAAGAATACGGCCACATTAGCCAGTGGTCTTTAGGTTTATAATGCTATGCTATACTAAGTCCTATTTTATTGCAAATCGTTTTATACTATAGTATAGAGAAGAATAAGTATAGAAATGCTTATGCCTAGCGAATAGAATAGACAACATACATATTAATCTAGCTAAAAATGTATTTTGTATATTCCAAATAATTAGAGGAGACCAATTAATACAGGTATTGGATCAACGGACATCTAATGATAAGCATAAGTCTAAATTTATTTTAAAATTTTGACACATCTGCCGCATGTCTGATGATTGTTGGGCAAAGTAACGACATTGTGGACCCCACAGAATATCAAAAGACCTCGTCGCATGTCCAAAAGAATGCCGAGCCGAGCTTGACTCATCCTTAAAATCTTGGATGGTATTAGCACACATCCGCACCAAATGGAAGGAGGATTGAAGAGCCTTTGCCAAGCAGTGGGCAGATCACGGCTAATAAAAAAAAATATATAATAAAAAAAGATCTAATTGTTAAAAAAAAATTGAGGAATATCATTTTTATATATTATCTTGTTGTTTTTACAGTATAGACCTTATTAGTACCTACTGTGCTATAAAAGACACATGACATAACGTCATTTTAAAAGCCAGACTTTTGCTTACGTCTCAACAGTTCAATCATCTTTTACTCAATATCACGGCTGTCAAACTGCCAAAATATCTCTTCTTATAAAACAACTTAATGACTGTAACATAAAGCTCATAATATCATAAAAAAAAACCTTTAATAATTAAGATTAATTAACAAAATAAACGTGATATATCAGACTTTCCATCACGATTATTTTAATAGATAATTTAAATTTATAAACAATCTGCATAAAAACTATGATCGCCAATTTGTTATTAATTAAAACTTATGGATGCGCGATACTGGATTGCGAAATGCAATATGTAATGCTGTTTAGGGTGTACGATACGGATCCGTCACGATTTCAGTAGCGAGGTGATAGAGTAATTATTATTTTTTTCTACACGATGTATACCCAGTTTTTCATTATCTTTCAATTTCTTTTTGACTATTATAATATTTTAGACAATTATCGTTTTTTATTTGACGAAAAAATTAGGTCTATCTCTAGCTGTTTAGACAGACTACAATATATAATATGCACAATGGCATAAATATATAAATTCTACTATTTCCTACTTCGTACCGACTCTTAAATTATTCGAATTTCATTAACGTTTAACGGCAAAATTAATCGCTTAGAGGATAGATAATACCGTTCTCTTAGCAGAATTTTGGACCTACACAATAAATCTAGATTGTCATTGACACGATAAGAAGAAGGAGAATCTCTTTCAACACGAAGCTTTAATGTTGCATAGCAGAATGAGTAGTATACGCTCTTCAGCTTACCCCACGTGAGGTAAAAGTGTGGAATACCTATGTGTATAAATCGCGCATTAAAAACGGGCTTCAAGACGTTAATAGAAGCAGCAGCGTGCGTGATTGCCGTTTTAGTCGCAAGTAATCCTCGGCTACAGCCTATCTTACATTCACGTGTGGTACAAGTCACAGGCTTTTGACTTTATCCAGAAGAAGCTCGTAAAGTTTATAGGCCTATGATTAAATATAATTATTTTTAATAAGTTTATAAATAAATGTGGACAACATCACATACCTACATTGCTCTGAACCCAAAGTAAGTAGCTAAAGCACTTGTGTTATAGAATTCAGAGAAAACGAAGGTACCACAAACACCCAGACCCGAGACAATGTAGAAAAGTGGTTTTCTTCATTGACCTCAAAGCTGGCGACACCTTAAAAACCAGTGTGTACGCCACTCGACCACGGAGGTCTTCAAAGTTTGGAATACAGATTCAATTATAATTAACGTTATATGGAAATTAAGCCACATATTTGTACGATTCTAAAGTTGTGATGTAGGGTCCTATTTCTGTTTAAACAAAAGATTCCTTTGTGACTCGAAATTTGCGACATGGTGCGACGAAGTCCAAGAAAACCTGCAGACATTTTTTTTAATACCTCTTCGCTCTCCACTTACAGACTTGAGTTGTCGTGAGAAGTAAAGATTGTGATATATGACGCGGCCTTCTGGTACGAAATGCCTTTCATTTTTACAATAACGACGGTAAATGCTATAAAACACGTAAACATCAAAACATATTTCCTTTCGTATGTGTATAGCACTCGGCGGAACTTTTATACGTAATTAAAATAGCAAAGAAAGCTGACTGGCTTTTAGATTCAATCGTTATGTGTTTATTAACTTTTAAGTTTCTATTAAGACTATTATGCAAATAATGAAAATAAAATATCTCTCAGTAGATATTCACGGACCAACTATTGCGAACCTTATTGTAACTTACTTTATTTTTAAACGCAGAAGGATAATTATAATCGTTTTTTTTTTTCAAACATAGAAACAAAATACCATAAAAAAAATATTTCCGAATAAACCAAGGAGGTTTTGCGTCAAAAAATTCCTTATTAAATTCTTTCTTCACTTTATCAATTATTGAAATACTTTTTACAGCTTAATTTAAATAAATTACTCGCAAAGGTTACTTTTTGAACTGATCATCACGCTGTGTCGAAAGAGGGTCAAGCGAGTTAGAGGTAATCTTTGCAATTTCGTGTATTGAAAGCGTTGCTGGTTGTGGTCACGTTAGGTTATGATCGACGCACACTAGGCTTTAGATAAGGGAATTCAGCTGTCATACTACATTGGCTTGAAACATTGCGGAGTGCTTCTGCGAGCTTCGTCAATAAGCGCAGTGAGCGTAGATTAGTAGAAGTAACAACTTCCCTTAACGAAAATACTGGGTGTCTTGTATTTTAACGCAGGAAAAATGTGTATCGCACACAATGACTGAAATAGATTCAGCAATCCAAAATGTATGTCTTGGTCTCTGACACGCGAGAACACCATATAGGACTATAACGCTATATTTGGAAGTTGTTGCCACTCTCTGGTTCTAAGTACTGGAGATCTGTCTCCACCGAGTCCCTCCAAAGATACTTAAGGCGACAAAGATTGAAAAGAAACTGAATAGCTTTTTGCGCCTGTAGCAAGTAAAGTAACCTGTGTGCGGTGAGACTTAGTTTATTAATTTTGGACACAATAGAACACAGGTTTTCAAAAGTAATAGGAGCTCATCATTTATCACTCAAATCTATTGTATTAAAATACGTGTTGGAAACAATACTGTTTCATAATAATGATCGAAACTTAGATCGTTAGTTATCAGACTTGTGAAACGAGAGCGGTTACATCCATTTGTAAGATTCGTAATCTGTCAAGTTTTTGCGATTGTGTCTTTTCAACCTTTGAAGAATTTAGAGTTGGAGGAAATCAGTAACTTGTGGTTTATTTTTCTAGTTAAAAGAGTAGTAATACCGGTAGGTATGATATTTTTCATCTTTATTTTTCTCCATTATGGGTAATTTCATGGTTGAGGGGTCTGACTAAACTAGCTATTTAGTACAAACGGCTAATTATTTATTTATCAAAATTAGCTAAATAATTATAGCCAAATATTTAAATATGTAATATCGATTAAAGTATATTTTTCAAATGATTATTGTTTTCATTATATTCTTTACTAGCTGTCCCCCGCGACTTAGTCCGCGGGTTTTAGTTTCAACGGGTTTTCATTTTTGCAACATTTTTCATTTATGCTCCGCTCCTTTTAGTCGCAGCGTAATGTTATATAGTTTATAACCTTCCTCAATAAATGGGCTATCCAACACTGAAAGAATTTTTCAAATCAGACCAGTAGTTCTTGAGATTAGCGCGTTCAAACAAACAAACAAACTCTTCAGCTTTATATATTAGTATAGATTTTACACCACAAAGTATACAGCATTATGAGATAAATATATATTTAGAAAAAAGAAACATACACTAAGTATATATGTGTAGGTATGTGTGTGGGTGCTACATCATACACTCCGTATTTGTCAGCTGATTGACATTCAATTTCAAAGTGTTCTCAGCTTGACCTACAAATAGCGAATGTATAGTACAAGTAAATAAATTGGTTAGCTTGATTTATATTAAGTACACGTTGCTTCACCGATTTTTCCGAAGGTTTGGACCATCAATATTATATGTGGATAATATGGAGTTATTTCTAAAAACATACCTACTACATTTAATCTCGTTAACGAGATAATATGTTTGTTAGGTAAGATAGGACTTTACTTAAAGGTAATGAGATTGTTCTATTTTGTAATGGGTTCCTTATTTAACGATTAATGAAGACATTAAACTAAAAATACTTGTGTATTTTTTAAATATCTAATTTTTTAAAACGGATGCGCAAATTACTATATTAAATAGATATTTTCACCTTATATTCAAAAAAAGAAAAAATTGCTAATAGATTATGCTTAATTTTTTTTTAATTGTTTAAACATATTTATGGCACTGTTCAAAATTCGTTCACATTAAAAATAGGCCCAATGATTATAACCTGCCAGTCATTTGACGAGATTTATATTGTTCGCTAATGGTTTATAAGTTCACTCGATTCTTTTGAACCGCATGAAAAACTTGCGACGCAACACTGACGTAACAGAGGTCATGACAATAATGTGTGTATGGAAAAGTAGTGACATAACGAATTTCTAGATTTTAATCGTTCGCTAGTCATGTTCTCTAATCGGTTTCCAGTGATGCTGACTGATGGCAGTCTGATAGAGCATTATGTAGTAATCTTCAAAATTTATCGAGATCTAGGCAAGTAAGCTTTTATAGTTTTTAAGAGAGATGCCACAGTACACCTTCTACTTTAACACGAAGTTGTGTGCATGGAGAGCCAACTTAGATTGCAAGAGACCCCTTATAGTTACTTTAGAAAGACTCTATGGGCTAACCAAGCCCTATTTTGGTTTGGTCAGTTTTAGTATCTGATCGCAATTAATGAATGTGATGAATTTGTACTGCAGATCGAGGCTGTGTGCGTAATTATAAAAGTTGTAAAGTTCATTATCTTCGTCTGAGTATGCCTCAAACCGGTTTATAATTAAGCTTTAAAAATAGAATATATATATAAAAAACTAAAATCACGTAAAATTCCTATGTCCAATACGGCTCTCGGTCAAAATAAAAGCTTCGGTACAGAATAGCAGAGGGTCAGTACATTTAAATGTAAGAATGTCGCTAGAGAATGCTTGTTGCACAAGCCAGACAGGTGAATCTGTCAAACAATATTGTTTTCATTACTGTAGGTTGCAGTGTCACGTTAGTTAGTATCTAGTGACATCGTTTAAGACATAAATACTCATATCATTTTATTGCTATCGACTGCAGATGTTTCAAGGACCAATGCATTTTAAGACATGTACACAATATGTACTTGGAAATAAAAGAATTTTGAACAGATTAAACGCAATTTGGCTTGTAGAGTATAGTGTGTACTCGTGGCCATGACCCGTTCAAAATATTTTTATTTCAGTGCCTGAATTACATAATTAGCTCTTTAAGCAGGACTGTAGTTATCGATGAAGCGGGACTGCGCGCTACACTCGCGTAGCGGTATCTCGCTTCCACAACACTGTATTTTAATTACTGAAAGAAACTATTAAGTATATTGTTGAACTATACTCAAACAAAACCATCTTGCGAAAATTATGTCTCTCTACCTCTTTAATATTATTTTATTGTAAGCATTTTTATACAATATGACTTATGAAATAGTAAACATAATAATTACAATGAAAATATATTATACTTAATTGGCGTTTTTTTATAAAAATCTAGACGATGATTGGCAATTGATTACTAGATTCCTATTCAATTTTTCTATACAGAATTTGAATTAAGAACTTTTTTAGCAATGGCTTAACACCGTCACGATTTATATAAATAAGGTCATATGTATTTTAAAAAAATCACAAGTTTTTATTGGTGTTGGTACATACAGTAGCTTCAACACTTGAAAACTTTTACATTAAAGAATATTTAGTTCTCACATTCCGCATGGTGTTTGCGCGGCAATGTCGATAAATTGCGACGGTACTGACGCTGACGCCATAACCTTTGCCTCTTACTTTCCAATGACCTGCGTTAGTGATGTGCAGTTGCTTTTATCGATATTTTAATTTTTGTGCTAGTGGATTTCTGATGTTTATTTATATAAAGAAGGTTTGTGTTTTTTAAATAAAATAGTCATTAATAATACCAATCTACCGAATGAAATTTAGTACCCTCATACATATTTTACAATTCAAACGAGTGTACATAGAATTTTCTCGGTGTTAATGGTGCCTTACGTTATGTGGTGTGTGGTGTTAATGGAGTATTTTAGATCAAGTAAAATCTGTCTAGTTTGTTACAGATTGCGCTTGATTTTTTTACACAAAGTTTTATTTTTAACCCGTCAAAACATAGTTATCTTCACATAGTAAAATATACCATAAAGCCTCTAGACCTACTTTTGTCGATAACTTCGACATCACTAGTAGTTAACCCATGATAGTTATTATGTCACGCAACCAAAGAAATAAAATAATTGTATGGCCGACTAGTATTGCACGGTTTGGGAAATAAAATAACTAGTGTTTGATTATAACTGTAAACTGTTTTCCTTGTGAAACGTCTAATAAAAATGTTAAGAATTAGCGCCAATTCACACAATAGTGACGATACCGTTACGATATCGGTATTTTTCATATTCAAATATCGATTGTTATTAGCGATAAGACCTGCAGTACGTTTTTTCGGTGTACAATAAAGAGTATATAATAATAATTGTTCATAAATCTATGTAGGTAATTTACTTTTGGGACGTTTGATCTACTTATTAAAATACTCGTTAAGACAAATTTCTTTTTTTTTTAATTATATCGAGCTAAAGGCAGTATTTAATTACTTTTTGAGTAACGAGTATTAAAAGAGCTCTGAACTTCGTTAAGCAATAACCGTCATTGTGTGTACGACCGACTAAGAGCAATAATAGTACTTATTTAACACCAATAAACCTATATACGGAAACCCAATGTTTTAAATGTTCAGAACGACGTGAATTATCGCTCTCCCAAAATATAATAACATTTTTTCAAAATCTATGTAGCCCTAGCTTTCAATTGACGGATAAAAATAAACACTTATATTCATTTTCTTAAATATTCGTGGAATATCATCAGATACCTATGCAAAGCAGTTTGCGGCGTCTGCCCACTCACACAACAATTAATCATTGTAAACCTCACTAAAACATATTTTTTCCAATTAATAAGATGTAAATCGTTAAACAACAGGCTTCGTACTGACAAGAATAATGGCTGTTTATGTCATAACGTGATCAATCAAAGTTTAATAGAAAGTCTTAGTTGTACGCCGAACGTGCTCCAGCCTCCTCGAAAAGGGCATCCGTCGATTGAATAAAATATTGAAATACAATGACTATCAGGAAGTTCTCAGAACCAGCAAAGAGTATTTTCAATTGGTGAACACATTAAATTACTTTTCTTCTCAAACGTACACATGGTGTTATAGCATGGGATTTAATGGAAAAAGCAAATGGGACTCATCGTTAATACCTCAAAAATGGTATGGAAAACTGGGATTCAACAAAAAAAAATCATAAATGTCTTACTAGGAACAAGAAATGAATAAACGAAAAAGAAATAATTATAGTGTCTACTACCTGACAATGCACTTCTTTTTTCTGAAGTGCGAGATATCATTATTTCCATGATATTAAGGCAATGTGTCGCAAATTCTTAAAATATTAGGAGCCAAAAAGTCTACAAAAATCTCATTAAAATGTGAACTTTGGCATTTGAAATGTCTGCTCAATGAAAATTTTAATCACTGCCCTAAGCGTAGAAAGCGGACCAACAACTCAATTGGTGGTGTTGCTACGTCAATTGAGTCGTCAAGAGTTAACAGTTCATCAAGAATTTGTTAACCATTAACACATATCAATATTATTCCAAACATACTAAGCACGTGATATGCTTATGTAAATTAAACACAGAAATTAACCAATCCAATTAAGTTATAAGCGATTAGAAGAAATAAATCTCACGTTTTTTTTATATATATTTTCTGATTACTGCCATCACGAAATGTATAGAGCCTGATGATGTTTCGATGCGCCTGAAAGTATAAAGAATTTTGTGACTATAATTGTGAATGGATAGTATAAAGAACATTGTGAAAGAGCAGAGCCAGTGAGCATCTTAGGGTTGCAGAGGTCAGACGCAACACGGTCCGGTAAAACAAGATAGGTGTGGACGAATAGCCTAGTCTCGTGCATAGTAATAAGGATATACCTGGATACCCCAGTTCATTCGAGTTTAAACCTTATTGAAGTATATTTCTCAATTATTAAAGAAGATTTTTGTTTGTCAGCATTTCCAAAAAAGCTGGACGTGATCTTACATAGGAAAGGAATGAAGCGATCGACAAGCAAAGCACGATTGCGGCACTGTTGCCTAAGTCATCAACTGCACAGCAGCCGAGTTACGCTTCTTAGAACTATTCACAATAGATCCAAACACGTCTTGCACAAAAAGAAATCTAAGTATTCGTTGGCCGTTGCACACCTGGACGTATTCGTTCGTCCTTGAAGAAAGCCATATTAGTTTTTGCATTCACTTGCACTTCAGTAATTGCATGTTTTTGTTTAAGCAGGTCCATTTACATGTCTGATGTGTTGTGGATTTACATAATTGCAGCCATAAATATTGCTGTAGATGCTACTGTAATACGAGCGCCATCTTTGTAATTAGTAAATAAATGTACTGTAACTTTATCTCGGGTTTCAGAAAAACAAGTTTTTATGAAAAATGCTGCATATATATCAATGTGCAAAGTACCTACTCGTCTCGATTTGAATAATACGAGTTACGATACTAATGGTTACTAAGTCCAAACTTCCAAACCACTCCATAAAAAAACAGTATTTCTGCTACCGCATCATCAACAGATTTTGGGACTTTTTACTCGTAATCTCTGCACCAACATATTTGGTAATTTGAAGAAACTTAAAATGCCAAACATCTACAGCAATAAAAGGATCTCGGGTCGTAACGCCGAGGATCCACGTCCATAAACATTGTATTTCTAAACCGTCTGGACCATAATAAAGAGACGCGGCTTAAATATAAACGCTAACATTATTTTGTTACTAGTTTCAGAACGAGGATGCGACACATCTAGATTTTAAATTAAGAAATACAGTTCAATTCAGATATCCAATCTGCTTGAATCTGTTTCACTGTTTAAAGTAACTTTTGAATGTGTGATGAGTTACATTTAAATATTAATGCACTACAAGTTTTTTTTTTGGCTGGTTGTAAGGCAGAACGATAATAAAAATAATATTGCACATGTTAACAGGACGCGATTGTTTCGTAGTGGTGACAGATATAGATAAACAAAGTGAAATAGGTGAACAGGTTTCAGGGCCGGCAGATGGTTATTCAAGGCTTGATTAATGGTCCTAATGTAGATGTGTACTTTCAAAAGGTAAAAAAGTAAAACTTGAAATATTTTCTTTACATTATAATTTTCATAGACGTGTTTCACAAACAACAGTCTTTAAACAAGGCATTTTATAAACTTTTTTGTGACTTTTATTGTGCTGTAAGTCTCGTAAATATTCAGAAGTGGTTGCTCAGTTTGACAGCGGCTGTCACCGGGTAAATTTATTGTCCTGTCAAAATAAATATCCTACAAACTCCATTCAGTTCCATTCACAAATCCTACTCAGAGCCTTCAAAGCACGTATTACATTGTCATAACAAGTCTTGTGTGCATAGAAACCGTGTTAGCAGTAAATATTTGTGATGCACCGCGTAGCTCTTACGAGGAAAACACTTTTCTACTTGACCACAGAATCCTTCTGGGGTAGCGGTCCAAGTTACAAGAGATTTTATCTGGAATAAAAAAAATAAAATTCATCATGATTGAATTCCTATTGTTTTAAAACGACTCCCGCACTAATTAATTTAATCATTGAGTCGCAGGGGGTTTTAACAGACAATTCAATCACATTCACAAAGAACACCCATACTTAGAACAAGCATTTGTGTATCACACAAATGTCGTACCGTTCGAGGCTTTTTAAGTTTTTTTTATTATTTTTAAATCCTTGTTAGTTTAGGAGCACTGTCTAACTTTAGACATAAAACTGGGTATCAAAGAATTTGTTAGAGCGGAAAATCAAAATATCATTTTCACTAGCTTTCCCAATTTCCTATCTATGTAAGTATGAATCTGAGTGTCGTATACAATACCTAATTATATATTTTAATTAATTATATATTAGACTCGCAATCGCTTACTCCTTGCACCACAGCCACATTTGCGTAATTCACACGGAAGCAAGAAGAGTGTGACTGACATAATGATTAGCGCATTACTGTTGGCACACACTCGCGCATTGATATTTGAGTCATTGTAAGAGATCTGCGGCCTTTTTATATTAAGTTACTTTATTGGCTAACGGTACCTTTACGTAGGTACTAGTAGTACCTATGTCTATTACTAGATTACGTATGTTTAAAAACATATATGGCCTTATTAATAAAAATCTTCGTGATTAGCAACTGTTTAGCAGATTCCTATTTAAAAAAAAAGTATTGTCAACTTGAATTTTGAATCTGCTAAGCAAATGCTAAACACCGTCGAGATTTTTATAAATATGGCCATAGTATCTCTTTTTTTGTGATGTTTGTACTTATGCATGTAGTTTATACTTACTCATTTTCCCTTCAACGTGTTTCTTTACAAACTTTCTTTGTCTCAAAAAAACTTTTCTTTAAAAAATACGAAAACTTTTTTCTATACCTCAATTATTTAAGCTCTACATTTAAAAATGGTTTACTTATTTAGATCCTACTATCGTTAACTACTATGTATGTACATGAATTGTTAAATAAATATTTAAGAGGTTAACATCCGCAATTAATTTAATTTATTGATGTATATCTGATTCTCTTTTTTGTCAGAGTAATGACACCAGATAATAAGCGGAGTTAATAAAAAATGATATTATATGGGTTTTGGGCTAAATTCTGTTATTAAATGTTATTGCTGTCATTTTGTCATAGAATTCTGTGGGAAAATGAGGTGTATTTGCATAATTGTAATGCTTTTAAATTTTGTTCAATTTATTTCTGTGAGTATTTGTTGTCTTCTTAACAATTATTATTTTTCTGGAGCAGTAGTTTTATCATTCAACAATCTATTCAATTGTTATTAAAGCGACGTTTTGTATAAGAATCCTTTATAGACGATGCAGGAGGACAAGGGCTGATAATATTAAAAAAGTTAATTTCGTTATTTCCGTATCTATAGTAATATGTGTTGTTTTAGTCAGAGTATCGTCAAGAAAGAGCAACGGTAGTTGTGTGTAACCACAAGTACGTGATAGACTGCGTCACCATCACCAGGCGTATTAAGAGAGGAGAACCTTACGCTACCAACTCCACAGTCACCTCCAAATACGAGATGGGGAATAACGTTACAGTATGTTCAACATTTTTACTTTTTGCCCTCCATTTTATGAAACTATAGCTTTGCTCGCGGCTTCACCCGCTTAGAGATCAGTAAAATACCGGCTAAAAGAATCCTATGTCCTTATTGAAACTCAAACTAACTTCGCACCAAATTTCATTAAAATCGGTTTTGCACTTTAGCCGTGAAAGCATTAACAGACAAACAGAAAGAGTTAGTTTTGAGTTTGTAATATTAGTTGGTAATAACCTAGTCATACAACCATAGTTAACCTTGTCTTGATTTTATAATATTATCTGGCTTTATTAACTATAATAATCTCAAATGTAATTTAAAATTTCGAAATTTTAAAGTGTTTTAAAGTCTTATTTTTTTTTACTGATTCTATAAAAACAGTTTTGCGTGCGACTTCTTGACTAAGCTAAAAATTTTCAGTTAAAAATATCGTTACAAGGCGAGGGATACGGCGAGGTAGTGGTGTTAAAGCAGAAAATTTGTGACATGTTGAACGTCGAATGGTTAGCCAAATACTTGAACACTTACTCAAATGTAGACGTGACCCGTTGTCCTATACCAGCGGTAAGTTGTAGTCATTTGTGATTTTTTTAATGCAGTAGAATGGGCTGAAAAGATTTATTGACAAAATTGGAAAGGGAATCCTACCCCCTACAGGAAAATATATTTCTTATAATTAAAAAAACAGTTGACAATCGATATGAGTGGTTTGACATCGTCACCAGTCCTCTGGTTTTTGAAAGACTGATGAACACATTTTGGTGAACCAATCATAATCGTGATCAGTGACAAGTGTCAAGAGATTAGGTGCATTGATCAGCCCTTCTGAAACCGTAGGTAATTCATTCAATGATTGGCAAATGTCCGCGTCAGCTCATGATTAGGGACTCCTATTGAGTCTGAAACTAGTCTGGCGATCCCGAGAATATACATGAGTAAACCGTTTTGTTTTAAATAATTATGAATACTCCTCACGAAAGTTATTATACAAATTGGCAAATGTCGTCCCACACTTGACTGTGTCACTACGAATGTATGCGACCGCTATAAGAATTATGTTCGTGACTGACAAGAACTGAAATATCTTTTATTTTATTTCCAGGGTAATTTTAAATTCATAAATATGCAGTTTCCACCAAAAGGAATGCCGATACGATTTCCTTCTTTCTTCAAGGGTAGAATTTGTATGCAGGTTACTATCCTAGCGACCAACACTTCAGAGGTCATTAATTTAAGCCGTGTTGATTTATATAACTGACGTATATTCAAATATATATATAATACCTCAATTTTTATTAAATATAAGATATGTGTAAATTGATTGTCATTATTAAGTGGTCATCAATGTAACGATAATTTACTGAAAGATATAAAGTTGCACCTGGGACAAACAAGGCTTTGAACTCGTCGCCAATATTTTTTTTGTGTTATTTTTTAACAAAATCCTTGCGAGCCTTATTAATGAACTTGGCAGGCTATGATATGTATATATACAACAATTGCTACATGTATGACATGGTCGAGCCGTTTTTAAGAAATGCTCCATCATTTATGAAAATCTCGACCGATTTGGCTGTTTTTTTCTTGTGTATTCAAATTGTCAGGGCAAGGTTGTTGATTGAAAATTTGTGAAAAATCCGCGGGAAATGACGAAAAAAATAAATGAATCGATTGACAAGAAATAGATTGACAAGTTAACAACCGTCGGGTCAGCTTGTAACAACAGCAAAAGGCGACAAGAAAATCACCAGCGACAATGCAAAAACACAAATAAACATTAACACACCACACATCATTCCTCAACACATATTACAACACTCCTCTTTATACGCCAGATGATAAAAAAAACAATCTATCGTTAAAAAACCTAATATACTTTATTTTCCATGAATATTAATATTAAATTCTGAAATCAGTTCATCAGTTTCTGTGACCACCAAGTGAAACTTTAAGTTGATTTCATCACGGGGTACGGGCCAAGGAAAGTTTTTAGGCGGAAACTCCAAATGATACAATCTATAGGTGCCCTGAAATAAACATAAAGCCATCAAATAACAGTACAAAATGCAATATACTTAGGTACAGCAATAGATATATCTATATTTTTTTAAATATAATAATTATATTTAATATATTTCCAGTTCCCGACAGTATTTTGTGCTTATCCAAAGTTTTCTTTTACTAGTGCGCTGTCAAAAATTGTTACCTAGCTTAGTATGTAGGTAGATAAACTAAGAAAGTCACTTACCGACTCTAAAGGGCACTCGGTTATGTTCGAAGAGCTTTTTAAATACGTAAAGAACCATTTGTGCTTGTCAACCAAGTCGCAGATTCGCTGCGCCACTGTCATTGGAGCTTGCCCTTTAATTTTGTATGTGATCTTAAGCTGGAAAGGAAATTAATTAAATAAATCCTCATCAGTACATGCTACTTTTTTTTTAAAGTAAAACGACTTTAGTGAAATTCGCGCTTACACCACTTTGCTAAGATAATTCAATCAGGCGTTAGACATCTTTAGATTTCCATTTTATTATTTCACTTACCTTGCTATTCTCTTAAGACAAGTAACGTGATATTAAACCTATTATCTTGCTGGAGATTTGGCTATTAATAGCCAAACGTTTATTTTATAGTTTCAGAGATAAACACGTTGAAAAAAAATAATTCTTTAGCTTTATTATATTACTAGCGACTCGCTCCCACATCGCACGGGAAGAATTATACATAAATACCTTTCTCTTCAATCACTCTAAGATCTATTGCTGTAAAGTGCATTAAAATCCGTTGTGTAGTTAGATCTACTCGTAAAAACGACGATTATTTGAACTTAAAACGACAATACTGACGTTCCGATTATGTTGGTAGGAATGCTATTTGATGTTTTAAGACTTACGGTAACATTATTATTCCATTCTTGCAGTACAGTAGCAGTTATGTTTGTCTGGTATGGGTCCCCTCTTTTGTATCTCGCAGTCAGCGCGGTGCAGTTCGCCAAGTATCTCCGGTTATAATACTTGATTACGGCGCCCTCTTGACGGAACCGTGACAACCGTGACTAATATGAAAAATATTGTGTTGTAGGTGTTAGATTTTGCAATTTATTAAAAAAAAGATTAAGTCTGTCTGTCTCGTTTTAAGCTCTAACTCTAAAATGACACAGAATTTTTCATTTTAGGCCCACGTGAGGTTATTGTTACATAGAAACCGTTTATGCCCAAAGGATAGGCGTAAAAAGGATCTTCGTGAAATTGGCGGACTAGAATGAACCTGATGCTCCAGGAGATACTTTCGTGAACCGATTCCCCTTGTTAGCTATTTTTGAGCGTTGAGAGATATATAAGCAAGTGTAACACACATTTATACACAAATGCATTGATATTATTTCACGTACTTATGCATTCGCCTTTAGAGGGAGGCGCTAGTGTAGCTTAAGGTTTCCTAAATATCAAATGTCACTGTTGTTAGGTACGAGGGTTTATTTTAAATGCTGTGAATATTTTTCTGTAACCGATTAAAGATTAAAATAATATAGACCTGTTTTTTTAACAAAATGGAACTATACAATACAGCAATATGTTCGATATTTAATTTTATAATTGTAATTTAACATATTTTGAAACCGAATTCTGTTTTAAGCCTGTAATAAAAAAAAAAACTTTATAAACGTAACATTTATCATAAAAACGGTAGCCCTTTAGTTATAAATATTTCACGATTCACTGGCTTTGACCGCCAAACTAATGATTTAGCACAGAGCGCTTGTAAACAATTGTTATAATAATCTGTTTTACGTTTCCTATCAAGATCAATACATGCGTACGTCCGCCCTTTTATCAATTTAGGTATATCATTGCGTTTATCCGTCATTATGTGGAGGACCGTTTTGAACTATTTTTTTTATTTAATGACATTGGTTTTTTTTTATGAAAATATCTTCCAAAGTGTCAGACAATGTCTTGGCAGTTTTAGTGTATTTTACGTGCTTTTGAGTGTCAAATAGTTAAGGCTTAGCTGTTTGAACCCTAGAGAGGCAGTTAGATAATTTCTCCAATTTAAGACATCTTTGACGACCTCTGACTTCGAGTGGCGCACACACCGGTTTTAAAGGTGTTGCTAGCCCTGAGGTCCCGTGTTCGATCCCCGAACAGGTCTGGGTGTTTGTGGTACCTTCCTTGTCTCTGATTCCATAACACAAGTGCTTTAGCTTCTTCAGGGTACAGAACAATGTATGTGATTTAACATTTTTTTTTTATTAATTTACTTAATTTTTCTCCAGGCTTTCTTAAGCCACTATCCTATTTACGGCATTAACTATTTTCGTGTGACACTTTATAGGAATAGCCAATTAATAAACGAACAAATAACTTACTTCAAAAGTTTCCGTACACGTCAGCAAAAATAAAAACAACCCACTAATCCCCAACATTATCTAGTGCTTGTCAATGTATTAAAAAAATAAAACATATTCAGTACTTTAGATATTTATACAAATATCTAATGACTGTATTTAGTACAAATGATTACCGTGAAATTGATCGCTTAAATTTTATTATACCTTGTTTAGATATTAAACATACCCTAATAACGTTGTTGGATGCACTAAAAACAAATTAGGTAATATACCTATTTACAGAGATACGTTTGAGATAGGCACATAGTAAAATTAAACTTTGATGTAGTTGGTGAATTGCCACTCACCACTGTAGTAGTATTATCATAGTTCTTCAATGCAAAAGTGCGCCTTTTAACTATCTACCCATTACTCTCCAGTCGTACTAGCGAGTAAACATTTTGTTTTTAGTTTTTTCTTCATTTTTTTGACGAAATAAATTCTTATAAATCAATGAACGCCGGCTGCACGCAAGAAGAAGTGTTACGTTCCGCCAGAGCCGAGCGTGCAAGCGAGAGCGTGGAACAAGCGATAGAGAGGTACGATCGGCTTAAGCATTGGCTTGTGACGATATCACGTAAAATTATCGTCCGCAAACCGACTTTACAGACAACCAATTTATTAATTTTCTATCCAAGTAAAATTTTAGAAGCAAAAAGAATAACATAGCGAATGATCGATTATAAAATAAATTCACAGTTACAGTATATTTATTTATTTATCCTTTCTTTCCCTTCTTGCTTCTAGCTCTCCTAGCATTCTGGTCGTAATGCAGCAGCGTATCAATTTCAAGTATAGACTCCTTAGTGGCCGTGATGTAGAGCTCAAACTTTATGAAGTAGTCGCCGTCAGCGATGGGGATCGGAATGTTCTTAGGTGGTAGATCCATGTTGTAGTAAGAATATGTACCCTGAGGAATGAAAATATAACAGAATTTGGGACAAATTTGGTGCAAATTTTCCATACATTTTTTTTTCGGTCTCCGTACTAAACAGCCTGTATAGTCTAAAGGATAATGGAACTTAGGCCCTTGAAATGGCTGGGGATTGGGAAGAAGACTGACAAACTGCAATAGTTAAATAGGTCACCAGGCTATATTTACGGTAGTACATCACTGAACAGATTCAATTTCTAACCTTTTATGAATGCAGTCTACTAAGAAGAAGACAAATATTATTGATAAATAATCACTTACTGCAGGGAACGGACAATGATCGAGACTTAAGTTGGTGAAAGTAGACATGAACTCCTTCATCCACTTGGCCTTAGTTGTTTCACACACTTTCGACACTATACGAAAGTCACCGCCAGATGTCATGGTCAGAGTTGTCGCGAACTGTAACATGATGACGATGATACCATCGGGTGTTCCCCAGAGAGAAAACAAAAGATCAGACGTGCTATTCACTAAAAAACAAAAACAGCGCTGAATACATTTTCGAATGTCAAAAATTATATAATATTTGAAACGGTTTTGTCGTTAGACAGCACCACGCTCGACGCTGAAATTTTAGAGAATGGCACCCCTGGTAGGAAGTAAAAGACGGCATAACAAAGGTATGGTCCAGGTTTGTATGGTTAGGCAATATTTTTTTTTCTATTTTATTATTACTAAGTCTTTCTAAAAATATACATGTGGGGATGAAAAGACTGAGTGTCAAGGTTGGAATGAGTGAGAGCGTGATTGTGTGAGAGAGAGGGAAGTTTTAGGCAATGGCGGAAGACGAATGAGGAAAAGACGTATTCTTTTGTTAAAGCTGGTTTTTAGTTTATTAAATAAAGTTTTAAGCCGATCAAGACGTTTGATTTCCCACATTTCACGCCCACATAAGTGGATAGTTGGGAAATCACAAGAGAAAAGACGTTAACGACGAAATACGACGAACGCTTTCACGTGTTCAAATTTTCAAAATTGAAGATGGCCAACGACGATCCTAAGTCGACAAGTTCCTGGATGCCCGCCGGTGTTGGGTACGCAGACGATTTAATACCCAAATTTAATGGCCAGGACAAAAGTTACTCAGTTACAAAATTTATACAAGAGATTGAAGATAACGGTGAGATTTTTCAATGGACGCCGCTTCAACAACTCGTTATCGCGAGGAGGTCTCTCACGGGAACGGCGGCGTTGTGGCTCCGGTCGGAGCGGCCGTTTAAGAGTTGGGAGGAGTTGCGGCAAGCGATCTCCAAAGAATTCCCGGATACCCTGGATCAGAAGACCGCACATGAACTGATGAGTAGCCGAAAGAAGAGGAACGACGAAAGTTACCTTGATTATGTATTGATCATGCGTGAGCTGGGAAAACGTGGCAAAATGCCTGACTACGTTGCTATTAAGTATATTGTCGATGGACTTCCAGGCGAAGAAACTCACAAAATTATGTTATACGGTGTGACGACCTACACGGACCTCAAAGAAAAACTTCGTATCTACGAAACTCTAAAGGAAAAGATTAAAAAGCGAGAAGTGCGTAGCCAGCCGCTGGGGGGTGATTTGTCAACAAGGGGTCGAACGATAAGGTGTTATAGCTGCGGAGAAAGAAGTCATCATTCGAAAGAATGCCCTCATAAGCATCTTGGGCTAAAGTGTTTCAAATGTAATGGTTTCGGCCATATTGCACCGCACTGCAAAGCTACGGAGATACCCGAACGAGTGCCGAGTACATCACGAAGCGGACCGAGCGCTGGCGGCCAATCAGGTGCGAGTTTCGTACGACGTCACCCGTCTTCATTCCGACAAGTTGGTACGAGTGGCGAGAGACCGAAAGATCAAGAGGGCGGTGCAAATGGAACGAAGCGCACGATGTTCAACACGGATGTCACCTATTCGCCGGCCGATGGTGGTACCACTGATATGACGTCTGATTGTTACGATGTTCACACTGTTTCGAGTTTGACAGATGACGGGTTTGACGTTACGACCACCTATCGTGAAGCAAACAATAACAAACAAGTTATGTTACGAAAACCGCGGAAAACAATAACGATATTGAATAACACAACAAGTGCTTTGATAGACACTGGTAGTGAGGTGAATTTAATTTCTCAAGACTTCTATGTGTTAATCGGATCGCCGAGATGTGAGGACGATCCTTTATCATTGTTCGGACTTGGTCAGGCGAAGGTTCGGTCTATGGGCAAGGTTATTGTTTCGGTGATGATTGACGGACAGATCTACTGTGACGTAATGTTTCATATAGTGCCTAATGTTTCTATGCCGTATAGTGTGATAATAGGACAAGAATTCTTAAGAAATGTTACATTAGTGATGAAAAGTGGGAACATAATGTTTTTGCCAGTAGATGACAACTGGATAGGGCGCATAACCTGTTACTTTACAGATATTCCTTACATTATAGGTTGTGAGATAGATAAACACATTGAACACCAGGTAATGCATCTTGTTAATAGTTATAAGCCGCTGAAAGTTAAGGATTCGCCAGTGCAGCTGCGTATTGTTTTGAAGGATGACATTCCAGTGGCTCAGCGGCCACGCCGGCTAGCCATTAGTGAACAAGAGGAGGTTGAACGGCAAGTAGAACAGTGGTTGAAAGATGGAATTGTTCGGGTGAGTTGGTCGGAATATGCTAGTCCATTGGTGTTAATTAAGAAAAAAAACGGTACAGTCCGAATTTGTGTAGATTACAGACTAATAAATAGAAAGATGGTAAAGGATGAATATCCATTGCCAATAATTGATGACCACATAGACAAACTTGCCGCAGCTAAAGTGTTTTGTACGATTGATTTAAAAAATGCATATTTTCATGTTCCAGTGCATGAGGATTCAGTAAAATACACAGCATTTGTTACCCACAACGGACAATATGAGTTTCTGAAGGCCCCATTTGGATTGTCCGTTTGTCCCAAAGTTTTTACCCGCTTCATCTCTGCCATTTTTCGAGGACTGATGGCGAGAAATATGGTGCTTATTTTTATTGACGATCTACTTATTCCAGCCCAGAACGAACAGGAAGCTGTGGACAGATTAAGAGAGGTTCTAGATGTAGCTGCCCAGTATGGTTTAGAGATCAACTGGAAGAAGACTCAGCTTGTGGTAAGAAAAGTTGAACAGTACATACAGGCATGCATCCCTTGTTTGTTGGCAAGTCGTAAAGCTGGAAAACAAGAAGGTTTATTATGTCCCATAGACAAGGGTGAAGTCCCATTGGATACTCTGCATATTGATCATATTGGGCCTATGACTGAGACAAACAAACAATATAATCATATCTTGACCGTTGTTGATGCCTTTACTAAATTCACATGGATATTCCCTACAAAAAGCACAACAAGCAGAGAGGTGATTGCAAAATTACAGATTCACCAACAAGTGTTTGGCAACCCTAAACGAATTATTACTGACAGAGGTACGGCGTTTACCAGCAGGGAGTTCAGAACTTATTGTGAAGATGAGAAGATTGAGCATGTCACTATAACTACAGGGATTCCCAGGGGAAACGGCCAGGTGGAGAGAATCCACAGAGTGATTATTTCAGTACTGACAAAGTTGTGTATAGAGCAGCCTGGGAATTGGTACAAGCATGTAAGTCGTCTACAACAAGCGCTGAACAGCACTTATCAGAGGAGTGTTAATGCTGCACCGTTTGAGTTACTTCTTGGCACCAAAATGAGACTACAATCTGATCCTGAGATTTTAGGTTTGATACAACAAGAGAACAGGGATATGTACCTCAATAACAGGGAAGAGCTACGAAAGAAAGCGAAAGAGCAAATATTAAAAGTTCAAGAAGAAAATAGACAAAATTTCAATAAAGGAAGGAAGAAAAGTCAAGTCTATCAAGTAGGCGATCTTGTAGCCATTCGACGGACGCAATTTGGAGTTGGCATGAAGCTGAGGCCTAAGTATTTGGGTCCTTACCGTGTCATAAAAGTGAAGAGAGATAGATATGACGTGGTGAAGGTGGACTCTTCAACAGAAGGACCAAATCGAACATCCACCGCTCCTGATTCCATGAAGCCATGGCCCGGTGTGGGTGATGATGTTGCATTATCAGTTTCATCAGCTGATTATTAAGTAATAATAATATGTAACCACTAGATTTTATTTGGGTTTTAATTACTAGTGGCATTTATGGTAGAGACATTGTGTTCCTGTAGATATAGTTATTTCTCTTGAAATACTATTAGCATGGCTTTATGTTACTTTTAAGTTATTAATTTGTAAAGAGTTGGATTTATGTTACTTTGCTTAATTGTTAAAGTGCTAAGTCATTTTAATGCTAATTAGATTGTACCTGTATGCTAAGTGATTGTCTGAGGGCAGACAATTTTCAGGACGGCCGAATGTGGGGATGAAAAGACTGAGTGTCAAGGTTGGAATGAGTGAGAGCGTGATTGTGTGAGAGAGAGGGAAGTTTTAGGCAATGGCGGAAGACGAATGAGGAAAAGACGTATTCTTTTGTTAAAGCTGGTTTTTAGTTTATTAAATAAAGTTTTAAGCCGATCAAGACGTTTGATTTCCCACATACATACATAGTTTTGTTTAAGAGCCGAGATACCCCAACTCAACTGACTTAAAAAAAATACTTGTACCTAGTATCGCGCGTTTAAAAAATCACGTGATTTTTCATACTTCCCTGAGAAAGAACTGCGTCCTTGCATCATGATCGTTTCTTACATATCAACCAGTTCCGACTCTATATTAATAAAGACAATGAACGCACATGAACCCTTGCCTTTTACGGCTTCTATGCCAAACAGACAGACGATATGTATCCATCTAGGTACCTATATTATATTAATTTATGTTTCATGTCACCTGCATTGAGTCTTTTTTGTTTTGTCATTCATTTAATTCGTTTCTTATTATAAATAGCACCAGATAATGTTCTAGTATATATTTGTCAATGCTATACATATACTCCTTTAGTAAGGCATTCTTACCTACAGCTTTGAGTATATTTTGCACCTGACTTCGAACCTACATTTTCTGAGCAAACGTTCATTTCATTATGTACTAATGTTCTGATATTTCGATAACTTACGGTAACATTATTATTAAAAGGCATTAATATAGTCCCCGTCATGTTGGTGAGGTAGGGGTCCTTGCGACTCTTCCTTGCAGTAAGCACGGACACATTTCTTATGTACTTCGGGTTCGCATACTTCAGCTTGGCTCCTTCTTGTTTGAACGATTCCTGAAAATATGACATTAGTATGCAGACGCTAGCTCATATCATATAACATATTGGACTTGTTTCGTATTGAAATAACGAACACGAAATAGTATGTGACCGGGCAAGGATAGGAACTTGATATACAATTTAACTTGATTTTTAATTTAAGCGGCAATAGCCTAATGGCGAGGGTGACGGCCTTGTGATCGAGAGGTCGCAGGTTCGATCCCCACCCATTGCACTATTGACGTAAACCCACTCCAGATACAAGCATATTTAGCTTAGTTGGAGGGGTTAACAAGATTTCTAGTAATGTGAATTCCACCCACATTGCTAGTAACATTTAAAAAAAAAAGGAAAAAAAATTGGCACAAACCTTTTAATTAGCATACAGCAACTCTGCATGTAAATTTATTTTTGTTTCTCTTTTTTTTTCTTTTTTAAAAAATACGACTCCCGCACTAAGGAATTTAATCCTTGTGTCGCGGGGGGTTTTACAAACATTCAAATCACATGCACAAAGACCACCCAGACTTGGAACAAGCATTTGTGGATCACACAAATGCTTGTCCTATGCGGGGATCGAAACCGCGACACGTCGCGCACAGAGGTAATTGGCATGGTGACCTATACCACTCGGCTATCCGTGCAGTTGACCGATATTAGTAGTAGTGCGGAAAGGTATTTTAAAAGTAAACGAAATCAAATCAAAAAGGTACTTCATTTTTGAGTTCAATACAACTTATTACAGATAGGGATAATCTTGGATTTAAGAAACAAAGATTGGGCATAGATACATAGATAACAAAAGTAGAATAAATTATCAGCCAACTAATAACATAAATACTAGACCTAAACATAAATTACTTACAGAGCACCAATTACCGAAAACAATCATCAATACAACATAAGCCACTAAGTAGATCCGGTACATTTGTAGAAACAAATAATGACGCAAATAATAACTGCTATGACTACTCATCAACAATTATAATCATTGCCAAACAACTACTTGTTTGCTAAGCTTTTGCCTCAATAAAACTAATATCTCTCTAAAACATTTTTGGAATGGAGATATTACGCGCCTCATCAACTTTGCATTTTTCTGATTCAGTCATTACCTGGCTCTTGTTTGTTCACGTTATGGGATTATAATTGGTATTAATAATTGGGGACACAAATTTACCAATAGATAAGTATCTAGTATCCATTATCGATGTCAAATCAACAAATGTAACAATCGGTTAGATCATTACTCTACTTGAACTGTCCAATTTGGCAAATATAAATGGCATTGCATCATTATCCAAAATTTCTTGTAGGTGGATGGACAGGATTGGTAGGAACTGGATGGGTAGGTTGAGGAGGTCAGATAGGCAGTCGCTTCACATAACATACAGTATTTAGCTGAATCTGCTAAGACTAGAAGCTGACCCCAACATAGCTTGGGAAAAGACTAGGCAGAAGAAGATAAAGAGATAAGTATGTAACCTTCTAACGACATCTTCATTTTTTTCTTTGTTGAAACTAATGGTTAAAAAAAAACAAGTATTGCAGGGACAATGCGTCGCTGTAATATATTGCATCCAGCATAAGAAAGGATGTGAATAAACACACATTACCCGTACAATGGTATTTTACCAGCATTGTGACATTTTACGATAACAACCCATTAATACCACATGCACTGGCCCTTAATAAAGTTGACCGCAATAAACCACAATCAAAACATTCTTTAAAATGCATTCTCTTTTTGGAATCAACTTGGTTTAAGAGTAACTTTGGTAACTCGTTTTATATTCCCTTACGTATAAATTAATCATAAATTTTCCACCTAAAACATCGTACTGCGGTTTTTACCAGCTTAAAAATTAGCTGGAAATACATAAACTTTTTGTGAATATTCTTTTGCAATTTGCGGCTATTGTAGGCAGTGATTTTATAAAACTAATGATTTTGTTTATGACGATAGCAAGGCGGAAATCAAACGAGATCTCATTGTAACGCAGGACTCTTCTTGCCTTGAATAATATAATATCAACGAACTTGTGACGCATGTAAGATTTAATTTTTCCTCTTAAGCCTTAGTGTATTGATCGCCATCAGTAAACAAAGTTGTCTTAGCAATGTGTGAGACTAAAGCAAGACTGGACGGTAAAATGGTGATAGTGACCGGTGGTAGTTCAGGAATGGGGTTCGAAGCTGCAAAGGATTTGGCATATCGAGGAGCGAGAGTCCTCATCGCGAGCCGAAATGAAACCAAACTACAAAACGCAAGAGATCAAATCATTGAAGAAACTGGAAACCCATTTGTTGCCTACAAAATTCTTGATTTAGGATCTCTTAAATCAGTCCGAAGTTTTGCTAATGAAATTAATACGGGGGATAAAATTAACATTCTGATAAACAACGCAGGAGCTGTAGCTCTTCCAGATGTAAAAACAGCAGATGACTTGAACCTAACAATGCAAGTGAATTTCTTTGGAGCTTTCTTACTTACGTATCTATTGCTGCCAAAGTTAAAACTCTCAGCGCCGAGCAGAATAATCAACGGTGTCGCTGCGTCAATGTACATCGGTGAAATTGATTTTGATCATTGGAATGACATTGGACGTTATAACTTGGTATCAGGATTAGCAAGTTCTAAGCTAGCGGTTGCTTTGTTTAATGCTGAATTGGATAGAAGACTGAGAAATACAGAAGTGACTGCAAACACGTATGATCCATTTGTGGTTCGTGATACAAATATTTTAAGTAATGTACCAGGAATAGTGCAAAATATTTCTCAATTTTTTATAAATATGATTGGACAGAAGAAGGAAGATGTAGGAAAACAAATTGCATACTTAGCTTCAGCGTCAGAATTGGAAGGTGTAAGTGGTAAACATTTTAAGTTCTGTCATGAGTTTTTTAATCATTGGTTGGTGAATGATAAACAATTAACCAAGGAACTGTGGGACGAGGCAAAGAAGGCTGTGAAAATAAGTGAAGAAGAAGACTGGGAATGATAAAATAATGTTTGATAATAACGTATAGACTTATCATAATCTAAGTCAAACATTGTAGTCATTTAATATAATTATCTTTATATAATAAGCACATAATTATCTAAAAGCAATATAATCTTGGCACATTATTACATGCATATACTTATTATTATACTACTATATGCCTATATTAAAAAAAAAATTGTCTTAAAATGTGTCATATTCCAGAGAACGCATTTATTACTATGAATTTGTTAGCAGATACTAAAAAAGACATACCTCAAATGTTTAGTTTTCTTTGGCAATGTTACAGACAACCTTGTAAACTACTATGTCGGAAAAACCTTTTAGAAACTGGTGTTGGTTGTCAGCAAGGTAACCCTCGGGCCAGTTATCTTCAGTTTAGCTATTCACCTAATTATTCGGCAACGAATTTCTAAAATTTACTCTGAATTATGTTTTAGCTTGTTTCTCTTACATCTACCTAATAAATAGTTAATTTTATATTGATCAATCTTTCCGAAAAATAAATTCCGACGCGACTTGATAATCTTAACAAAGTCACCCTCCTTCGCATTTAAACAATTACTGTAACCAAAAGCCTACGACTCCTCCGAGCCTATTAAATGGATATTTACATCATCACTTGACCTTAACATTGACATTTGTACGTTTAACGTAACCTTTTGTTTTTGCTTCAATGTGTAATACCGTAGAGGTCTATTATTATTGTCCTATTGTTTTATTAGTTACTTAAGCTATTGCAAGTATAGTTTTTGCATTATATTATCCTGTAATTAAGAAAACATCAATTGAGAATGGCTTGACCGATTTGGCTGGTTTCTTTTTTCTTGTGTTTATAAATAAATAAATAAATGTGGGCAACATCACATACATTGCTCTGAACCTAAAGTAAGTAACTGAAGCACTTGTGTTATGGAATTCAGATACAACGAAGGTACCACAAACACCCAGACCCGAGACAATGTAGAAAAGTGGTTTTCTACATTGAGCCGGCCGGGGATCGAACCTGGGATCTCAGAGCTGGCGAATCTTGAAAACCGGTGTACGCCACTCGACCACGGAGGTCGTCAAAATTGTCAGGGCAAGGTTTGTGAATTATCTGCGGAAAATGTCAAAAATTGACGGAACTCCGACCGCTAGTAAAAGCCCTTAATAAAAACCAGTCATTATTATAATGATAATAATAATATCTTGGGACATCTCACACACGGTCATCTGATCCCAAAGTAGGCAGAGCCTGTGCTATGGCAACCAGACAACTGATAAACATACTTATATATTTCTAAATACATACATATTATAGATAAATTACACCCAGACACAGAACAAATGATCGTGCTTATCACACAAAGATTCGTCCTGGGTGGGAATCGAACCCACGACCTCCGGTTTAGCAGTCAGGGTCACTAACCACTAGACCAACAGGCCCGTCATTGCAGCTGTATTATTAATACGTACCTACTTACATATTTATTAGGTTCACTTTGTAATAAGTTTATAATAATCCATTTATTGTAAAAGCGTTATTTGTAACGTAACAATTAAAGAGTTAATTATTTTTATTAGCGTTTATCTTTATTTTACTTTATGTACCTACGTATTAAAATCCAGCTCAAAAATATGCATTAAAGTTGCCTGTACATAGGTATACAAATGGCCGGTATTTGGCGCCATATGACCAGTCTTTATATATATTTTTCTTCGAATCGTATGTTGTTGTTTATCAAAAGGGTTTTATATGTAACTTACAAAAATATGGACTATGTCGAAATGCAATTTAGAATGAGAAATCCAAAAATTATTTATTACTTGGCAGGGCACTCGGGTTTTTAAAGTTTTAAGACCAATACTTCTTGTTCTAAATATAGGTCCATTGTTCTTTTGGCTACAATAAAGCATGTTCTGTCATTGCACTGCTGCACATTTCACATGCCTATATTATTAAGTCTCAAGTCTGACGTTCTCCATAAAAAATGGACACCTGTCTATACAGATGACGCTTCTGACCTAACATAGTAAAACATAATTATATTACCTACCTGCCGGAAACTTTGTAGTTGCTTAACTTTGCTTGTAAACAAGGTCAATGTACGAGTACCAAGTCTTTATGGAACATATTAAAATACATTTTGTTTGCGTACTTGTATTACCGAACTCATGACGGTGAATTACTCGTGTTTTTTTTTTCGAGTGATACAGGTGACAACACGACAAATCGTTCGATTGAAATGACTGAATCATTTGTATGATTTACAAATTTTAATGCTTGTGCCAGGTGTGGGTTTTCGTTGTGTATGTGAAGGTGAATGTTTTTAAAGTTCTTAAAACACAAAGGATGCCTAGTTTGGGATTACATTTAACACAATAAAGAACATTCCATAGTCTATGGCCATTTTATTATAGATATAGATACCTGGGCCTAAAACTCTCGAAATTAAATAGATTTCAGTGTTTCTTTTTCGAAATTATTCTTTTTAAACAACAACAATACATAATATTATGATATCCTTAACGTAAGTACCTATAACGCCTACTTTGATACCGACCTTTGAAATGTTCAAATTCCTAATATAGCTTTTTGGATTATTTTTCTTTACACGTTTTTAGATTGTTTAATAAAAAAATCAAGTTGAATAATAAAATATTTACTTCCTGTATTAGAAAAACCTTATTTGGGTATTTACCTACCAAAAGGTCGAGGTTTACACATAACTATTCATTGAAAGCCTGTATAAAATAAATAGAAGCTTCAAGCTCAAGGTCATATAGTTTCCGTCTTCCAAATAATTTCCTATTTCGTCATTGAGTAGGTACAGACGACCCATCATCTTTTTTTCATGTGTAATATGTACCTACCTGCAACAAGAAATGTTAAGAAGCGCCTGCAATAAAATTAACAATGCAATGAAATAAAGTTATGTAGCTATGTAGACTACATTATCTAAAGTCTAGGCTTACTGTCTTACTAGACAAGCTCGCTAATACACCGCGCTGAATATCGCAGGCTAACTCATTAGCACGGCTAAGTTATGTATACGTCGTAAGACAGTGGCGCGGCCGAACGCATTCGTCTACCTCTTATTACATACACTAGAGCGAGGTCGTGAGGTCGCGACCTCACGACGCGAGGTCTTAATAAGACAGACTAAAATGTCACGTGCTCCAATAAGCGCTTTCGTCTCGTAGTTAAAAAAACAGATAGATTAATATTTTCTTTCTAACTTATTTAGCTAGCAATGGTACTTAAAAAGCTGTCCTTGCTAAATAAAACAAGTTATTAAACATAACTTGTAATACGGAATCAGCAAGTACTTTAATACTTCCTTAAAATTACCGTTCCGGTTAATAAAGGTAATTATACCTATTAATAAAAGTATAAGAATAAATACTTGGAAAATAATCGACAGAGGTTCCGTATTCGAATAATTTTAGTTGTTCTCTTATTATGTTCTATTCCCTTTTTTTATTCATTTAATCAAAATTTAAATTATAATTGTAAGATGTACAGTAGGTCACACATCAGTGGTCACACTTAATAGACCTTAGGTATACACTTTTGAATTTTTAAATTACCCTATTTTTAAAGCTCACTGCTTGATTATTTATAGGATTCATTGTTACCACATAATAAGTACTGTATTTTCATTGTTTCTTGTTCCCATACAATACGTCTAATGGCTCGTGGACGTGTTAGTTCACTCTAAAAACGTTACGCGTAAAGATAGGTGTTTTATATGTGCAAAAAAGATATTCCGTAAAGAAAAAGCAAAATAATTTTATAGGTAGGTACATACAGTTTAAAAGCAGCAGAAAAATTATTACAATATTGCCTTCAAAATTTCAAGGTGCGACATTAATGTGTTTGCGAAATAATACTAAACATGCTAAACACATCTTAACATCTACTTGTTATAAGTAGGTAATAAAAGTTGCTTGTAGATATTTTTATAACAAACAAAACTCTTTATTAATACGTGAGACTGAGACCAGTATCTTGATATTTTCCTCTAATAACGTATTTATTAGATAAAATAATTTATTAATTATGGTCCGTCGTTTCAATTAGAATTGTCACCAGACTTTTTTTTAGAATATCGCATAGCACATATGATATTATAAAAAGAATCAAATTAATAACATAACTTAATTAATTTTAAGAAACTGAAATTATTATACAGCATTTCCAAATCCACATTCTAGGTCCTGCAATCTACGATATTGATTAGAAAGTGTGATTATTATTTGGTATTATGAATAAATTATTATTATATTATTTAGGTACATAGGTACATAATATCAGTTGGTATGAACGGTTTTTACATTTCGATACGGATCGCCGGTACCCGAGCCAGTGTACCTTGCGTGTGGTGTTACGTAAACTAGTTGTGGGCCCAGTGTTTGCTCGTATCTCACGGCCTGCTTCGCATCTATTGTGACCAAGCTTTTGTTACCAGGACATTGGGAAATAGCCAGGAACGAAGAGCAAAACAATGTCATAGTGCGTATATATGTGATACTTTATTGTGTGAGAAATGATAATGTATAAAATTAATGTAAGTGTGAGAATTCGTAAAAAGAACAAAGACAGCAGTAGCAGGATGAAGAAAGTCGGAAGTTTGAGGACAACTAAACACAACTAAACTCTTAAATAATAAAAATACTCACAGTTACTCCGTGAACAGCGTTGTGGGCTACAATATTGTTAAAATGTTATGTGTTCTTTTTTTGTAGCTGTTTGTTGTTCCTTTTGAATAAAAATAAAAAAAAAAATGTAAATAATTATCAGACTAAACACACAGTCCTTGCAAAAACTTGTAAATAATTTATATCGATACTTAACATGAATATTTCGACAAGGGTTGCCAACCGTATTATGATATTAAATAGTCGGTATTGTATTATATTTCGGGTATACGTACTACTTAATATAAGTACTAAAATACTTTAAGTATTTCAGTTAAATCGAGCTTTCGATCTACATTGATTTGAAAACGGAATGTGATAAAATATAATGACTCTTTAATTACAATGTAAAAAGTGCAATAACTGCAAAATAATAGTATAAAAATAAATATGTAGTTAACATACTTTTCTCTTTTCATAGAATACTATTTTGTTTTAGAGTGTGTAAGTCGGAACTATATTTTTTTTGCACAAAAATAATTGCAAACCTTGACTAATTTTTTTTTTCTTATTAATGTATTAACATAACCTTAAAGATATTAGACCTCGTTGGTCTTCTATGCATAACGCTTATTATTACTGGCTGGTACCTTGTTCAGTAATAATCAGACTTTAGAACAAAGCAGGCATGTCGGTAAGGGACGACTTCACGGATTGCGAGACCGACGCCCGCCTCGACGGGAAAGTTGCCGTCGTAACCGGTGCAACCGCCGGAACCGGTCTCGAAATAGCTAAAAACTTGTCTAAGAGAGGCGCCAAAGTAATAATAGCAAGTCGGAATCCAAGAAAGATAGAAGATGCAAGGAACTCCATCATACAAGCGTCAGGAAACAATAATGTTGTTGCACGACAAATGGATTTCGAATCACTATCCTCAATCAGAAGCTTTGCTGACATAACCATAAGGACAGAACCACGTTTGGACATTCTCATCAACAACATTGGAGCCATCGGGTTAGAAGATCGATTGACCCAAGACAACTTGCAGCTGATGATGCAGGTCAACTACTTTGGATCGTTTCTGCTGACATTTCTTTTGTTCCCGATATTAAGAGCATCGGCGCCAAGCAGGATTGTGAATGTGTCTTCTCTGGCCCTACTCTCAGGGCACGTAGACTTAGACCACTGGAACGATGTTGGAATGTACTCAAGTTTCGGCCTGTACAGCAATGCTAAATTGGCAGACGTGTTATTCACGGTTGAAATGGACAAGCGGGTCAGAAACAGTGGAGTGAGCATTTACAGCATGGACCCAGGACTAGGAAAGTCAGAGTTCTTCAGAAACGTGGATCAACCATTAGTTAGGAATGTGTTAAATGCTGCTCTGTTAAAGTTTGGTAGACCTCTGCATAGAGTTGCGACTATGGCTGTATTTCTAGCTGTGGATCCCAAGGTCGAGGATAAAAGTGGTAAACATTTTAGAGACTGTCATGAGTTTTATAGTTCTTGGTTTGCAAATGATACGGTTTTGACTCGTCGAATGTGGGAGGAGTCTAAAAAACTAGTGAGAATAACGAATAATGAAGATTGGGAGACATAGTTTTGAAGAATAGTGTTTTAAGTTAAAGTTAATTGTGTAAGTGAATATAAATCAATGACCATGGTAGAATATGTTTAGTTATATAAGAAGTAAGTAAAGATAAATTAATGACTCTTTTTTATGATGATAACGGCCATGGCCCATGTCAAGGTGGTTATAACTATTATACTCTGTATCTTGTTAAAAATGCGTTACAGTTATGGTGACTTGAATAAAAGTTTGTAATGATTTGATGTGATAAAGTAGTTATCTTATTACGTTAATGGACTTTATCTCTATTATAATCAATGCCATTACGTTACATAAACATTACAGTATACGACTTTACTGCCGGAATCACATCATGGTTAGCTTTTTGCAATATACATAGGTAAATTATTTCTGCCATGTGACATATGTGATGTATTTTTAATATTTCTATCATTAAACTCTGCACATGTATCTAATTTGATATATTTACTTTAGTTCGCGTGCAGTTGGTTTGTTCATGAACTCTGTTATCGTAAAAAAGCATACAAAACGACATAATTATTGGTTATTTTTTCTACATTCCCATACGCTGTACTATGATTAAACGCGGTGAGATAAAAGGAACCCCCTCCCTAGATCGTTAACAATGAAAATATGTTCCCAAACAATAAAAACTTCGATCCAGCCCTCCCTTCCTTTTTTTATCTTATTAAGATGTTAGCAACGCTCTAAGTCGAGGTCCGAAGTGGACGTTACTGACGTAGTTAGTTTTTCCATTGATCTGGCTGGAGGCCCTTATGGGTTCACCAAAAATTCAGGTCAAGCATTCAAAGCCTGCGCTGACCGTTCAGGCTAACTGCAGTATAAAATTAAAAAAAGAAAGTTTAAGAGGAAGTGGTACTTATTTTAATAGTTTTGTTTCAGCGTACCGGGTTAAACTTTAAAAATCAAATATGTCCACCCCTTTAAATTTGAAATTATAATGTGTAAAATACCAAATTAGTACCAAATATGATTAAAGGTTTTAGGTGTATTTATTATTTATTAAATTTTTTTTTGTTTTGGTCCCTAGAAGAATCGCTTTCGTTTTAAACTTTCCTTTCATTAATGAATGTAATAATACCTACTAGAGACAGACGATGAGGAAACCGACATAGTCCAATAAGCACAACTTTCTCAAATGCATGTGTTTAGGTCTTAGAGTAAACATGCCAAACGTAAGCACATTTTTAGCTACATGTACTACGCCCGTATACTGATTTATGAGATTTTCCGTGCGACGACATACGTTTATGCAAAAATATCGACTGTTCCGATATTATTAGGGTAATATTAGGTTTTGCCATATTTTTAATAAAACGGTGCGCTCTGTTTTGCCACAAATTTTACGATTTTACATGTTCATACTAGTGCCAACAGTTCATACTCGATATGCGCGTTCTATAGTTTACTTATTTATTCCTCCAAGGTTTAGGTAAGATGTTACGTTACAATTTCCATAAAAGCCTACCTTTTACGTTAAAGTTAAAATTTAGCAATGTCCTTTGATTAGACTACTTTATTTGGGTGTTCCAATTCATTACATGAACTGCTACTGCTGTTTTAAATAAACCCCGTAGTATAGTATCTAGATTGCATTAAAAAAATCAATAACAAGGATTAATTAATAACAATATTTATTAAATAGATTGTCGTATGCGATCGGCCGCACGTTCAGCGATGGCGACTATCACAGAGTTCGGAAACAAAGATATCGGCGCGGGTAGCACGCTGGCGTCCACTATGCGCAGACCTGACAATGACTTCACACTGAAAAGATAAACAGTAATTATAATATAGTTGATACATATGAGCTACATTGCTGGTTTTTTCTACATTTTGGTCTTTACTTTTCTTCCACTTCTCTGTTAAGAGCCGCGATTGACCAGCTTATTAAGTAGGTACGAATCCAGGTCATCCGACCGTCTTAACTTGGGTCTGCCTCGCTTACACCTTATGTGTGTATTATTTAAACAAACTTAACTAGAACCCTTACTAATGCTTTCATCCCCCGCTGATGTCACAGAATAAATGCAAACTCAAAGTACGTACCAAGTAATAAGTAGTAGAACATATTTCTTTTTCTTAAATAAAGTATTTTTTTTTTATTAATGATAATTCGTAATATCTATATTATGTATAAAAATAATTCGGACCGTACAAATGACAAATTAAACTCCTACCGTAACTCCTGGTCTACAACTGTGCCTCCCGCGCACGTCCCGCCCGCGTGGTGTCCCGTCACCGCCACTTCTCTGATGATGCACTCCAGGTATGCGTCTGGCGGACTCGGCAGCTGTTTCGACTTTGGTGACCAGTCTTTGGACTTTGAATTGCTCTTGGTTCTGGTAAAATGTATTTATTTTAAAGAATGTCACAAATAAAGCGAATGAAGGTAAGCTCATATGGTAAAATGCTTCAGGCTGTCACTTACTAAAACAGTTACCAGAACTAAAACCACTCAGTCTCAGTAACTAGATTAAATCAGAATAAGTATATTCCTCTACAACATAAACGTAATTTTCAAACAATTTTATGACATAGGCGTTCAAACAATTATAGGTGACCTTTTGTCATTGACAAAGCCCCAGCACGTTTTATGTTGGTCAATTACACCTTTGACGTACGATTAACCATGAATTACATGCTTAGTATTTATTTTGTTATATCTACTTACATTTTTCTCCTTCTCAAGACAGGTCCTACTTGTTCCTCTTTAGTGTACCTCCAAAATGAAAGGCACCGCTCAGGACGTGGCCAGTGTATCCTCGCTCCAATGTCTTGGAACGGCTTTGATGATACTAACTGCTCAGCTCTTCGTATTGCTATAGATTTCATGAGTAATAATTAAAATATAGTAAATGACTTCAGTCACAGGACCTACTAGGAACGCCCCTTAATGTTGCCTTATTGATAATATTTTTAACCACAAAAATAAAGCCATTTACCAAAATTTCTTGAATTCACAGCTAAGCACCAGGATTTTTAAATAATAAAAAAAGTTTCTTTAGTTTCAAAATTAGTAGTTTTACTCACCTTTGATCATACATTGCACATCGTGATACTGTTCCAGATAGTTAGGGTCTACTATTGGCGGCATGGCGGTCGTGAAGCCACCTAACGTGACTGTTCCTCTGCTCCGCGGCTGGACGCAAGTTGATAGGAACATGAAGCCTTCTTTACTCGTGATGTTGTAGAACGGGAAAGTATTTCGGAACACCTAGAAACCACGTGGAAAACACGTTATAGTTAACTAAATGTTTTTTTTAGGGGTAAAAGCATGGTGACTAGTAGATCTTACCTGTGTTTTATAGTTGGACAAGTCTCTTAACAGTCTCTCGCTGGCTGTCCCCATGGAGAACAGCATAACTGCCGACGAGTTCTGATACTCCAATCCAGATAGTGGCGGAAACGATAATAGTCCTGCAAATGAGTTTACAAAGTATTATTAAGCATGGTCGTTTAAACAAACACGATAGACACACGGTATTTTAGCTAGAAATATATTGACTTAAAATTTATGAAGATTTAAAGAAATCTAAAATTTCCTTCGATAGATCAAAGTAAAATTAGAATTTTTGTGTAGGTTGTAAATAATAGATAGTAATTTTTTTTTTTCTATGAAATGTTAAACTGTAAAGTGTGAGTAAAAGGAAACTGGGTCGGAAGGGATGCAAAAGGCGGAGGACTGGGTCGTACGGAGCTACAAAGAAAATTTAAAGCCTATATCCGGCAGTGGACCGATTTAGGCTGATTTAATTGATGGATATGCAAGTTTATAACAAAAATAACATAAAAACACACACCAGTATTTTTCCAAAAGTATTCCGTAAGGGTATTAAAAGTGAACACTTTGGACAGAGTGACGCTGATCGGTCTCTTGATGCTGACGTAGATTGGCATATTCATATGATCATGCAGGTTTCTGCCTACCTCGGGGTTGGCTGATACTTGCTTTATTTTTAACCTAAACAAATAAAAATCCTAATTATAAACATAAAAAATTTAAATGTGTAAATTTGGCCTTTAGGTGTTTTGGCAAACCTAAAAGTACTTGAAGCAAGTGACTTTCTACGGCGCTAATCCAAGAAATTGGCCGATTTAGGCCTGCGGAGCATTTTGTATCAATTGGTTGCTAATTATACGAGACGTCTCAATATTACCTTTGCAGCAGTTCCGGTGGCCCGATCCCTGATAGCATCAACAGCTGCGGAGTGTGTATAGCGCCGGCTGATAGTATGATCTCTTTCTTTACAAATATATTGTCGAGCTCGCGGTGATTCTGTAGGATGTATAGGGATGATGCTGTGGTGTTCTCAAAACGAATCTGAAAGTGGAAAAGGTTTTTTTTTTAAATCGATACTTGTCTCGTTTCTTTAGTCAATACAGACGAAAAGAAAAGAATAATTTTAGCTTTCAATCTTATACGACCTTCACAGTTGACAAAATATGAGTGTGTTTAACGGAAGACCTCGGCCTGTCTCATTGTAAATTAAGGCCCGCTTATGGTTTTGAGGATATTATAGGAAGGATGAAGGCAAACATTGATGATACTTACAGAAACAGCTTGTGTTCTCAGAAGAACATGTAAGTTCTTTCTTCTCAAAGCAGGCTTTAAATAAGCATCGTAGGTTGAATGTCTTCCACCATCTTTGATGTAGGCGGTTGGTTTTCTAAAGATTGTTTGTTTGTCTTTCCCAATCGAAGAAGCCTCTCTAAACGTGTTCATGAGTTCGTCTTCTTCATGTATTTGTTTGAGCTTCATTGGGACCTAGAAATACTACCAAACTGTAACACTGGTTCTAATCAAAACAGTAAAAAGTAGGTGCATAATTACGTAGCTAATGACGCAAATAATGTTATGACTAAAGTTGATTAACATCACCGCCTTTCGCATCCCGTATAGTCTAGTTTAGTTGAAAAACAATAGGTAAGTCAAAAGTTCAGGCAAAGGACCCACCTTAGATCCCGGGCATTCACCATCTACAGCGCAATGACTGGAGTCAAATTCACTCCTGACAGTACCAAATGCCTTTATAAAGTAAGGCCTTAAGATTTCCGCAGTCCATTTATCGAAGCCAAGTTCAGGCCATTTTTTGAAGTCGCCAGGAAGACCAAATCCATGCATCAAAAAGTTTATTTGGCCTGATCCACCGAGACCTTTGCCTCTTGGTATGAATTGTGACTGCAAATGAAAAATATACAGCTAAGTAAGAGTAGGGCTATCTTGTCATATTTTGAAACGTAAATCCGAAGACATTGCTATTTTTTTGGGTCTTAAATATCACCTTTAAATCTCTAATAGATACCTACTTGGAAAAAAGAGCAATAGATACTTATTCTCGAATTATTTTCCACATTTTTATTTAACAAAAATAAAAACACTAAGTACCTACTTACCTAACTAGATACATAAAACTGATAAAAATATAAGGAATAGGCAAGTATCTATCCTATAATCTAACTCAATCATCAGCAAAAATGTAGTAGGTACACACCTGTCTCCACAGTCCAAACGACGAAAACTTCTGTGATTTGGTCCTTACAGACCAGTCGTCTGGTCCTTGTTGCGCTGCCGTGGGAGTCAATGGGATCTTAGTAAAGTAGCCCATGTGATCTCCAGCTTCTACCAGCAACACTCTTGTCTTAGGATCTTCCGTGAGACGGGCGGCGAGGACACAGCCTGCTGTACCTGCACCGACTAAAGGGAAATTTCAAATCGCTTTAGTTCTAGAAATTGCAAAGAATTTATGAACAAAAGATATAAATCAAAAGTTTATTTATATATATACTTATATAACTCGATAATATTCTATACAGTGGTGCTGTACATCAAATGTAATCAAGCAAATCCAGCGACTAAAAGCGCCTGTCGTATTTATTATTTTCCAATTTACAGACACAGCTATTCAATTTGTTAAAGGCGTTACACAAACTAAATTCAACGTGAATCGTAAACTTACCGATTATGTAATCGTATCTCTTCTGTGGCTTACTAATAAAACTTGTGTACACATTTGCATATTTTTGATACACTATATATGACACACATGCCAAAAAAAGCCCAAATAAGTACGAAAATAACGCCATTTCACTGTACAAACATCAACACCCTTTTTAAAATATACTAGCAAACTTTTTCTAGGGAGTGAATTTCATTTAACCACAATAATATGCTCTATTCTTCTAGCGATATTACACTACAGGCCGAGTTCTTTACCAGGAAGGAACAGATTGTGTAAAATTCTCATAACTAAGTAGTTTGATTTGTATAATGTTATTCATTCTTACGTTACTACTTACTTACTAATTGAATTAGGTTGGGGTTGACAACATTTTTATAACAGGCGTATTTGATAAGGCCATTTTTAAATATGTGCTACATATTTATAAAATGAATGCTTTGCATTCCTGATTTAAGGTGAAAGTAGGTAACTATTTTGAGATTTTACCCTACTTTTAACATTTTATTCTGATTCTAGAATATATTGGTAGTTTTGCATGATTATCTTGTAGAAGGTACATAAATGCGGGTATCGATTATTTCTACCAGAAAATGTTTATCAATGTAAAATAAAGTAGGTACCTCACAAGGACTCCTCAACAATAAAAAATGTTTGTGCCACATGTCTGCTAAGAGGATTACGATACGATATTGAGGTAAATCAATACTTATTTTATATGGTGTCATGCAATATGCTAAATGTATAGACAGTTGTTTCGGTTGAATCCCATAAAAAGATATTCGTTATTTACAATCAAATATTACTATTGTCTTATTTTTAGGATGTTATTTAGACAAAGATTTTTATTACTTCTAAGAATCAAATCATATTCCAACAAAGATAGATGAACTTGGTCAATTAGAATAACTCAATAGATGTAACCACTAAGCAACTATTTTGCGTAGCCAAATTTTATTATGTTACATTATTTTATGAGTTAAAACTTAAAAGGGATGTAAATTCTATAATAAAACATTCATCACTATAAATAAGTTTAATTATACTGTAATAATCTAAAATGAATGTGTAACAATGATTATTACACAATAATTAATACAGTCACGTAAGAAACTTGTTCAATAACCACCTTGCATGTACAGTAGTTAATTTAAATTGCAGTTACTACATTTTCTTTTCTTTAATTTTTTAATGACAAATGATATTACAAAAGAATTGGTACAATGCAAATTAATAGACATGACATTTTGTTTCAAATAACACCCTATTCCTCTTGCACACTTATTACTGCTTTTATCATGTGGGGTCAGAAGATATACTCTGCTTTTTTGCCTTTTATTGTTAATGGAACTTTTATCAAAGTCAGTTTTCCTCAGCTACTTTGTCCAAGTTGTAGAACAATGCATAATAATATGATTGTCTTTTATCTAATTAGTTGTTTATAATTCAATATCTCCTCCATCCTCAATCATCTCTCCAGTGGCGGGCACCATGACAGGAGCCTCAATGACTTGCTTGCGACCTTTAGCATCAACAACCTCAATGGTTTCAGGTTCAATTTCCATCTCAGTTTCCTCAGCGAGCTGTCGCTGTTTGAGACCTGCGGCTGGTGATCTAAAAAGTAGATGGTATTAAAATAGCTATCAAATCAATAAAATTGTGAACCATCTTCTGTAAAAGTCAATCATCAAATTCATAATCATCATAATATTATGTATTTATACTGGCTAGCACTGTTATTTTCTTTATGTAATAAATATGTGAGATGTTAATGCAATTTTCAAGGAACATAAACAATATAGTAGAATATAGTTTGATAATAATTGGTTATTTTCAATGTGTATACTTTACATATTGTAAAGAAACACTTATTGTTTATATTTGCAACCAATGTTGTTGTTACACAACTTTACAGGGTTTGTTTATGCATAGTTAACTTAAGTCAACAGTAATAGGAAAATCTAAATCTGAAAAAAGAGTTGATTAGCATCCAACAAGTCTACAAGTTTGAAAGTAGACTACTTACTTGATCAATGAGATATCTCTCTGTACTTCTCTGACATCTCTCTGCCACTCCACTTCCCTGCCCTTCCTTAACCTCTGCATGATATAGTTGTTACTTCTTCTCTGCCTGATTTCTTCCACTTTCTTCATTGCCTCAATGGTCTTAGTCCATAATTCCCTGCTGTATTTGACGGGGGCGTTCCTACGTTTTTCAAACTCAAAAGCCGGGTCAATTGCCAATTCTTTTCCAGCAGTCTTACGGTACGCTTTTGTCCATTTAGTTTTACGTGGGTTCTTCTTCTTTTTGAATGCAGCGTGGCATTTTGATCGGCAAAATCTGAAAATCTGATGACGACTAGGTTAGTGGTGCAATGTAATGGAAATAATCAATTAATGTTGGAGGTATTCATGTCATGTGTTTGATATTTACCTTGCAGTCATTCCTGACAAATTGTATTCCATGTCCAGGATAAATCCTGGACGAACAGAAGTAACAAGTTTCTATACGCATTTCTTACACGTGCTGTTTTGTTTAGTAGCACGTCAAGAAGGAACAATATGGCGGCTGATCTGTCTGATAGCTGCTGTCAAATAGTAATGTTGCCACTTGCCAAGTTCTCATCAAGCCATAAATATAAAGCTTTTTCATTTAAATTGCAATTTCATGGTAAATTAATTTAAATATTTTTAATGCTTACATATTAATAATATGTAAAGTACATGAACTTAGAAATATTACTATTTCAACTGTAGCGACATCTAGAATAAAAAGTAACAAGCCTTGGTTTGGCTATTGCATCATAGATAGCAGTACTAATTGTCGATTCAGTTTATTTAGTTTTTCTATTTACTACTAGATGTCGGTAAGTGCCTAGAAACGATTAAAGCTTCTCTGGTTTTACTTTAGGTAAGTTTAAATTACAAAAAGTAGTTATTTTTCAATCAACCAGGCCATTTATAGTCTTCCTAAAATACCCCATGTTTACTCACAAGGATGGATGGTAAGCTTCTAAATTATTCAATCGTTCAATGCCGGCAGACGAATATGAATGCATTTCCTCTGCTGAATGAACACGGATTGAATTTCTGTTATTTACGTTTTATTGTTCAGTATCCTATTTTTATAGAGCTGTGTATTTTGACGTTTTATTAATTCTTACCGTTTTTGTTACTTCATAAAATTAATATCTAGGTAGTTGGGTACCCAGTATCCAAGTAGGTACTTTTTTATTATAGATTACCTATTTCTGCTGCATTGCTAATTAGTGTTGGATAAAGAAATATGAAATATATGATATAGAAAGTAAAGTGGCGCTAACGGGTTAATATTTAATTAGACAGTCGCAGTCTTTAAACCTGAAAGTTATTGTAAGAGAAGCGTTTATGGCGCTAGTCTTTGCGTTTGATGTTTTGTTGTTTTTTTGCTAAGCCGTTCTACTGTCTGTAGTTAGGATAGTTTGCACAAAACTTACCTATTTTAGACTGTGTTAACAATGCTCCTAGATTTTGTAAAATATTTTAAAGCAGCAGCAAGTATCATAAACATAATATTATGTAGGTAGGTACCTGTGTTATTATTTTTCTTTATGTAAATTAAGAGGTATTTTAAGATAAGTTGCATAAACTTATTTGTAGAGTTCTACTGCAGTTAGGTTCGAGTTCAGGCGCTTTTTAGTAATTATTCAGTTGGTTACTTTTATTTAATTTGTGAAAAAAAAAAGTAAATTTTTGTTATATTTTTATGTTATGATTAGGAGATTCTATTTACATATAAAAAAAAATGCATTGTTTAAATTATTTATTTTACAAAAAAATAAGCAAAGGGAAATTTTATGTAAATGTGTAGGTACTTATGTAATAATTATTTTAACTGTAAATTTAAATCACCGGCAAGAAATAAAAAGCGTTTTATTTCATCTATACTAATATTATAAAGCTGAAGAGTTTGTTTGTTTGTTTGTTTGAACGCGCTAATCTAAGGAACTACTGGTTCGAATTGAGTAATTCTTTTTGTATTGGATAGTCCGTTTATTGAGGAAGGCTATAGGCTATATATCATCACGCTACGACCAATAAGAGCGGAGCATAATTGAAAAATGTTGCAAAAATGAAAAACCGTTGAAACTAAAACACGCGAACAAAGTCGCGGGGGGGGGGAAAGCTAGTTTGTTTATATATTTTTTTGGTATGGACCAAAGCAAATAAATCTAAGTACAAAAACTGCTCTAACTAAACGATACAATGGTTGTATTAAAACATATTGTGATGTTAATACTAGCCGCCGGTGGTCCATTCATGCTGGCCACGTTCTTTAATGAGATGAGATCCGTGCACAGATTTGACATCGTCTCATTATAAACTGCGAACATCATTACTGAATACTGAACCGACATTTCCAATACGCGCGATATGAATTTTTATGACACAGTTTAGAAATTATTAAGCTACGTATACTCTATGACGAAAATGTCTGACACAAATTTGTTGGCTGTTCTCATGAAACTTGCTTATGTCTCGATAGTGACTGTATCCCCGTAGAGTGAAATATATAAACTATAGAATTGCCTGACAAGTATGAACTGTGAGCACTAGTAGGAACAAAAATCGTAAAATTTGTATTAAGTATAACAGAGCGCGCCCTTTTATTAAACGATCACAAAAGCTAACATTACCCTAATAATATCGAAACAATCGAAATTTTCGCATAAACGTCTGTCGTCGCACGGAAAATCACTTAAATCAGTCAACGAGAGTAGTACTGACTGCTGAATAATTGCTTACGCTCGGTACAGGGGGCTACTAGCGATGCGCGCACTCTATGCTTGTTTATATGTACTCTAAATATGTCCCACCCTCGAACACTATATTATGGTGTCTATTGTGTCGTAGTGTGGGTAAACCATTTCCAATTCGCGCGATATGAATTTTTATTACACAGTTTAGACATTATAAGGTTTGTTAAATTTGTGCATGATTGTGACTGATGTCATAATGTTTAGTGTTTTATGTGAGTTTAATGTGTTTTTTTATAGTTTTACGTGATCTGTGTTTCTGTCATTGAGATGACTGTGAATGATTTTCTGGGTGGTATGGTGGTAGGTCGTATCATGCCATTTTTATTTTCAAGTTGTGCGCCAAATAATGTTACCTGTTTAACTTGCCACCCAGAATTTCTTGCCACACACAACCAGCCTCTTTTCCCCACTAGGTTAATATTTCTTGAGCTACTTTATTTATAGGCACTTGCACGTTAGGTAATTAGGTACTTAATGTGAGGTACAAATGTATCATCATACATTGTCTACGGCGGTGATGGCAGTCAGATGTACACTAGTAATAAAAGAGTGCTTTAGGTACTTCCAACCTTATATCTCAAAGCATGTGCAGTATTATATATTAGTATTAAAAAGATTTATGTTGGAGAGAACAGTATTTATTCTAGATTATATTGAAACTATGGACTGATCATATAGGTAATAATTTTTACAAGATTTAAGTATATATCAAAGCAGTGTCAACAAAAATTGTCTAAAATTATAAGGCACTGAAACCTTTGATTATATCATTGACCGATATGGTAAAAGAGACAACATATATAGACTGTAGCAACTGAAACATTCAGTAAAAAGTTTTAGAACAACTTACTGTGAACACCGCACTTAAAAAGGAATACTTACTTACAAATAAGAATACAAAAAAGGTGTGTTTAACTCGACCAATTCTTCATCCGTACATTGCCTTTGTACCAGCAACAAACGAACGAACATTTTTCACAGTGTGACCACGGAATGCGTCCATTCGGCCAATTCCCACAAGTGCAGCTAAAGTTACATGCTCATTATAATTCGGTGCGCATCGCATGCAAACACTTCGGAATCGTTCGGAACGTGCGATTTTTTTCACCAACACTGTTCGTGTCTGTCGCGCGGTGTACAGACACCATGTTTCTTTTAGGACAGTTTTTGTGTTTATTTTCACTATAGTATTATATTAATAATCATAATTATGTAAATGTATTTTTTGTTCTAGTTATGGACTGGTTTTCTTTTATTTATTTATTTATTCACCAACATAACATCTTAATAGTTTACACCAAAGCGATGCCATGAGTACCAATTCCTATGAACTACATTATATATAAAAAAAAAATAAAAAAAATGTTGTCATATATCGGTTTTCAGAAGAAAAAATGATAGTATATCTTTTTACAGAAGATGGCTGCGAAACGCGTAAATAAAAAAGCAAAACGATTTTAACCATACATTGCGTCAAACAGTTTTTACATTTCACTGACATCGAGACGCTACATATTCATTAAATAAATAGATATAATAAATGCTACTGTTGCCTTACTCGTCTCGAATATCGGAGTTTTCTTCCTATGCATCCATGCAAAACCTAAATAATTAGTTGATGTATAAAGTATATCTTAACGAAACACGTCACACAAATGTACATTCACATGTAACAAGTCACAGCTGAGAAGCATTTGTACAAGTTGTCACCAGCACGCTCATGATCTTTGATCCTGCCACGTTAAGCAGCGCTTAGGGATACGTGACTAAAAGTAAGGACCTTCATCGGCATCTTTTTTATTTAATTAATTAAAAACAAGTGTGAAATCAAGTATTTACTTTTCCGGCGCCACTCTTGTGCGAAACTTAAAGCGATTTTCTTTACTCTTGTAGAGGTGGTCAGTCTTCTTAATATTGAAATAAGTCAAAATAATTAAAATAAAGTTGACACATATATGACAGAGCATACCTAAGTTAAGATAGGCTCGACCGATTTGTTTTTTTTTTGTTGCTGTGTTTATTTAATAGTGGGGGTCAAAATTTGTACAAAAAAAAATAATAATAGGAAAATGACTGTAGGGTCAACTAGTGTCGTTGTTAATTCTGTCGCTGTGGTAATATAGTTTTATTTCAATGTCTTATATTAAAATTAGAGTACAATTTTAGATTGTACCTAATAAAACCTTCGTGATAAGATTGTTTTTAGTTATTTAGGTAAATAATTAGTTGAAATTATTTCAATGTTATAAAAGTTAAAAAATTATACTTGAGTCTCTTATTGTGTTCGATATAGCTAAACTATTGCAATAGAATCCGATCAAAACTGTTTTATTTTTGGGACATGTCCTATAAACGCCGGAATTTTGTGGGCACTAAGTGCATACAAAAAATGCACGTCTCGCCGTCCGCTGTGATAAACGAGGTGACATGGAGGAACAGTCACGAGCTGGCCTGTCATTATAAGTATTTGTGATTTATAAACCAACATCTCATTCAAAAAGTTCATTTAAAAAAAGTTTGAATATGCCTAGTTACTTACTTGAAAGACCTAAACATTGGACTCTACTAATTCATTTGTTTTAAATGCCATAAAGTTGGTTAAAAACGAGTGTTCCGATACTAGTGTAACATCTTTATATACCATTTTTTATGCAAATAAATATAATAATAGTTTCTTACTTTAAGAGATTCTATACACAGTCTTTGCCAGACATCTATAAACCTCAATAGAATAAGAATAACCAAGCAAATAAGCAAAAATACTTTTACTCTTATAACTCCGTATAGAAGTAACATCTCAACCAAAGCAACGAACGTTATAAATTATTTGAATGTGGTATCCTGAAAATAGGCGAGACCTGTCTGGTCGCATGAATTACCGACGTAACGTCTATTTAGCGACATAGCGTCTATGTCGTACATCATTAGAGAAGCCGGGTTGACACCGACATGAAGTCAGCAAGTCTAGGGATTAAATAAAATATATCATTATACATAATATAGTCAAACACGAATATTAGACGAATGTGTCAAAAGCACCTGTTGAAAGCTATCTGGTGTAAGAGATAGAAACTGAATCCAGAAGTAGGTATAAATAGGGTAATTTCGCCTGTTCGCGTCCATCGCCCAATTCGCGTCCATTTTACGGATCTCCCTTGAAAAATCCTAAAAAACAAGTAAACTAACACACCAATTAAACGAATAGTCATTACTGCTAATACCTCAATGTATAAGAGGTACGCACATATGGATAAAAGGTCCGTGCGACTAACCAATCCCGTTTAGAAAAATAGTAAGTCCCGGCTGTTCATCAAGAGAGTGCGTACGCGCGGGATTTTTAGATAAAAAGTAGTGTGCAGCGGCGCGTTCGATGGTAAGTTTTTTATGGTTTTATGTGAATTTTAGGATACATATCTGTTTCTAGACTTTTATAATGAAAAAAGGAATAATATTAATTATGAATTTGCTCATGTTTTTTATATTTAACGAATAAAATACGGTGGACGCGAATTACTACTTCGAATTTACAAAACTTCCACTTTGCGTCCGCAATGGACGCAAACTATTCCTGCAGGGGATAATAATAAATCAAATTGCGTCCACTATTTTCGTTAAATACAATTGACTTGCTTGTAAAAATAATCTAAAATTTATTGATTATTATTACTGTAAATTTTTTATTAAGACTATAATTAAATATAATTACAACTATAATTAAATTTTTAAATGAAATGAGTAATTTCCTTCATTCTTTTTTTTTTCTATGGGATGAGTTATTCGGAGACAAAAAAAAGAACATACACAAAAGACGATTTAAAGAAAGCGTTAAATAAAATTCGAACGAAGAATAAACGGATAAGACAAATAAAAATAGAGTCAAAGAATTCCAGCAGCCATATCTTCTGGTGCATGGAGAAAGTATTGTGAAGATAAAGAGCAGATCAAGAACGAAAAGAAGGAAGCCGTACGAAAAAGAAAGTTAGAACGAACAGAGAAACAAGAACAGAAAATGACTGTACAACACTCTCAAACGGTTCGTAAAACTGCTCCAAAACGAATAAAGAAGATACATCCTCTTTAAGAAGTCACACAGGAAACGGTAAATGAGAAGTTTGAGACAGAAAATTTACCACCCGTGGAGCGGGTGAAATGTTCTATGTGACGATATACTAGTTTCAGATGTAGAAGACGACGATGAGAAAAACATAGGCTGTGACAAGTGTATTAGATGGTATCATCTGAAATGCACGCGTTTTGTAGGATTGAGTTATTTATAGGCCAAAGATAAGCCTTTTGAATGTGACCTGTGTCATTAATTGAAATCCTAAGGCTATAATAATCATACCTTGTCTCATAATTTATTGATTCAACAATTCTTCTAGTGGTATGATTAGACAAAATTTTTATATTGTTTTGTTGATTTAATATAGCCAAAAACTTATATTTATTAATTGATTTGATTTATTAATCATACTATTAATCAAGTCTAAACTTTAGAAATATACCTTATATACCTTGTGATTTTAGATTAAAATTAACAGAACTGATTACTGTTTAGTCTTAAAGATGCAATCATTATTCACCTACTACTAACCTTATTTTAAGTTCAATCAATGGGAAAAAGAATTTCTCTTTTTTTTAAGTGATGTTTTTAATGATAATAATGTTGATTTTTTATATTTTGTTAAAATACAATCTTTCTTTACAAATTCTTATAAATATCACCTCTATATTCCTTTTCTAAGCTGGTGGACGCTAAATGGTCCACGGGTGGACGCAATTTGGATTTTGTGGACGCAAAGTGGGTAAAACGTATAATTCTGAAGTTTATCTATTTAAAAAAAAAACACAAGATGTTTCGAACAAAACTAAAAGTTAATCTTAAAATAGACTATATAATGAACACATTACATCAATTTTTCATAGAAATTAGTGCTGGGATATTTTTATTATCGCCGTCAAACTTGCCAACTGCACTAAATGGACGCGAACAGGCGAAATGACCCTATGAGACAATTGTATTGGAGTCTCGATAAAGTGATGGAGAAGACGAGACAGATCACAAATTTAGTATATCAGTCAGATGAAGTACGAGGTCAATGTACCGAAAGAAAAATACTAGCAGTTTAGAGTTAGAAACCAAGTAAAGAAGTAGGTAGTTACGTAGTAGGTATTAGAGGTAAACTAGGAGCAGAATTCATTAAAAAAAAGATGGTGGAAGAAGTTTACCATAAATAAAATATATTTGCGCAGCTAAAAAAAATACAGGAGAAAATAATTAAATGGCATCTAAATGAAACGTGATAAAAGAAAACAAATGAAGGATCATATTATTTCTTGATAGTTTACTAAAGAGAGCTAGACACTATTATGTCAACTGCATTTAATTAATGAATATAATATGGCGACACGTTAAAACGAAACCCATGTTCTTACATGAAGACATTATCTCGCGAGATTGCACATTACCATTTAGCATGCGCCGGCGCACCGCAGATATTCTACTGGAAAATATATGAAGCAAAAATGGAATTACAGAAGGATAACACTATCATAAATCTTCTATAGAGCTAGTATACGCATTTTATATAAAAGAAAAAAAAACATTAAAAAACATCTCATACTATGAAAAGTGAATGAATGCATGAGAAAATAGGTAAGTTGCCTACTCTAGGTAGGATGAGTAAATGAGAGGCCTTAAAAATCTTAAAAAATTCTTCATATTTCTTTGGTTTGTGTGTGTCTGCAAATTAGCTACCTTCCAAGAAAAAATATCCAGTGTTTTATTGTATACATTATGTCTACGGGTGTTGTCACTTAATGAGGCGGAACTTGCTGCGAAGACTTATTAAAAATCCTGAAGTTTTCGCTGAAAAATGCAGCTAACAAGGAAAATGGAAAGCGTTACATAGACCTTTGCCTACCGGGAAATGACCACTAAAAAGGATAAAGTCAAAAAAGAACATTGTAGATTCAAGCAACCACATCATTATTTTCGTTGTTCTTACAGATGTTTTAAAGATTGTGTTGCCAAGTAGGTCTTCTGTTGGGTTTTACCTAGTGGTTATAATGACATCGGCACCTCATGTTTAATAACTTTATCATTTCTGTGGACATCCGAAGGTCGCGGTGTAAACAGTTCAAGATGGCCGGACGTGGTGCTCGCTTTTTGTGATTAGATATTTTATTCACGCTTCATTTGCAATTTATATTGATTGAAAGACACGCAACGTGTGTCTTGACAACTTTCCCTATTGTAATTGAATGATATTATTTAATAAATAAATCGAATAACGAAAGCATAACATTTTATTAGATGATCTGTTTACCAATGCGTCAATATTGGAGTCTAAATACACGAAATCACGACTCTTGAAGTTCAAAACCAGTCTAAGAAAAAGCCTGAGCTATTATTCTAACACGGCCTTATTATTGTGATAAAAGTCCGGTGAAGCAGTCAAAGCCTGCGCTCAGGCTAACTGCAGTAGACCTCTTCCAAAAAAAGTCTTATTATTGTGGTAGGTATTAAACTAGCTTCAAATTAAGAACCTATAAACAGTACAGTACTTGTACTTAATTAGTACAGTACTTCGTAAAAATATTAATTTTTAATTCTGGTGGTTATTCGTGAAATAAATCTACAAGATTTAATAAGACGAATGATACATGAACTTCTCATCTAAAATAGGGTATTTGACAGGTTTATAAAAACTGTTCTACGTAAATCACTGATGTTTAAAGATTTTATAGAAAATATATAGGTATTTAACGTTCCATTACATAGTGCAAGAAAAAGCGAAAGCCACGTATTATCCTAATATCACGCGAAAACGCTTTTACTGAATCCTGCCAATATGGCGCCTGATATCATCGTGATGTCACCTGCTTGCAACTTTAGTTATTGAACTTATTGACTACTGTTGAGACGCAAACGTTTACAAGTAGTTGACGTCATCAACCATTTGGCCAATCACAGCCTTTTACGATTACGTGACTAAAGTAGAAAAAAATAAACACTCTTTATCGATTTTCTCTCAATTTTCTTAACTGACTAAATAGTTGGTTTCATTCATATTCAATACGGATGCCACCAATAGATCCTATATTTTACCTGCTGTCAAAAGGACCACAAGAAAAAAAGCTCTAGTAAATTATGCTAGTAAGTATAACAATACTGAATACAGGAGAGCGGGGGCACACGATGCGTTGCGGCGGCGGTGCGGCGCCGGAGCGGTGTCGCTGCGTCGTTTTACATAGAAATATCTGTGGCATGTCACACGATGCGTTCCGGCGCCGCACCGGACTTGCAACTACCAAGACGAGGTGGGGAGGGGTGAATGCGTTGCGACGTCGGAGCGGCACCGCTCAGTTGTTTGCCGCTCAGTTGTGTGAAAGACACACGCTCGCTCGTTTCGATTTTTTGACGTGATAACGTCTTTAAAATCGTTTTAGTCGGGTGACATGTTCAGAAACTTGTGTCACACCAAAACCTCACGAGCGCGATCGCAGGTATAACGAGAGAGAGACGGACCGATCTCCCGTCTTGTTATAGCGGCAACAGAAATACACACGGACGGACGGACGGACGGACGGACGGACAGACGGACAGACGGACGGACAGACGGACGGACGGACGGACAGACGGACGGACAGCGGAGGTTTAGTAATGGGGTCTTTCAACTATAGTGATTTAACTGACTATGTCAGTACCGCGTCTGCGTAACAAAAATCATGAACAGAAATGAAACTTGTCACGCGGAATCCTCACGAGCGGAGGCTGGCATAGCGTTCGAGTGAGTGGACCGATCTTCCGTCTCTCTCACTCTAGCGGCATACAAACGAATGGAGATTTTCTCGTGCGGTTAAGTTTTCGTTGAATGTTTAACAGTGAAACAAACTATGAAAATTTGAAAAAATTGTTATCTTCATTAATTCCTTACTTCCCAAAAACTTATATCACCAATAAGACGTTATCACGTAATCATCTCGATCGTAAACCTACTTTACAAACAACCAATTTTTTTTCCTAAATATTTTTGTTTATTGTAATTGAGGTTTTAAAAAATTAGTGCCAACCTAGATGTTATTGATAAAGACTACCTAATTACATTACTCCAAGAACGGGAAATCCTTTGGGATAAGTCCAATGAAGACTTTAAAAAAAAAAGCATGGGAGCAAATTGCCAAAATTATTACTATTAATTAAATCTTCTGTAACTGCCGTAATAGTAGGGCCAACAACAGACGTCTTTTACGATCCATTTTCATTAACAGACTGTCCAACGCTGCTACGGCGCCGCTGCGACATAATAACGTTACGGCGCCGCACCGCTCGTGTGCCCACTGACACGGTGAAATCTTTGCGGTGCGGCGCCGCAACGCATCGTGTGCCCCCGCTCTTAGCCTAAACACAGCATGTCTGATATCGACAAGCCACAAGTCCGGGTTCCACTCACGACTGCCGTGTTATCTTTGCTCCCAAATTGTAATTAACTAACCGAACAAACGAAATTCTAATTAAGTTTTGCAAAGACATGACAATCGTGGAATTTTATGAAAGACTAGCTGTCCCCCGCGACTTTGTCCGCGTGTTTTAGTTTCAACGGTTTTTAATTTTTGCGACATTTTTCATGTATGCTTCGCTCCTATTGGTCGTAGCGTGATGTTATATAGCCTATAGCCTTCCTCAATAAATGAGCTATCCAACACTGAAAGAATTTTTAAAATCGGACCAGTAGTTCCTGAGATTAGCGCGTTCAAACAAACAAACAAACAAACAAACAAACAAACAAACAAACAAACTCTTCAGCTTTATAATATTAAGTATAGATTTTGGCGTACTAGTACCTGGTAGACTTAACTAAGTCTTAAACTTAAAGCGTATAATGACCTGGCGATTATCATAGAGTTATCTAAAACAGAGATACTTATCATAATTGCATTTGACTGCACGGATAGCCGAGTGGTAACGGTCACCACGCCAATTACCACCATGCGCGACGTACCACGGGTTCGATCCCCGCATGTGACAAACATCTGTGTGATCCACAAATGTCTGTTCCAAGTCTGGGTGTTCTTTGTGCATGTCAATTAAACGTTTGTGTAACCCCCGCGATACAGTGATTAAATTCACTAGTGTGGGAGTCGTTTCGATTTTAAAAAAAGTACTTTGTGAAAGATTATTTTTAATATTATATTAATAAAATATAAAAAAAATGCTGGAAATTGTGTTGGGGTACCATTCTTTATAATATTAAAATAAAATGCCTGTTTTGATATAGTGATTCGAAAACTAGGTAATTTTTTTAATAGGATGTATGGAACAAGGTGACATAAGTGGTACTTTGAATATACAAGAAAAAAAATAAAGGTTTTATTAAAACTTTGGCCCTCAATAAAAACAATAATGTCACTGACCACACCTAACACTGTAATGCGATTGTGGTCACGTACTGACGTCTAGACGTCGTTCTTCAGTCGTGGTTGTAAAAATGTCCCGTTTGACACCACCCGGCCATTTGGGATTAAGATTTTAAATAAAATTTGTTTAAAAATAGGTTACATCCTTATTAAAGGGTAAGAAATTAAAATTGAATGTAAAAATGTTTTGTTGTTTTTTTTATTCTGGTCAGAGATTTAAGGGATTTATAATGTCAAGACAAAGAGGCGCGTATTTTGTTATTGGCATTTATTGATTCTAGACGGGCGATTTGCTTTGGATAAATATTTATTTCTGTCAATAAACTTTTACGGAGAATTCACATAATGTTATTTTGATAAAGAACAAAATACTTAAAATTAAAAAAAAAATAGGCCAAAATATGTGACACTCTTATAATATTTTGAATATTAAATATAAAAAAAACAAATACAGGATAAGTTTTTATTTCATTTGTTATATACATATATTATTACTTTAGTTCATAAGATAATTTACTCATGGCATCGCTTTGGTAACTTTATACTGTAATGGTGTAAAGTTGAGATAATAAAAAAATACATTATTTACAAATACAAATTAGCTGTTACAGATAAGAATGAACTGTATTTCAAATCTTTTTAAGTCTAACTAGACAGATTGATCCAATAGTTCAATAAACACAGTTTTTTATCATTATAGTTATATAATTAATTGATTAGCCGTTTGTTCCATATTACTGGTAAGGTAATTAGGGGTAGTCGCCAGCAAGCTCAGTACTAATGAATTGGAAAGACTGAACTGTCTGTCTAAAGCTGGCTTCCCACGGTGCGGGATATTCATGGAACACCCTGTACGGTTGACGACTATGGACAGTCCCGCGACGCGCAGTGAGTGATGAGAATCAAACCCAATTTTAACCGATTTAGGGTATACTTTCACTCGCGGTGCCTTGGAACAGACCTGGGCAGACGCGTCTGCGCTATCACGGACGAGGATCTTTCTACGGTCCTTTATTATTTACCTAATGAATAATTGTAGGTTATTCCTTTGTAATCGTTTAACACCCTCCACTTAGCACGTTATACCTCATGTTATAACAGGTTACATATTTCAAATTTCTTAATGTTACGACTGTTTAACTAGCTTTCACATCTATACTAATATTATAAAGCTGAAGAGTTTGTTTGTTTGTTTGTTTGTTTATTTGTTTGTTTGAACGCGCTAATCTCAGGAACTACTGGTTCGAATTGAAAAATTCTTTTTGTATTGGATAGTCCGTTTATTGAGGAAGGCTATAGGCTATATAACATCACGCTACGACCAATTGGAGCGGAGCATAAATGAAAAATGTTGCTGAAATGAAAAACCGTTGAAACTAAAACACGCGAACAAAGTCGCCGGGGACAGCTAGTTTTAAATAAGGAGACAGTCGTTGCGGTTCCTTCATTACTTGGTCGTGGTCTTTGCCCCTAATTTAGCCAATAGACATTTATTTAACCGTAAATTTAATGTTATATCGACCTTAACTTGCACATAAATAATACTCTTAAATTTAAGTATGTTGTTGTTCAAAGTTCCGCTTCCTCATCTTAACATTCGTTATTACTCCAATTACCAGGCGAGCATAATGTACTAGGAAGCTCACAATATGCGTTTAGTGATTCAAGTGTGACCGTTTATAACCGCGCATGCGTACTTTCTACGCTTTGTAATGACCTAATATGGTGTTCTGTTACCCTGGTAGCGCAACAATGCTTTAATAATGTAATGAGCGGGGTTACTAGATGTTGATTGAAGGTGCAGTGGAGGTACTTAGGACATTATTCACGGGCTTAATTGGGTGGCCGTACTTAGGCTGTATTAAAAATTAATATCATTTAATTTCAACAAGAGAAAAGACGCATATTTCACATATATTATAGATAGGCAAATAGTGTATATCTTTAAAGATTATTTAAAAAGTACATACAGTCATTGTCAGCAAACTCAATCGAAGCATCTCTCAAGAAGTAACTTGGTAAATGAATATTATGACAACATCATTCAAATCCAAATGCGCTCGAAGTAATCAGAGACGCAGATCAAAACTGTGCATTAGGAATAATTAGTTTGCTAACCTACAGTGAGAATCATAATAATACATTACAGTTCCTTTAATGAAAGTGGACCCATACAATTAAGGCCAGTCAATGGTTGGATGAAGAAGTCCGCATTAATTTCTTGGAGCTGCCTCTAAGAACTTGGAAGTGCATGGAGGAATGGATTGAAACTGATTGCTGTTAAATGTTCTGCTTGTGGTCTTAATTGACGGGACCTTACATGTTTGAGCTTAGAAGTCATTCATTGCGTAATGCTATGCTAGTCATCAAAAATTATAAAGATTAATTTATAGAACAGAATTATTCTCAGCGTATGAGTTATGTTAACAAAAAACTGTATAAAGAGAAATGTTTTTTTTTCTGTTGCTTGCTTTTCTTGCGAAAGGCATCTGCTTGGCAGGTCCGCTATGCTCTGCGAACCACATGCAAATTTTTGACTAGTACCTACACCACACTCATATTATTGCCAATGGCTTTGTACAGGTCCTTGTATGCACAGGTGGTAGGACACAATATGCAAGTCTGCATGATCTACATTTGTTTCACACCGGATTTCCTCGTAAATTATTCTGACGAATTGAAATCCAATCTCGTGACATCGTCATCATCTTTTAAAACTTCCCTTGATACACTTCGCGTCAAGCGTGTTATTAAAACTCCTTTTGTTCTTCTTAAAATAACTCATGTATTCCCATGACATCACTGTGTAACATCACACGAAATGTTTTGAAAATATATTTTATGGCTTGTTTTAAAACGTCAATGTTATGACTCCATTGTTGAAGTTAAAATGTTATTGAAGAGATTATTATTATCCTCTTCCGTCTTCATCTTATTATGTAGGTACATAGTATCTATATTGTATCCGTCCATCCGTATAATAATCTAGGGAAAATAAATCAATCAGGACTTATGTTTTTTCACAATTTTATGTCTCTAATTATACTATTTTTTTTTTATTGTTCGTTTGTCGATATTTATTCAGTTTACGGATATAATATCGGTTCTGTTTGTTAAACGTGAAAACGTAATTGGCTATTTGTTTTCTATTTAGTAAACTACTCTGTTTGCTTCAGCTTTTTTTTCAGCTAGTCTTCAAAAGTTGTAAATAAATAAATAATTAAATTTTCATGCATTAATATTTCGTCTCAATTGAATATTTTCTTTTGCGGTAAAAGGAGGATAATATTAGCCCTCCGTTATGCCCAATTATAGGCTAGTCATAATAACATTTCTTACCATTTCCCATACGGATACGTTAATTAAATTTGCATCTTGTTATAATAATATATTGATACTTAATTTAAACATCCGTGTTTCTTCACGACATCCTGTGGTCTTAATTAGCGTCTGACAGCTGTCAATTACAACTAATTTACCAATAAACAGCTAGTTATATTATGAAAACCGTCTTAGAAACCGCTATTCTTTATGCGCAATTTCTAGTACTTTCGATCTGCGCTGCGCAGACCATGGACAATTTTCCCGTTGATTTAAATGACCCAGAGCATGTTTGACTGTTGGGTGTCCTGGACAAGTTGAGCGAGACAGCCAATGGGGGCTACCTTTTATGCTTACTTTTGAGTAAGGTCTTAAAATACAGATTTTTAAACCAAGTTATTACGAGCATGGAATGGGAATTTAGCACAGAGCAGCGAATTAATTAATGTTTAAGGAAGGCTACATTATTTTCCGAAAGACGAAATTCTTAATATGCACTGATTTTTATTAACCCTTAACTAATGTTTGTCATAATTAATCTCGAATTTAGCAAAATATTTACAACATTATTCTAATTAGAAATAAACCCGCGTAGCCTACCCACAAACAGTAACGTTTGACACTTCTCTCCGGGAGCTCCTGCTACACTAGTGCCTCTAGCGGCGAATTCATGCGCGACGCAACCTATTGTGCTTTGATGATCACGGCACTGAATGATCATGAGTCTGATTTCTGTCCGCGCAAAAATTGATCGTCTGTTCAGCGTCCTTTGATTGTTCAGCCGTATTAAACGCATTGAGGTCGGTCTCCCAGTCCGGCCCTGTGAAACAAGATTAAACGTCATTTTATTTATTGATACTTGGGGCAAGTTGCTTTGATACCGTTATTAGAAATATTGTTGGTTTCATAGAGTTTTGATTATTAATAAGAATTTAATTATTTATTAGAGAATTTATTATGTATTGAAGAAATAACAACTATAAAACAGCAATAATATAATTATACAAACTTGATGTAAGAATTACATGACATGAATTATTACAAGTATTAAAATCTTTTTTTTTAAATACGACTCCCGCACTAAGGAATTAAATCCTTATGTCGCGGGAATTTTCACAGTGGTAATTGGCGTGGTGACCATACCACTCGGCTATCCGTGCAGTCAAACATTGTATACTCCGAAGGTTTTGGAAAAGAAAAAAAAATGGGTTCTTGTTATTAAAATGTTTTCAACATAATAGCAAAAAACTTTAAGAATAAAAGAATATTCTAACACAAATAGGTTAGGAAGAGGTCAATTGAGCTTAACACAAGATTTCATATTTTAATCCTTGTGTCCCACTATATATTCAACTAGGACACAAAATAGAAAGCAAAAATGTACTTAAACAGTTTTAAGAGGCCGACACACTATTATAGGAAACATAAAGTTAAAACCGTTCGATATAGGTGCCACAAGGATCGAATGACAGCGATAGAATCGATTAGACGACCGAGTAGTACATGATTTTGTATTCGATAACTTTATTTCATGTCACTTGCGTCCGTTTTAGTGATGGCCGAATAGTTTACTGACCCAATTAATTTGCCTAGGTAATAGTTTTAACATAAAACTGGATTATTTAAATCTTTTTTTGAAATTTAATAAGTTTGCTTTTTGAAGGGCCTGTAGGTCTAGATTTTAGTGACCTTTTGTTTGGTGGCTCGATCATTTGTTCTGTGTCTGGGTGGTATTTAGAAATTTATAAGCTTGTCTATCAGTTGTAGGGTTACCATAATACAGGCTCCGCCTAGTTTGGGATCAGATGGCCGTCTGTGAGTCGTCCCAACATATTAAAAAATGTATAGTTCCTAAATACATTTTTCAAAAGGTTTTAGATATTCTTATTAAAAGAGCTGGTTACAAACCTCTGTAATTATAAAAAAACAATAAGATAAATTAAGTATAATATCTAATCACACCACCCCACACAATATAAACCTTCTACGAATAATAAAAATCGTTTTAATAACCTATTAATCGGGATAGACCGAATCGAGTTACAATCGAAACGAATATGGAATGCATAAAATACGAATGATCCGTGTATCGAATGATATCGATAATAATGTAAATCGATACATCGATATAATCGTTCACATGAAGATTGGGTGATATGTAGTTACTAACTATTTGACGGTCGTTTTGTTGGGTTGGTAGCATTGATAAGTTACATTTTTATTGTTGGTACTCAAACCAAAAAAGCTTTGGTTTTATAATGAAATGGTTACAAGCTGGGCCTCATATTACTAAGTACCTACCTATTCTTTTAAATATTTAGATTCACATGAAAAACAGTATTTTAAATATTAATCCAGACGTTTATAATTCCATGTCATTTTCCAAATAAATGGCGCTGCAAAAAACGCATACAATTTGGTTTACAATACACCAAAATTGAATAATGCAATTTAAATTCTACAAATAAACGTTAAAGGTGAACATTTTGTTGGTAATTTTTGCTTATAAATCTTTTGTCGGCTTGAAAAGTATCTTATATTATTCACTTTAGAAGAACCTTATGTTGTGGGGATAAGGTCTAAAATCTTTATTTTTGTATGTCAGTTATGTTTGTGGGTTATAATCGCTTGTCTCGCCATGCGTTTGCGCCTGCGGGTGACAAGTGACTTTTGACTTCTTTTGTTTTGAAATGTGGTGTAAATTGTAAGCGAGAGCGATAATTTTTTCGACGGTAAAAATAAACGATAGGAGTGAAAGATGGTTTAATTTGAACACGGTGCGTTGAATTTGGTGAAAATAAATGATTTTCGCAAAAATTGTTTACAATAGGTATTTTTTTTTTAAATATGAAGGCTATTTTTAGACGTTTATGTTAAATGCTATTTGAAAAAGAATACCTTTATTCCAAATATGAAAAATTAACGAAAAAAAATAAAATTGCAAATAGATATCTGTATAATTTTATTTCGTTTATATAAATTCTATTGATTAAAGTCTCTTTCTTTTAAAAATAAAACAGAGTAATAGAACTAACTTATGATGCCAATACAAATAAATTAAATAAACCTAATCTATTTCGGGTTATTTTTAAACTGTCATCCATGATAACCAAACGGGTTATTAAGTAGGTTTACCTTCAAAATCACCTATAAAAATGTTTTCTATTATGTTTATGAGAAAATCAACACAAAATCAATATCTCCCATAAAATATCTATCAATCAATCGTACGTTATAAACGGCAATTTAGCGGAACTTATACAAAAATCTCATTACCTTATAGATTTGAGAGGCTCATTAGGACGGGATCGTCACTATGCAAGTAAAACAGAAGGTCAGCTTGTTAATTATATTGTGTTTTTGCAGCATAAATTTAATCATAGCTTTTAGTTATAGATCATTATTATCAGTTAAAATACGTACAAGACAATTATATAATTTCATCAGTTCTTTGTATCTCTCTTTCTCTCTACTTTTTAAATTATGTAAGTAATTCTTAACAATTAAGTAGGTACTGATTTGGTAAGTAATTAGCTTATTATACATATGGACTTGTCAAGTAAAGCTCTGGGCCTCTAGACAAGTGACAATGCGACAAGCGATAACGCTGATCGAATCGCTCAAATGTATGGAAGTGACAAGTCTAAGTCACGTGACTTATCGAAACAAAATGTCATTTCTATACATTTAATGTCATTGAAGCGATTTCTATCATCGTAAACGCTTGTCGAAATGCCACTTGTCTAGGGGGGCAGTTTTAATTTGGGGTTAGACTATGGAGGAACTGAGTGGTCCTTCTGTGTCTCCATGAGCTATATCCCCACGGTAATTATTGGTGGTTCATATGGCGTGAGATACGCCGTCTTCGTTTCAATACGGAATGCAGCTGGTAAGGTGCGCGTGCGACTCTATATTGGTTGCTCTATGGTAGGTTACTGACAGTCGCCAAGAAAGTAAATCTAGCAGAAGATTAATTTCTACCAAAAAATGTTGATCTGTGGCAAAGTATAGGTCTGTGTCTCTGGCCATCGTTTTGTTAATAGCAGATGTGACATACATTCACAAAGTAAGAGATTTACATAATAAGAATAAATGCAAAAAGGAGTAACATACCTACTCTTAAACATTAACATACCTTATCTTAGAGCAGTCGGGAAATTTGAATTGTCTGGCAGGTAGGATTATACACAAATAGATGATTAGACATAAATATAGCTTTCGTAATTTCACGACATAAATTTTCAAAAATCTTTTTTGTAATACAAAACTTGCTTGCGTAAAATAAACCCAGCCACACACGTACCACACCGCATCTCACCACAACTTTCCTTATGTCGTCCAGTTTTCTGCATATTAAACCGACATGATTATTACATAAATCTCTATGAGAACAGATATTGGACGATATTATACATGTATTAGACGATATTTTATATTAGGTAGGCCACTAATCTAATCTGAACTTTTAAATATAAGCTATAAATAACGTATTCGTGGCAAGAATGACTTCTAAATAGCCTGTGAAGACAGCCGGCGACGTTAATTTGGTTTAAAGGGTCAGGTGGCAGTTGAATTATATGAATTGCTGGCTAACCCGGCCAAGCCAGGCCGATTAATAATAAACAAACCAAAATATATAGTTAAAACAAATGCAAAATGTCAAGTTAATTGATAAAATATTTCATAATTAATTTTTTGAAATATTGAGACCTCTTCGTGCCTCGCAAAGCACGTGAAGCCGTTAGTCTCGTACTTAGAGTAAAAATTTGTAAACTATGGTTTACAAAAAATTCAATTTACAAAAAAATCGGAACAGAGCGCGCCCTTTTATTAAAACTCTCAAAACCTATAATTACCCCTATATTATCGAATCGTTGCACACGTCTGTCGTCGCACGGAAAGTTACTTAAATCAGTAAACGAGCGTAGTAGTTATAGCTAAAAATTTGCTTACACTCGACACAACCCATCCTAGCTTTGCGCGCAGTCTATGCTTGTCTATGTATACTCTAAGGTCCCGACTGCCATACCAATGTATTTGCACTAGTCAGCTTATGAAATACTAGCTGTCCCCCGCCACTTTGTCCGCGTGTTTTGGTTTCAACGGTTTTTCATTTTTGCAACATTTTTCATTTATGCTTCACTTCTTTTCTCGCAGTGCAATGTTAAATAGCTTTCCTCAATAAATGGGCAATCCAACACTGAAAGAATGAAAGTTACTGAGATTAGCGCGTTCAAACAAACAAACTCTTCAGCTTTATATATTAGTATAGATATAGATATAATTCGTATTAAATTAAAAATATTTTAGGTTTCCTATATCCATAAACTTTAAAAAAAAATGTTGATCATGCTGTTACATCAATTAAATTAGGTGTTTGTATTGAAAACATTTAGATAAGTAGCTACACTAAAGCCGGGTTCCCAAATTAAAAAAAAGATTCTTTTTGCCAAGGGACGGTAGAATTCTCTAAGTAAAACGAAGAAAATTCTACCGTCCGTAGGCAAATCGTATCGTTTTTTTAAATATAGGAACTGGTCATAAGGCCGTGTAGGTATCTACACTATATATGATCAGATTAGTACATATTAGTGTATTAAGAAAACTTAATCTAGTACCAAACATCTATTTAGATATCTACATTGCCTCACCAGCATAACATATTTTTATGTAGGTAATCTGTTAATCAGCTGCAAACAGAACTAAAACCAAACTGCAAATAAAGGTGATATCTCCCATGTTGAAGCGGTACCGAGCGTATAATATTGTCGCTATCCGCGGTAACGACCAATAATATAAGTAACTCGTTTACTTCATTTGACTATCTCAATTTAATGTGAGATGGTAATCAGCTGATTGGCTCCGTGTAAATTACTCGCTCTCAGATCATATCGGTTTATTTTGAAAGCAAATAAGCAACGACTCCGGAGTAGACGTACTAAGTATCGCTGAGAATGGAAATGTACACTTATACTCGCGCAACACGCGAAACACGCCAACAAAACAAAAAATCCGTTAAATAAGCAATCCATTTTTGGAATACCTTTTAAGTTCTTCGAAAAATAAATCAAAATTTAAATTTCGAACGGATTATCCCGTCAAAAAAGTGACACGCCAGCATCCGAATTAAACTGGCCGAACGCGGTGGTCGATAAAAAAGGTGCAAAAATATCAAAGAAAACCGCAGAGCAAGGCGTCAATCTTGCAGATTTTCAGTTTAAAAAAAAGAAAATAAAAAAAATAACGAGGTGGGTTATTATTGCTGTCTCGTGTCTGTATTGGTAGCTCAGTGTGAGATCCGAACGCACCGAGCGCGCGCGCTCCCGTGATCGCGCCATTTCCCACTTACCTACCACCACCGTAGCGTGACACGCGTCCTATTACAAAAAAAACCAATAGAACTTTGACGAATATTTTATCGATTATCGATTTCCAAATCGGCGTTAGTGTGTGTGCGACTGTCAAGTGCAGTGTTGTGTTCTTTTTATGAAATGAAAAAGTGACTTGTTTTACTTTTTTTTTGTTAATCAAGTATTTTAATCTGTGGTTGTACTAAATGGTTTGCTGATCACTGGCGCGAGAATGCGTGACAGTTTTGGTGAGTATCGAATTTTATCCATAATACTCTAAATGTTTATCTGTTTAATTAAATTGTGTTAATTATGTGTGAATCACAAAAGTGCGTGATTTCGGTACACAAGCGACACATCTATGAATAGCACGCATTTATTCTGCTGATACATTCGATCAACTGAAATAAAAGACATTAGCGATGTAGACGGTAGGTATGTGAATGACTATAACTTTTAAACTCATCTATTTAGAAAGTTTGATTGGAAATTCCTGTCGAATTAATTCATGGTCTTATTATACAAGTTTATGTTAATCAGTATGATTTTATTTGGTAAATACGAATTTAGGGTTTGCTATATATTATGTATAGCGCAATTTCCCTAATTCTCATCATAATCGTCTTAGGTAAGTAAATATGTAATAGTAGGTCCGAATAGTAATGTAGACTTTTTGTAAAGTCGACACTGAAGCTAATTTGAACTAGGTACGTGATATGACCAACGTTCGATTCCTTGAGACAACATTTTTTTATAAAGTAAAGTAAAGTTTGTACATCAATTTTGATAATGTAAAGACGTAATTAAAATGTAATTTCAGAAAGAATCTCTGCATTACCTACCATATTGCTTCAGAGAGTTTTTCGACATTACATAAAACACCGAATAACCAAGTAGTTATTTAGAGTCGGTGCAATATAATTTTTGGAGACAAATTTTAGACAAATGTTAAACGGCGAAAGCTCAATAAAATCTACCATATTCATACCTTTTCCGGTTGTAGGTGTAGCTCAACCTTGTTTCCAGTAGCACAACTATGTAAGTTCTCTAAGTTAGCACATGCCAGTGGTGACCTACACTCTTAGAACAATGATTCTCTATCTCACACTATGTTAGTGCCTCATAAAGTTATTTACTTCAAAAGACATAAGTAGCGCCGTAAACATAAATACATCTGTCAAGCTTTATTAAGAAAACTTTCTGAAATGGAGATATATTGCTATTGTTTTCTTGGATTTAGTTACATTGGTACAGTACAGTATATACAATAGTAGTCATTATTTGAACAATTAAAAATGATGTTAATATTTGGGTCTATAATAAAGAATATTCTTTCTAATAAAGTACGAAACATACGTTTAGGAAAAGTAATTTTGAAAAGATTTCATCTGTTTTCATATCATGGATCGGGGTGTTAGCTAGTAAACTATAGACTTCCTAACAGAATACGAACTGTGAGCACCAGAATGAACAAGTAAATTCGTAAAAATAGTATCAAAATCTAATATTGCCCTAATAATATTGGAACAAAACGTCTGTCGATATAATCATGGTAGTACTTATGCTATCAATTCTCAAGTCGTCTATGTAAACTCTAAAAGACGACTTGACAATTGATAGCAGACTACCATGATTATGTCAAAAAATCTTCGTATCGACACTGTTCTCTATCGACGTCCTTCGACATATCCAAAGTTTTTTATATTAGTAGACTCGTGGCTAAACCTAATGCTGACTGTCTGATGTTTTTCGGGCTTGGTCAGACTACAATAAAATAATCCAATTTATACACATAAGATTTGAAATTTGGATCGTAGCCGCCTCTCAAGTAATTGGCTTGTCAAATAACTTGTCATTTTTAGTTACAAATTCGTTTTGTTTTTAATGCGAATCTTGGCTCAAATATTTGTCATAAGCAAGGTTCGTTAATATTATGTGTTTAAATAAATTACAGGCTTTTATAGCGGGTTTGTTATTTAATGTCAAATGATTTGAATTTTCGTGTTCCTAGAAGATTACTTATTCGTAAAAAAAAAAACACTGTTAGCTTCCCTTTTAGGCTAGCTCTACCCAGCAGTAGATATTATATAATTATGTATCTTCATTCATCTCGGAAACACCTAGATGATATAACTGACTAAACAATATATGTAGAGGTATACTGTACCTCTTATTTCAGACCTTTCCAATGGGGCCGACGACTGGATATGATAAGTCAAAATCTAAGTAGTCCATCATTTAGAAATTATTAAAAAATATAAAACACTTATTTTTAGCTTTAAAAACATAAGTAAACTCTAAGTAGATGAAACGAATCCCAAACAAAGTTTAGGAGTGGGGGCCAATGACGCCATATTACGTCAGGCGAAATTTCAAATCAATGTATCGTCCTAAGTTTTTGGTAACGTAAAATAAGAAAAAATACGTGTTTAAGTAATATTTTATAGTAATCTGTCTGACGGACATTAAAAAAAAAATAGTTATTTACCCAATAAGGAGACACATTTATCCATATGTATATTACCAGAAGATTTGGTCTAGACACATGTACCTACTATTGTGATGTAGGTACTCAGGAATTAACCAGACAATTACAAAATACCGTGACCTATGCTTTCCCCCGTAATGTCAGGACTAGTTTAGCATACAATGACTACCACCTGACCTTGTCTGCAGTAGCGAGCACAATTAATACATTATTAGTCATGGCTTGATGTGCAGGACTCTGCGTTTCTCTTTTGTTTTGTAACAGTTTAACTTCAAGTCTTAATACATCAAGTTTTACAAATGGCCTGACATTGGTAGCTTAATGGGGGTGATCTTTTTAGTTTTCGTGGTTGCATTTGACTCGAGCTGATAAATGCGTCATCGACAATTGTATAGGCAAAAGTTGTAGTAAATGTTCTCAAATATGTATGTATATACCGATCACTATGCAACGATAATAATATAGCTTAAAGATATTATCCTCTATTAAAAACATAGCTATTCAAAGTTGTTTGTATAAAACAAATAATCTTAGTTAATGAACATTAACATTTTGAGTTGCCACTACTGTATGCAAAATTCATTTGCAGTGTGTACTAGGTAAATAAAAGCTTTCTTTGTAGTATTTACAATTAGGGCCAAACACACTGTACCTACTCAATTTATTTGTTTAGTTCTTACACTTAGGTCGCCAATCATACCATACTTATATCTCTAAATGACGTAGTTTCTTAGTTCTTAATTCCATCGCATCTCTAGCCAATGTCAATACGATAAAAAATACCATAGTCTCGGCCATAATACAATAATTATTTAAAACAAAACGGTTTACTCACGTATATTCTCGGGATCGCCCGACCAGTTTCAGAAGAAGAAGTTTCCAATCGAACTGTTCGACTCGCGACACCACCGCCGCCGCGTCAGCTCATGATTAGGGACTCCTATTGAGTCTGAAACTAGTCGGGCGATCCCGAGAATATACGTGAGTAAACCTTTTTGTTTTAAATAATTATGAATACTTCTTACGATAGTTATTATACATAATACAATAGTACATAGGACAAGAGTTACGACTTTGAAAGCTGAGCAGACTATTGATCTAAATATGTATACATTATTAACTACCGGTTTTTTTAAGGGCATTTTTTGGTAGTAAATTTAAATAAAAGTAAAAAGTATTACTTAATGAAGTCAAAATGAACCTTCTCCATTAAAATTGAAAACGTTCCTTGAACCATCAAACAGACGTATCTCAAAATGGTGAAGACATTGACACTACTAATATTTATACTAAGCATTTTCTTTGCAAACTGATAACAATATTATTTTACATTTTCATTTAAAATGCGATTAAAATACTTTCGTTCTTACTACAAGTGCTGCCAAAAAAATTGGGTGATATTTTGTTAGCCGAATCAAGTATTGATATAACCTGTGCATACAAATAAATGTATTGTTATTTTGCTCGCTAGTGTACAAGGCGCCTATCTTGTACTAGATAGTAGAAGAAGGGTAAATGTTTAGTCTAGTGAAATGTGTAAACAATTAATTTTGCATTCAGTCCTTTCTCTCAGCTTTATTAAGTGCCTTGAGTATGATTTCATTAGGTAGACTTAGGATGTTTGCGAGCGTACCCTCATTTGACTACGTTTCGTCACGAACTTTCCTCTGTTTAAATGTATGCTAAGAACCACAATCGCAATTTTTTTTTTGTTATTATCTATTAGATAATAGTCTAATCAATCGCGTTTTCTTTAGGAGCAGTGGGGGTCTTTATCCTGCGTTTGGACACAATAGGCATGTTTCCTATTTTTTTTTAATGTCCGCTTGGTAGATTAATGAATTTTATTGGACACGTATTTTTTCTTTTTTCCTGCAAACAAAAAATTATCAAAATACAGAAAACGGAAATTTCGCGTGACGTCACTCCTCGCTACAATTTTTACTAAGGCGAGGTGTCATAAGCCCCCACTCCGAAACTTTAAAGCGCTGTATCTTTGTAATTTTTTATAGTTTTGATTAAAGAAAAAATACGTGTCTAATATTTTTTATTATCTAACTGACGGACTAAATAAATTTTAACTTTTCATACCCAGTCAACATCCCTATTCGCACAATAAACCTTACAATTTTTTTTATTTATCTTATTAATAAATTGTTAATTCTGTGAAAGATACTATGAAAAAAGTAAAAACAAAAGATGACGAGGAATTTTCTATAATCAGATATGAATCGTGTATAAACTCTAAGCAAATATTAATATTTATATATCTCTATCTATACTAGAGGCAAATATTTGCTTTGCGTGATTTTTTGCGAGAAATAATAGCGTAATCATACTTATTTGCATACATATTATAAAACTTTGCATTACAAGATAATTGTCAGAATTCTCGTAAAAGTAAATCCAAAGTCTCTTTAAAGTAAATCCAAAAATTCTATAGTCTTTAAAGTCAGATTCAGTCTTTTCTTTTCTTGATTCTTCTTCTTTTATCAACATTGAACGACTAACTCGAGCAAGGAGATGCCTAACCAGTTCCAGGTCAGATCGTAGCTCTTAATCATGACCTAAATCATGCCTTAACCCTTATGGCCTTATTAATAAAAATCTGCACTGCAATTAGCGATAGCTTAGCAGATTCTATATTCAATTTATCTATGGAGAATTTAAAATTAGAATTAGTTAATCCGTTGTTAAGCTCTGTCGCGACTTTTATTAATCAGGCCATTAGTGATTATACCTACATCTTCTTTAGAGCAAGCACAAAACTGCATTAAATACCATTTAGTTCTCAAGTATATCCCACAAGCTCCCATAGTGTAGTTATTAAAATTATAATTAGGCTATAAACGTTCACTGCCGAAGCAGAAACAGGTTGACGCAAATAAAGTTCAAGTTGAAACTCCAATCGTTTTAATTACTTTAACTCCGGACTGTTTTCAAACTGCTTATTTGTAAGAATTATGCAATTTTGAATGGTTTTTCTAATTTGTAGCGTGTAATAAAATATGTGAATTAATTTTGGTATGTTTCATTACTTTTCTAACTCGTTTAGTAAACCATAGTGGTTGATATTATCTTGGACAAGAAATGTGTTGAACATTTGGTCTTTAATTTAAATGCTCTTGTTAGTGGCGTAACTTAAAACCTCAGTTTCCTGTCTTTTCTGCCTCATTTCCGCGTTATTTATGACGTTTATTATTATATATTATTTATCCAACAACTTTCAAAAATACCCTAATTTAATAACTTAAACTAAACTCTTTATGTTGTAGGTAGTACTACTGTTATTATTATATAATATTAGATTACTTTTCAAAAATAGCAGTCTACTTATTCCTTTAGTTGGTCGGCAATATCAAACACCACATCTATTTAAAATTCTTAAAACAAAATGTAATTAAGGAAGCTTCAATTAAATTCGATAAGTAAACATTTAGAAGCCAAACACCATACAATATTATACATTGGCGGTATTACTGAAATCACAGTGTATAGCTGATGCATCGGTCCGCATAGCGTCACATAGCGCGCTCTATATCTGCCGGCACATCAAAGCTTAGGGCCCGCTACACAGCATACTAAACAACACAAAATGTACCGAAGGACCGTTTCCTGTTATTGTTGTAGCTTTTGATTATTCAGGGTAAATAGGGCTTAAAAGTAACTATTGTAAGTTTGTGACCTACTTGGTGATTTTCAAGGGACGGGCCTTTTAAATTTCACATAGGGAGAAGGTGGAGGACAGATAGGTATACACATGGAATAAAATTATATATATACATTTTATTCTTAGGGTATCTAAAGGGCTAATACGGTAGATAATATTTTTGTTTTACACGATTTGGGTATAAAACGCGTTTTGTTAACAAGTTGTCAGCAAATGATTTAATTTAATAAATATAATTTAAATTCTACAATTGACGCAAGGTAGGCACTATTCACTGTATCTACCTACAGTTAAGTAAGTGTACTGGAAAGTTAATGGTACGAATATTTACGCCCTTATAAGGAAAGTACTATTCCGTACAAATGGTAAACAAATGCAGATTATACGGAAGATTAGTTGTGGCATAATATTGTAGGATAGGCACAAATACAAGACAAACTTTCTGTATAAATAGAATTAAAATAGCTGGAGACGTATTATCCATACTAGACTGTGGTAGATGTTTTTTATGTGTGATGTCTTCTTTGCTCATTAAGACAGGTATCGGTACAACAATTTACTTGTTGAAGTAAATGGCTTGACTCCTACCGAAAGGACTGGCCCATCCTAGCTCAGGACAGAAGTGCGTGAAAGCGGGAGAGGGAGGTCTTTGCCCTGCAGTGGGATAAGGTGGGCTTAATAGTTTAGATTAGAAATGGTCCCTTTTATAAGTGCCACTCCAATTAATGAAGGTTGGCTTACAACTGCTGGAAAAATAGGTCCCTATTACACCCTAAAACTTTATTCCGATCTGTCACACAAACTGGCATGCTTTAAAATGTTTTTCTGCGGTTATTTTTTTTAAATTAATAATTGTTGTTTTGTTTTCTATTTTGGGATTTGGTTTCTAGTTTCATTTCTATGTTGGTATGTTTTATTAAAATAGCTTTATGGGTCTCATTGGATCCCTGGGGCTTACAGGAACGCTGTGTGACTCGTGATCAGCTTGCTACATGCTGCCCCGCGGGTCGCCTGTTCCCAATGATGTATGGTTAAGTGATAGATTATGTTTAGTATCTAAGTAACGAAGCGGAATTTATATCTGCAATTGCTTACTTATATTACGCGTACCTTATAACTTCAAACTCATTTAAAATTATTTAAATTATAATATAATTATATTATTAATTGTTCGCGTTTTTTGGGACGAATTATTGCAGTGCAGTTGTCTTGTAGGTTATGTTGTTCTGTATAAGAATAGGTTCCTAAACATTAATATTAGTTGTACAAGTAATGACAAATTTAAACGCAGTGGGAATATAGGGCATGCATACAGGTTGATGGCAAATGGATTAAAAATATACTTAATTGAAAATTTGATAGGTATAAATCAATACTTAGGATTGGTTTAGTTATATTAAAATTAGAATAATAAAAACAAAACCTTTTTGAGGTTTATGCGAGATATTGAAATAAAACAAAATTTTCTAAACGGATTCTTTCGCGTTTTATTAGATTTTAGTTCCCGACGTTTCGATGCCTTTGCAGGTGTCATGGTCACGGGCAGAATGTCAATATAATTAAGAATGGTTATTATACCTATAAAAATAACTTGTAATAAGCTTCCTAACTATAATAACGTGTTAATTTTGGAGTACCTACTTTAGCGTATTCTATATTTTTTTAAAAATTGTTTAACGTTGATTTACATAAGACTCCCACGCACCGCGCAAATGTCTACACTTTTTTTTGTCGCCGACACGCCGTAGGTGCGGTGTCTGGTGGCGGCAATCAGACACAGTCATCGATTGCCTGTTCCCGACACAGCACTTCACCCAAAACGTACTGTAATCTGTCGCACACAGAATACGGGCAGCGACTGCAACGTAAAATTGTAGGGCAGTTTGTTAATGTTGCTTCTTTCTTCAACTGACGACTAGGTTTCCAGTTACCGACACCTTACACTTTTGGATTGGATAAAAAAAAAAGTGTCCGTCGGCGCGGGGAGTTTCTGATGTCGTATTGATTATAAATATTTCTACTGGTGGCTAGTATCCGACACAAGACACAACACAAGTTTACGTAGCGCTGAAGTTCATAAATACTAATTAGAACATTCTTATTTTAGCATCAACCTGTACTTACATAAATACAGACAGTCAATACACCATATTGAAGTTATTTGTAAGTCTCCGCACATGAGGAAGCTGTTTGCTGCTAAAAAACAGCGCCTAATCCCCAGAGATTATCCCGTGGGGGGTCGTAGACTACAATCCTTAAACCTAATATCAACTCAAAATCAAGAGATATAAGGTTTTAAATCCTTTGTAGAATTTAAGACAATAATTTTATTAGGTCATTGACATTCCCCAAATTTGTCTAAGAAAGTACTAAGTTATAAATTATTTTTTATTTGTCTGGTTTGAATAGTTTCTCACAGTTTAGTTGGAGTGATAACAGTTTATCAGCCAGAATTACCGTGTTAAATGGGCTTAGGAAAATGAGTTATTGTTCGGTAATAATGATCGGTGATTAGTTTATTTTATTCTCACACTTGAACCTTATGTATTTGATATGTTGATGGTATGTAAAATTATCGTTTCCTGCAGATGATTTAAATACAAAATATTCAAGAATTAATTTGAATTTACACTTGTGACATTATATCTTCTTCTGCCTTTTCCCAAGCTATGTTGGGGTCGGCTCCAGTCTTACCGAATTCAGCTGAACACTGTTTTTTACATGTAGATAGATATGGATTCTGACAGAATTGTAATGATTTAACGACTCTCAAAGATCAGTGTATGACAGTCAGGACCAACAACTTAACGTGCTTTCCGGGGCAGGGCATCTCGGTATAAAAATGGTCACCTATTCACAGACCAACCGCGGCAAGCGCGGCTTAACCTTCATCATCGGGCAAACTGTGCAGCTTACACTTAGGCATGAGCACCTCCCACACTTGTGACATTATACAAAGTAGTATAATAAAATCCTTTACCGTACATAAGGGAAGCTAATAATACTTTACAATCGCATACTCAACAACACAACCACAAAAGGTGCACTTAACTTAGTGGTTGTACTGTCGCGGCTATTTTTATAAAATAACCTGACTGGTAGTAATTTATATTGTATAATTGATCTATTTATATTTCTGTCACTCTAAAAAGCTCTAAAATTAAACGGTTCATAACCATTTCTACCTATAATGAGTCGTTTTAGTGAGCTATTCTTCTTCTATAGTGGTTAAAACAGCCACCATATGTGTGACTAATTGTTGATAAAAAAGATGAAATATATTTTCTTAATATTTGAAGCTGCTTCAAATATTAACAGAGACAAGCGTGCCACATCAATACTCGTTCCTACTATGATAGGACTCAGCCTGCCGTAAAATCAAATAGTAAAATCAAAAAGTTTATAATTCAGTAAACCTTTTTAGGCACTTTTTAATCGTTAATGACTCTATTTGCCTAGGTATAGCGACATACAGATATTAAATACAACTTATGAAGTATTCACATATCGTATTAGTGTTGATTAGTTCCCGTATTTTCGCTTTGAATTCGAAGAAATTGGCACAGACTTCATAGAAATATGTTAGTTATTAAGGACTAATTTAATTAATGATCCGTGCATGTACTCGTAACAGTTATGCTGGATTTATGAGGATAAAATGTTTGCTCTATAAACTTAGTATCTATATATCTATACTAATATTATAAAGCTGAAGAGTTTGTTTGTTTGTTTGTTTGTTTGTTCGTTTGTTTGTTTGAACGCGCTAATCTCAGGAACTACTGGTTCGAATTGAAAAATTCTTTTTGTATTGGATAGTCCGTTTATTGAGGAAGGCTATAGGCTATATAACATCACGCTACGACCAATAGGAGCGAAGCATAAATGAAAAAAGTTGCAAAAATGAAAAACCGTTAAAACTAAAACACGCGAACAAAGTCGCGGGGGACAGCTAGTTTTGTAATAAATAAATAGGTCACATTACAGGTTTTAAAATTATCTTAGATTTTTCAATAAAACACGTAATTTAATAAAAAAAAAATCAAAGCTTTTGCCGATTATATTATCGAATTACAAATATTAAGACATTAATAATTTCTAATTTACTTATCTACATAGTTAAGTCAAAGTCTTATTGCATACCAAGTGTACATTTGGTCTTTCATAACAATTTTGTTTTACTTATCAACTCAGTAGCCCTTTGCAGGCAGCAATACAATAATATTAAACAAACATTGATAGTTAGACTCTAAATATCCTATTATATAATCTAAACTTCTACTTCCTTATTTACTTACTTCTAGTTACCTTTGTTCCAGGGAACGTCCATGATTGCACCAAGAGTTTCTGTTAATCAGCCTAGCTATCCTAACCGAATGTGTTGGGTCAGCTTTTAGGTTTTTTTGTAAAGTAAATGCGCTCTGATCTTCTCTAGCTACTGCCTTTATATTTGACTCCAATTTCACGTGAGCAAATAAATTACAAACTTAGGGAGAAAATTATCTACTGTCGCCTACACAGTACACACTGCAAACTTCAGTACACTAAGCAGCTTTGTTTGCAAATATCTAAGAAACTTATTGACGTCATAATTTGTGAATCATGGTTATAATAGAGCAGTAAAGTGAACACAAGTGTTATTGAACTTGTCTTGTACCAAAAAAAGCTCGCAGCTAGGTCATTCAAGTGTTCAGTGCTAGATTATATAAATGTCTGCGTTTCTACTTTCTATTTCCGAAGAAGCTTAAGGCTTGTAACAAGAATTGACTCAATATATATTCAAAAAGGGAGGAATAATTTAGAAGAATATAGAAATTAACTAAGCCTATTTTAATTATACTTAAAAATTGGTTTAAAAGAATCTGTCATTTTTGAATACTCAACAAGACATTATGGGATAATCTCAAATGTATCTACACTAATGAAATAATGTCAAACAGATTAGATAAAATAACTAACGAAATTAATGAGGTGTCAAACTTTGTTTTTAAATGACCAATTAACATGACATATCATTTAAAATGTTTTATTCATGTTGTAAATATGTTCATAAGGGTCAGGTAAAATATAGTAATAATGTTGTTACATGCTGCGATACTTTTTAAATGCATAGTAACACCACGCTGGGAAATGCACTAAAATAAGTTTACAGTAAATATAGAAGCTAAGTTATATTAGTACTTTAGCTGTGATTTAAATTACTTGCTTATTTTTCTCATGCATTTTATATAATATTTTAAGTGAAGCAACTATAGGTATTTGTAAACTTATTATAGCAAATAAATTAGAAATTAATAGATTACATAAACATATTCATAATTGTGTTGTATTAAAAATTGTATATCTGATATTATAATCTCTTCTATTTTTAAATATCTTTCAATGTTGGGACCTGATACTTTTGATTACAAAGTCAGACGAAATATTAACTTTAAATTTTTAGTTTTAGATAGGTACCTAATTTAGAAATATAATATAATATCTATAATATATGTATAATATCTTGGGACAATAATTCACATCCGGCCATATGATCCGAACCTAGACAGGGTCTGTATTATGGCAACCAGACAACTGATAAACATACTTATATTTCTAGAAAAAAAAAGAAAAAATATTACATCCTGACTCAGAACAAATGATCATGCTCATCGAACAAAGGTTTGTCTTGGGTGGGATTCGAACCCACGACCTCCGGTTTATCAGTCAGGTTCACTAACCACTACACCAACAGGCCAGACAAATAGTAGTTTCGCATAGAATATTATGCAACAAAATAATCATTTATCAATGAGTTTTACATCGTATTGGAATCGTCTCCCCATTCACTTATTGATTTCCATGTATTGCCTGCTGTAACAATACCGTATTAATATTGTGGACACGCGATGCTTAGTAATAGCAAGTCTACTTCAGTAAAGTATTACAATACTATTAATATTTTATTGGAAATTGAATGTTCTTTGGAAGTGGTCCTTTACTCCCTGTTTATGTGACAGCTTATTATGTTTAGTGGCAAGCTGATATAATTTATTGAGTTAGAAACTGTAGGAGAAAACAGTTATTAGCATTATGCGATAGTTACATACATTACTTTCTGTATGGGTAAGGTATTGGACTATACATAGACAAGCATAGAGTACGCGCATCGCTAGTAGCCCGTTGTGCCGACCGTAAGCAAGTGCAAAGCAAATTTTTATCTGTAAGCACTACGTTACTATTCGTGCGACGACAGACGATTATGCGAGAATACAAATGGTTCCAATATTATTAGGGTTATAATAGTTTTTGAGATAATTTTGATAAAACAGCGCGCTCTGTTATGATAAAAATTTTACGATTTGACTCGTTCATACTGGTGTTCACAGTTTATAATATTTTTGGACCACTCTATACTTTACTTATTTTGACTCTTAGGTAAGGTAGTACTAGACAGAAGAAGACTTTTGCTTGCCTTTTCCTATTTCCTAAGCTATGTTTTCATCGGGATCCAGTTTTGCCAGATTTAGATAAATACCGTATTTTACATAAAGCGATACCTACCTGAAATTCCACTACCCATGTTATTGGGTAATTCAATATACCTTGTTAAGACTGGGTAAAGAGTTTCACGATCATTTTCGCCTAAGAAAATAATATATTTAAAGTAAAACTTACCCCCGGTTTCTAAAAGCCTGATCAACACAGAAAATTTGTTAATCACCTGTCAAACCTCATGTTAAGCGCTGTGATTGGTTTTTAGCACTTTGATCAACCAATCACAGTCGTGATCAGTTGATTTGACAACAGATTAAATGGATCAGTCTTTCAGAAACCGGGGGTAAGTTTTACTTTAAATATATTATTTTAAAAGGCGAAAACGATCGTCAAACTTTTTATCCAGTCTTTACAAGGTAAATACTATCAAGTATTGGGGTTTAAATTTTAGCTCCAATCATTAAAGTTAGTCTCAACAGAGTCCGTGCAAAGGTCCTGAAACTTAGAAGTATTTTGGGCTTAGAATTTGCAACGTTTCGCATACTTATCCAAACTTTGACTTTAACGCAGCTTTTTATCTGCCTGTTACTGCGTTTTTAGTATCTCTTACTGTGAGCTATAAACGTGAAACTGTCTTTTGAGAGCCACTCCGTTATACGGACTTAAGAATTGGCTATCTGACGTTCCTATCTTTATTAGCCGAACTTTTCATTTCGCTCTGCAGTTCATAGCAGCATTTACTACTCAAAAGGTCAAATAGACAAATAGTTACCTTATTGTACCGTTTGTATTACTGTGGTTTTATTATGGTATGCCATTATTTATTTAGTTTTATTTTGTAATTTTCGCAGTTTCTATCATATTCTGAAATTAGTTTAGGAACTGAGCTCTTTTGGGAGGTGATCCTTCTTGCTTCTTTGATTTCAAAATGACGTGCATGGATAAGTTTTATATTATTATTAGAATTTATTAATATCACCAAAAATGTTTACTATTTATAGATGTTCATTATTATTAAAGTTTAATTTATTGATAATTTCAGTTTGAAATATGCTAGAGTTTATCGCCTAGTTTTATAAAAAAAAAAAACTTTTAATAAACTTACACTTCATTACTAACAAGGAAAATTTCCAGCTTTTAATGTAATGCACGCAAATACTTGACACTTGCAGATATCATCATCAGGCTATCATTTGGCGCCGATAAAATAAACAATAATGGTATGTGAGATTGACGCATTTTTAACAAGACGTGCTCATGCAATATGCATGGATCGTCCCTCGGAGGATGTATGTAATCACGAATGTACACCATAACCGGCATAATTTATATAGGGCTGCACAACATGCTGCATTTTTCATGCAGAATATACCTTTTTCGATCGATTTCTAATCGATTTGAGTTTATGTTTAATTTCATAACTAAATTCGGTGTTTGTACAACTAGGTAGTTATGTACAAGCTTATTCCACGTCTAAACACTACACACTACACACGATCTTTATAAATAAATCTTGAAAAAAAAGCACATCATAGTCTTATCTGAATGGGATATACATGTGCTCAGTCCCGTTTATTTCCTAGGTAATAGCAAAGTATTTTTTTTTTTTACAATTTTGTACCAAATAAAGCTTTACAATAGGAGATCGGACTGGTTATGAAAAGGAAATATCTATTTAGTCCACCACATAGATAAAAAAAGAAAATTATACTTTGTTTTTCTGAAAAACGTGCTTTAAAGTTCTGGAGTGGGGGCTTGTGACGTCACGTGTGGGTAAAAATTATACCTTATTCTTAATTAACAAAGAAAAAATACGTGTCTAATATTTTTCTATGTGACGTGTACCTACTTAAAAAAAAGTAGTTTGGTCACCTATTGCTACGAATCTTTGACGAATTTATTTAATAGTTACAAAATTACAAGTTTAGTTTCTAATCAATATACCTCTTGTCAATTCCAGAATGTAGTCGAATTAAACTGACCTTAAATGTTTATAAATGGAACCAGTTAATTCATAGTCATAATTGAAAAATGTTCGATCTGTCCTATTATTAATGTCTGCGGCAATTTATTGAAAATATACCAACGATTTGTATTAGTACCGCACCTTGGGCGTTTAGCGTTTATTCATTAAACAACAATTTATTAATGAATATTATTTCGTCATCGAAGACTAACATGTTAAAGACTAAGTTAAAAGCAAAACTAAAGAAAATTAACCCTCATTATTGCAATAATGAAAAAAAAAACCTGTGTCCACTCTCTTTTTCTGAGAATTTGGTAGAGCAATTACTCTTTAGCCATCTATAGCAGAAACATTTTAATAGCAATGTTCTTATTATTATTCTCAACTGTGTACTGTTCATTATAACATTAATTTTGGGGATGAGTATTGGGTGCAAATTTAAAATATTAGCAGTAACAAACGGTATATTTGACTGCCTAACCTCTTAGAAACATAGGTGTGATACGCACACACCTAATTTAATTATTTTATGCAAATTTCCAGATTCAAAACATTATGTAGGAATGCACCATCTTCATCATTGCGCCATCGTTTTACGTATTTGGTCGTCCTTACCTACGTTTATTAACACCGATAACCATTAGATTAATCCAGTTTACTTAATAACATTGCGACCTCAATTATAGAGACCACATAATTTACACGTACCTTTGATTTGTTCAATTATTCGCTTATTGGCAGCCTTGTTAATATTAGCTGTATTGACGCCGGTACCAAGTGTCTGCTCAGATATTATATTAATATATAGCTGCTGACACACTTGGAATTACGTTTTATACCTATATTATGTTGTTGAAATGTTTGACATGTGTACTCGTTTAGCTGACCAGCCAAAATTATTTTGGAACATTTTGCAAGATGACAACCGTATTTCTCCAGGAACGCTTGATTTGGCATTGGATGTATCTGATTTTAACATAATAGTTTCTGAACATGTAACATAGTCATGAAAGGACAGAAGCGAGATGATTCTAGGTATTGATTAATGACGGATGAGTAAATTATAGCAAACACTGAATAGTAATTATTTCGAATGATGATAGCAAAAATAATATAACAAAAAGGTTATTGACAAAAAAATATGCTATAAAAAAATCATAACAATGGATAATGTTATAAGTTTAAGAAAATAAATGTTGAGCTCATGAAGGTTTCCACTTATTACACAAAAAAAGTTAAATAATAAATCGCGATTAAAATAAATATTCGTTTTTTAATTCTTTCGAATATAATAATAATAATAATAACTTTATTTTCTCGCCACAATATACATAAATTAATTTACAGGTTGACATTAATACATAATTATATAATATATATTGTAGGAGACTGGTGCCTAAGCTAGGCTCAAGGCCTGTGTTTCAGGACACCAGGATCCCACCCCTTTACATTTGCATTTAATAAATGATGTACCAAAAAATATCCTTCTGTAGAACAGACTGCGACTTTTTCATATATTTTGTTTAGACGCAACGCACACGTAGCCGGTGTAGGTCATTCGCTACAGACAAATATAAGAAAAAGTGTGTTAAGTGTGTGTTACTGTGGCCGGTTCCCGGTGGCTGTGGTCGGAGCCCCGTTTGTGCCGAGCCTTACATTTTGCGAGGTCAGAGTTCACACTGAAAGCCAAGTCGTTTATTTATAGCATCACAATAATGAGTTTAGATTGGATGAGATTATCAATATTCATGTTAGCTTGTAAATAAATTAATAGCAGACAAATTGTGCGATTATCTCGTACCAAAATGTCATTCTGCATTGGGGATTCATAAGTACATCTATGTACTTATGACCTGTTGTAATTATGCGTCCATTCGAGACGAGTTGAGTACTTTATCTTGTAATACTTGGGATTTGAAATCGATACTGTATTTGCTTTTATATGCAGTCATTTGGAGAGTCTAGTTCTTTGTACCTTAAGAGTTGTCTAGAAGTCAAGAATGTCTTTAAATTATGTCAAGATGACTCTCGTCTTACTTTACTTTAACTGCAAGGTAAATTTTCAATTTCCAATGCTGTTGTTATCAATTTCCAATAATGTAAATGCTTATGTTTGTATAAAAATTGCTTATTCTTAGGTACTATTTAGATGATTATCTCGTCCTATTTTTATCAGGGCACCTACATTTTTTTGTCACGATTTTGGAAATAAATATGTATTATTGTATTTAAATTGATTAGTCGAGTATTTAACATTTAAATCACCGAGTGCTCTCGTCCTCTTGCTGTTTTGTGAAAAGGTTTAGTAGTTTAGTAGATGCTTGGCATACAGCCGGTCAGTTTTCACCTTACATTCAAAGAACGGGTCGAACACATTCTAGTGTTATAAAATTATTTACTTAACGATAACCGTTCTCAATATTTCCGCCTATAAAATGAATGAGTCTATCATAACTGAATGTTTTTATTAAGTTGGTTTTATTTTACGATCCTTACTGCAAGTGGAACTAGAAATTCAAGTGATATAGAGAAGTTTAAGTAGAGTTCAGATGCCTACTTAATTGTGTTTATGCATATTTAATTAATAACTAGATATAGTTCACGACCTCCGTGGTCTAGTGGCGGTATTCATGGTGTCGCTAGCTCTGAAGTACCGGGTTTGATCCCCGTGCGGGTTAATCTTGAAAACCACTTTATCACATTGTCTTAGGTCTGGGTGTTTGTGGTTCGGTGTCTCTGATTCCATAACACAAGTGCCTTAGCTACTTACTTTGGGTTCAGAGCAATATACGTGACGTTGTCCACATTTATTTTTTTATAGTATAATTTTACGCTGGGACATTTAGCTAAAGCTTTTTTTGTCACATGTTCCTGACAATTTTTCTAAGCTAGGTATAACCCTCAGCTGGGTAAAGGTCTTGCCCTTACTTTAGGGTTTTCTGTCCTGCACCACCATACCGACTATCGTCTCTTGAGACATAAATATCTCTGTGTCTTTTTGTTAAAATTTACTTTTACTCACCCGCGATTTCGTCTGCCTATATATCTACATACATTCATAATACATAGGTACCTTATGTATTACTTTTATGTATAAGCTATAAAGTGTAAAATTTCATGAAAAACCGTTTAGTAGTTTAGTGTGAAGGCGTATTATACGTTCATACAACTTTATAAATTCACATTTATATTGTGTAATTTCACCCAGTTTTCATGGTATATATTTTATTTATATCATAGGATTAGTATCGCTTTAGTAGTCTGCTATAGTATCAAACCATAACTACCTGCAGTAAAGATACCGTGTGACTTAAATAGTTAATAATGTCCCCCGGTTATGTTTACTGTTTGATCGGTAAGCTGATATTTAAAGTTTTATAGTCGTCTTTTAATTAAATATAACTTGTTGTGTTACCACTTTTGCTCGCAACTGTACTCGTGAGAAAACATCACAGTAATTTTCCGTATGAAAATTACATTCTATCTTGATAGCTTACTTTTATTGATTTAGCTTAGAGGAATAAATAAGTTTACTATAGAGCGCGCACATCGAGTATGACCTTTTGGCACTAATTGCAAAATTAGTGTCAAAACAGAGCGCACCGTTTTATTAAAACTATCTCAAAACCTAATATTACCCTAATAATATCGGAACCGACGATATTGTCGCATAAACGTCTGTCGTCGCACGGAAAATCACATAAATCAGTAAAAGAGCGCTGTTAATTTAGCAAAAAAAGTGCTTACGCTTGGCTTAAGGGGCTACTAGCGATGCGCACGCTCTATGCTTGTCTATGATTACTCTAAGTGATTTAGGTACTGTTACTGAGTATTAGTTCAGGGGTTTTTTTTTACCAAAATAGTGTTTAATGCATTAAAACTAATAAGTTGGAGTTTAAATCTTATAGTTTTATGTCTAGTACTCAAAAATAGATTCATTGTCAGTGTCTTAAATTAGACTGGGTTCGGGATATTATTGGTCACTCAGGATTCAATAAATGCGTTTCTTCGGATTTTCGAATTTAAAGAATCTCTTAATTGAACATTTTATTATAACGAATTATACTATACACAGTGTAACTTGTAACATTTTTTGTTTTTGTTTTGACTACATAGCGACTAGAAAGTAAATTGAAATTATTTAAAGAAATTAAGGCTCTTACAGACGTCTTAAAGCATTTCACAACACGGAATCCGAGCGTCACCTTTGCACCAATTGTGTAAGTACCCTTACCTTAAGCATAAACACTTGCTACGTATTCTAAAGACCGAATAATGACACTTATGTTACATGAACAGTTTCACATCAAGTGTGTATTTAATTCGCAATACAGATAAATGCACACAACTTCCCTCTTAATTTATTCAGAATCAATGATTCATCGAGTGTTTACGTTACAAAATTAGACCTACATAGGTTTCCTATTTTCGCAACACTCGGTGGACATTGTATAAGTGCCGACTTTATCCGAATACGTCCTACTACTGTCGGCGCTAAGTTTGCGCAAAGTATATTTCAGACAAAATTAATGTTGCGGTCACAAAATTGAGTTATATCCAACAAAACCCCTTAATCCTTGGCGATAATGATGTGTCTATTTGAAATTTGATTTTAGAAAATGTAAATATAATTTTGTTAATATTTTGCGTGACAGATACATAAACTATTGGATTATAGGCTTTAGGTTAACGGTTAAGAGTTTATATTTGATTGCGTGGGTAGATTAAGTGGCTTTAAGCTTACGTGAAACACCGTGTCGCTTGTATGTACCTATGACAATAATATTTATGAAGGAACATTAAAATAATTGATGATGAGTTAAGGAGGAGTGCTAAATTTAGCCGCCAGATAGATAAAACGGTAGCTGCTTTGCGATTGGTCGTTTTGATTTATTAGTGTGCTCAGTAATTTTATGGGATTGCTCAATTTATTGCCCATGACTGGTGATGAATCGTTATGTTAACTGGTATTATGAGATTTACAGGAAGGTATACAAGCAACAATTTAAGGCGCTCAGTAGCTACCGTATACGGAGATATTTCGAAATACTGTATGCGATAGTCAAATTTACATATAGGTATGCGAATATTATTATTTTGTTAGTAAATTCTCAATAATGATCCATCCAAGATTTTGGTCCGTAATTTAATCAATTAACAAACCATGAAAATTGATTCTTAATGACTAATAAATAGACAATAATAAAATAAAAATAACTAATTCTTTGCTGATGCAAGACTGTCGCGCGTAGAATCATTCTTGTAAATATTAATATCGAAGCAAAATTGATTTAAAATGGACAGAATTTTATGTTTTTTATTGCGTGGTAACCCTTATTGAAGTATTAAATGCGTCGTCAGCTATTATCGCGGCGTAATTGCGGGTGGCTGAGGATAGGCGTTGTTCAGACCGCAAGCGATAAGCGATAAAAAGTTTTACGAGGAAAAACGGCGTAAAATCTGCTCATTCATATTAGAAATATTTCGGTAAAACTATTATCTACCTTTGGTAGATATTGATCAATCCTCTCATTGAATAAAAACAAGTTGTAAAGACTTATTTGCGCTGGCTGAAATTTTAGAGCCCGCAAGATGACGTAAGGCAACTTTCAGAAGTTTTAGTTCAAAATTTGGGACTTTAAGGTATATATCACTATTGATAGCTTTGTCTTTCACTTTCATATAATTATAATACGGAGCAAGCCTATAAAAAAATCCCCAACCTCAATAATTTCGTCATGTCACTTCTTCAACCAAACAAATAAGATTTCAGTACAATATTCTACACCTCGATGTATTCTCCGCTTCCGCTGTCTCTGCGACCACGCCGTATAAATCAATAATTACATAGCATACCGCTTGCACCGAATTGGAGGGCGCGGAACCGACAGTTGGTTTTCGCTAAGTTAGCGTATTTATAAAGCTCGTTCGAAGAAAAAAAGCATCAGCCGGTTTGGGCCGAGGCAATTTTTTGCACTATATTTAGGTATCATATCGTTTATGAGGTGTAAGATTGAAGGGAGATACTAAAGTAGGTGTTATAGGTGATTAGTTTAAGTTTGTAGTTATTTTATATTATATAGATAGTATGTGTGAAGATAATGTCGTGGTGGCCTAGTGGTTCAATGATTGGATCATGGATTTGTGTGCACAAGGTTGTAAGTTCGAACCCATTAAAGGCAAGAATCAATGTGACTTTTTTAAAGTTATATCTACTTTCTGTATTATTCTAAGACACCTCTGACAATCGGTGAAGGAAAACATGGTGAGGAACCTGGATTCCAAAATTTATAATCCGAAATCGCCAACCCGTAATGAGCAAGCGTGGTGATCAATTCTCGTGCCTTCTCTATATGAGAAGAGGCCTGTGCCCAGTAGTGGGACATTTATAGGCTGGTATTATTATACATATAATATATGTGTGAAGAGTGGTGTAGCATATTTATACAATTATGTAACAAGCTTGCCAATGTAACTATCTGCGTTATAAACGAAATAAATCGAAACCGTACGTAATATAAATCTATACTATCTTTTAAATGATTCCAGAATTATAATAAACAAGTCAAACACTCAGATCAAGTACCATTAGCTCATTGAATTTAGCATAAATGAAACTACTAGAACCATGAATTATAAAATAAACACCGATATTACTACAGCGCAGCGTCAAACGCGAACCGACAACACTTAATTTGCAAATCTACATTTAAAAGCTAATCCGAACTAGCAGTCGATCGAAACCAAAACATTGAGACAATCAACGCAAGCGCAATGTCAAACTGCGTAAACTGACCAATTAATGTTGATCCCCAAATCCCCTTCTAATGCCGCAGCACTCCATCACTCGCGAGATAAATCAGAGAGGCGCGGGAGGCCATGCTCTCTGGTCCTATTTTCATCAGCTAAAAACCTGGCACCGTTCCAAATGAACTCAACAAATAGTAGAGTTATAAAAAATATATATCAAACAATATATTTTGCAAGTATCAAGATCGTTTCGTTTGAATAAATTAATTGTGTTCCGCGACGATTTCTAGGAAATAGTGTTGTAATTATAAAAATAGTGACATCGAACGTGGAATTTCTTTTATTCGTGTTACTAGAAATAAAATGATTATATCTGTCCTGCTATTAGGGAACCACTGAAGTTGTCTGGTACTAATAATGTTTGCTCTGGAATTTTATAACTTCTTTAAGAGTGTGTTTTCATTGTCGTATACGTTTCGAGTTTGTTTTTTTACACAGTTTATTGGCGTGTGTTACTGGGATAGGCTTATTTGGTCGCTCACCTCGTTTGACTTGTCTTATCATGTATGTAATCTTATTGACACATGAGGTATCCGCGTAAGTGAGTAGTTGGAGAAAACTAACATGGAGATTAGAAAGGAAAATAAGAAAATGTTCTGCGTTTGAAGTTTGCTGTAATGATGCTCTAGATAACCGACTTATGTACTTAGTTTATTTAATTTTAAACACTGTTGAGCTTGTGTGTGCGGCATCTTTTTATGTCAAACTTTAGACTCATAATTTGTCAGATATGGTTGTTGGGTTACATATTTCAATTGACTTTTTTTTTGTGATCAATGCTCGTTCCTTCTCTATATGAGAAGAGGCCTGTGCCTATCTGTGGGTAATTTTTAGGCTGGTATTATTATATTGTTATTTACTTTTTTCGTGTCGTTGGTTTTCTTCAGATCTGACCAGCCCAAAACCATGACCAGATCAATTACTAGTAGATTAGAAATTTTTAAACTCTTATGTTTTGACTAAATATAGAAGATTAAACAGCTGGAGAAAATTACAATAATAAATTAATTAAGGATTGCAACAATTTGACTGATTTTACCAAAAAAGTAACATCAAACTATTGATGTCAGCTAACAATTGCTATTGTAATTTGAAAATTTGTTTCATTTGTTGGTTTATGTCTGTATCGTAACATGCCCTTTTGTTGATAATTTGCATTATGTGTACGTAGGTAAGGTACCGCCTAAACGATGTCTGCTGTCGTCTAGAACTGTACGGTGGCGTTAATAACTCGCAAATGAACCATTTGTAAGCAACATCCGGTGTTGTTCGTTATGCAGGCCTAGCTGGTACCAATCCTCAAAGGTTTTTGCCAATCCTTCTACTGGAACCAAATACATATAAAAGCTCACTTAGCATGTTATTCGATGGAGTGGATTAAGAATGTATTCACCGAACTGCTGAATTACAATTTAGATGCATTCCTTACTAGTAATGCAGGTTTGTCTATATTAAGTTTAAATCTGGAAGTCAAATAAAAGCATGCAGAAAATTACAAAATATTTTTTATATAAATTTAATCAGATTTGAAATATACACTAAAGTTTTTCTTTCATTATAAATTTATTAACTTACTAGCTGTCCCCCGCGACTTTTTCCGCGTGTTTTAGTTTCAACGGTTTTTCATTTTTGAAACATTTTTTATTTATGCTCCGTTCCTTTTGGTCCCAGCGTAATGTTATATAGCTTATAGCCTTCCTCAATAAATGGGCTATCCAACACTGAAAGATTTTTTCAAATCGGACCAGTAGTTCCTGAGATTAGCGCGTTCAAACAAACAAACTCTTCAGCTTTATATATTAGAATAGATTCAATAGTAACGGTAGTTTAGTCTAGTCTACTAGGTGTGTATACCTAGTAAATTAGAGTAAATATAGATATAGATAACCGAGGGATGTATCTCTCGGTTATAATAGGTTAGTAGATGATCATCATCTTCTCCTCTCTGCCCTGTTCCCAATCTTTTGTGGTCGACGCAATAGATGACATTCCTAACCGTTAATTATATTCAAAACCATAAATAAACGTCAATGTAAGATTACAACAAATGTCCTAAAAATGTGTCAATGCGGTAGGTTTTCATATTGCAAATTAATTCAGAGCTGATCAAGATATTAAAAGAATTTGTGTCGTTATTAAATAAAGTCATAAATATGGCGGGTTCAGAGAATCGCCAATAACTGGGATCAGATAATATTGAGGTATTTGTCCTTCAACTGTTTATTTTAAATGGTTTTGAATATTTACATTAAAAGCTTTTGGTACGCAGTTGACTTTTGGCCTAATTAAATTCATTCTAAAGCTAATGTTACGTTGGAATAGTTTACGTGTTTTATTATGTTGTTCTTACTCAAATTTTCAAGGCTTTAGATGTCCAATATACCAACTATTGTGCGTATGTGGTGGTAGTAGAACTTATTAATACAGTTTAAAGAGAATAGTTGTTTTGATAGTTTTAAAACCTCCTTTTTTTTAAGTTTTCATGTGATGTTGCCAGCGCAAGCACTCTTGACACGGATAGTGACAACGATAGCGATATTCGTTAACTTTTAGGGGCTTACCCTAACGCCATAAAGGGCGATAAGGTCATCAATTAGCGATTTAGGTCTAAGAAATACTAATGACAATCAATAGGTTTGCTATATAAGACCTTATCGCCCTTTACCGCTTTAGGAAAAGTTCTTGATATTAACGAATATCGCTATCATTATTGGTATCCATGTCAATACAGCTCGCCCAGTTCACTAGATTAAATTATTATTTTTTTCTCAATATTTTTTGAAACTTTTATGTACTTTTTGTTTTGCTAAAATTTTTTCATTCTTCTTCTTAAGGGTCATTTAAAAGATAACTTAACTTTAAAATGTTATTAAAGAAGTCTTGGAAAGCACCTTATAGATCTACGTTATGAATATTTTCTGTAGAAACTGAACGTAGTATTGCAAACTGAATTCAAAGTTCAGACGGTTGTTTGACATCACTGGCATCTATAACTTCCAGGTGGCATTATTTATATTCCGTTTTTAAGATTACCATAAAATATGCATACATAGTTATTTTAAAGTTCTGAATAGCAGTTACATAATTAATTAATTAAAATTTATCAAATGAGTTTCCAATAGTCTGGCCATTCTCGGAAACGTCGATACGAAATTATGATAATCGTTGTAAAACAAATATATGCACATATTTTTACAATGTCTATAATATTTTATACATATTTATTGATATACTTTGATCTTTTTTATATGAGAGATTATGTCTTATGTTTATGTGAGACAAATTATGATTTATAAGTCCTTTATTAGATTTTATGTTAAATTGATTTTATCATTGTAGAGTTATTTTCAAATACCAGAGAGACTATTATTTTTAATGAACGTGTGTAGAAGAAATTTGTTTTATGTCGAGTTTAGAGTTTATTCGAGTAATCGGTGTGATTATATTATTTTTCTGCAATTCGCATGGTTGCGAATTGACTCTAAGACGCAGCTACAACCTAGTCCACACCCACAGCTTGTAGCTGAGGTGATTCCAATTCAGAGTAGTTACACTTATCAGAATTAGCCCAACCTTATCGCCATGTTACACCAATCGGCAGGCAGTTAGTACCTATATTATCGCACGAGTTCGTCTAAATTACGATAATTTCCATTCACGATCAGGCCATGCCACCTGATGGCATGGTGTAATGATAAAAATACTAACTACTAAATTGTTTGCCGTTGCTATATTTTTGTATTTTGGTGTCAAGTGCATGGCCTGGCTCCAAAGGCAGGCCGGGCATAGGCGGGCTGGCATGACCGTAAACATCCGCCGTACGACCACCTTTTCACGATAGCGCCATTTGGTCAAAATTTGAACCTGATTATTAGTTTGTTTAGCATCCCTCCGTTTGACTTAACTCGTTTGTAGCCACGCTAAATGGCGCTAACTTAGATCAAATATACTTATACTATACCTTAATATACGACCTCTCTCACTTATATTTCTCGAAGTCATTCGTGTCTTGTCGGAAAACATCGGAGCTTTATCCAACGTCTTCATCTTTGAAAATCAAGTCATTTGAATGTTGATGCTGATATTCAAGTTTGTTGGGTAAAGTATCAAAATTCATAAGGTGTTATACGATCTAAATCTTTGGTATAGGTAGCGGTTGATCGGTTGATCGTATCGGGTTAGGGAGACCTCGCCTGCATTTTGTGTTGGGTTTATTACAAGACCTCTTTTTATGCTTTATGTTTAAAAGATTTTGGATGAGATCTTCTTTTACAGATTTTGGGTCAAAGTTTACTGTTACTTTGACACGACTTCTTAACTTATCGTTTGCTATTAGAATATTATTAAAAAAACAAACAGCATTATGTTGCTCTATTGTTTACCTACATAGATTGCATTCCACATTACACAGTAAATTAAAGTCGAATTTTTAATAAGGTATATTAAATGAGTGGTTGCGGTAACCAAAGTTCTTAAACACAAAATTGGGTAGGTATTGCAGTATTGCCTAAAGACGGCAATCTTGGATTTTATCGACTTCCATTATGATGACTTTGTGTTGAGGAAATAACTCTTGCGAAGGCAGCTATTACAAACGCTTCGAAACAGTCGTATTATCACCTTAATCAAGTTCGATCAGCTTCAATTACACACCCTGTAATCACCACATAAATCCAGTATTAAATTTAATTCTAGCTTCCAGTTCAACTGCTAAAATTATTTATAGAACGACAAGTATCGCATTCTTTCACCCAATTACCGGATAAACGGTTTGCAAAACAAGACAAAATTATTGACTCGCCAGCCGTATCGGTACGGTGCGCACGACAAAACATGACTTACGGCCTAACAAGAATCGATACTAATAAAGAAATACAACTACACGATCAACAATCGTATTGTACGATCAGCAACACAGTCGCGGAAACTAATGATTTTGAAACAATCGAATCGGGCTTACGTTTCGTTCGTAATCGTATTTCATAACGTCACCATACAGTTTTATGTTTCTGTGTATGTTGTAAAAGTCTTTAGTCATCTTTGCAATCGATTTCTTCGTGTTAACGATGTTTAATTAGAAAGTTACTCTGTCTTAAGTATTAAATATTGTGGTAGGGACCTTTAATGTCTACATAAACGAGGAACATTCATGAAAGTGCCATAAAAATCATGACTATAACGTTGTTTATTAAAGTCTGTATTCCCAATCAATATAATATACCAAAAACTCAAAAATTAAAAATATCATATAGCCTTATGTCACCCGGGCATAGTGTAGCTTCCCAGAATTTTTCAAATGGGTTCCGTAGTTTCGGAGCCTATTCAATGCAAACAAACAAACAAACAATCAAATCTTTCCTCTTTATAATATTAGTATAGATATAGATATTCTCTATACATATATAGTACTCTGAGAAACAGGCAAGCTATGAACACAAACGCTGAGTCTCGGGCAAACTCTTTGATGTATGCAAAAATTGAACGGTTGAGAAAAGAAAAAAGTTTTAAGAGTCCATTTCATTGGGTAGCGAGGATTTAATCCAGACTTAATTACCTTTTCTTTAAAAAGTTATATTTTTTTGCGTGGGTCGAAAAAATCAATCGCATTACTATATGTATTAGATCCATTGGTTTCTGACTTTTGATGCTTGAGTACAACAAGCATATTATGAAATAAGGTTATTATCCAGTTTTATTTCAATAAAAGGTAGATGTTGGCCTAGTGATAAACTGGCCGGATTTATATGCTTAGGGTTGCATGTTCTAAAACAGGCAAATAATTATACAACCTATTATATGAAAAAAAAAATAGGAATATTCTAAAACAAAGCTGCTGTGATCATGGAGTACAGTTGGTTTTTAGAATAAGAGCTTAATGCTACTTGGCCCGCAGATACCAAGCAGTCACAATAGAAAGTAGTTATAAATCTATGTAGCTCTGTGAAAAATATTTTCCCATATATGATGATACAGCAAAACTTGTTGCAACTTTTCTCACTAGCAACTACATGAGACTGCACTTTGAATGCGATTTCACACATACACATGCGTAAAACACTAGTTTGCCAATAAATGTATCTTCTATTCTTATTTAAAAGTAGTTTGACTTCGGTTCCACCACGCCGCTCTAATTTGTTTAAGATAACGTTGATATGCTTTTATATATTGCTAAGAGCTGGAAACTATTTTAAAGACTTTGTTTTAGAGATGTCTGTTTCTTGAGCAGTTTTCATTCAGCCAAAAAAAAACAAAACCCAAGACTGGCCAGCCTACTAGGATAGCATTAGGCACTTGTCCCACCAACGGCGAGAAAACCATTAACAATAACCTATTTGATCGCTCAAGAAACGAACAATAAGATGTAGATCCCGTGTAAATAAAAGAGATACAATTATCAATAGGTGATAGCTGACTGTTCACACAGCCGGAGAGAACTCTTTCTTCATTTGTTTCTTGCGATGACAAGACTTATCAAAGTTACTCGCTGAGCGATACTCGTGTGGCGATCAAAACACACGCCGAGAGACCAAACAGGTAAAGTTTACGCATATATTATGAATTTAGAACAATTATTTTTGTCTAGTGTTGAATAAAATGACTCCGCAGGAGTGGTGCGAGTATGGCCCGTCGCACTCGCACGCTCGCTTGTAGCCCAGCGGCAAAACTATCGGAACTACACACTCGCTTGTCGCCTACTCGTTTCTAGTACATAGCTCTACTCGCTTCTCCCTTATCGCTGCCGGTAGGAAAGATGCCTTAAGGTGGAAGCGCCAGGGTAGCCAGCGAAATTCAAATTTACTGACGTTTTTCTGCAATTTGCCGGTCAGTTAGTTTTCTGCAATGAAGACCACTAATAGAAAGCAAAGACAGGCACTTATAGCTGTTACAAATCTAATTTTCTAACTTCACACGTCAAAAGGTTGTTTACCCCGCATCAACCAGTACAGATCAACTAGTTTTCTATCACCAGAATGTTATCTCACAAATCTGATGGACGCATTAACTTGTATGATATTGTACACGGACTTTCACCAAATACTAATTACGAAGATACATAATCGACTAATAAAGTGTTATGTTTATTAGACGATTTTAATACGTGGTTAGGGTAATAGTCGATTTTATAGAGACGTTTCTCGATCGAGTTATCTGACTGTTAACTTTCCACGCGGCAAGGTTTGGATTCATGGAGGCTGGTATCGGATAACTAAAACCTTTTTGTACCGTGGTCCCGAATTATATACCTTAATAGTTGTCCTTTCGGTTTTCTGTCTTTTAAGGACCACTTTTTGTTAGAACTATATTAACTTCCAAGATATTATGTTCAATGATTTAAATGACATTGCTTGTTTAGTACAAAAGTTTCATAAAATGTTGATTACAAAATTGATTTTGTTTAATTATTTTTTCGTTTATTAAAATTAAATATAATATGTTAAAGTGTAATTTTACGGTTGACATATTTAATATAATTATTATTTTTATTATAAAAGTATTTTTATTTTTAAATTATTTTTATAACATAATATTGATTATTTATTATAATATAATCATCCGTTATTAAAAAATAAATAAATACCTATTATTAAACAGCGTCCATTTTGTAATCAAAATTTAAAATAAAACAATTGACGCAAGCAATACCTGTTAAGTTCCATCGTGAAAAGAGGCTTTACCCTGCAAAAGGACAGTTACAAACAGCTTATTATTACATCTTATTCCCTGTCAATCGCGACCCAGTATACCTGGTAACAAGTCACCTGGTTATCAAGTGTATGTACTATTATTAGAGTGAGCCACATAATCTGCGTGCATGTTCAATAAACAGATAATCTTAGCGAGTCTCGGTATCAAGTCGCATGCGCAGCTAGCGGCCCAAACTGGTATTAAATAATTGATCCATTAACATATGCATTGCATAGATTAAGGATGTAGATGTGACGATAAATGTATTTAAATTAATGCTTTTCCTTGTTATTGTTGTGTTTATGCAGTATTGATGTTAAGAGGGGGCATTACTCCCGAGGAATTTGAAAAATAGGTATTCAAAGAATATAATTATTGCCGTCGCACGCCTCCGACCAACCTCCGTAAAACTGCTGCTCAGCTGATTATATGTACCTACCAAATCATGTACCAAAAGACGTTAAGTATTCCGTAGTTTTTTTTCTCCAGAACGGGACTGATACAAATAAGATTTCGAGGAAAGGTATTATGCTTCTGTTATTTTATTTTTTGGTAAAATCCTACAAAATTTGTCTGATAGTCGTCGGAATAAGCCGATATATACGGGCATTTTTGGAGGTTTTTTTTTTAAGTGATTATGTTTTGGATAAAACGAAATAATAGGGGCTTTAACTAAACCTAGATCTTTTGGAAAAGTGCTCTAGCAACTGTCTTCACGAAGATAACCACGGACTACGTTTGTATGGAGGAAAACCCAGTCGCGTCCCCTCTTAAGGGTCGGATTGATAATGCATATTGACACTTGGTCCTGTTCTTTTGTTGAAAATGTAGCCCGTGGAGGATCTACACGCCACCGTCTTTATCGACTAGCGACTTCAAGTGACAAACAAAAGATATATTTCAGAGGCCGACAGTTCTTTAGATAAAGGCGAAAACGAAAATATTGTTTTACGCGTCAATATTTTTATCTTTAGAGGTACTTTAAGTCAGTGTAAGTAGTTAACAAAAACTGCTCTTGAATTGTTATTGTTTGAAATTGTTAGTTTAGTAGTAGCAAACTAAAATAATTATTTTCGTTTTGAAATTATGTCATTTTGTTGAGAACTACCCCTTAAGTCTATTGACCACCAACTTCTACGTAATATTGTTGACAGCTACACAATCCTACGCAAAATGTTCTCCCGAGAATAGAAATGTTCAGGGAATGGAGTCCTTTAAATTGAAATGTTCCGTTTAAGTTGTTTAGTTTAGTCTGCCTTAACTCGGGCAATAAAGTCCCGAATTTAAAGGCTGGCTTTAGCACGGTACAAGGCCTTGTTCGAAGGTAACGGCAAATAGGTTTGTTGCATTGTTAAGACGTGTACATGGCGCGGTAGACAGGAGACGTAAAGAATTGCTGTCTTTGAATAACTGTAATGTTGATCGAATTTAGGTTTCTGAATCTTTCATCTCTTGTTGCTCATTCGGATACTTGTTAGTGTATTTTCCTTGACTCTGTAGAATGTTATGAGTTCAATTCAATTCAATTATTTACTGAATTATATATGTGTTAAGTAGTTGGTATAACATAAAAGATTAATATGGACCCTGTCGGGCACAGCAAAAAAAAAAAGGACAGAGGAAGAGGGCTAAATAGTAATTGTATTTAATAATAATATTGTAAATTTTTTGTTGTTTTTATTTATGTATATTATACAATTATATTAGGTTTTTGTTTAAATTGTATCTATGTATTGATAATTGTTATCTACCAGCGACGAATTCTGAATCAGGAAACATGACAGGATTAAGATTACACTGTAGGTACATTTCACACTATTCTCCCTATTAATATAATCTTCTTGACACCGAACACAATTTATGCTGCACTAATAGGACCTTATTTATAAAAATATCGACGGTGTTTAGCAATTGTATAGCAGATTCTTTATTGTTTTTTTCTATAGAGAATTTGGATTTAGAACCTGCTAAGCAGTTTCTAAACAACATCGAGATTATTATTAACAAGAGAGATTATCGCTACCAATTTATGTGGGTGTTGTAGGTTCTGATTTAAATAATCTGTGTCCACATTGATTAGGCCTCGCGGCTCGCATAATAGGGTGCATATTTAATTACTTGTAAACATTATACTAATATATTAGGCGCTATAAAAGGACTCGATATTTATTGGTTTTATGCAGACCTTAAATGCCAATTTGTGTAATTAAAACATTAATAGCATGTATGTTATGATATCTTGTGGTATTTTATTGGAGGTAATTGAAAGGTTTATGTCGTTAAAAATGGGAATTAAAATATTTTGTATATTTTTGTGAATAGCTCTCTTCAAAATTATGATTTTTGTATCTACCATTACTTGTTTTGACCATTGAAATAATATGTTAACTAGATTTAATATGTGTGTCTTTATTAAATATGTACTAATGCATTACGTCTTTTGCACAGAACTGAAATTGATGGTGCTATAAAAAGGAGACCTGTATCTAACATGGTTGGATAAATCTCGTTGTTGGCTTAAGTACATAAAATTTTAAATATACATACTCATACTTTAAAAATTCTATCCAATATTACTTTATTCCAAACTGTAATCTATGACGTTAACAACAATGTTAGCACACTGCAGTAAATAACCTAACCTTTCATTACCATCAAAAGAAGTTAATTAAGCTAACATCTACAGAATCTGCAGCTACCGGTCATAAAACGTTAATCCGTATGAACTAGGCTGAACCACGTCCGACTGGTTGCGTCATGAACGACCAATCAGGTGTAATTGTAGACGAGACATTGTTGACGCCATACCGATCCGCGACAATGATTGGTTGAATCCAGTGACAGGTCGTTACCCAGATCTGATTGATATGCGTGACGCTCGATTAATATTCGCTTACTGAGGTAAATATTTGTATCTTGAAATGTTATTTGATTCAGCTATAGCCTTTGCTTATCAGGTGTGATAATCTAATGGACTGTGAAATTGCGGAGAGGAACATATAAATAGTTGCCTCTTTACTGAAATCTGGTCAAAATATATGACATTTAGGAATTCGGAAAGAATGGATCAGGTCACCACAGAATTATTAATGTTCTAGTGTCAGAATGGAATAAAGCTTCCAGACGACTAGTAGATACTAAGTATGTCGTTTTTATAACAATACATTATAATCAGGATATTCAATAAATACCTAGATTCACTTTTATCCAAAGAAAACCCCAAAGAGACCAGTACGTACCAGAGAGAGAGAGAGAGAGTACTAGAAGGAATTTAGAAGAAAGTAAAGCTACATTCAGTTCTAATATTAATAACGTGTTTGTAATATTATAAACATATTGCTCAGTTATAAGTCTCTTATCGCGATCAAGCGGAGAAAGTAAGAGTTATGGTTTGTTTCTATTGGATCTTATTGGAGTTGGTCACGGAACTTAACAATATATTAAGAAATATATTCGGGAAATTATTGAAGGGTCAAAGAGGGTACTGGAATGCCGATGATGTACTACATTTGAGAGCTGTGCGTACTTGAGTATCATGCACCAAAGGTGCCATCTAGTGCCCACGAAAGTGTTATAATAAGAAACATAACTATCGAGTAGATAGCATTAAGTAGTATTATTCGATGAATGCAATATACTGAATTTTATTTTAATTAGATCTTAGAGGATAAATGTAAATTATAGAGTGCGCATAACAGGGCATGAACTATAAGGAACAAATAAATAATAATAGAAGAAAGAGGTTCCTCAAACCTTCGCAATAGAACACACAAAATTGTTTTTGAACTTCATGTTACTATGACAGTTATCAATGATGATATGTAACTTCTTAAACAATAGCTCCATGTTTAAAAACATAAATATCCGATAGATCGATTGTTGAAACAATTCATCGACCAGTTTGTTGAAACATCGCATTCGAAAGAATAATCGATAACAATCATATAACAATACCGTGTTTACAGTCCCACATTTTGTACTTTCCTTAGAATTTCTTGTCGATATTGAGATTTGTTGGTAGGCCAATATTTCTGTCATCACATTTCAGTTAAATGTTCAACGAATTAATAAAAAAAGTTTGAATATCATTAAATAAATTTAATCGAATATTCTAGTCAGTGTAACGAAGCATGTTTTGAAAACATAATAAGAGATTATGTTTTATACGTATAAGATTTTCTCAGTATACATTGGAATTAAAATTATAAGAAATGTAGAGCGGATATATAAATCGAATGTGTTCTAAAAGTTTGTAATGAAGCGTGAATAAGAAGTTTAAGAATACAATCATGAGAAAAGGATACAAAGACTATGGAACCAATCTGTAATCCTTAAATATGTGTTTATTAAAAGGGTTACAACTCCATGCGTGATAATAAATTTAAGAGGAAGTAATAAATGCAGACAGGAGATAAAATTTTGTTTTGTTTATTGATCAGAAGTGAAGAATTGTGTGGTTGGTCCTTAACCAAATACTGATAGTTTAAGACGCTGTGGAACACAGAACAAAAGCAATTAATAGATTAAAAAAAAATGTGTATTTAAGTTACCCGTGTTGTGTTAACTTTTTCAAATTTCTTTTTTCAAAACTTTTGCTTTAATGCTGGCGAAGTAACATGAGTCAGTGTTTTTGACCTTTGCATTTCTCATTAGACCGTTCATTGAGAAATTCTCCATCTCTTTTTTTAACCCTAACAAAGAAAAAGACGGCAAAGTTTCCCAGCTCCTTGACGTGTTCACAACACATAAAATTAAAAGAGTGAAGGAAAAGCAAATTGGCAAAACTTTTTTTCCAATTTGTTAAGATTCTGCTGAAGTGTTTTATAACCTGGCAGTCATTGTTTCCATTTTAATGAATTAGCTATTGTTCCAAATGAACTGACCGCAGAACAGAAACTCAACTTGATTGGAAACTTAACATAAATTGGATACCTAGTATATTATTTTTTCGAAGGCTTCGTTCATTTAAGACATTGATAAAAATCTATTGGATGGAACCTCAATTTTTTCTAGGTTCTATGATTTCACACCGGTGTTATAGAATAGAGTGATAGAAATTGAGATAAGTGCGACTAGGACTAATATTAATGATTGTGTGTCAGATCTACAAGAAGTAACAAGCAGTTAATAACCGTTACGATTTAACCTTTCCTTCAACAGAAATGAAAACTGATTAGTCTTCCGACTGAATGTAAGTAGAAATAATTTATCTGTCGACAAGCAATAAATATTAAATATAAGTTAATTGACAAATATATGTACACAAACATTAAATGAGAAAGATGAATGGTTATATTTGATGCCAAGAACTCTGGCGGACGTATGATGAATTGACATACGTTGCAATGAAAGCTGGCCCTTGCACAAAACAAATTAGAGATTACTAATATTCGTTTTTGTGGTAATAACGCATGTCACATATTTCGCAAATTATAATGAGTTTATTATTGGGTAGGAACAACAAAGTACTGGATTTATTACTGCTATTAATGTCTCAATTTGAGTTTTCGTTTATTTATTGTTATCTTCAGTTGATGTTTTACTTTTATCCTGTGCATCGAACACAACTGAGTCTATTTCTATATATACTATAACATATACTTTTAAACATACTGAAAGCAAATATTCTTTATCAATTAAATTAGAAATAAGAATATATTTGTCCCAGAATATTAACTAGAAATTGTTTTCCATTTCTATATACGACCTTTGAACAATTAATCATTTTGGTCGTTTTTCACTTCAACGCCCAAGGCGACAGAGTATCATATTTCTTTATTTATCTTAAGACAACTTAAACCTCAATCACGATCACTAATGATATTAGGTAGTAGTTAAGAGTATTATAAATTACGGTGTTTCATTTAAACGTGTATATTTCTTTGGATAATCTCTTAATGTGTTTTTACTGAGTTGTGGTGCATCATCACGCGATGGTTTGTCTGTTAATTTATGATGTGTTGCAATTCGTTTACTTTCTGCTTTAAAACCTTATCATGTGTCAGTAACAGATTGTTTTGCATTTCTAGTTGCCACTATTTTTTTACAATAGAAATCGCTTTATGCAAGATCAAATGTTAGGAGAACAATTTTAACGGAGTTTGCATTATCTATGTGTTACGACTGTTACGAGCGATCTTGCAATTTACGAACAATTAACAATAGGACACAATTATGAATCCAACACCATTTGTCAAACAGTAAATTTTCTGAGTGGAAATAGTGATCGTATAATAAGATGGACATTTGCGACTAATCATTAGAATTCGAATGATTTAGATAAAATTAACGTTTATTATACATTTATCCGCAATTCTATACAATAGTTACAATAGTACCTATTTGTTACTCCTTATTAAGATTGAAGCAAAGTAATTTAAATTCTATCCATTTAAACTGTGTTCGATGGGACAAGCATTTGTGTGATCCTCATATGGTTGTTCCAAATCTGGGTGTTCTTTGTGCATGTGATTTTAAAGTTTGTGAAACCCTCCCAGGACTCAAGGGTTAAATTCCTTAGTATGGGAGTCGGATAAAAAAAAACGTGCTTCCAGGGATCATCTATTTATTGTTTGGATTTCGAAGCTGCTGAAACTACAACGTCACATCAATGTGACTTTCTTGTTTCTTTTCCCGTGAGTCAGTGAACATTCCTATTGTTTTAACTATTATGTTTATTGTAGGTTCAGAGTTGTTAAGTGCTTTAACATTAGACGATTTTGAAGTAGTATTGCAGTGCGGGGAAACCCGTACAGTGGCTCACAAAAATGTATTGTACCTATAAAAAACAAGTATGTTCATTGGCATGTTTGTTGGCACAGTTTTCGTTGCGGTGGATTCCGAATGTTTCGATACATTTTACGATCTCATTACGACATCTTAAAATCGTCGCCGCTTCCAGACTCACCTTACTATAATACTACATGTCATTTCGTGTGATAGTATTATCATGAAATATAATTAAATCATGTCTTGTTTGTTTCTATGCTGCTCTGAATTTTCCTGTGAATAAAGCGTTTATTTACATGAGTCAACGATGTCGACGATTCTCATTTTTGCATACATGTATGAAATGGATTGATATGGTACTTGCTCTTTATATTTTATTAAGAGCTTTATATTGATTAACTTTCAATTTTAAATCTCTAGATTCCATACAAAACTTTCATTCTTTATTTCTTGATTCCTTTCAAAAATCGTAATTTTCACTTAGTGTATAAAGCGGTGCTTCCAATCTGGACAATTTATTTGTTCTGGATGATTTTGTCCAAAAAATAATTAGTATTAGTTACTTGAATTTACTTACAATTGCGTGTTTGAATTTCTTTTGACAATTACTGAGAAAATAAAATCTGTAGGTACTTAATATTATTAATGCAAAAGTAACTCTTTTAAAACTAACCCGCTGAACCAATTTTGATTAAACTTTTTACGGGGTAAGCTTAGATTTTATGAAAGGACATGGCTACTTTTTAACCCGTTAACCGACACCTATGCGGGCAGAGTCGCTGGCAACAGCTAGTTACAATTAAATAATAATGATTTCCCTAAATACAATTATGTAGGTTTATTAGGACATATATCAGCCGCTAATTAAGAAGACAGCGTGGAATCCAACAAAGGATCCTTTATCTGCGTCCAATTAAAAAGGCGCGAAAAGATTAATTACGGATGCAATGGACACAATATGTTATTTTATATGGCTGCGTTCTTTTCTAATGTTTTCTTGTTTTAATACCACATTGCTTTTAACACATGACATAGATTTCAGCGTTGGTCTACAAGACCACAGAAGTGTCAAAATTAAAGTAATACAATCACTTACGCTGTCAATGCATTTGCAAAATGTCGTCTGACTTTAAAATATAATTAACATAAAAATTCGCTAAGAAATTCCAATTCTGAATTCTAAGTCTTGCAAGATAAAGTTCAAGATTAATTAATCTCAGAAAAACGCTAAATTCAAATAAGTGCCACTAAATTTTTCATCAAATCATATAATAAATTCTTCAACTTTCACCGCCTCTGCAGTCTACAGTTTTTTGTACGGACCGTCTGGAGGACTTTCCAATGATAAATTAGCCGTTTTATAATTTTTATACGGATCATCAATTAGGTTGTTGTTCGACAAAAAATATTTAATACGATCTGATGACATTCGGAAATGTCGTTTTCAGAAGTGTCTTGTTCAGATTTTTCATGTAAAGTAATTTTAAATTAGGCGTCTCTTGTCTCGTTAAAAATCGCTTCATCAGTCTAGGCAGCCGTCTGATTCTATATAAAATAAAAAAAAATGTCTGATTCTACATAAAATAAAAATAAGGTCAGTGTTGTTTACTTCTCTTAAAGAACGTTTAAAGACTATTAAAAATGATAAGTTTAATTTCTTGTAGAAAATGGGTGGTGTGATCATCTAAATCGACATTACGTATAAAGTAGTAGTAGTCCCAATAACATTGTCAAATAATTTTGTTTTCGTTACCTTATCTTCTTAGATTATAATATATAAATAGATTATAAATGATTTGAATATCAAGTATTTTGTCCTTCTGATGTTCCACTTCTACTATGAACGCGTCTTCTTTTAAACTATTCGGCCAATAATTTTAAATTTTAGAAATTTAGAGCTTAAAGAATTACGATGTAATCGTATTAAAATCCACTTTGATCCCCGTTGTCAAACAGCGAATTATCTTAAGATACAGAAATACCCGGTCACCACCGGCGCCGCGTTATTTTTCGTACGATACAATTTGGCAGACACTGAAGACAATCTGTTACTTTTTCGTTCACCTTTGTCTGTTGCATGATGCAAATTTATAAAAAAATATCGCACGGAAACTTTTCTTGCGGTAGTCACGCCATGTCGCGGATCGTGTAGACATAACATATTAATTTAATGTTTGATTAAGTACTAAGAGCTGTTTAATGCATTGTCTGCATTTTTTCTTGTACTTCAAAGAATACTGTTTAGAAAACTTACACTCTCTTGAATAATCGTACCTACAGCAACGTTAAAAGAAATGCAGACAGCAAATGAAGTGTATCTTTTAGATTTGGAATATAATTTTATTTATTTTCTTTCACTTCTGGGGCGTGAGTAAAATCTCAGAATTTCAGATTTTAGTTATTAAACATATTTATACATATAAGATATTATTTGACTTTTTTTACTAATTCCAAATGAAGTTATGCCCGTTAACGTTAATTATCATATCATTTTGTATATAAATAAACTTAATCTAAAGATCGTAAAGTTTAAAGTAGGAATATCGACAAAAAATTATCTTCCATCAAAATTTTGATAAAGATTCAAACGTTACTTTGTCGGAAGCTTTCGTAAGAACCAAACTAGAATTATCGTGGCCACTATCATATTTTACTAGCTTGTAATATAATTTTATTAGTTATTTATTTATAAAACTTCCTGTTGCATATAAAGCGATTGTATCCAGAGTTATTTTTGTGACTAAGAGACCAGACGACGGCGCTTGCCGAAATAATAAACAAGCATAAATCGCCTTTCACAACGAGAGTAAACGCCGTCTTTACTGACTAATTGAAATAAACTGCACGCAAAAATGCTTGAGACTGACATAATTAATAAATAATGTCTTTGCTTTAATATATGATATGATAATATTTTCTGATTTAAAAGAACCGTGGTACGTTTTGATGTACTGTTAGCGTAATTAGGAGTTATGGACAACCCACAGGTGGCTCATGTAATGTTTATGGTATTATCTTTCGCGTGCATATCATTTATTTGGCAAGATTTAAAGCTGCCAATAGATACTGATGTTCCTGATATACTATCATACTGTCAACTAAAACAGAAGAAGTGCATGTTTTCGTCATTGTTGTTATTTCTATTTATTTTGAATAACTTTTTTTAGCGATACTGTCGCTTTTACTAATCCACGAATCCGCAGAGTTGTGAGACCATCAAATTTCCACTTGCTGTAACCTAGTGAGCCAAAAGCAAAGCAGTTTTAAAAAGAAAATTTATGATGACATTTTAAAAAGCACTAAAAAATGGTCGTAATTTAAATACTTACTGTATTTAATGTGCGAATAATAAAGTGGCGGGTGCGTTTGCGGCTTTGAGCAAACGCCGAAAACTATCTAGTTTTATTAGCATACCTACTTAAGATTTAGGGGCCAATGCACGACGTACTAAAATTGTAATTCACCTAATGATGACTACACGGTAACAACGCTAGACTAAACAAAAAATAACTGAATATCAGAAACAGAAATTGTAACAATTGCTGTATTCTCTATTGGTACCGTAACATCGTCGCACACGAGTAGTTCCAACAAGTTAGTCCTATCAAACATAGTGCAAATGATCACCAATTAATATTCCACGAAAATGAAATGGCAATTTGCAGTTGGGCCATGATTGCGGTGCAAATTACCAATTAACCTTTGTCGTGCTAATAAATATTAATAACAGGATTTTATTCATTAATTCATGATTCGAGATATCATTTATCGATCAAGTAAGATTGAAGCACGAAGTGTATTCGGGATTTGGAATTTGGAAGACCTGGTTATGGCGTGGGAGTTTCGGAAACGAGACCGAGTTTAATAAAATCGATTCACAGAATGAAGAAATAATACTTAAAGTAACCGAGTCACTTATATATTTGGGCAGTATACTGACAAAATCAAGTGGATCATAAAAAGGATTAAAATGTTTCTACAAAGCTACAACAGAAGGGATAGTGCGGCTTGTCGCGTTAAGATCTAAGCGACGACGTTTAATCATAAATCTTTAGCTCTGGTACACGATACCAATACTTTCAAGGAGGTTTAAGTAACAAAGACACTAACAATGTTGTTATAATATTGTATCCTGTGTACCTATCGGAAATACTCTTTACTTGATGATTTTGTTTTACCGTACCTAGTACCGATTTAAAATGAATGATTGGAGAAAACTGAGATGCCATATTGGGGATGCATTAGAAGAGGCGAAAATGTGTGCCATATTAAGATCGCTTAGTATCTACAAATTGTAGCAATAATAGCCTTTTAATGATTTGTTTAGCCTGACAAAGGGGATCTTAATAGGATACAGAATGTAACGCTGGGTATATATATTATACTTTTGCAGATATCAAAATCTATATCTGTTGAATAAATTCGGAATTTTGCTGCAAATGGTTTCATTAACCAAGTAAAAGCAAACTAGACTACAAATACGCAAGCATTTAATACGAAAATAATAAAACTAACAATTTATCTGAGACGTGGACACACAGAAACATTTACAACAACTAGGAATCAAATCGTTTCGAACAAAATATCTTTATTAGTACCTCTTATCACGGACTCTTGTTATTACCTTGTTTTCAATTTTCTATCTAAACGACCTGTATTTATATCGTTTAGTTCACGTGGACGCCCACAATGTAGCAATGTAGATTACCAAAGAATTTACATAGCTTACCCACCTGCATAAAACTAACCATGAAGAATACTGGACTGCCTTCGTAAACAAACGTCAGTATGTATTGCATATTATTGGCAACAAATAACAAATTGTCTGGTATATTTCCCACGGACCAATAATAATTAATGGTTTCATTTTAAAACGGATCTCTGAAGTGATTGAAGGCGCTTTTGTGCTTGCGAACTGACTGCATTTTCAAACATTGGTTGGCTTACAAGAATATTTTGTACCACAAAACCTTATTTAAACGAGTCCTGCCACAAGATGCATATACATCTTTTAATATACTGAGTTGATCTAGTACACATAATAAGATACCACATCTTGGTATCATTTATATGTCTTTAATTAGTCTATTCTGGCAAACTTCCTAAAGATCTTGTCAGTGTTTGTGAAGATATCGTACATTCTACGCGCACCAAGACCTCACGTAAGTAAGAAATCTAATCAGTTAATACAATCTGTCACAATACTCACGCAACATTGCCTTAGTATTAACATCCATCATCTTACTAATTGCGACGTAATGCATTAACGAGATACCTGTATAATTAGTGTTGTTAATAGATGGTACTTTTGTAAATCTGTGTTTGGAAATGTTTGTCTCATGAATTACTAATACCTTTCGGTTAAAAATCTTTAATTATTGTTATATAATATCAGGATCATCAAATTTTGTTTGTGTGATTAATATGCTCCCTATTATTTGAGGTGGTTCATTCTTCTTAGTGTTAATAACATTTGTATGTACTTTGCACATTCTAATATTTACGTCGTAGATCTCTCTGAACACAAACCCATTATTTAATTTACAAATCTGGGCGGTCTTTTATTTCCTGCATATTACTAGATGCATAAGGGAAATCCTATTACATGCAACAAATTAACATTCATGGCTTGTTCACTATTAATATTATTGCAAAATTATCCTACAACTGTAAGATTAGCATAAGTCAGCGAAATCAGATCTGTTTATAGATTGTACGCACCGTCACTTGTGCATAATTTGTTAATTGAATGTGTTCGTGAATGTCAAATGATGTGATCTAACATTTGGATTGTCGAGTCCCAATTTGTGTGGTTATCGAATAGTATGCAATAATACAAGGGCATTCGGAGTTTAATTAAAGATTAGGTAATATGGCGGCGGTATTACGAGGTAAATATTTAATATTTGCATCGAATACAAATACCTTTATTTATCTATCTACATCTACTAATGTTTGTGTATTTATTGCTAGTGGTTTCTTACCACTAATATTAGCTACTGTTAATTTATTTCCTTAATTTACTGCTTGTTTACCCATAAAATTAGAATCGTTATATTTGTTACCAAAGTCAAGAAATCTATAAACATTTTCAGCTTTCGGTTCTTCAACAACGATTTCGTCCGTAGATTTGCCTAGTAACAAAATCCATCATGACAAATCATTTTGTTCTAAATGTAAGTCCATGTCTAATAAATCATGTTTGTTGATAACGGAACATTAAAGGCTGTCAGCCGTAGGTTCTGTGGCACGAGTCGAACATGTTCGAATCCGTGTGGTGACATTGTTTTGACTGTAATTGGTAGCAGTCGCTTTTGTTATATTTATGAGAGCCGTAATTGGTAACTGTTGCCAATACTTCTCATTTCGGTAGCTGGTGTATTTGAAAGTATGTATTTTACAATAGATCCGGAATGTAGTTCCGAATTTAATAGAAAACTTGTAAGTACTCGTTAAAAAAATTAATTGAATAAAAAAATATAGTCAACTATTATAACTCCAGTATTCTTTATAGTTCTTTAAAGATGTTATTTTTACCACGTAGGCGAAAGGTAGGGATAGTGTTTTTTTTTTATATTTGATGTCTAAGAACAGTTCCAAAACAACTGTATAAAAGAAGTAAACACACTGTAGCTTTAGTTAGAACCTTTAATGAACAAATCTAATCAGGAACAAAATTAAACTTCATTAAATTAACTACTTATTCATCTACCAGTTGACTGACCAATGTCAACAAGGGTTTTATTATCACCATAAACGTCATCGATCATAAAATAAACTTTAAAGCTCAATCAAACCCTAATACAATTCAATTTATTCGATTAAAATCCACCTCGGATTTGCTCCCGACCACAGAAACTTCCGCAAATAAATCGCTTTTGCAGCAAAACGTAAACATTCTCATACAAATCAATGAAAGTAAATGCGAATTGAACAGTAATACTCTCTTTACGGCTTCAAAGCTTACCCTACGCAATAAAAATAATAGCCAAGTATTGAAAAGCGATCGACTACAGTTTATGATCTACTAATAAGGAAACTGTAGCAATAACAATAGTTGGATCACTTTCACTGCGCGATTTGTAAGGATATAATAGCCAAAAATTTTATGACTTAGGTAATGTATGTTGTGATTTACCTCATTTCGTTACAGTCGTGATATGGAATAGTGTTACGATGGGACCTTTGACACATACCTTGAAACGAAAGCTAAATCCCAATAATGCAAATAAAATAATAAGTTCCTGCATACAGTGCAATGAAGTCTGCAAGTAGATGTAGGTAATACACAGAATAAATAAGAATCACTGATTCCACCAGTCGAAACACGTGTAATAGTTCATCACCGAATTAGGTAAATGAATAAATACTGCACGGTAACACAAACTCTCCGACGTCCATTGAAAGTCCGTCTTCCCTTTCATATAGATTAAAATACGCAGACGCGTCATTCTATACTCACTCGACATCTATTTACCATTTTCCTTACTAAGTTGATCAATATTATTTTGATTAAATAATACGAACCTGTAACTGTATCACTGAAAGGCAAAAACCGATTCTATTTCAGAAGAGGAACACGCCGGAATTCACAAACCCGCATTTAAAAACGCGGGTTTGTGAATTCATAATATATGATCCAGTTTTCTAAGATGTTTCCAGCACCATTAGTAGTATGTCGTCAGTGCCATGGTGTCTAAGAAAATTATTTTGGTTTAAATTTGACATTGGCACTACATAAATACGAATCTGATCATCATCATCATCATCATTTCAGCCGAAAGACGACCACTGCTGAGCATAGGCCTCCCCCAAGGATCGCCACAACTCACGGTCCTGCGCCGTCCGCATCCAGCGGTTTCCGGCGACCTTCACCAGGAATCTGATCATTGAACCATAAATAAGTCACTACGATATTCAAGTTTGTTCAGTGGTGCAATATTGCTTACGCGTTTTTGCTTAGTCTGTTACGTCACAGTTTACAGATCATAGTTGTGCGTAAACAAACATTATGACAGTTCACAGTTGACTGTTACTACTAGCGGCACATAAATTACACCTGGTTTCTACTTCGCACAAATATTGCAGTGTCTAATATGAACATGTTTTGACAAACCTGTGGGTTAACTCGTCTGTTCCTCATTATTATTGGCATAAATATCATAAAGAACCGTGCATTTAAATAGAATTTTATTAATATATTTTTTTCGCTCTTTCTTGATTAAGACATATTACAGTTAAAAATAACATTGATCAATGTCTTACTTCATTCTTCTTACAAAATGATGTTCTGAGGTCTTATGTTAATAGGCATTAACCCCAAATTGCAACGTCGCATCTGTTCCCTAAATTATTCTTTACTCAAATACCGCGCAGGCGCATCGCGTCCATATTTCAATCAGGCCCGATCTACCGACATGTATTTACAACATGTTTTAAAGCCAGCTCTATTTTGGACATGTTCAGTCCGTGTGCTTATTTGGGCTGTTTGTTTTCATATTGAGAAACAGTGATCTGTACCATTTATGTACTCTGTTAGTTTAATTCTATAGTTATCAGATACTTGATCTTACTTTTTTACTTTCTAATTTAGATTTATTATTAATATTTCAAACAACAATTCAAATAGTTTGAAGATTCAATTTGTCATGTCTAAAAACTACGTTTATTTGATTGGTATAATAAACTTCCCAACTAAATATTTTTTAAAAACTGAATTTAACTTAGGTACTGGTAAACTATAGTACAAAATAAAATGCTGAAAGAGATGTGGTAAGCTAAACAAGTGAACACGGTATCTAACATAATAAAAAACATTATGACCATTAACACTAGTCAGCACAATAAACTAAACTATTGTGAAGAAAAGTTCTCAACAAAGTTTCACATTTGCCTAGTTTCTAGGTTGTGATTAGTACGCTAGGAATGTCGCTATTTTAATAAATTTATATGAGTATCTAATCTTTCTATTCTATTAAGGTGAGTAAAAGACTACTCACCTAAAATGAAGTCGGTTTTCAATACAAGTAACTACAAGTACTCCGTTGCAAATTCTACATTCCAAAGGAATTTATGAAGATAGAGTTAGTTCTTGTCTTTAGTTTAACAGTTACAACCATTTGGTTCAAAGTGATTTATTTTCATGAAAATCAATTTATTTATAATAATAAAACGGTAAAGGTAATCTCGATAAGATAGAATTGTTTAGGTACTTTACGATTGTAGTCCTGCGCTGTAAATATTTTATGTTGGTGACGACCCCAACATTCTTAGGCCTTTATTCATTTTTGCTTCTTTCAACTGTTTTCTAAGCTTCCTAACTAACTTTTTCTTAATTTTTTTTATCATTTTTTTTGCTTCAAGAAACGAAAATCATAAGTCAGTGAACAATGATCATAGACCTCTCCCAAGTTACGCCACACCACGCGGTCCTCCGCCTTCCGCATCCAGTTAAACCCATTTTTTCATGACATCGGTCTATTGGGTTGGGTGCGTCCTTCACTGCGTTTGCAGAATCGCGGTCTCCACTCTAGTATACGTCTGCTTAATGCGACTTAAATGATACTAAATAGTTTTATAACCATGTGGCTTTATAATCACCTGGGGCTTTTTAAACCAAAATAAACAGGCTTTCTGTTATAATTACTTTCTTAGTTGCCTACTATTACCTTTGCACATTGTTCATTATTCAATTAAAAATCAATAATTTCATAAGATCAGGTCATGGGCCTGCAGTGGGACAGTTCGGGCTAATAAAAATAATTTATTTATTTTTAGGGTTCCGTACCTCAAAAGGTAAAAACGGAACCCTTATAGGATCACTTTGTTGTCCGTCTGTCTGTCTGTCTGTCTGTCTGTCAAGACCTTTTTTCTCAGGAACGCGTGGAGGTATCAAGCTGAAATTCATATCAAATACTCAAGTCTATGGTCTCTTGGAGCTGTGAAAAAATCAAACTTCTAAGTCAACGCGATCAAAAGATACTCCCGTTTATGCCGCAAATTTTCGACACTCGCAAGGGAATCAAAACCTACAGGGTACTTCCCGTGAACTCAGAATCTTGAAATTTGGTACGAAGCAACGTCTTATAACACAGATAAAGGAAAAATTGCGAAAACCGTAAATTTTTAGTAACATCATAATATAATAAAAATATTTTTAATATTTTTTTTTTTTCGTTTTGCAATAAAAATACCATAACTACGACTATGACTTGATCATCGTGATGGGTGAACTTTTACTTATATACCTATAGGTTTGTACGGAACCCTCGGTGCGCGAGTCCGACTCGCACTTGGCCGGTTTTTGATCACACAATTGCTTGTCGTCACAATCGTAATTGGCGTAACATCATTGATAATAATTTCATAGATACTATCAATATGTTTGTCTTTACAATCTTTAATGTCATAAATGTCTGAGAAAACACCTTGATTGAGCTAGTGGTCAGAGAGGGCAGAGCTGAGAGGCAGTACTGCAGTAGTGACACGATACAAGTGATATAGTACAAATAAGAGTTCAACCCTCACCCATATAAAGCAATATTAATGTAGGATCGTTAATGTAGACAGTTGACAACATTGCAGACAGGTTGCCAATTCACAGATTATGTTCAAATACAAATTAATGTCTTCATAATCCGTCGCCACATACATAATACGTATTCACCACCAATTCTATTGTTGTAGTATTGTTTCTTAGAATGAGAACGATGCAATAAATCTGGGCACGACACATGTAATTAATGTTTATGTGTTTGTTGGTGGTCTGACGTTAATATAAATCTTATCCCAATGATGTAATAAATTATTCCTATCATTTATTACCGTGCCGATTCGGGTACGATTGAAAACAGTGTGTCTGCCAGTCGTGCTGAGGAAGTCCGTGGTGTTTGGTCGTTCTAGAGATATACATCTTCTTATTTATTGCCAGGAATAAAGCGTAGGAGTGCAGGATTTGACTACCAAGTTGCATCATAACAATCGCAAACGCGAGTTTCCTTTACCAAGTTTTAGCAATATCACTGTGCGGTAAATTCGTGTTAAGATAACAGATGTTCAGAAATAATTATTCCTCAATTTCCATGAGTTATCATAATTGAACGTGAATATAATAAATCAATCTTACAAGATTTATTAGAGTTCTGTATCAAAACAGCATCGCGTTAACTACAGGAAAATTTGCCTGATACAATCATGGAACATGTAGATCAAATCCATATTTCTACGTTACCAACTGACAGTTCGTATGCTGAGGAAGTACGTTTCCCTGTTGCAATTCACACTGAATTCAAAACATAAACAGATTACGAAATCAATAAATCATTGACAGCGATACTGCCGGATGCTATCATAATAGCTAACACGTGTTTTTAGATAAATATAACGCAAATGCAATACGTGGATTGCATGGACAAGGTTTAGATCAACTTGTTAAGTTGTTGGTAATGTGCGAGACATGTATAATTGTATTTTGAATGAATCAGAAGGATTCAAGAGAATCTTCTGAAAGATTCAGATTTAATTTAAGAAATCCCATACTTTTGTCATAAGATATGACAAAAGTATGGGATTTTTCTGTCAGTCTGGTCAATATGTCACTATGAAAGTTACGACTGACTAAGTTTCTAACACTAGTGTTTGTGGTTCTTACTTTAAAACTAAGAAAAATAACCCGCAGTACAGTTTACTTTTTATAGTTCCATGCGTTGACCCCACCACTAAGCTTAAATTAAGTGATATTAAACTCAACCAAATTAATAAACAATTTTATAGCAGCAAATGATAATAAATTTGACTTTAAGTTTAACACACTTGTCCCAAATATTTCAAGTCAAGATTACACAAATGCAAATGTTTAGTATTAAGATCTTGAAGTTCAAGTTGTTTATATTTGACGTTAACCATAAAATGTTCAACGGGTTTCGTAATAGATTTTTAAGTTATTGAGTCATTGACGTTGATCCTATTATTGCAACAAATCATAATGTCACTATTTCAGGGATTATTCAAAGTTATGAAAAGCGGATTGTGAACTAACGTGACACATGTAAATTAAATACTTGTGATTCTAATATGGGTGTGAGAATTTGAAATTAGTTTACGATACTAACTGTGAATGCTGATAACGTTATGTACGATAATGGAGTTGGTGCTACTAAATTAGTGAGAGCTATGACTTCAGATTTATTTGGTCCATTATTTAGTAAACTAAGTGACGTTTCCTTGGGTTATAAAAAGATAGTTGAACACTATTACATCACCCCTTGCATTTCAACAGATACACAAAGAAACGTATGTGTATTTCAATCAACCCCAGTATCTTGTTCCAGCTCTTTGTTTGGACTTCGTCAGTTCCGCTCGCCTCTTAATGATTTTACTGAAAGACGTGTTTACTAACAGGTAAGCCTTGTTAACAGATGACTACATATTGTCTTCACGCTGTGGCTCTTACAATACTGCATAATACTGACCTGGGAATTAATACTATCAAGAATTGTAAATGAGAAAGGAAATCAACGTGAATTGCTAAAACTAAGAAGTCAAAGCACCAGAGAGCAGTACCTACCCGTTTTTACACCTAATCTCAAACCACCATTAATTAAAAAACATCGTAGAGGCGAGTTTGTTGACTTAACAACTTTCTCAGGTCTACAAGTTTGATTATTCTCATTGGCCCAAGTAATCCATTTGGTGATAAGAGTATATCAAAATAATCTTGATGACTTTCATTCGTTCTCAAATTATTATAGAAATCATCAATTATCACCGGATTTATTGAATAAAATTTCAAGAATGGAAAAAAAAAATAGAATTTATTCTAAGAAGTTTCCTAAAATCGGGTTCCCAACGAATCTAAGGCTTTGGATTTACAGTTAACTTATCAGGGCACAACATCTGTTCTTAAGTTCCAAATAACACTTGGTATCTAATCGCCCTCCGTTTTAATTGCTACTTAAATAACTCACTAACTAATCGATCCTCACTCACCATCATTCCCTTTTCGTAAACATTATGAAACATTTCTATTGACACCTTACTTCTTTTTTCTTCATCTGCATTATTTTTGAACTTTAACACTAAATGGTAAAGTTCAAAATCAATTGCATCATAAATCAAATCAGTGTTATGAAATTTATTAGTAAATGTTGACTGTGTTCAATCTCTTAATCAAATCGAACTCGAGTCAGTCATGACTCTATGCTTACTATTTGTTCTATAGATGATGTAGTGTTTACAGTGATAATACTAACATTTCCTTACATAGAGGATTTTCGAATGTTAATCGTATAAAAATTAACACTTTGTAGGATTGCATTGTTTGAAATAATCGAGTGGTAGTAGTGTGAATTATGAAAATTCGTTTATTCTTCGCGTCAAATTCTATCTTAGGCAAATCTACTAAGTTTCGAAGATACTAAGAAAATACTACTAATTTTTTCAATGAAAGTTTGTCGGTTGCCAATACTTAGTTAAGAAAAATAAGCTATACGTAACTCGACATGGCAGTAAGTACTACTTAAAACAAACTTGCAAACTTTGTTGTTCCAACATAAAACATGACACTTTACACGATACTTAAAGTTTTATACACGCTACCTATTGTACTAGAGCTTGTATATCACCATTAGTAAGTCTCTCTGAAAATAGACCACCCGTGTCTGCGTAGGAAGCACCTCTACGAGTGTCGGAGATTTAGCTGGCTTCATCCTGAGTAGTAATGATGTCATTCAGCAGTGGTCCTGCATCTGTTTTGTTACTAGCGAAACATATTTGATGAAAACCTTTTGTCTAATTTTGAGATTTTTGTGTCGTGATTTCAGTCCTTACATTTAGACGACAATTACCGCTATCATAATTATTAAGTAAGAATACTAAAAACTTTGTTTCGCTTGACTTATCAAAGAAATTCACGTTGGTTTTACAGACCCTTACGCAGATCTTACTTTACTATATACTAAGCCCGTATCCCAACAGCCTCGAAAGCTGTAAGCTATTAAGCATAGAATTTTCTACAGTTACATTCATTGATAGATATAAATAAATAAAATAGCTTATCATTTGCATTTTAACGAATATTTTTTTTTCCATGGAAATGTTTACTCTTCAATGAACAAACTTTTGTTGGAATATTGCGAAAGGGAGAAATGCTAGATGCTGATGCTCTTAAATATACAAACAAGTAAAATGGAGCAATAAGGCGATGTGTACAAGCTACAACTGTATTATCCCGGGATTTATATTTAAAAATATTTAGTATTTATGAAAACCATACTTACTTTAATACTTTTAAGACTTTATCAATAAAATAAATAGAGTTTTGTGTTTCATTCACGTATTGATTTTATTGTAAATTTCACGGTTATTTAACTCAGCTATTAAAATATTGCAAGCTTATTCAATTGCACACAGATGATGGTACTAAAATATCCTTTCCATTCAGATAATCCTGAAATAGCTGTGAAGTGCAATAAAAGGATAAACAAATAACAAATGCTCAACACACGGCCAAGTTATATCCCCTTTTACGAGTTCCCTACGAGATTCCTAATCCCAGGATCCCGGGATCCTGCGTAAACCGACCAGTGAACACTAGACTTTACAACGTTATGAATTATTTCTTTTGATCCTCTTATACTAGCGAATATAATAAAGTACTAGGAAGATTTACGATTTCTGATATCGTAAATAACATAAAAAAATATACGTCGGTACTAGATACTTCGTGGAAGTGTATAAATAGCGTTAATAACTCCACTTTTTACTTGTAAATGATTGTAAATCAGTTTTATGCGTCTTTTTGTTTTACGTTTATTGTGCTTTATGAAGACTTTGTTATTGAATAAATTTTGTTATTAATTTACGGAACATCTGACGGCTTGAGTGTTTGTTTGATTTAAGTAGATTTTAATAAAGATTGACGGTTCGTTTTATGTTGCGAATTTGTTTTATTAGATGACTACAAACGAATAGACAACTTAAAAAGTGTTTTTCTTAAGCAATATATGTTGATACTTGCACATTTTTTATTCATAACTTAATAACCACTAAGCCATTTTTAATAGCTTAGGTAAAGCTTACTGTGTTGTTATTACATATAGGTATTTCTGTTTGATCCAACAAAAATATCCTTCCATTAAAACTCTCAATAAAAAGAGGATACTACAGTCTGTTCCACTTAAATCAGAACACAATCTCTTTGGCCTGATACTGCTAGCTTTTAGTTAGTGGGATAAGTTATTAGTTCAAGACTTTAGGCACTAAGTATAGTCTGCCACCCACAGTTAAAAGCAGCTAAATCTAAGCACAAAAGGAGAACAAATCCAGGGCCGATTTCACCGCTGCCTATAAACGCGCACTTAACTGAGTTCGATACTCCATCTTTGATTTCACCAATATAAAGCGTTTGAAGCTTAAAATTCGATATTTATTTGAACTCAATCACAGTGAACTTAGTTTATTGGAACTCAGAAGTTAATGGAAATGGTGAAATTGGCCCTCAGACGCTCTTCGATCTATTTTGAATGAATCATTCACAGCTCTATCTTATACCATTTCGTTTGTTTTCGTAGATTATAGATTGCCGCCTATAAAACCGATGATTGCAGCACTAAACACGTTATGCTGAGGTTTAAGTACTGCAGTTAAGTTAGGATTAATTTGTTCTAAGTTATCTTAGTGATGTACGGAGTTAGATGATTGTTAAAGTTATTTGATTGTAGATGCGGTTTTTTATTAGTACCTAACTATCCATTTTTTTACCTTGTACTGTGTCCAAAAATAAAATCTAGTAGTTTCATTTTGAGTAAACTTATTTGACAGCATGTGGCTTGCATATAACTAAGGACAGATCATTTTAATCAGGACTATCCGTGAATTAAAAATGAATCTAAAAGTACCTAGTCTCAAAAATTAAAACTATGACAGTAACCAAATCGATTTACTTTTAAAATAAAAATATTCATTTCTTTTAATAAGAAATCCGAATTATTATAATTTAAATTCATCTGTTTCTAAATGGCACCTTAATAAATATGTATTTAAACTCTAGACCCACGGGAAGCTCTGAAGAGTGATAAGAATATTAAGATCTACCTATGGCTATGAATGCGGTAGTAATAAAGATAGCTATGACAAAAAGAGTGTCAAATGTCGTAGACACAACAACTGCTTCTGAGAATTCATTAATCTGCAATTTGTATCGTTTGAATGTGTGAGTAGGGGAAGCCCTGTTGCCACTTGATTAAAATGCAATGGACTGCATTATTATGATTAGGTTATAGTTTATGTGTCCTGAAATACCCCCACGTGACAGATTTTATATAAATTTTGTTTAGTTGTTCAAACAACTTGACACAATTTTTATAAAATCTTTATATATAACTATTTATATAGACTTCTTCGACTTATCGAAAAAGTATAGAATTTGAACATAATTGAAGTCGTAGTCTACATACGGAATAAACATTAGCTGTGCTCCGCAGTTTCACCCGTGTAAATAGGTTTCGTTCTAGTAAGACATTATTTTATTTTCCAGTGATTTGGCAGGCATTCTGCTATTCGGGACTGAGACAAATCCAACAAATCAAAGATCGATATAGATATACATATTACATATTACAGGTATATAAATGGACAGTTGCTTCTATGTTTGACATAAAAAGAGAATTGAGTCATGGATTAAGATTCGTTATAAATCATTCATGGATACCGAAACCGTATACAAATATTTACGGATAATTTCACACCAATAATATTTTGACTACCGATTCCCACGTACAATTTGTCAAATTCTCAATAAATAAACTCTCAGTAATCCAACACTAAATCGATCAACGGAAGCCATAAAATAATGTATACACACCTTTATTTGACGCACCGTTGACACTTCGTAAAACCAACTTAAATATGCAGCTGTCAAAAAGTAACAAAAACCAAATCTCATTCTTGTTAACAGTCGTTAAGAACATATCTTGTTGCTCACAATTTTTGTCGACTGTAAAATGTAACTTGGTATTTAAATATTGGGAGGGGATAATTCCTGTATATCGATAGTAAAATGGGATTATATCGATACTGTGATTTGAAGTAGGTCGTAGAATTAGCATTTCAGAGACAAAATCTTATTAAGTGCTTTGTGTATTATTGTAAATGTTTGGGGACAGCAAATTTTGAGACGTTAAGTCTGTTTTGATTACAAAGATATTTAAATTAAGACATTATACGCAATGCTTTATAAAGAAACTACTGCTGTTCACAAACGATTAAACCTAATATAATAAAAACGTGTTTAAGACTCTACTGTTATCGAACCTAATAAAATCTATAGTCTCAATCTTTTTATAGGTGTGTAATACTAGACAGTGTTTTTAGAACATATAATTATTTGCACTTCCTGTGAAAAACATGAATTCACATTCGAAACTATGAATAAAACTATGTAAAATATTGTAGATTCTTTTCTGCTCAGAAAATAGCAAAAATTGATTAAATAAGAAAGTTAACTAATTAAGATATTATGTGTAGTAGAACCGTAAGCCCAAATAAACTACTTACAATTATCCAAGTAATCTCTAACTTATTTTGCAACTAATGACGTAAAGGCTTGTCAATCTTGGCGAGTGCGGTCGTTAAGCAGTAAGTTATGTCTCATCTTGTCACGGAGAACTCTTGCTATAAATCAGACAATGGTACTTGGCTTTTGGCCTGTGCCGTTTGTTTTCCCAGCTAGCCCTAAAGTGGCTAGGTATAATTTAAGGCTCTCACCTAATTTATAACTTAATTAACAAAACCTTATTGTTGTATGTTCTCAGGAAAAGAACTTTGCCAAATAAATTACAAAATAATTGCTAATTGCATAAAAAAAATACCTACTCCATAAATCACTGCACGTGTAACCAGCTAAGAATCCAAACAAAGTTTACACTTTATAATTTATCGAATAAGCAAGCAATGTTGCAACACTAACATATCAAAGACGTGCATCGATATCAATAGGAATCGATTCAAATCGATTGATCAGCTCCCGATACACGTACAAAAACAATTTGCAAAACTGAGTTCAATTCGCGCCATCCCGTTGTAAAGCACACGAGACGGAATGACGAATTGTAAAAGGAAAGGCATGGTTTAAATCGTCGTTTAATGTGCAATTTGTATGACTGGTCACTTTGAAATGAGCCAACACTTTGTGTGGATCCTGCGACGGAGTCGACTCGCGTAAGCTCTAGCAAACTTATTTTTGCGGTTACCAAACTAAAATAAGTACAAAACTGAATGCTATACTTATTGAAATAAGATTCATTTGATATTGATCTAGTACAAAAGAATGGTAAAATTAATGTTGTAATTTCACAAAGTTGGCGCCACAAGCCTTTCAAGGCGTTGCATGCAATGAACGCTCATCGACACTTAAACGGTTATAATCGAATGATCTTTATGACAAGAAATGATACGCGGATGTTATTCAATATTGTTTCTTATGAAGCCCTGATAAATACGCAATAAAATGCTATAAACGTGGTATATAGTGGGGACATTCTAGCTTAGGATTGTGGACGAAATCAAGACGGCAATTACTTGGTCACAATTTATGGCCTTCTACGATTAGGTAATGGTTAACTCGTGTTAGGACGTAATTATTTGACGTACCCATTTACAAAAGCGGTTTTCATTTAAGATAATAAATTCACCAAAAATGGAAGCTTTCATAAATTGCTAAATGTTTTAATCTTTATAAAAATTAAAAGAATAAGAATCTACATTAGTACTTATCCAAGCGTCTATGCTAGGATTCAGTGTTACCAAACAAAAATATAATAATATTTGGTGGCTGCCTACTGCCTAGTGGTGCAATTGCGGATTTGTATGCACGTGGTTACAGGTTCAAACCCAGGCTAATAACAATGTAACTTTTTAAAAGTAATTAACTTGTACTTTCTTGGGCCTGCAGTGGCCCTTGCCCAGCCACTGCTAGGCAAGGGCCACTGCAGGCCCTATTTACCGGCTAAGTTCCACTGAACTTAGCCGGTATAATATGTGCAAAACTAATTTAGCAATATTAATTCCTGTTTAAATTAAGTCCTTTATCAATTTAAGAGAAATCAGCGTTAGTTATGATCGCTTTACTTTAATAGACAATTTAATTAAAAGGTTTCTTATAAACTTGTAGATTTAATATACAATTATGTGCCTTTAACTGCATTAAAAAACTAATGCATTAGTCGTGTTTTGTCCAGATATTATAACTTTATTAACATTCATTGAGCCTTATGTAAGTGTTTCGTTGTACTCAATAAATATTACTAAAACGTTTTAACCTTAAAGTAAAAATAAATTGACTAAAGAGTACGCCAAACAGAGTATGAACTGAGAGCACGAGTAAAAACAAGTAAAATCGTAAAATAAGTGTCAAAACAGAGCGCGCCGTTTTATTATAACCTGATAAAACCCTAATAATATCGAAACCATTGATATTTTCACATAAAAGTCTGTCGCCGCACAGAAAATTACTACATTCAGTAAACCAACGCAGTACTTACAGCAAAAAAATTGTTTACGCTCGACGCAACGGGCTAGTAGCGATGCGCGCACTCTATGCTTGACTATTTATACTCTAAGGCTTTAACTAACGTCTCTATTAAAGTTCTTAAATTACGATATAATTAGTGCGGTGGCTAAGCGCTAATGCACGTTAACATAAAAGCTAAGGGTATACTATACGTATAATATACTTACGCAAGGTCTGCAGACATAAATTAAATATGCAGAAAGAAAGTGAGCTCATATTGCGTAGGTCGGAATACAAATAATTAATTAAAATATGAAGGTAGAACGAGCAACATCACCTGTCAAGACGAATACCACCTCAGTCTGCCCGTGACCATGACACCTGCAAAGGCGTCGAAACGTCGGGAACAAAAATCTAAAATAAACCGCGATAGAATCCGTTCAAACTAGTTTTATTTCAATGTCTAATATTCGCGTAAACCTCAGAAAGCAATATGCAGAAAGAGTTTGATTAATTAAAAAATCTTGCATATATAATAATAATAATTAATTATTAATATAATATTTTGGGACATCTCACACACGGTTATCTGATCCCAAACTAGGCAGAGCCTGTGCTATGGCAACCAGACAACTGATAAACATACTTATATATTTCTAAATACATACATATTATAGATAAATTACACCCAGACACAGAACAAATGATCGTGCTACACATATTCAAATAAAGACTGATTCCATTAAATGACCTGAAATCAATGAAATGATTATCTTTTGTGTGATCGATGCTCGTTCTTTCTCTACATAAGAAGAGTGTGAGTGTGTGCCCAGCAGTGGGACATTAATAAGCTGGTATTTGTTAAAAATATCTTTTCTGTTGGCAACTTTGTTTCGGGAAATTCAATTTAGATCTTGATATCGGGATCTTGTATTTAAAAGTAAATATTCGCAGAAAATAACAAAACATTGTATATTAATCACAATCAGTAATATTAGTTTAAAGAAGACACAAGACATTACCTTAAATATATTAATTCTCCATAAGTAGCAATCAAGATTTTATGTGCAAACCTTGGAAGATAACCATCTTAAATATATGGATGCTAGAGTTACCATAAACAATATTAGATTTCTGTTTATTAAGGCATAAACATTAGCTTAAACACATCGGTTTGTTGGTAATGTGAGAATGATAAGCAATAGTTTGCGTAGAATTATAAAGTGTAAAATACAGCGATAATACTCAACTACTAGGTCCTATTCGTTCCATATTTTTGGTTGAAAGACTGTTTCTGTTCACCCCTTTTATTTAAAGCTAGCTGTTGTCCGCGGCTCCACCCACATGGTTGTCGATTGTTGCGGAAAAAAGAGGCCTTTCTTAGGATTTAAGCTTATTCCATACCAAGTTTCATCAAAATCGGTTTAGCGGTTTTGGCGTGAAAGCGTAATAGACAGACGGTAAGACAGACAGACATCAGGATATCTATAAATATAGAAACAATATCTTCATATCAATTCTACCTATGTAACATCAATCTCATCGCTTTTTTTTATTAACACCTCTTTTACTATAATAGGTATTTACACGCTAAGATTTTACTAAAAGTATATAAATATTATGTAGTATCTATAAGTTGCTTGCTTAAATGCACCCGGCCTTATGGGGATTTATAAGACCGGGGAGTGTGTCACTTTTACTACCTACTTACCTACTGTTCCTTACCGGGTTTAATTTTGGAGATTTCCATCTCCTAGATGGGTAAAAGACAAATGCTAAGCAGGCCTACCTCTTCTAATTTTTAAGCACTCAACTTGTATAAATCCAAATAATTATAAGAATCTCACATTCTTAGTTATTCTGACACCCATGTTTTCAAATAAGTGTTTTAAAATTTGCATGTTAATTTCATCAAACAGTTCGTATAATCGTCAAGTCGTTTCTGTAGATAGTTATGGACATCATCAACGTTATCAGCTGTGTCGTTACTTCGACAATTTTCGCCGCTAAAATGTAAAATTAAATAGCTCGTTTCACCTAAAACATTCCCGTTTGATTTGAGTGAGCATTTGCAACGTGATTATAGATAACGTATCGACTCAAAGGCAATTCCAATTTAAATCCAGAAGTATATTAGAACGAGAATTAATTAATTTGCAATTAAAGCAATAGCTTCGCTTTTATGGTTATTGGTAGAGAGATTGCGTCGCAAGGACATGTTGGATTTTGAAATACCTAAAATTCTTGAGTATTTTTAATTTGTTATTTCAAGTGATTCGTTGCTAGTAAGTAGTATCCTGCATTGACAATTGGCATGAAAATTATACTACTAATAAGATTAGTTCCTAACTCACAACCATTGCTGACGTCACAACGATATACCTACCTACCTCAACACCGATAAATAACTTCGAACCTCCTAAATTCTCACTTTAACAACCTAGGCACACGGGCATACGGTATTTAGATCATCTGCAAACTGAGCTATTGAGTGGAGCGTGCCGACTTGTGGTGGTCCAATATTGACACGGCAATCGACGCGACAAGTCGCATACATATCGCTATAATACTGCGACCGTCTAGCCGCCGCCACGCTTTATTTGCTTGGCCGCACGTGTGTAGAATGCCTTATTTTTTATAATAGATTTATTTGAATGTTGCATTTTGTTTATTGGTTTTAAAATTATTGTCAAGTTATTTGCGAAGTAAAAACCGCATGTGAGTCAATATATATTCAGTTGAGCCTCTGCCATTCAAGATGACATCACAGTTCGAAATTTTGCTTTTAACGCTGTATTAAAATACAACCTAAATAATACTCTTAGATAAACTTAAATTGAATAGACAAAAACTGTCCGTTAAAAAATCTTAGCAATGTTTTCATCATCATCATCATCATTTTAGACAATAGACGCCCACTGCTGGATCAGTCCTGCGCTACACGCCTCCAGCCAGTTCCCACAGCCCGTACAAGATCATCACTCCACCTTGTAGCAATGTTTTATTTCAAGTTTATGGATAAGATCGTATTCATCTAATCTTTTTGTAATTATGATAATTATTAAAAAGTTAATGCGACTCGCTTATCAAAACATAATACTTTATGTTCAATAATCACAATGCCTACTTCATAGCTTATCCCGCTCATAACTTCTAGCAGTATTGACCAATCACTCGTCTCCATCACAATTACTCATTTCAAGTAACTCTTTAACTATCCTCGTTGCTAAGCACGCGACCTCTGACCGCAGTTTTCGTAGTGTTCAGCTCATTGCGATTTGTTCGTGTCCTGTTTGTCAGATGAGACGCAAATTGTCCGGATAATACAGGTTTCACGGAATAATTAACCTCAGGAATTTATCTAAGGTTGCTACACTTTGAAACGGTATAGAGAAATTTTATTAAAACTTTGCGTGTTGCTGAATCAAGCTTAGAAAGACTTAACCTCGTTTGATAGTAGAACGCGTTTGAAATTATATTTAAGATTGTATCTTGACCGTTTTAGGATCTCGGACGACCATAGATTTATTTAAAAGCAATGGTTATAACATTTAAGAAGGGTATTTTATTAAATCGGTCGGTAGATAATGGACGTTTAGTTTACTTTTGTAATTGTCTACTGTATTTGTCCTAATTCCGCCCAAACAATAACTGCTTGTGAAACTCAGACATTAAAACAAAACCACTTAACCAAACATTATTATTTAATCGAACTGAAAGCGGTTAACACAGCGGTTAAAATGAACTACGTCGTTTCGCGGAAAGAATCTAACATAGACTTTGTGAATTATTGACAACCCTAGACGTGGCGTTAGTTAGAACAGGGTACATGACAATAAAGTGCTTAACATAACTGCTCACAGAGACGCCGACGCGACGCCAAACGAGTATCCTAATCTATAGATATTAGAAACGAAATAAATTGCGGTTCATGTATTTGAACCTTTTAAAAGTTCTTAACTACTTGATAATGGACCTGGTGAACGTGAACTATTTTTTTGCTTTAAATTAAACAGGTGTTAGATACAGATAAATCAAGTTATTGACTAAAGCAAACATTAAGACAAAGTTTTAAATTGGATTTAAAGAAGAAAATAGAACAATCAAATCTTCTAACAATATCTTAGAAATCAAAAACTCTGCAAAGCATTTTGCAGCACGGGTAGCCGAGCGGCAATAGGTCACCACGCCATTTTCCAATGTGCGCGACGTGCTGCGGGTTCAATCCCGGCATGGGACAAGCATTTGTGTGATCCATATATGCTAATTCTAAGTCTAGGTGTCCTTTGTGAATGTGATTACCATGTTTGTGAAAACCCCCTGCGACATAAGAATTAAATTCCTTAAGGGAGAGTCATTTTCAAAAATAAAAAAAATACATGTTCAGTACAAAAATGTTACGCTTAGACAAGGAACTATCGGTAATTTGTTACCCACTATCATAGCAATAAGACCAGATGACCTAGTGACACACTGAAAACATTCAAACGGACCAATCACAATTAAATCTCCTAAACTACTTTATGACTGTACCTTACAGCTATTAGGAAATAGTTTATGATCTTTTTGACTTATTGTTCCTTCGTTTTACGATATAAATTTTTCAACAATCGCAATACCCATCGTAAGATTTTTAACTGATTGCGTTAGTTGTGTCAAAATAAAGCTGTTCATAGCCTAGCTTTCAGCAAGATATTCCTTCCAAATATGGAGCATAATGTAAACCTAATTGATGTCCTTACATTTTATATTGCTGTAATCTTATGGTCTTATTAATAAAAATCTCGACTGCGATTAGCGATTGCTAAGCAGATTCTATATTCAATTTTTCTATGGAGAATTTAAAATTTGAATCTGTTAATCCGTTGTTGTTGTAGAGTCTGTTAAGCTCCATCGCAATTTTTATTAATAAGGCCATAGAGTAAACACGGACAAACATAGAGTGCGTGCATCGCTGGTAGCCCCTTGTACCGAGAGTAAGCAAGTTTTTAGCTAAATGTACTATGCTCGTTTACTGACTCAAGTGGTTTTCCGTGCGACGACCGACGTTTATGCAAAAATATCGACGGTTCCGATATTATTAGGGTAATATTACGATTTGAGAGTTTTAACATTACGCTCTGTTTTGACAATAATTTTACGATTTTACTTGTTCATACATTACTCGATATGCGCGCTCTATACTTTAGTTATTTTTTAATCTAAGGTTGTATTATTATGTAATATTTGTATTTTCTTTTCAGATTAAATCAGAGCTGAAATGAAGGAAAGGATAGGTATGTAAGTATTTATAATAGGTTATCAACATAGTCAAAGATATTTATCATTTCAGATACTATAATATATAGATTTTTGTCGTAAGTTGCTTTAGGGCAAATTTTTCAACGCCATATAATTTTATCCAAGTAATACTTTGAATGTTTGACAGTTTTTCCATACAAAATTTGTCAGGTAACAACTTTATTCCGAAATTTATTAAGAATTAAAATTATCTGGCATTAGAAAAATTTGCCCTTAGTTAAACTGTCTTTTTCAAAAAGCCATCTTTTGAGACTTCTTTATTTAGTAAGCCATAACGTATCTTGAAGAATTTATTATTTCATTGTCACATTTTTGTGTTGCCACAACCACCGTTAAACTCAAATTCCGCTGAAGCAGATTAAATATATTAACGGAACGACCTTTACTTAACCTTTACTCCCGAAACTGTATCACATTCATCAAAGTCAGTAAGGGCAAGACCGTGCCCTTACAACAATTTAATGAATGCATTAACAGATATTTATAAGATTAGGTTTAAATGAAGATTGGATTTGGATCATTGTTATGTAGTATTAGGGATGGTTCAGATTGACTATATTTATTCGTAATGTTACATTATGCCGTTTGTATAATTTGTCAAACAAAATGCACTGTTGGCAACGTTATAACGAAGTTACCGTCTACAAATTCATACTATGGAATGCAATACATTTAATAATAAATAAATAATAATTAAATGTGGACAACATCACGCACATTGCTCTGAACCTAAAGTAAGTTGCTATAGCACTTGTGTTATGGAATCAGAGACAATGAAGGTACCACAAACCATCCGAGACAATCTAGAAAACGGTGTGTACGCCACTCGACCACGAAGGTCATCACTCAATTTGATCGTTGCATCCCATTAAAAAACGGATGAAAATCAATTTTAAGTGGGGTCTTGCCTCCCCTAGTTAGTATTGCAACTAAATTCGTAACCACGTTTAGTACGTTTTAAAAGAGTTTATAAAAACATATCTCTTACTGATGGACTTTACACGGCGCCGTTAAAAACAAATTATGTAGTTTTCAAGATATGATATATTTTTATTATGACACATTTCTTTACATCTATTTAAATAGGTTTAATATTATACAAGATCAACAGAATCAAATCATAACTTTTAACATTTGTCAGTTGTTATAATTCTATTTTCTCCAGACGAGATCGTCGTATATTTCGCTTAATCGCTGTGTCCCCTACTAGCCCACAGTGACAAACGCTCGCCTTTGATCATGGTCCATGCGAGTGATATACGACCGATAGTAGTGGTAAGGATAGATAATTCGAATTTAATAAGAATGGGTTAGCAACCGACGCGCGACGTCTTTATAACTAGTGTTCCGTGGTCAAAATAAACGTTAGGTAGATTAATCTACCTAACGTAACAATTTATACAAAGGTATAAATGTAGTAAACCTTCTCTGCCTCTTCCTGCTGAAGAAGCCAAGATGCCTAAGGTTGACTGGCAGAAAATTCCTTCAGGCATTAAGTCCGCCTTTGTGCAACGATGTGCAAAAAGTATAAATAATATAGGTACAAATAAATTATAAAGAGAGGTACTGCTCTTTTACTCTTCTCTTAAATAAAGAGAAATACAGTCTAGGACGGAGAACTCCGTGCGTATAGAAGTCCGTGCTAGGTTAGATACTTAGTACCTAAGTAAACTTTTGTATTTCATTTTGAATGTCATTTACGAAATATTAGTTCTAGCCTCAATTATTTTCCTACCGTGAAGAGTTACAGCTGCAATATATTTTCCGTGGTGATGTTAGACTGAGGTGCTCGTAAACATTTAATATTCAGAACTAACTACAGCCGTTAGTTGTAAACCTGAAGTGTAAAGCCGGCTCTGTTTTTGAACATAACATTGTTAGATAACATAAATTAGGGGTGTGGCCTAATCGTTTCGCTGAATAAAAACAGTCTAGGCCACACCTCTAATTTTTGTTTTCTAACAAATGTTATTTTGGAATTTTGGGCAGCAGACACGACTTAAGGCGAAATTGAAATGGTTTATCAAAACTCACTTCACTACGAATACAACCATATTTATTTACAAAGTATAGTAATTATTACATGCATAATTATCTAATTAAATATCTCCATACCCTTATTGCCGCTGTGATTGAATTTCTGTACCTATTGTTAATAATAATTTATTAAATAAGAACAAAAAAATAATGAATATTATATTCATCATAGATTTTTTTAATTCTCAGCAGCTAACAGACTAATTGAATTTTAACTCTAAATTGTTAATATTTAGGCAGCAAATGCTATTAAAACATATGAAAAATTTAAGTACTAGCTTTTTAAGTACCATGTGATAAGCTTAGGTTTAAAAGAGTTATAAAATATACACAGCTGTTCATACTTCATTGGCTGGTCGATCAGTTACGAACGTCCAGTTATACCGCGCTCGGTGAGATAAATCCCCAAAGTGGTCTATCTATAACAAGATAGCTCCGAATTTCCTAATTTACTGGTATTGCACTTCAAATTGAGTTGTAGGGTGACAATGTGGTTAGGAATATTTTAGGATTGAATTATTTTTTTCCGATTAACTTATAATTTAGAGATTATGTAATATGTATATTTACATATAAAACGATTTTCTTGATTACAAATTACAATGGACATGAATGAAGATGTAATTTTTTTTCTCATATCCAGAAAACTGTTAAAATCTTTATCGCAATCTATTAAAGTCATTTGCTTTGTAGTGCTTAGTAAAATAGTAATTTGTAATAGAACTGACAATTAAGATGCGCCTAGTAATGCAAATAGCACGCTCTAGCTTTGTTATAACACATGTTCTGCATGCACGAAAAAACCATTTTAAATAAAACAAAGCCAGGTTTTTTACACCATTAATAAGTCAAGAACGTGTGGACCGATTTTCATGATCTTAATTTATTAGGTTCGTCTCCACGCCGAATAGCAGAATAACTAATAATAAACCGACCGAAAAAAAATACCTCTTACGGGAACGTGGATCACTTACGCGAGTGAAACCGCGGAACAACGCTAGTTATAGATATGTGTATTCTAATTTTAATTCTCATACATGTTTATTTCGTGGTCACCCTACACGGCCATTTAAAATACATTCTCTCCTCAATCCTATATAAACTACGTTTTAATAAAGTGTTCCGTGGAACATTTTTAGGAAATCTTAATAAAGATTGACATTATTAAACTTACTGAAACTGTACCACCTTACAGCTTACAGAATAAGGTTGAAAATACATCAGCAAAAGAGTTAAGTTGAAAGAATTGTGTCAAAGGATCGTTTAAGTATCGTTTGTCTGTGTCTCATTTCGTTTGATGGGCGTTGATGGACATTGATAACATGTTAATGAGTTTATTTTTGGTTTTAAGCTTCTGTTAGAAATAGGGATGGCAATATTAACATTCCTTTCTGTTCCGGATTATTAGCCCTTTTATTAGTAGTAAAAAGAAACGCATTGTGGGTAAGTAAGTTTGTGTTATAAAAACCTCGTAAATTGGGTTAAAAAGTAAATATAGTTTTATTAAGTAGCTGCTTTTTTATTTTGAGCGTAAAAAATGTTCTGTAAGTATTCCTTTAAATAGACAGGGTTAATGTGTGTGAATACTTCTCACACAGAGAACGATTAAGCTACGATTTCGTTGCTGTTTGCTATTGGAAGCTTATATTAACAAGGTACTTACAATAAGTAGCTAATAATATAAGGTTGTAAATAATTTTATTCAAGTTTTATATTCCACTAGCTGTGCCCCGCGACTTTGTCCGCGTGTTTTAGTTTCAACGGTTTTTCATTTTTGCATCTTTTTTTTATTTATGCTCTGCTCCATTTGGTCGCAGCGTAATGTTATATAGCTTATAGCCTTCCTCAATAAATGGGCTATCCAAAACTGAAAGATTTTTTTAAATCGGACTTATAGTTCCTGAGATTAGCACGTTCAAACAAACTCTCCAGCTTTATATATTAGTATAGATAGGATGTTTCTGTTTGTTATAGTCCACACGGCAAAAATAGGCATCAAAACCTAGTAACAGATATTTCTATAGCACCAGTTCACAAGAAACTTGTTACCAGCAAATGCGAATAAAAAAACAAAATCAAGCAAATCAAGTATTCATTAAAAATACATGAATATGTCAATACTAAGTAGTTCGATAATAACAAGTTAATTATTGTATTGTGTCGGAAAATACCATGCGATGGATCCTGTTCTGTTAATTTAAATATGTAATAAACATTGTCGGCTCGTCCGTTCATTCATAATGACCACACTTGGCGCCGAACGTTATGTTATGTGGGGTCCCAGTGACAGCGATATGATTCTAGTTTTATTTTTAAACATGAAACTAGCGATTTACTTAAGGCTCGTTTTAACCTTAATAAAAATTAGAGATGTTCTGAATTAGGTACTTCTGAATCCAATAAAATTTCAAAATGATGGTATCATACAGCTGGTCTGATGGAACTCCTTTAAAATACGATTTAATCGCTACGAACTAGGGCTCGTTTTACTAGTCATCATTAGTCCTCCCATCCTAGATGACAATGATTTTATTTATGTATTAAATCAGGTTTTATTTTTATCAAAGCTCGTTCTTTTTAACCAGACATTCACTGTTCATATCAAAACTTTTACATTAACCTTTAGACTCTACTCAGACCACACCTCAAACTAAGAAAAATAACTATAACACTAATGAATCTACAAGACCGGTCCTAATCTGATTTGAGATAACGGCGGGTCATCCCAATGATAAACATTCTATTTATTAACTAGAATAATACTTTACATTATTTTGAATACGATTAGCAAGCATTTTAATGAATAACATAATATATGATTGTCTTAACATTGTTCTACAAGATCATAAATTTTTATTATATTTATTTAATGTATTTTATTACTGTTATTTTACATATTAGCTTTGATCTGAATATAATATTTAGAGTAGTATGTGGGATGTTATACAAGATGATGCTGATGATATAACATGATGTTTTCTGTTCAAGTGGTAATTTAATTTAAAATATACGAGACTGAAATTTATGGTGCACCTGTGTTTTAACCACGTTTGGCCCAAACTTACGAAACATTGTCTGGTCTATTTTCTGCCGAATTGTTAGTTTCACATAGTAGAAGGATCAGCCATCCCTATTTTTGCTTCATCGAATAAATTTGTAAGGTTTCACGGATGGGGCGAAGTGGGCTCTGTCGATGACATTTAAGGATGAAATTCAATGTTCTGCTATGACAAAGTCATGTGGTGGTAACAGTGCATGTGTCATTAGGTTACTCTTGTCTCTCGTCTTTTTAGTTGAAAGGCAATGCTAGGCTGTTTACTTACTCCGGTGGTCTTCTCTTCATGTGAACCTCATTATCACATCTTGTTTTATTACAATCGTCTGCGATCTGGCAGCTACTTTTTACTACACCATTCTTACATTCATATCACATTTTATACAGACGCAGAAAATAATATAGTAAATATGCAAAGAAATTATAATGAAACACGAGACTTTTTATATAGAATTGCTTTAATCCAAGACGATTAGACCCCAGGGGGTCGCAATAAAATGTAAAACAATGTTAAAACCCACTGATTATATTATTTTTAAGTAACTGCGTACTTCCCACGTATCTCCTTATCAGTATACATCAGTAGAGAAAATAAAGAAAATTTGTGGTTCCCTTAAAATGTTATTGTTCTTACATTATTTTTTTTGTGTAACAATGCTAATATATTTGGTAGGACTGGATTTTCGTTTTCATTTTCTAAATGGATTTTCTTTAAAAATTTGCATGGAATAAAAAAAATCGCAATAATGCAAATAAAAATGAAAAAACTAACCGAAATCAAAGGGGACGCTAAAAAGAACTTAAAAGTTTTACGAAATGGGTTATTATCGAATGTCCCCATAAATAAAAATATTTAGCTATTCAAGGTTACCCGTGTGTTTTAATATTACCATCGACTATAAGGAGAATATAAAGAATTCAAATTTCAGATACAGATGGCAGAAAACAAAAATTGATAGTACGGTCCGCGATAACAATTACAAGGCATTTCCAGCAAACCTTTAATTGCAAAACATTAAACAATGTTCATTGCACAGGCGCGGCGGATACACAAGATAGTATAAATAATGAACTTGTTTATATTTATTGCATCGTTAATAACGAACTTGATGAATTTAATTAGATGCTAAATGTTACCGCGGCAAACATAAATATTGTGAGCTTTGAGGCAAATGAGTAATAAAATTGTCTTATTGCGATGTTTCTAAATTACGTACTCTCACTAAATGCAGGAAACGTCATAATATTAGCCGTAAATGTCCACTAGCAAATAGGCCTGGTATTGGCCGCTACAACGAATGGTCCTCAGGAAAGGGTGTCGTAAGTATCACGTTTGGCAGATTTCATAATTACAGTTATTTTAATGAAGATATCGGTACTCAGAACTATTCGATCGTAAATTATTTTCTCTAATATTTACGGCAAGGTTACGGTACTGTTATGGTAGACTGTAAATAACTTAATGAGTTTACTAAACCAATCCATAGCAAAGTAAATTCACAAACAGTTAAAGATGATAATACCGAAATACGAAAAACAAACGAATGAGTAACATTCATCAAGATGAAACTCGAAAAATACCTGCAGATTGCCACGCAAGGACTGCAATAATGAAGGCTCATCCAAAATTTAAATAAGAACAATAAAACAATACTGATCGATAGCCCGGACGTACGGAGATGTATTTACCCTCGCAAAACGAACAAGGCCTAAACAAGAGCGCAGTTAAAAGTTTAACAAACACCGATCTTGGTAGTTACACGCTCATAAATTTACCAGCGGAATCGATACCGATTGAGATATCAGGAATTTTGGTAATTCTCTTCGGTGCCCTTATGTCCAATACAACATCTTCCTTAATTCTACTTAAATTAAACCCATTATCCTTTGTGGTTGCATAAGCATGAATCAGTTTTGAATATTTTATCATTCACTCATATTCCATATTAAAAGTTTTATCATTGGAAATTGTATTCTGTTGCTGGTTGTTAAAGGTCATTTTAGGGTGGGTGTTTTAAGTCTAATTATCATTCCTTATGTACGCAAGGCGGTCTCACACGTCGTGGTCCGTAAGGATTTTGGTAATCATAAATTGAGGAGCAATAATAGTCAGTTTGTGAATAGCCTACGGGCTTGAAGTGAATGAACCTTAAAAGTGGTTCCAAAACGTATTGGTCTTTTTTGAAAAGTTAAAATTCAACATTCGCTTTCTTTTGAAGTCAGGGGCGAGTATTATCGACGATTCTTTAGTCCAATTTGCTCTGACTGTTAAAATGAATAGCAAAATATTTATTAATGATTTTCGAACTAAAACTTTTAAACAATATTGATTTTTGAAGGATGCCAAATTTTAAGTCAATGCAAAAGTATAATCGTAATTAACTAACAATTCTATTGTTCTATAAGATCATTTCAGAGATCATGAGTATGACAGGATGGTGCTAAAGTAATTGTTTATAGTCATCATAAATTAACACTATTGAACATAATAACCTTAGGAATATCGTTTCACCTGTCAGTTAGGATTATCGGCGCATTATTATAAATGTCAAACAAGGCTTGAAGCCAGTCGGACCTAAGAACGTGTACTACCAAACCAATTGACCTCATTAAATTTATTACGAACCTAACACGCAATTAAAAGTTTATGTAATTAATAATATACAAATGTATGTCGGTTCATTGACATTTTATATCAAAGTTCTAATTTGTTTAAACGCATGGCTTTACCGAATTTATCTAAGTCATAAAAATGTCGTAAAACTCGATACTAGTAAAGACACATTTTTACTATGATAGTTAGTATGCTTAACTTTTGTTTCTGCCTTTGCCTGTATTGAAACATGTTGTTAAAGATTCATAATTGCCGTTGGACATAAAACGCCCCATGTATGAAAAAAAATTAGGTGCATATATTAAAACTATTAATTAATTTAGTCAGTAGCTAATTATCATTAGCTAATTATGTTACGTAAATGGATATTCTTTGCTGAAATTGACAACCAATCTATCTATAACATTTTCCGTAATAGTTACAAGTTTAAAATTATGTTTAATTACTGACAGGTGAAGTAAAATAGGCAATGCTATGTATCAATACCGAATATATTTAATACGCTTTTAGCCATAAGCTAATATCAAATATTAATTTCCAATGCTGCATAAAATGAAGTGTGTCAACGAATTTTTATCTCAACCAGTTATGAGAGTCATAAAACATAGTAGAGTCGTAAAAATTACTTGTAATAACAAACATATGGCTTTTTTTTCATATTTCTATGCATATATATCTGAATATTTTATAACAGACCAAAATTAAGTATACAACGCAAAACTCTAAGTTGCCATCTCAAATTCAGATTATCGTGTGACATTCTTGAAAATGGCATTTTAAATAGCAATTAAAATAGTAATTGACAAGATTTATAAAATGTGTAAATATATAATTAAGACAATAAAATACACGATTATATTGCTGAGATAAAATTCTCAAGCGCCGAACATACCAGTTTTGAATATCTTGTATTTGCATTTGTGAATCAAATAGCTTTTGCTCTATTTCTTACACATTTTTGTGATTTCTCACACAATTTTAAAACTCTTATAGCTCCATACAAGATGTAGAAGTAAAAACGTAGCATCTAGTAAAAAAAAATACAGAGAACATTACCTACCTACCTAGAGTTTGCTCCAAGGACTAGTGCTCTTACTTACACGGTAAGGAAGGTTTACTGGAAGTATCACAAAACATCATATTTTCAAGTCTGTGTTAACTGGCTAATATGGCTAAGCTGTCACTAATCCTTTTTTAATCAATACATCTCTATTGCTATACGACCTTAATAATTGACTACACACGAGATTGCGGTGCGTTTTGTTATTAGTAGTAAGGATTTTGACAAAATGTCTAATTGAATTATTACCATTTACTAAATTCTGCATTATTTCCGGTGTGAATGTGAACTAGTAATTTCTGTGTTTATACTTATGTAAAATCATATACGAAATAAAATTAGAAAATTTATTCTTTAACTAGAATAATATCATCAATTTTACACGTCATACCTATAATATATGTTTTAGAATAGTTAATCTTACTTTGACTTGACTCTTAAGCAATGTTGAATAAAATCAGGATACACACTAACTTCTAAGAAGTAAAACAGAAAAACCTCACGTTGACTGTTGCGTTTATAATAATAAAAGTATTATATGTACAAAATATGAATCAACGATACATTAAAATGAAAAATACGTAACAATGCGCTGAATATTAAACTACAAAATATCCCAATCCAGAAATAATTCCAATGTTTACTACGAGCGGCAAACAAGTCAAAACTAAAAGATAACAATAAAAGATGTGATTTATTGTTATACGCGATCGTGTCACTCAACTTGCGAGTCGTAAAAATATTTATTTTTATTTTGCCCTATTGTCTCCATGAGAATCGAAATCTACGGAATCAACACTCATGACCGCAGAAATATTATAATTTACCTTCTTATAAGTATCTATAGACGAGGCTACTTGTAAAAGCAGTTGTCCTGTATCTTTTATATTAGTCTATGCCACAATCAACAGGTAAAGGTATTCCTTTCTCTTTACTACAAACGCCATGACTAAGGAGTCATTATATGTGATCAATAAATCATTCAAATGGGATCATAAAACTGACCAGATTTGAACTCATTTCCTGAGTTATAATAGCATGTGTTTGTCTTTTCAAGAGTTTCATTTCTAATTTAGTTATGATAGAATGGATATGGTAGGTACTCACACTACCTACATGTATTATGTAATTCGCACACAAATCCGATCCGATCCTCTAGGTTACCATAAGTCCTGACAAATGTAAGCCCGTAATTGAATAAATGATGAGCAGTATACCATTCAAGGTTGCTCTTTATATTCACTCCTTCGGTGACAAACAGGTATGAGTAAGTAGGTTCAAAGTCCAGGGCGCCACACAACAAACCCTAGATTTCCATACGATTATCTTGTTTTAACATTTTATGTGGCAAAGCTCAAACGATCCCAGTTTATGCGGAGGAGTGCGGAAGTGTTTATTTGATGGCGTTAGCTGGAGCCGTTAAGTTCTTGGGTACAGAATGTTGGGCATAGTTCGTAAAAATTATTGTCGTTAAAGAAATGTGGCAGGAATTTGTTGTAATAATATTAGTGTTCAAGTGTATTTATAGTACCTATAGTTAAACAAAGTTTGGAAAACTTCTAAGCCGACGAACATAACCAATAATATTAGTGATAGGAAATAGTGAAAGAAGAATCGAACTTAGCAAAGGGTTTGAAAGTTACGATATTTATGCTCTTTTAAATCGGCTACTATATAGTATACCTAGTAGTATATACTCTCGTACTATACTTGTATGCCAATATAAAAGAGTATATCAATGTGGTGATAAAATATTAAACTTTAGATCCATCGAACGCTTCTTTAGGTACCTCTTTGGTGGATGCATTTTCTCAAGTACTCAGAGTGTAGAAGCCAAGAACATTCAATCCTCATCACTTCAGAGACTTAATAAATGACATCTTATTAAATCTAAAATATAAAGTATCGGTAAAATATCCAATGTTACTAATGATGACGCAATTTTTAAATCATTTTGGAAATTTTGAAATTATAGTAGATTCTTCTAACCTAAGATACCTGACGTAAGTTCTTATATGCAACTGTGAATGAATAGCATGACAAATAAAACTAATAAGAAATACGAATATCCATGCGTTAAATGTTTATGGGTCTATTTGAAACTCACTTCCCTTAGATCGTCCGGTTTTTTGATGGATTAGATGCCATAAAAGGTTTTGTTGGGACATGTTTATGACCGTTCGGTGACGTCGAGTGTGAGAAAGACGAGAATGACCGCCAGAGGGCAGCTTTACGATATTTTGATAGGCGGATTCTTCGCATAATTGAAAATGTTCCGTTTCCTTTGTTTTGCGTGTGTGAAACCTTTCTAGGAGTTTGGACTCATAGCTACGTGTAGTCACTTTAACAGGCATTCAGTGCAAAATATTTTAATAGAATTTTTTTAAATATACCATTAATTTTGTTGGTGGTAATATTAAGGCAGAATTTAATGTAACTAAACCTTTTTCACTGTTTTCCCAACTTTACACAGCAATATTTCAAAAGACGTCAAATTACATAATTGCACTAAGTCTACTCAGAAGACTCAAGTACTTCGCATAAGGTCTATGACAATGTTCGATATCTTTTGAATACTATAAGATTACAACTTTTAAAATTAAAATATTAAATTAAACTATTTTCTATTAAACTTACATTGAGCAGTTTATCGCTCGCAATAAGGCGTTAAGTGAATATAATGGTGTAGTGTGTCGGACTATTGTTTACACCAATGACAATCAACAACCCGTTGCAAGCTTTTGTCCAACATTTTATTATAAATAGGCAGGTAGATCATACATTTACATACCAAATCTGTGTAGCCCAGCCATACCAGGCATTTACGACGCGGATTATACAAAACACTGACCACAATTTGTAAGATTTGTCAAATAAAGACATAAAACCAATAAATATTTATTGATAGCTAAGTAATCTGTCGACCAATCGGCTTCGGTCGTACGACGTCAAACGAAATTTTATTGGCCCACTGGCCATTAAAATGACGCTCGACGCATATGGTAGCATATGTTTATGATCCCAATGACATTTTTGTTTCTAAAACCTCTTAAGAATTATATGTTTGTTGCGATAAGCTTAATCATAGGAATGAGCGTCAAATTAGAAAATAAAACATTTGAGACACATCGCGACGGACTTAAGGATCTTTGTATAACTATTTTATGACTTTATAATTAGTAGTTTGTATGGTAATCCTTTAAAATGTTCTGGTTGTCTAGATTATTATTGCCTAAAGGAAATTCTTAAATTCCTACTAGAACCAAAATAAAAAAATTTAATGGTCGCATCGGTTTGATACGACGTAGGTTTTGTACGACATTCACGTTTGGCAAGTTTTGAAATAGGCTGTTTTATTACTGTTTTTCTAAATGATGGCCTGACCTGGAATAGAAAACTGTAAAACATTTTTTTCCTTCCTTCAACTCTTATTTATGCCAAAGAGTATATTCGGACCAATTCGAAAAAATATTAGATCCTCTTGATCTTTTATATAGAACAAGATAAGATATAGATATGATATATATTTACTACTGTCTAGGCTCTAGACAATAGAAGATATCTTGTCCATTTTCATTGAACAATTGTCGCAGTAAAACGGTATTGTTAAAATTTATGCGAAAACGATGCAGTAGTGAACAGTTAGTACGCACTTATCCTATGATTCATGGATCGCGTAAAAATCAAATGCATTGCGGTTATGTTAACCTTCCTGCTCACTACCACGGAACATTAAAACAGTCAAGTTTAAGGATGAAGGCTGTGAACGGATTTCTGAATCAAATAACACAATCTATTAAGCGTGATATTTAAAACATTGAAAATTATTTTTTTATCGTTTTTGGTTGACAAAATGAACGGTATGTTAATTATATTTGTTATTAAATATTAAAATACCCCAAACTATGGTTACTTAAAACTAAAACTTGCGGCTGAGATTACTTAAGAATTCACTGAAAAGGAAGAAGCTGCAGCTGTTTATCCTAGTTATAATAAAATTTACAGTTTACCGAATAAGTCTAAATACTGTTAATCCATTTTAATATTTTATATACTATCTCAAACTAGGTTTATAAGTGCTTCAAACAACATGATCATAAACGTCTAAATATAGAACAAATAGAGTACAAAACAGTTGACCAAGAACGTAACACGTTCAGTAGGCAGACGCCCTAAAGTTTAGCATTAACACACAGCTCATATTACTCGACCGGTTCAGAACAAGCAAAGATACTATTTTACGTATTTGTATACCACCTAGATTGTAGAAGGAAGGGCGACTTAGAAACTGAATATAATTGTAACTAAAAAAAGTAAAAGATGTAAATTGTAATAGAAATGTACTTAACTAGTACCTCATATCATATGGAAACTTTTAACCCAAAAAAGTTTTTTTTGTTGAAACATACTCGTACTTCATTTTAAATGTTTTGTGCTTTCTAATACATTCTTAATAGAATATTGAATTTTGACTAGTCTTATTTGAGCACTCATTCCGCGAAGACGGAATACATGTAACGGAAAATCAATCCTAAATGTAAATTTAGGAATTCCAAATCGAAGTTATGAAAAAATATTTTATGTGCTCCAAGTTTTATTATAATTAAACCAAAGTATTAAATTAATTTTAAATAATATTATAATAATTAAAAAACAGGGTTCTGTAGCCGATTATGCAACTTTAATTTCATTTTACATTTTGAGTGTATCGCTCATGCGCTCAACTTGCATATTCTAATAACAATCCGTCTTGAGACCTAATCATGCAAATTAATTCGTATTGTCTTTAAAGTTCAGCAGTTACAAACGAGTATGTGTTAATTACAAGATCAGTAATAGGCCTAAGAGAAGTAATACGTGTTACGGTCTAATGGATGTGGTAGTTGAGATAGTCAAAGTTATAGCAGAGCTTGAGCTGACAACAGAAGTTCCTTTTGGCATATCTGATTTTCTTCTATGATCGCAGTGTATTTTGCTATCATACTCGGACGTCATACTGCCAATGACCTAGCTATTGTCTTGATCTTAATGTCTAGTTTGCGGTAGTTGGTTAGAATGTGGGATTATACTGCGCTCAGTTTTATGTTTAAGTTTGTATAACGATTTTATTAGGCGGTGGATGCAAATAGCGCTGTAAAACTCAATTGAAGGTTACGATTATATGTAGCGTTTCAGCTGATTGGCTTTGATTATACAAGTTCTTAAAATGATTGAATGAACCTTAAAGGCGTATTGATTTTGAGGTAAAATTAAAAAATACTGACTATTCCACTTTTTTATTGTGGACATGAAAAACTGTAAAAATATTATCAAGCGGAAGACAGTATTTTGTGACAAAACCGAAACCCCATTTCTCTTCAGTGTCTAATAAATCAAAACCATCATAAAAGCACTTAAAATCAACAAGTGTTACCACACAAATAATGCCTAAACTACAACTGATATAAAATACGCTATTGCCGAAGTCACCGAACATAATTTGTAAACCATTAACGATAATGCTGAAAGGAAAATTTTCCGTCAAATTTATGATCGAGTACATCATGAGTCATTCTCAACCAGTCTAGTCAGAGATAAAGGGAATGTCCTGTTCCTTATGGCGACTGTAAAAGTTATGGGACGCATTTTGAGTGTCCCTGTGTCTGACATAACTTTACACTACTGACAGCTTTAGGCAATGTCGCGTTTGCATGAATAAGGATTGGGATACTGAATATTATATGGATGATTTGTTGTTTTTGTTATGGATTTTACATAAAGTTACTGGATTCGTTGAATTAGGACAAAAAAGTATCTGATGATAGGCCTCAAAATTAAGTAAAAAAAATCGATTGAATGATGGTGTAAAACATAGACACGTATCTTGCCATGATAGTAATGCATTGGAGGTTGTGTTTTTGAATTAATAAGTTTATCAAGCACAGACAGAAGTTGTACTTTCAATGGTATTCTTCAGGTCTTCCATAAACTAAAAGAACATCTAGACGGAAAATGAGACTGTAAAATGAAACAATAATAAAAATTGCATGCATGCATTGCAATTCCCTCATCGCTATAAAATTTAGATTCGGATTAAAATCCAATAATAAACATAGCTGAAATGCAAAACCCGAACAATTTACTATTATACCCTCGGGCGGTACGATCTTATCTTACAGAACCAACTTAAATCTTGCTTTAACAACTTAATAATTATCACTGTAAGCCTGTAGACCACACACAGGCTTTAACAGATGTCCTCCCTCGCATTTTGATATATCGGTTGGTAGTAATAAGAAACCGGTCGAATAAGCTGTGAACTTAATTAAATAGTTAATGAAACACTTTTTTCTTATAACTTAATTCTATATTATAGTGACACTTTTATGATTATCTTCTATATGTACCCACACTGTCCATCTGCATAACTTAAACCAAAGCTTGCTATTGAGCTATGTCTCAGCTTGATTTTTGCAGGATAAATGGGTAAGGTCTATAGTTTTAGCTTTGAGTTACGGTTTAAATATAATTTAATTTTCATTTCATTCAAAAAAAAAATATCTGAAAATATAATTGAAACTAAAAAAGCCATAAATATTACTCAATTTTAAAACCTGCGGTATAGAACGCTGGCTATTCGAACATTGAGTCGTAAATCACGCGTCGTACAAGGAGCAAGCGTGGGCTCAGACAGTTCCTTGAGGCACTCCAAACCAGTAGCGGTATTCCTTTTGATTCCTTTATTGGTAGAAACTTCTATATTCTTATTAAAAAAACGTCACAAACCAAGGGATGTAATTATTAAGTAGGTATAACATATTCACTTGTCGTTAAATGGAATTGTTTTATGAGAGGTTTTTATAAAATGCATTTGTGTCGTAGTTTATCTACGTAGAGATAAATGTGTGTTTATTAATAAACTAGATATATAAAATTAAGATGTTTTGCATGTTCTTTTGCTATAAATCCATAATTTACTGGCTTCTTGTCACTGAGCCTCAACTAAGGAAGACTTACACATTACTGAAATGTGTACTATGTCTAAATTTAATAATTTAAATAATTATATATAGAACTCTTTATTTAATTCATTTTTAGGCTATAGATAAAATATTAAATGGCATTAATATCATCAAAAATTAAAAAAAAACCATGGAAACGGGTAATTTTTGTTCGTTCCCTTATTATGTATCTGTTACGGCTGGAAAATTTACTTTCTCAAGTCAAACTATGCGCCTTTTACAAATAATTATAGTGACAAGTTTATTTGTAAGTAGTAAATTAATTTTAATGGCATTATAATTAGTGAGCGAGAAAATTAGACCATAAAATAAATCGAATACTCAACGCATTAATTAAAACAAATAAATAAAAATGACTTTTACGCATCCTCTTCACAGCTTCGTTAGAGACCGTTCTACTTAAAAGCGAATAAATTTTTAATAGCCAAAGGACAACTGTAAAAAACATCAAATTTAACAACCGTAAAATTCCAAATTAAATAACTGAAATGTTAGATCATAAAAATACAAATGTAGACAATAGACAAAAAGTATATTTAGAAGCTGTTACTGATACAAGTGACTATTAAGTGTTTTACGATTCTACATAACGTTTAGTGGACGGTGCGGACGCGTGGGACGTCGTTTATTATCACAACGTTGAAGCCATTTGATTTATGCTGTCACTATTTTTGAATACATCTCTTTAAATTTACGAGCGTGTTCAAATAGTGCTTACGTTTCAGTGGCTTTACATGTGTTTTTGATTGGTTAAGCGGTTAATTTTGTAATGAGGTTTTCTTTGTAGCAATTGATTTGATGGTGTTCTATGGTAGGCTCAATAGCTTTACATGTGGGATCTGAGAGTATTATGTCACTTAGCCCTGAACTTGTGTCAGTAACATTAATTTGAAGGACGAGGCAGAAGATGGTCTGATGAACATTCATAAATAGATCACAAAATTAAATCTTAGCAGCCTATTTTGATCTGCAACTTTCAGATTTCAAATAAATCTTTATCAAATTGGTTACAGAATCTATGAATAAGATATGAAATTAATTTTTTTTTTATTTTAACCCGTCTTAAAATATCTTCAAGTATCTTAAGGACATTTTGCTATTTAAGCTATCAGTAAATGACAACGGCTAATTGATTTTATGCATTTTAAACTAAGTCGGCGACACTATAGTCCTTATCCTAAGTAGACCACTAGCCATAATCGTTAATATAAGTGTAAATTACAATTGCAATAATGCTGGCAAAATTGTTGGAAAGTAAGAACTATCGCCCACTGGTGATATAACAATAAGTCTATTAACATAATGTTTAAAACTAATAGAAAGTATTACCTTTTTTTGCTCTTCATGTATCATGTAGTTTGTAAAAAATGCACGTCTTCTAATCTAAAAGTAGAATACATCTAACAAATAACTAAACTAGTAACGGAAAAAATTACTAGTAAATGGATATAAATAATTTGGTGAGCGAGTAGGTGATGAATTAAAACTGCTGTGGAGCAGTGATAAGTTGATTAGATCCAGTAACAACGACAACATGCGTGAATTAGTATCTAGGTCAATCACAATTCTGGAGGAAAGAGATGCTACTAGGCACTAGAAATTAAATACATTTGTTTTGTTGTCCATGAGAATTTTAATAATTATTTTAATCCAAATACCGAGCAATCATCACTCACATGCATCATAATTTAAACCATTTGGAAATTGTCCAATAAGGAACAGATCAATTCTAATACGACAGTATTTGAGGTCGAAAGATGACTCAAGCCACACGCTAAGGGCGACACGCAACAATATAATATGAAATACTTTATAACCCGGCAATGCATGTTTTCTATGGGTCCGATTTAAATAATTTTAATTTCATCTAAAATATAACAGCAATCAGGTAAACAATACATACAATTTAAGAAGTACGAGTTGACAGTTGGATTAGAAAGACTCGGAGAAAATAATCATTGATAGTTTTTAGAATCTTTTTATATTTGATTTTATTCACTGTTCGTCAATTTTTAAATGCTTTACATATCGCAATATATCGACAGTTCAGGCTATGATTACTATCGATAAAGAGCGATTATCGCTTTGAACTTCACTATCTTCATCAGCAAGCACAGCTCCATGATTGATTAGCTTAATTACATCGTTATTCGCTTCATTAAACCTTTGTACGGCGTCTTTTATTACATTATGGTTATTGATACTCCCACATGACAAAGATGTATGTTTCAATCGGTTTCTTTGATGGCAATTTTATTTATGAATTGTTTGATTCCTATTTTGGAACAGTTTGTGGGTTTATTAGAGAATTCGATGACTTATTCATTCTTATGTCTTTATTGTGTAAATACTGATTAACGTTTATGAATAAATCATTACTTTAACTTTACCCAGTATCTTATATACACCTAGCATATTCAGATACGATTAAAATACCGGATATAAAACTAATGCGATAGAATTTACTGCGGCTATTAATTTATTTGTAAGTACTTTTAATCGGATATCTTTATAGTATGATGTCGTGTTTTTTTTTAGCATTTGTTTGCCTAAATTAGTTCCTTTAACGTGGGACATCAATTTAACATTAATCCATTAGTGTTAAAATTGATGTCCCACATATTATTTACCGTAATAATCACAGAAGCTGATAAAGGCACATGTTTTCTTGCAGGACTTTAAAATAATTATAAGTAATAGAAGTTAATAACCAAGACGATGAGAAACAAAGGACTGTGCACTCCCATAAAAATCCCCACACATGCGGATCGGAAGTGCACACGAAATTTATTCAATGTTAATATATCACGCAGTAGTTACACCCAGCAGTAGACAAATGTGTAGGACAATAGAAGCTTTATCGTTTTGTGTCTAGTTTATTTCTGGAGTCACCAACGAACCGTGTGCGGTACGACCGATTTGAGCAATTTGTTTCACGTCGCGACGTTTATAATTAACGATATGGTGGATATTTTAATAACAGAGTTATGATGCAATTTAGAGAATGATTGGGAGATTCAGTTTGATGGGTCTTGAGCTTTGGATTAATTAATAGTGACTATGAAGTGAATGTCAGTATTAGTCACTAGGTAATCTAAGCTTCTAGTTTCAGTTGCGATATTATTAATTAGTTCTGTTATAAATCATTCTTGATTTTCTGGACTATAAACTCTTTAAAGATTTTCCTTTACAATTACAAATTGTTGTCTTTTTGTATTTTAAATATTTTTTTCTTAAATCAGGTCATCTCCAGGTGTAAATTGAAATAATATTCATTTTTGTCAAATAACGTTAAGTCAAACAATCTGATAAATACATTATTGAGTGTTTCGATTTAGGTTCAGTCGTGTACGCGTCGAATAGAACCCGTGTCGTTGACTACAATTGGAACCACGTTATCCTCTTTGATACATTCACTCGTATCTTTTGTTTTCGCATTTTCTTGTTTTGTTATGTTATGTAATGTTCTGTAATTGTCTGTATTTAGAGTATGCACAAGCAAATTTGTACTCTATTGACACCTTATTTGTATAGATTCGGTAACATATTTGCTTGTTTTTTGATGCGTGCGTTGGACTAGATTCTTTAATTAATTACGTTTAAAATTTCTTTGATGCTAGTGACAATAGAACAAATAGGTTTCTATTGCTTGTCGGTGTGTTTTACGAACTGTGAAGGAGAAATTATTAAAGAGTGTGTGTGAGAGTTAATGTTGCATATCTTAGTAAAACAAATGCTGTGATGAGCTAATAAATTAGTGGCTGTTTGTCGCAAACCGCTTCGCAGTTGTGTTTGTCTCAATATGGATGTGTTCAGTCGTTTTTTACTCTCACTGGCCTAGTAAGTTTTGTTTTCCCATGTAGATAGAGATAGACAATATAGTTTTGTTGCTTCTATCAATGAAAGAGATATTTATTTAAGTTTGTAAAACGTGTAAGTAATTTGATTTTATTATTATGATAAACTTTTCATTATACGTACAATGAAAAGTTTATCTATGCTTTTTGAAGATGCTATACGACTTTATAACTCACTAGGTAATTAAAAGACCATGGTTCAAAAGTACGTTGAAGATACTAAAGGATTAATCTTGATTAGTAGAATTGATTCGCGATCGCTCATAACTTCAGCGGAAACGTGATCAAGTGCTAACAAATCAACGCTATTCGAATGATAGATATAAATCGATATTATTTATCTCGATTACTGAGTTCGCAGAACTTCGACTCGAGGCCCGATGTGCTGATGGCGGGCTTAAGTGAAATGTTGTGACGTTTAGATAGAGCAGCTACTGGGAATATTATTTGAGTGGTTGACTGATCTGAAGTAAGTAAGAGTACTGTAGTCGAACTTAAACGTGATAAGCAAAACAAAGCATTATATAATATAATACCGGCCTATATATGCCCCAGTTCAATGTAGAGAAGGAACGGGCTTCACATTTGTTTATTGCAGGTTGGCGATTTCAGTTTCAAATTAATGGAATCCAGGTTTCCTCGCTATATTACTTCACCGATGGTTATTTTTTGGGATTTGATTATGCATGATAGGGTTTCGTTAAGTTGGTAAAATGCAAAAAGTCTAAAAGTTCGTTAGTTAATATATCTACAAAAAATGACATTCAGTATGACGTGCATGTATGTTTACAAATTAAACAAATCCATTAATTAATATTCATCTATATTAATATTTATGATTATATTAATCACATAAAAGGATTTGTTTGAAATAAAAAGTTATCGCCGACATAAAGTGTTGTAATTTGTCAATAATATTCAACATCTGGCGCCAAACCAATTAGATCTACAGATTTAAATTTCACAACATCGAAATCTGATGATTTCAAAAAGTCGTAAACTAGATAACTAAGAAATCTTGTGATGTGTAATAAAAAATAAGTTAAACAGGAGATCAAAGGCTTTCCGTTCGATGATAAAACGTGGGATTTGGATAGAATAAACATACACGATGTGAAAGTATGTGCTTTCATTTTCTAAACCATCCTTGTATGTGAATCCCTTTGATTCGTAATGATCAAGTCTTATTTTTCATTCACACTGAGAATGGTTGAGTATTTAATCGTGATAGTCTATTAATAATATTATTTAGCTTCAATAATGAATAAGTTCTAACGGTTGTCGTACCTAAATCAAGTACTGTCTTACAAGAAACAGGAGATGCACTCACTAAAGCGGATCTTGGAACCTCGATACTCAGAACACTTGCATCCTGTTCAAAATCCTGACTAATACAGATAACGGCGCTTGGCAGGTATGGAAGGATATCATAAATATTCCCGAGTAGGTAACACCACAGTACCAAATGGTAAAGACATAACTGACCTTATATCAAATTGTGACCTTATGACAAATGCAAATCTCCTATGATACATACAGAGTGATAGGGTGGTGAACAACCATAGTCAAACGCTTTTGAATAAATAAATTACGTCAGATAATTTTGATAGCTAAGAAGAATTGCTTTGCAGATTGCAGAGTCTATAAATGGAATATGATTAAACAAAACTATCTCACGATACGCCATCGTAGGAAAATAAAGCAAACGATCTTTTTTTGTTTTTGCAGAGATTTTTGCAGATATATAAATCAAATTCCAGAAAATCTAATAATTAGTCGTGATTAGATTTATTTATTAGTTGTATTTTAGACCTCATCTGACATATCTTTCGACAAGCTCAATACAAACCATACATACCTCTATGTCCACAATCCATAATGGGACACCATTTATCTCAGCATTAAGACCACTCGATAAAGCCACTTAGCAAATTTAAGAGCAGTGGTTTTCACACCTAAGGTTACCTAACCTACAGTTAAGCTGCTTATCATAGCTGCTCATAATAGCTATCTCGATAAACACCAGTATAGTTTTGATTTATTTTGGCCTGCTATCGATTCTCAGTTCATTATGCCGATCTGGTTAGGTGTTGGCGCCAGGCAGGTTTTAAACGATAATTGTGTTATGAAGATTGTGCCGATAAGTTCGGTGGTACATATTGTAGGTATTTGTTTCTAAATGTTGCAGTTGGGGTTGGTCGGCGGCCAAGGTGATTTTCTGGATAAGGCCGCTTAAAGTGCTGATACTTATGTGTTTTCATAAAATTTATAAAGCTACTCAACCATACTAAATTAAATTTTTAAGGGACAATAAAAAAATCAGAAACCTCGCGTACATACATATAAAAAAGCAACCGAATTGAGACCCACCTCCTTTTTGAAGTCTGTTAAAAATAGAGTTTAGATAGCCTAGAATACTATGCTAGTTTGCGATACTTTGCCCTTTTGTCGAAGTGACATGATAATACTTAGTGACTATATTTCAAACAATTATTTTGTATGGTGACTAAACAGTTTAGGAAACCTATTTCAACTTTATATACTATTATAAAAAATGGTAAAGGCTTCTAATTCTGCAGATCACGCCACTTGGTCTCACGCTATATTTTTTTCGTCTTTTATTTTGAACCCCGTTCATTGGTCTATTTAATCCTGCTTAATCATCTAATGAACGCTTGTTCGTAATAATCAGAAAATACACAAATAATTTATCGATATCACTAGTTATGTCAAACTTTCTGCAAAAATTGTTAATATATCCACGATGAAGATAAAGGTGTAATCTAATTATCTACAAGTTTACTGCCTTACGCGATAATAGTTCATCTAAATGTTTTAAACCGATTGTACCGTTACTATATCTTTGAAATAATGATATTTCAGGGATGATTTAATAGATAATGATATTAACATCCACTAAATCCCTTCATAAAACCTGTTAAGTCCTACTTACATTTTAATATAATTTTCTTAGCACAGCTAATCTCATATCGAGCCTCCAAATACCCATGTCAGAGCCTTAAGCCCAGCGAAACCGCCCAGTTGTTGTTATCAAGATGTGTATATTGTGCCATAATAGGCCAGAACTGATAATAGTTAATTGTGGCACTAAGTTCTCACTACGCGCAAGGCTATCGGCAGGCCCTCGATAACAATACCACTTGGGTAATAATTAAGTGATTTCACTTTTGGTTTCGACAGCTCTGATTTTAATTAATGTTCTGCTTGTTCGGCCCCTTTTATTTGGATGATTATCTTATTTGCTACTGCTGTTGTGTATTAAAATTGATCTACATTAATAAATTTAGAGGCTGTAGGTACTGGTTAAATAAGTGATAATTCAATTTTGATACCTAAATTATTTTGTAATTGTTGGTAAAGGAGATGTTCTTGAACTTCTCCTTTTATTCCTCCTTGGTTTATTATACTGTGCTTCTAGATAATAGTCAAGTATTCTTAGTTTACTTTGCAACAATGTTTCTGTAATCCAAATCCAAGAAATTAGGTCCACCCATTTGAGAATTGGTTACAAAAACATGAACATCAAAATTTTATTGTTAATCGCATTTGGATGCATCCCAAGTTCTCAAATCCCCTTAAAGGTCGGCAGAACAAAATTATCCCTAATAAATACTGCCACTGATCTCACTTCATAATTTCATGTAAAGTTTTGATAGCTGGTGTTATGAACCATGTTTCGGTCTCCGGTTTGCTTCTCAAATTATTTAATGTCACTTGAATTTTAATCCAAATTATAATCTGTTAAAGTTAATGCTAATGTTGGAGACATCTTTCATAAGAATTTGAATTCAATTTGTTTAATATTTTACTTTCTTAATAATTTGAAGTGATTTCATCTCTTTAAAATTTTCCCACATTATCTAGCGATCCGATTTTTTAAATAGACCAACAGTACCTACATTATTTTTAGTATCGTTATTGTTAATAAATTCGGTATAATCCCTCCTAGAAGTAGCGTTGGCTCATATCCACGTGTTCGCACCACTTTGGAGCCAAATAGTTCTTCTTGAAAGGGAAAATCCATTCAATAAAATACAGTGTGTACGTGATTTGATTTGATCTTTCAGAGGAATAGAGATATCAATTGTAATAAGTAACTGTATTCTAAATATATGTGGCCTAAGACTCTAGGGACTTTTTTGATGTTAAGAAAAGTTTGAGTTCCTTTTTTAAACTTTTTTGATTATTGTAGCTATTTCTAAAATATGCTGGGTCAACTTCCAGTCTCACGTAACAATACTGAATACAAGTTAGAATTTGACGACCATCTGAATTTGCGCATGACACATGTTTACAGCCAGGTCTAACGGGTTTCTTAGCTTATTTTGCAATAGGTTTTTGTAAGTATATTATTTTTTCTTAATATTATAAATTCTGGATATTAATAAAATATTTTGGAGAGACAAGATTCCGATTTTTGGGCCCTAAAAGTCGTAATTTTCCTTTTTAGTTCGTTAACCTTGTTCCAAATAGTCTACTATAGCGTGTATTGACATTCAAAAGTGAAAGCCTTATTTTTTGCATATGGACATAATTCGTATCATTAGTTGTCGGGCGTTGTAAATTATAACATATTAAGATCTGTGCACACGCGATCCGCCGACTGGTTGTAACGCGAACACCACGCAAATTATGTAGGGTGTGGCACAAGTTTCAGCAACACACCTTGTAAAGTTGGTTAAAAGGCTGATTATATTATTAGACCTGTTAATGCTGTGATTGATCGCTTTATTGTCTGCAGCAGACAATTTCATGACAGATCGAGGATAAATTTTGTAAGTACCATTTAAGATGTGCTGCTCGTGTGGATTTATATTGAGATGTCTTGGAATATGATTTAGAAGGTAAATTTTGTGATAAGTAATAGACATTGAAGATTTTGAATCCAAATAAGTTATTTTAATAGAAACGAAACGCTAACTAACATAATGGGGCGTAGGCAGATAGCGTACATCACATAAATCCACGTCGCTCGCCGTCACTGGGGCCACACCCACAAATCGGACGACCCGCTCAATGATTGACATAATAGTTGTTTTGACTCGGGTGTCCAGCCTTCGTTTGTTGCTATTTCGTGTTACCGGCACTTCTTCGAGAAGTTTCTGACAATTGCGTTATATAGTTCCACGCATTGTGTTAATTTTTTGCAACATGGTACAAATGGTTTAATTAGTTGCTAAGAAGTTTTCCTTGAGAGTAACGCGCCACATACGCCTATTTAGAAAAAAATGGCAAAAAAAAATAATTTAATCAAAAATCATTTGTCATAATTTCAAACACATAGGTCATAAAACAAAAGAGTTCACGGTAAAGCGTCGTTTTAATCACAGAGACGAGATTAGTAAAATTTTCTTTTATGTCTTTTAATTCACCTCTTTTTACGTAATTAGGTATAATCTTTGCTTTCACATTATACTTTCCTCTGCGGAAATTAGTAAGAACATGCTTCCTAACCACTGACCAATTCGCACTTCAACCAAAATACTCTTTCATTCACCCCACAAACAATAACCCTTAATCTCCATAATAGAAACAAACAAAGCTAATTAATTTATACTTGGCGATCGATCTACTATCAAGATAGTGCACTCACCGGTGTCGAGTGTCTAACCGTTGATCAAGGACGCAAGGTATTGTCAGCCCTGTGCGCTGATACCAAATATTTACATAAGTAAACTTAGTCCTGAATTATTAACTGGTTTAATTAGATATTATGACTGGTTGTTAACTCTGAGTTAGCATACGATTTGTGCATGATCTAGGCTTTTTGTGGTTGCAGGTGATATTATCGTTTGGAAAATATATTTGCTTTGGTTTGTAATTAAGATTCGTGCATGTGATATTTCTTGACCTTTGATAATTACAAGAGTTATGACTTTTCAATGTACGACACGTTTTCAATTAGTTATGGTAAGTAGAAAATTAAATAAACAACGTGCAATTTTTAAATTGTTACATATACCATGTCATTTTAATCGATTTCAGGATAAAATACATTTTTGTAGGTAATATGATATTTCTTACCTACTATAAAATTCGTATTAAATAAGTTCTTTATAATATTCATTACTCGACCATCACAGTTGAGAATTAAATAAATCTCGAGTGCTGCATTTGTTTTTTGTTAGCAAAATAGAACATATCATAGCCTGGTCAATAAATGAGATACATTAGTTAAAACGAGTACGGTCATAATTATCTCGCTCCGAACAATACAGTAGTCTTAACTACGGGCAGATAGAACAGAATCTCTACAGTTAAGTATAAACTGTTATAGGTAACTACAGTAAATTGTATGTAATTACATTGTATGGATAAGTAAGTTAATGTTGGAGAATTGGAAAAGTTATCGACGGGTAAGGTGCTCAAAAAGTCTTAGAATCTGATTAAATTCATTGACTTTTTTATACTCATAAATTTTCTGAAAAATAAGCATGTAACTTAGCAATAAGCTTTTACTAATAAAGTCACACAAGATTGCGTTAAGTGTTGTATTTTGATTTATAATGAATATACTGGTATGCAGGTTTGCCTAGTTCGGGAGTCAGAGGCTTGACTGAACAGTTGTAAAAAATATTTATGTAAGTTATTTCTATTATTTATTAAAAAAAAAAAAAAAAAAAAACAAAAATTTATTATTATTATTACTGGATCCAGACTGCCAGACTAAAAGAATTTCCTGATAAACTTCATAACAATCCGGCAATACCGGCCTATTAATTATCAAGCTGCAGCATAACTCAGCATTCTTTTTAAAAAATATTTTTTAATATTAACACTTATGGTTGAAACTACTTTTCGCAGTTAAAATATGACTGCAAGAACCATACTCTTAGGAATTATTAATTTCTTTAAATCTTATTACAACATTAAGGTTATAATTACATATTAGTTTTACCCGTATAAGGCTCGATAAACACTCAAGAAAATATCTTAAAATATTCAAGTAATTAAATTGATTACAGAGTCATTAAATCTCGAAGTATCTAATGCCCAGTACGTGTGCCTTATTACACAATTATCTTATAAATTAGTTATTAGTGAAGTAAATGCTGCTTTTACAACCAATTTGACACCGGAATATGTTAAACTAACACTTTAATTCAATTTTGCTGTTTTATTATTAAGTACATTATATGTAATACTAGCTGTCCCCCGCGACTTTGTTCGCGTGTTTTAGTTTCAACGGTTACTCATTTTTGTAACATTTTTCATTTATGCTCTGCTCCTATTGGTCGTAGCGTGATGTTATATAGCCTTCCTCAATAAACGGACTATCCCACACAAAAATAATTTTTCAATTCGAACCAGTAGTTCCTGAGATTAGCGCGTTCAAACAAACAAACAAACAAACAAACAAACAAACAAACAAACTCTTCAGCTTTATAATATTAGTATAGATTTATACTAACAAAAAAATTGTAAATAAACCCAAACAAAACTCGTAGACATGCTTAATAAGGGATTTGAAAATACAGCGGTTTGATCTAAGTTCAAAAATGAAGCTCAAAGTTGCCTGTTTAGCTAAATAGCACACAGAGACACAATTTTGAACGGAAATCGTAAAAGCACCTACTCGTATACAATGTCTTTCATGCAGAATACTGAAAAGTCAATCAGTTTTAAGTCGCCGTTAAGTCTCATGCTTTCTCGGACACTTTAAGGTTTGAAGTAGCAACAGTTATACATTTAAAAACTTCTTAAAGTTAAGTTGCGTTTCTGTGTTCGGGGGTATGTTTAGTGCTTAAGCCTTATTTTATTCACCATTTTCCATATCAGTATCGTATGTAAATACGATACTCTGCAGTGGAATAGTGTCTATCAAACCTTTGACATTTTAATTCAATGCCTCCATGCATTTAAACTTTCACTATCCACGCCAAACACAATGCAACATTGAAATACATTCACATACTATTAACCTTACACGCGGTCACGTTCAAATAATTCTATTTTTACGGTATTTTCGGCCCCCAAACCTTTTGATATCGCTCACGAGTTAGTCGGTTCGGGCCTTTGATCTCTCTCGGTGGCCGCCACATAAATTCTAAGTGACAAATTACTGATCAGTAGAGCAATGTTTGGGCGGTCTTTGTTTAAACGATAAAAATTTATGCTTTATTAGTAATGTTGATTTAATTTCGTAATTAATGTATGGTTGTGTTGTAACCTTGTTTACGTAATCGTGGGAACGATATTTTAATGGAGGGTCATAGTTATTAGTTTGTGTTTATAAGGATCACAAGAGATTTAAACAACACATCTTGGTGACAATTCTGTTAACACTATAATCAAGTAGGTACTTACCTAGACTGGGCTTGGCTGGATTACTTGATTATTGCATGACCGCAGAAATTTGTTCCGACCGTGGATTTTTGTGTATTAATAATATTTACTTTAAATAAAATATGGTAGCTCTTTATTTTTATTGTTTGCGTATTTTATATGCTATCTTTAACGTGGTTAATTGTAGCGTAATGTAGCGGCTCAATACTTAGCGTTTAGCTAATTGAAACAGCAGTTGTAATTTATATCAACAAAAGAAGAACGAAGAACGTTCGCAAAACAAAAAGGACATTGTATAATTCGATTACAAAAATGAATTTATTTTATCTGAAAATAGAGTTCAATGTTAAAAAGTGTAAAACGTTATCCGCTCTATGTTTACTTCACTTCGCATCACGAGAGCGCACGGCATTGCCAATTAGGTACACTTTTCTGCAGTATTTACTAACCTTCAAAATGAAACCAACTTGTACTTACAAATACGTTTATAACAACCTCCGATCTAGCAACGCCAACCCCAAGTCAAGTTCATTGGTAAAAACTGCACAAGTATAAGCATTGTACAAATATTGTTGGTACGAAAACAAAATAGTGTTCGCATCGTGGGTTTATGATTGTAGAAGTAGTGAGCCGGCGCCGGCGCGCGCGCATGCCGCAGATGTACTAAACTATTTGTTGTGGTATAACATTATCTATTTAAATTTTGTGTGAGATTATATCGTTGATCAAAATAAAATGTAAACAGACATACAAAACATCTTAGCAGGTTGTTTTTAAACTTTTTACTATCCCACTGCTGGGCAAAGGTCCTACAATTTGAACCAGGTTCTTTTGTCAGAACTTTTAACAGGCTAGAATAATATATTAATTATTATCTTATGATAATTAGAAAATATTTTCTTCTAATAAATTTCGTTTGTTTTTTGTTTCTGATAAATAATTTAACTTTAAACTATGTACCTACTTATATTATTTTGCCTGTACTATATATCATATTATTAGTAAAATAGTTTTAATTCACAATTTTCGCCACATTTGCTTTTTTAAATATAATTCAAAGTCCAATTTATTTTCAATAAAATAAGAATAATATGTTTACTACACCCTACAAAATGTTATTTACATTAATACAACAGTGTAAGTCATTGACCTTTTTCAGAATGCTAAAGTTATGAAAACAATACTAAATTGTTTATAACAATTAGTTGGAACGACGTTAATAGTAGTAATAGTTTTGAATAAATACTTTAAGTTTATATAATAATTATTATTATGTAAATAACTTCTTCCTGTGCTTATTTAGCGACTTAAACAATAAATTATTTTAACTGTAAATATTGATATTTTCAGATCGCCTAATTGAATTGTTTCGAGGCTTGTCTTAAGATAAAGATAAAGATAAAAAATAAAGATATTTAATTTGTCCAAGATTTTGGCAACTATTCCTAAAAGGTATACGATACGATAAAAAACTTCTACTTGCAACTATTTTGCAATCTATAATCTAAAAATGAATCTCTGAATGTGTTGCTAAGCGCAATTCTCGAGAGCAGCTGAACCGATTTTGCTAGTTCTTTTTTTAGAATATTCCCTGAAGTACGAGGATGGATGTTATGGAGAAAAAAAAAATTAAAGAATCTACTGTTACGGTCAGCTAGTACTAAAATAATACTCAAAAATGAAAGCCCAACCATGAGTTTTGAATTGTAAATATAAACATCTGAATATCACATTTCGAACATCAGAAATTCAGAATAGTTTTGTTTTTATCGTACCTACTCGGAGTAGCACACAAATCTTAATCCACATTACCTAATGTTTACTTGGTCAATAGTAACTAATGAAAGCTCGTTATCTACCTAAAACCAAGGCCCAATGTGAATATTGGGTACTATATTATAGTTATTTAATTTTAAAACAATACATTTTCATGAATTTTCTATTTATCATGATGCGAACTTAACTTTTTTTATCTGAAACCGTAACTGTCACAAATCAAAGGCCAATAAAAATACCATTAGTAATGAAAGAAATAAAAGCGATAGTAGACGCGGTAAAGCTCGTCGTCCACTAGAGCGTATCATTGTGAAATACACACAATATAATAGTGGAGGCAACATCAAACAGTGTTACAGCATTGATTGCTTCATAAATCGCTGATAGGATCTCCATAGTTGTATGACGTTACGGTCCAGTGATAAAGGGCATTAATAGCCGTAAATCTGTTAAAAGGGTTCGGTTTATTGCTTCGTTTCGATTTCATAACATTTTATTATGATTTTAATAATTATGTACATAAAAAGTAAGTACATAGGTATCTATTATAAATTATATTAAATATTATACTATTATTAAATACTATTCTATTAAAAATTTGTATAATATGCACGTATAAAATGTATAATCTTCTCTGGTACTCCGAAGTGTATAATTTTGAATTTGCAAAAACTAACTTAGGATTTATAGGATACCTCCCGTCGACCACATAATTCGGCATGATCGATTCAAGATAGGTCGTCACAGGTGAAGGAAAAAATCCCAATAAGTAATTTGTGGTTTTGTAACATAAAAAAATATGTTTTTTCCATTACAAACTTGTATTTACGATAACCGTAACGAACAGCCAATTACGGAACCCTCGTTGCGCGTGTCAGACTCGCACTCGACCAGTTTTTTTTTTATTTAATGTGGACAAATACTATTATTTAATATAAAATAAGCAATTAACACCTATTTAGACATTACTTTAAATGATTGTCAAATAATAAAAGTAAACGTTAATAATAGAATCCATGTTGACAATATTTATAAAGGTGTGAACAAATATGTAATTGGTATAGGGTTGTCAAATTATTAATCGCTGTATATAAGTTTATTTTATTATTAGACAATATTTGGAGGAAGAGTTTAATGTTACGATATTAGACAGAATTGTTCTTGCGTCACAATCGAACAATATTTCGTTGCGTAATGGTCAGTTTAGCTTTTAGCACCAGATATTTAGATTTTATTGAAAACCATTTTGGTTTATCATTTATAAAGTACGGTATTTCGATTGCTCTTTCAGAAATTCAAGACAACTATCAAAAACAACACTTCAATAATAATGATCGGTATCATTTTATCGATTCAATATTGTTTCTCGAATCATTCAAACCAGTTCACAGAATTCGCACTCCACATTCCAAAACTTGACACCCAGTTATAATTTCGCACCTCTAGTTCAGTAGCTAACTGCACTTTAAACACACTAGATTACTTATAATTCAATAAACCTTACTTTGTCCATGAAACTGTGGCTATAATTCACTAAACTTGTTTCATTTCAGTGAATAATTACTTAAAGATCAGGTTAAATTCAAAATCTGTTTTAGTGTTGCCAATTAAATTATACAACACCTATGAAATAATGTTACAACAAACTAAAATAATATAAAATTTTATTATCAAATCTTCTACTTAAATACACATAGCCTTAGCTACTTTTTTGCATAGTTCTTATGGAAGAATAGACTTGATGATTAATGTACAGTTTGCCTACAAACTCTTAATTCCTGCATTTTAATATCTGGTGACAGCCCTACTCCTTGACAGACAGACAGACGGACAGACATGCGTAGGCGCCGCACGTCGCGCGCTTTGACTGAGCGTTCACCTTACCGGGCAGGGCTATTTGTTTTACAAAAATGCAAAATTCCTGGTGTATGTGTCAATCAATTGACGACGCACTAGAGTTAAAATTAAACTCTTTTTACGGATATAGCATTCGTAAGTGTATTGTTTTCCTTGATCGGTAAGAATCGAGTTGGATCATCAGTCCGAAAATAGGGTTACCACTCAATTCCTCTATGTTTTGCAATATAGGTACAATAAGTTAACTTTTAAGATGAAAATTCCAGTGACTGTTGGCTTGTATTAAAGTATAACTCGGTCAGATGCTTATACTCTTAAATACTGCCAGTATTACAGATAGTCTAGTTTTCGAGAAGAAAACAGCGGAATACGAAACGTCTTTTGATCAACAATTTTCTAGATCTGATCAGCCTGAGCAGTCGTCCCTTACGCATAAATAATATGGCTGGCTTACCGATACTATAATAGTTTGTCGGTAGCCACAGTGGCCAGTTGATGCTTGTGGCCGTCAACAAATTAGTGTTACAATATATTAGCAAGTATACCTATTTTATACATACCTATAATACGTACCTAGGTACATAATATGCAAACCTTATTTTTACAATGAGCTCAGTATGTGTGGTCAGGTGTCGAGCAAAATATAAATGAGTTGCAATACCTCTTACTCGTGAAATACAAATGTGTATTCAGCCATACACTTTTAAAATTAAATCACACCAGCCCATTCATGTTGTTTTATAACAAAAAAGTCGATAACGAAAAACCAAACAAGGTTTCTGTTTAAAGTTTAATATTCAGATCGCGTGCGAACAAAACGCGAGCAGTAAGTCTTAAACAATATAAAGGTTGGCTTGCAAGGTTTACAATTTTCACAAAATAAAAAAGGTAATTCTCACTGAAAGAAGTCCAGTGGATTTTTAAGGGTTTGTTTTCTTCATTTCCAAACGAATACCGAACTGAACTCTAAGAAGTTCATCATAGCTGTGCTGTGGTCTTGAAGTTCTAAGTTCAAAGCCTGAGCGCCACTGCGAGCGGAACGGACCTCACACATAGTCCGTTTAACTTGCAACAGAAAATTTGTTGGGAGTGCTTTCAACCAAGAAAAACTTGATCCAAAGATGCTCAGCGAGTGAAACTAATTAAGATCGTAGTCGGTCTGTTGACAGAAACGGAACAAATAATAAAAATAATCAAAGCGATTTCATAGTTGAAGTTAAACACGGGCGACGAGTCCTCCCCCATTTTCATTTTGCAGTAGAAGTCCGGCTGTTATCATGCCTAAACATTCACCGTCACTCATGAAAAAAAAAAAAATTATATGTTGTGAAGCCCTAGACCCTACGCTAGGATGTCCTACGTCGGTTAAGTCTAACCCCCACAGTCCTGTTAGTTTCTAAAGATATCTTTTAATATTATAACGATAATGAGTTGCCTTATAGAGGTATATTAATGACAGCTTTAGTTTTAAATAGTCAATAACCGAATTAGTTCTTTACATTCATGGAACAGTTGATAATGAAATAAGGATAATTTAATTCTTAATTTGAAATATGGATATATCCATAATTCATGTTACCAATATTTAGGCACCTGCATTATATTTATAATTTATTTTCAGCTATCTCTATCCCAGTTATTAAGCCTTGTATCATAATCATTTCCTGTCTTCATATACCAATGCAATGTAATGAGAATACTAACAAACTCATAAACCCCGCGGATCAGGCTGTAACTGTGTCATTCGTTCATAATAAATTCTTGCATACGCCAAATCTATTGCACCCTTTTTATCATATACTTACATAAATAACGACTCTAGTTCTGTTTAAAACGGGGCCAGCATAACATTATGAGCAAAAGTTGTACTATAACATAAATCAGTAATACACGTGTTATGAACAAATGCATGGTTCAAAATAGTTGTATATTTTCAATTCCTGATTGCCATCGAGCCTATTCAAAGGTATCGATTTTGAAAATCGATAGCAAATCGCGATTAGATCGCATCGATAAATATGTCAACTTACTACCAAAAAGCGTGGTCGAAATCCAGACATAATAGCAAACGTAATTCGGCTGAGTGCCTTGTAATAAGGTTTCAGGCTTCAAATTATGAATTTAAATGTAAATACCCGAGACCGAAATTCGTCTATTTCTGCGCCTTTAACTGTCTTAACTGTTAAACATTAAAATACTCAAAATATAAATATGAAATCGATTCGTGAAGTATATATTTTCGACTTACTTATATTTTAATTTTAAAATACATGTTGGTCATTATATCTAATAAGAATATTTTTTGATGTATAGAATTAATTCTTAATTCTTTATTGTACACGTAACACATAAAACAGTAACAGGGTTAACAAGATTGCTAGTAATGTGAATTCCACCTACATTGCTAGTAACCTTTTTAATAAAAAAAAAAAAAAAAAAAAAAAAAAAAAAAAAAAAAAAAAAACAGTAATAAAATAATAAATTTTATGTACATAGGCGAGCTTAACTCAAAATTGAGTTCTCTAACAGCAAACCTTTGAGTGGTAGAGTGATTAAAATATCTAATGAGGATAGGAGATGCTAAGACAGACATTAGATGCTTCAGTTCTGCCTTTCATTTCTCCCATAAATTCAAATATTTTTCTATCTCTTAGCACCCACAGCGATTTCTGAAGTTAGCACTGCATTTTGAATATGAACTACGTCGGTTTAACACTTTATGCATGCACCGCAATAAATATTCATGTTTTGAGTAGCCGGCAACTAAGCTCTGTCATAAAACCCGTGACAAATTCATCGGGTGGATATCAAAATTGAAGCGATTGGTTCTTAAGTTATAAGAGACAGCGTATAATACGTGTATGGGATATAGTAGATTGATTTAAGTTTCTTGAATCTGGCTTTGTCGCGGCAACGAGGAGTAAGTTCGAAAGTACTTGATTCCATAAGTTAGAAAAAAGCCTCGAGGAAAGAAGTTTTATAACCATAAATATAGCAATTTACCTAATGGTTTTAGTGTCACTACTATTTTTTTTATATTATTTTGCGGATATAAGCGAGTTTATAATATTAACATAACAAAAAGGATAGTGGTAAGAGTGATCGCCTAGATGGCACTGAAATTGCTCATATACGGTGACTCAGGGACGCTACTTCCAATTTTTTAAAACCTGTATTCTCTAATACGCTACCTCTTACATTTGGACCACACGTCAAGATACGACCGTTACGTTTAAAATACATGCAAGTGGGCCTTTATGCTTCTTCGTATAGAATCGCTAGGGAACCCAGTCTATATGCAGTACTGATGACTAAGTGCGAGTATGTACCAACCTGGTTAAGATAATTAGACTCCACTTTTACACTCCATGGTAAAATATTGTTCTAGGTTTTATTTATATTTTAATAAGTATTTTGTCATAGATCAGTGCGAATGTTAAAAAAGTCTGTGGGAGTTATTCCATTCATTGGAGTATAATCCTTTGCTTAGCAAATGACGTTAGCTTTAATTAGGTGTTTACTTTATGATTCTAAAAATCTTCTTTATGTTTTCTGCCGTTCTCTTCTCTCTATTGTTTTCTTCTTATTGTGTTTGACTTTAAGCTAAGTTATATCCTAAGCCTAAGTAATATTTGATCTTTTAAAGACGATGAAGAAGTATATTTATTTAATAAATTATTGATTCTAGAAAACATTTTACTACATTGGCTTTTTTTGACTTACTTTGTGAATACTTAGATTTCAAAAATAAGTTTAAAAAGCTTTTTTAAAGTAACTTTATATATTAGTGTTCAATTAATACCATACAATGTGCATACACACACACTGTAAGGTGCCAGTTCAAAAGTGGCAGTCCTACGAATTTAAGCTTTATTGTTAGTCATATTTATTATTTATTTATTTTATAAATTTTTAAATATATACACTTAAAACAAAACTAATAATAAGCCCTAAAAACGATATATTAAAAAATCATCCACATCGCTGTCGACTGGAAGTGTACCCAAAAGACTGGCGACATTGCCTCATTGTATGGCAATTGTTAGTTGGAATTATAATTGGAATTGTTGTAGATTTTATTTGTAGAACATGAATATGCACACTAAATTATACTTAGATAAAAATTAAATATGATGTATATAATGAGATCAGTCACGCTTTGAGTGTTGAAAATGGATATTAAATAAAAAATGCTACGAAAATAATAACTATTATTTTTATATCAGCCCATGTTGTCCCACAGCTGGGCAAAAGCCTCCCTCCCTTCTACGACGAATATTAAAAATATAAATCCTCTGTAAATATATTTAGTGTATATTTGGTTGTACGTGCTTTTTGTTAAAATTTTAAATGCGCGTTCAAATATTATGCACTTATGTGTAATGCAAAGACAGTGGTGTCGCAAACAATCACTGCTTAACCCAAGTACCTGCGCAAACCTAATTGCTATCATTGTTATTTGAAGTAAAACCATGCTTATTTAATTTAAACTTTATTTTAAACTAGCTTTTGCCAGCGACTTCGTCCGCGTTTCAGTCGTTTTTCGTAAAAAAGTAGCATATGTCCTTCCTCACTGTTCAGTGGTTTTGATGTAACAGACAGATTAACTTTCGTATTTTAGTAGGGAAATATAATATATCACGTTACACAAAAATAATCCTTATAGCATGATTCAGTATTCACGCGCGACGGCGCGATGGCTTATTATCGTATTTCATGTATAAGTTTGGTGTTTCTATACCTATTTCTATGATTCTTTTTTTATTGAATAGGTAATAATGTAAACTTTTTTTAATTAGGGATGAGTGAGAGTATAATAAACGTAAGAGTAAACAAATATAATCAGAAATCTCCGAACTGCTAAGCTATCGGGAGTTACACGTGTTATTGTGAGTCAACCATAAAAGATAGACATATGCTGTTGTGGGATATTTTTTAGATAATTTTATGTAGAACATTTCCGTCATACATGATTTCTATGTAGCTTTAACCATTAAGGCTGCATACGCGACGGAAGCTTAAAAAATACCGTTTTCCCAACATTTCCCTTCACTGCTCTGCTCCTATTGATTGTAGCGTGATGAAAAGTATACTATAACCTGCCCAGGAGTATGAAGAATAATTGTACCAAGTTTCGTTAAAATCCGTCGAGTAGTTTTCGTTTCTATAAGGAACATACAGACAGACAGACAGACAGACAGACAGACAGACAAAAATTTTACTGATTGCATTTTTGGCATCAGTATCGATCACTAATCACCCCCTGATAGTTATTTTGAAAATATATTTGATGTACAGAATTGACCTCTCTACAGATTTATTATAAGTATAGATGTGCTAAAGTTAGTTTTTGAATGACGGGATTACTTGAGAATATTTTAGAGTTATTTTAGTTTGTTTTATTGTTTACGTACTTACCGCATTTAAAGGACTGTGTAAAGTTAAAGAGGGATGCGGAATAATCGTTAATCGAAGCAAACAACGGACAATAGTTTTGGGGTTGCTAACGCGCCTGTTTGACGAAGGTTTTGGGTTTGATAATTAAGCAAAAATAAAATTATTTTATGTTTGCATATTTCTAGTTTGATTTGAATCTAGTTTGATCATACAATACTTACGTACTTCGTAGACAAGTATTTTGTAAATTATGAGAATTGGAATTTATTTTAAAAAAATCGTTAACTATATATCACAATGCACAGATGACAGCCAATCAAATAAACATAATGCTAAATAATATTATGGAAACTTTCACAAGTCTTCATATCTGTAACGATTTTCATAATAACAATGCTCAGCAAACATACCAAGCACGCTGCAATATAATACCAAAGCACCATCACCTGTCACACGAGATAAACGATTACAAACATTCTAATCAATTAAATTTACACCTCAACATCGATAACAATACATCAGCGTCGATATCAAACGCAGCTTCATCACTCATGCAAAAATCTTTTCAGCGAGCTTTGCCAAGTTCAAGCGCAATAGGCGTGCGCCGGCGCACCGATACGCCAGTATACGACGCACGCGCAGCCCGCAAACACGCACCCATCGAACGATAAAAATCGGTATAACATCGATACTTCTAATCGATAAAGTGTCAAACACTATTTTTATGTGTGAATATTGCAAGGATATTGACTGCAGACGAGTATTCGGAATTTAAACGATTTTTTTTTTCGGTTTTTGTGTGAGTGGAAAGTGTTGAGTGAAAATTTTGGTTGATGTGTGTTAAGAGGCTGACGTCATTAAGATTGACAGGTAAGTGGATACTGGGGAAAATTAATTATTGGAGACTTTTCTAATGAGACAGAACATAGTGGTGCTAGCATCTGTCCCACATTAGTGTTTGTGTTACATTCACAGATTAATCATTTGGACGGATTTCCTTATTCAAGGATTCAAATACGATTACTTATTTGAGAGATTTTAATACCAATTTAAATATATTTACAAATTAAATTCAAATGTATAAAAAAATGCTCAACAGTTTTTTTATTTAATTTTCCCATCAATCAGTGCGGTCAAAATGACAAAAACATATATATATTTTTTTAAACCTTCGAAAGCATAGTTCATATTATTCCTATACCAGAACCAAGCCCGAGACCTGCAGGCATTTAATCAAGTTCTCGCTAACCGGGTCCTCGTAAAATAATACATAAATCAAGGTCATAAAATAAGCATAATCAATCAAACTTGTAACTGTTTTTGAGAAAATTGTGCGCAAAAGTATATAATAAACAAAACAGCACATATTATAAATATAATTACAATACTTTACAATAATTTAATATAATATGTATTGCGAAACACAGGGCTGATGTTTCCAACGCCTGTTTTTTTTTTCGTTGAATAAAATGGACGTCTGACAGATTTTGTATGGAAGAACTGTCAAAAATTCAAAATTATTTTTCGGATAATATTATCTGGCGCTGAAATAACAACCCTTATTCACATAAGTACGTAACTTACATAAATGATGAAAACAGTATATATGTTTGTTAATGACGAACTCTGAAGACACCGATCTGGTTACAAAAAAAAAAAATCTGATATACCTACCTATATTACTGTTTAAACTGTAGGTATAAGCTGATAATTAATTGATTTAAAATACCACGCAGGTAAAGACGCGAGCAAAGGCAAGTATATAGTGCATTTGCCTAGTTATAGGTACGGGTACAGCGTGGCTCCATTCAGCCGATAACCGAGTATAAAACAAGCAGTACTAAAATAAACTACCTTTCTATAAACAGGGATCTGAAGCTAAGTTATTGAAAACCGAAGTAACACCATTTCGAATGTATTTACAAATAAGATCAGTAGAGATGCTTTAATTCATACTTCCATAATCTATACTAATACTAATATTATAAAGCTGAAGAGTTTGTTTGTTTGTTTGAACGCGCTAATCTCAGGAACTACTGGTTCGATTTGAAAAAATATTTTTGTATTGGATAGTCCGTTTATTGAGGAAGGCAATAGGCTATATAACATCACGCTACGACCAATAGGAGCGGAGCATAAATGAAAAATGTTGCAAAAATGAAAAACATTTGAAACTAAAACACGCGAACAAAGTCGCGGGGGACAGCTAGTAATGTTATAAATGCGAAAGTAGCTCTGTCTGTCTGTCTGTCTTTCGGTCTGTCCGTTATGATTTCACAGGTAAACCGATTTGGATGAAACTTGGTGTGGGGTAAGTTTGGATCCTAGGCTTAGGCTTTTTGCCGCGATAACCTGTCGGTTGTCACCACGCGGGCGTGCGCCTATATTTTTGGAATCTATTAAAAAAACAATTAAACTAACACGACTGTTTGTAAGCTGCTTAGATTATGTCTAGTACATAGGTATTTTACGATTTATAAGTAAGCTACCTAAATAGGTTGTAAGAATCCAATCTGATTAAAATAAATTGTATTGCATCACTATGTAGGTAGCAGTATTCGTATTTTCTTGTAAAATTTTCCGGACTCATGCGCTTAAAAATATATTATCCTTCATTTATATTAAAACTGAAGTAATCGTTTATTTAATTAGCCTAATGTGATGGCAAGCAAAAAAAAACAGCTTTTAGTTTTAATGCAGCTTATAGGCCATATAGGAACCTAAGAAAGAATATACGCAACTTTTTCCCGCGATAACCGACATCCACGCGGGCGGAGCGGCGAGCAACAGCTAGTACCTACTAAGTGAGAGAGAAGTCGCATAAGTCCATCGTCAGAATGAAATTTAGAAGCTTCTGAGGCACAAACAATAAAACGGAATGAAACATTTGTTTCTATGATTATTAGGGCCGGTTCACATTCAGTGGCACCCTCAAATAGACTGGAGGCGAGATAGTTTCAAGAGCAAAGTAACTATAAATCAAGTAGTGTGTGCAAGCGCAGCCGCCCCGCGCTGAAATGTTGATGACTTTGTACTGGGGGCACTTGGGGCTTGGTGCAAGCGAACAACTCCAAGCGTTTAAGGTATTAAATAAAAATAACATTTATTTTTATGATTTAATATGTATAAATTACGGTACTTACGGTGTGTTTGGAAACGTTGTCTTTTAGCAACTATTATCATACGCAATGTTTTTATTATTATATGCCAATGCCAGTGGGTAATATTCTAAATGACCAAGTAAACATATAATTTTTGTATTTAAATATGCTGAAGAAAAAACATCGTTGTTAGTTTTTTTATAATTTTGAGATTGCACCAGTGCCCATTATCATGATTTTAAATACCTACATGAACAAGATTTTTGTATTATACAAAACAATTGGCTTACGACTGTTAGAAAAGTTATATAGAAAGACGTAGTAACAGAAATATTAGATTTTTTTTATAAAGAGACGTAGGAACAAATAGAGGTAAAGCTAACTAAACTTGTTTTAATATTGGGTTCTAGCAAGGACCTGAACTTTATACCGCTGACCGTAAAAAAGGCTTCTAAATATTCACGATATTAATATCATTGAAACGGCGCTAGATGAATGCAGTACTTATTTTGAAAACAACACTTAATTAAGTGTCCCACAGTAATTAAGTATGTTAATTTCCTAATTCTTTCATTTCATTAATTCCATTTATTTAAATTATCCACATCATTAAAGTGAATTCATAGTAGCTACTGGTCTACACAAAAACTTTAAACACAGCCATTGTAAATTTTGAAAATTTTACTACATAAACTTGAATAAATTTATGAATATAGATGAATGTTCTGTTTGAATCTTTATACCTTTTAAAATTTGGAAAAAAGACGAAGAATTTCTGCTCAGAACATAATATAAGTCCAAAAATAAAAAAAACAATAACCAAAGTACGTACTGTGATCAACTAGCAAGATCAACCTTCTCCTCCTTGTTAATAAACATGCTGGATGAAAGTAACAATGAACTAGGCAACAATGCCATAGTCTGTTATCAACTTCAAATTATCTTACCAAAAATCCAGTATTTCATAACTCAGTTTCAAAATCGCTTCCGCTTACACCTTGAGTCATCGTTACAAAACCAACTTAGTTTGACGTAACGACAAAGTTATGTGCACTTTGACAAATCTTAAGCAATTACTGTTAACACTGATAGTCTCGGTAAGCTTTTACTTACCACTGACAAAGTAATGGATATCATGTACGAACGCAATAATACAACGCATTTATAATACTGAGAATGAAAAATGTGAAGTGGTCTGTGAAGAATAAATAAATTGCTATTGTTGAGTGAGACTGATTAGGAAAAGCTATTCTTTTTTATTTTACTGTTCATATCAATACGTATAAAAATAGATGAATCAGGAGCTATGGCTTTTGTGATCAAAGAAAACAAATATTTCATATCAGTTCATTTAATTTTGATTAATGAATGGCTCTTCTGTATTGGATCAGTAAAAAAATGGCGAAACTTAAAGTGATTGTAACAATTTATTTTTCTGTCAATCCAATCTTGGATTTCGCTGAATATATAACTTTGTTATCAAAAGTACGTACAACACTAAATGCCACAGTACATAACAAAGTTTACACAATAATAGCGTTTTAAGATCAAATATTTCGAAAAGAGACGAAAAAGTCTTAAAATACTTAAACCGAGTTGATCCAACAACGGAATGTTAAGATACCTAATACGCAGTTGAAGACTTCAAAGTTAACAAAGCATAATGGACGAACGAACACATAATTTATACAACGTTTAGAAATCGAAAATGCAAAGCTCGCAATGTCCTAACCAAATCAATGTAAGTCTTAAATTCCGATCGACAGACGGAGCATATTTGCGCCCAATTCCCCTAGTTTGCATAACTATTGGCCAATGATATTTTGTGTGGTCATATCGTAACAATAACTATCACTTTTAACGCTATCTATTCTCAAAATAGATAAAACTGACGGAAGGGTTGACTAACGTCAATTCTACTTCCGCGATTTCCTTGTTTTTGTACTAATCTTTCCAAATGGGTTTTAAATCGACTCTTTTGTGTGATCACAGTCTTGAAGTGTTATTAATGTCTGTAAACATTCATAAAACACGAGTATCCTAATTTAGACTAGCCATTGTTTAAAAGCCATCTTTACAAAAAACACAGATAAAAACTTTGACCTTCATTTTACATAGGTTTCTAAGAAAATTATTGTTTAAGCTCATAGAAGTGTATAATTGCATTTTTTTTGGATCCGTCATTAAATCGAATATTAACATTCCCAGCATTATACTTGCTTCTATTTCTATGCAATTCCTATTTTATAGTAATGAGCTTAGTACACTATTCTAAATTCAAGAACGATTACATTTAGGATCCTAAATTAGGATATTGTAATAAGCGCATATCTGAACAATTGCTACTAGAATCGCTATGTGGTATCACCACTTACGCTACGGAGCAAACTGATACCTATTTATTTTAAAATATACAATTGTCAACATAATATACCAATATTGAAGCGTTGGAATTCACCGCGTGAAGCCACAGGAAATAAATGATTTGGAAATTAAGTAAAAGACGGCGTTTCACACCGAAAACCTCTTGATATGATAATTTTTATAATAACGGAAGAACGGTCTATTAATTTTACGGTTAAATGGTTGGTGTCACAACTGTGCGGTGTTGATTAAGATTGACTTTTGATGAGGACCGGCCACTCACTAGTTTTGATACGCGTCTTTATTCGATCCATAAATTAATAAATAATTTGTTTAATGTACAAATATTGATAGAACTTTCTTTAAATGGATAACTTTTGCAAAACATGGCAATATACATACCAATCACAAATTTGAAGAACGGCCATAATCCATGCTAATATTATAATTCTGTTACGATTTCAAAGGCTTAACCGCTAAACCGATTTTAATGAAACTTGTTATGGATGGAGCTAGCTTAGATTCCAACAAAGGCCATATGGTACTTTTTACAGGTGGAGCCGCAAGCAAAAGCTAGTGAACCATAAATACACAAACGGAATTGGAAATTTTAACTTAGTAAGCTAGTACTTTACAAATTAGTTGATTCGTAAACACTAGACTTAACAAAACCAATCGATATTCTTCCGAGTGACAAACGGACACACTTTCTATATGAATTTATGGAACCCGCGTGTCCAATGGAATGCCGCTATTGGCCGGATGCGTTTTATGCTTATGAACGGACGATGGAACGTCGACGGGAGCCAAATATAATGCATCAACAATAAAATTTATAGACTTTTCGGTATCTAAATTTTATATAATTAGCGGCTTTTTAATCACTGACACTTCGGTTTTAGTTGTTTTATGTTCTTGTTTGAATTCATCTGCTTTATGAATAACGTGAGGAAACGCTCACCTCATTATTAGCGATGGCACCACGCGGTTGTTTGGACATTTACTTTAAGCATTTTCGTTAGTTATCTCATCAGCTAATTTGGAATTTAGTGATTTATTTGACTTTAATAGAAGTTTTATTTTATATTTTATAAGCAATACTTGCTGCTTTTTATTAATTTTAAATGCAGAACCTGTATTTTTGTTTATATTATATGATGCATTACTCATATTATTACTAGAAGTATACATAATATTATTCTACACATGATTCAACGTATTTTGAATGGAAGCCTTTACCTCGTGGCCTTGTTCCTATGCAACTGTTATTCAACATTATTTAAATGTTATCGGTTTTTCATGTATACGTAATGTTCTGATAAGTAATTGGAAACATCGCGGCCCTTAAGTATAATCAAAGAGACTCACTTAACCTTTTATCTATATTTCTCAATTTCCTGATATTTTTATAATTGGACTTAAAAATGCACAGCCGTTACCTTTTGGAGCATTTAAAATTAAAATTAAGGTTGACTTTAATGCTAATGATTACAATTAAAAATTACGTAAACATAAGAAATATCATTAAAATAAACTATAACATATTTTGTAAAGGACCTTTCAGTAAAGACGTCATGAGTGATGCAAATGCAATCGAAAAATATTTAATGCATTTAGATTGTCATGTACAAGGACTATGGCAATATGGCAAACTACCGTCTACAACTACTACCTTCGCTTTATTTGAAGAACGAGAATAAAGATGAAGAAGAAGATGAATATGATGATCTTCCGTGAATAAGATATCACGATCCTTAGGAAAAAGGACTAGGTAACCTGAAATAATCCACATCAGTTCGCCAATCCTATATAACAAATATCCTAACAAAACGTACAAAACATTTCTAGGTACACGTAATCCAAGACTTACAACGAGTACCGTAAGTCCTATCAGAAATAGTGAGAAACAACATCTTCCATATTTACTTAGAGTGCTATTTAAGGCATGCGCCTGCGACTAAGTTATGTGACGTCGTGTAATATTTTCATTGTAAGAGCTTTTAAATCAACTGGTGGAAGGACAGGGTTGACACTAAGAAATAAACAAAATCCCACAGAAATAATTAGTAATTGTGTATGCTATTTTTGGGATTGTTTTGTTTTGGGGGTAAAACGGAATCTCCTCAAAAATCCATGCAAACAAAATTACTTTAGCTTTTAAGCTTGGTAACCTAAATAGGCAAATTTGTATCTGGAGTTAAGTTTAACTTTTGCTTTGAATTAAAAGTTCAAATTTATCATTTCGCATATCATAACGATTCTAAAGCAACGGCCATATTTCTAATGAATGAACTGATTGAAATAGAATGACTTAGTAATTTTACAAGTTATGGAACATCATTACGTGATGTCATTCGTTTTATTGTAATCACTACAATTAAGTTGGTTAATACTTATATCATTTTCATCCTGCCTGTTATAATTATAACAACCTCTCACTTGACTCTTATAACGTTAGAGAATGACCAACAGTTTGTGTAATTTATGTGATTTGTTACGAGATGGAAATTGACAAATGGACTCATCATGATAACACTTAACTTCGTCGTTAGTTTTGCCTTTACCTTGATTAATAGAATGATGTGGAAGTTATTGGTATAATTATAGCTACCTCAGAAAGTCTGTATGTATCTTTAAAACTGTGTGGAATTACATGCTAACGCATTGGTCTATTCATATATATGTCATTGAAGCTATCAAATTGGAACTCGAAACAAAAGAACTTCAAAAACTTATTTAAATTTAAACTGTTTTACTTAACTTTAATTTTTGCCAATTTATAAAAAAAACAACATCCCTCATTATTTCTTAATCAAATTCCTTACATCACTATAGAGCATGTTTGATATTGCAATAGTATCAGTTTCATCAACCCTACGTTAGCTAGTTTGTATCTCATTGACAAATTTACTGTTATGTTTTCTTGAACTGCCTTTATATTTTATAATAATTGACCATTAATGTGTAAGAGACGTTACATTTTAGTTATAAAACACAATAGTGGTAGAGTTTATGGGATCACTTAATTGTTTACCACACATTCGCTCGTATTTTTGAAGCTAACCCAAGTTTTTAATTAAGTGCAAAGATTTATGTTCTTACTTCACAATTTTGTCTATTGATAGTATTTGATTCTCGTCCTATAGTGGAGTGATTTAAATGATCTTGTGGTAACACCATTTAAGTTTTAGAAGTAAGCAGGAAAATTCAACTCTGACCTTATTACATAGTACCATGTTTGGATGCTGATCTTTTGATAGAAGGCTTCAATTAATTTAAATCATCAGCATCCGTTTCTAGCCTTATGTCTCTGACACCACTTATTTATAACCGTGAAGGTCGGACCAAACTCAACTTCCTTCCACTTGTGACATTCATAAAGTTTACGATTGAATTAATCAGCTATTTAACCAATAAGTACATTTTAAGACCCAATATAATTTTATGTTATGACACTTCTAGACAACGCTTGACCTAAATATTGTAGTGGTTAATACCTCGATATTAGATTTACGAAACGTCATAAACACTTAATCTGCACAATTATCGCTCAGATATAATGATATTTCACTTATAATATTGCTATATCAATTTGAATGATGGTTCGATAAGGTTTTGCACCTGAGCATGTATTAAACGGATTGAAATTCTTGTATTAGCTGGTATAACTTAAATCATAATACCAGCCAAGAATCAATACTTAGAACTAAAGTAAACAAAACATTATCGAAAAAGTAAATAAATTTGAATGTATTAAATGTAGATTTAATGTCCAAGGAACTTTTAGTTAAAAATTTACACGTGCAACTGCAACTGCAAATAAACAGTAAATCCCTCAACATTCGGCCGTCATAAAAACCCTTACCTTCAACCTCTGGCCGGAACAATAAATTACTTTTTTATTTTCACTTCATTCCATAATTGTTTACTTAGTAACAGAGCGGGCGTGCCACAGGGAGCGTGTGGGGTCCCTTCTTATATTTGCACGCTACAGCCCTTTGTATCCATCGACAAAATTAGAACTATTTTTTTCTTATCCAGCATCGGTATGAATGGTTAACAATATGCTGTAAAACGCACTTTATTCCATGAAATCAAATCCCATTTGTTTGTGTGTTTTCGAAAAATGAGTCAAGTTGCTAACAATAGTTTGCCTTGGCTTCGACATACTAATATTATTCCTGTTTGATGCAGTAGCCCGCCTTTTGCTTGCTACTATTACCGGTTACATTTCTTCTGTCATCGATCTATGTACTACGACACGCCTTGTGATAGGTTAGTAGGGTATGGCGAAAATAGATTTCAAACAATCAATTTGTGTTGTTTTATTGCTTGGTACAGTCAACCAGCACTGGCAGAAACACTGAAAGTAAGTCGGTATCGAATTTTGTTTATAAACGGTCGATAACCCGTCTTATTTAACGCAAAGTACGTTACCGTAACACAATGGCCCACATTATGGCAGTATAATAACCACTACTCAATTTTAAACAAATTTTCGTGACTTTATTGTTTAAAAAATTACTACCTACATACAGTGTTGTTGTAAATACAAGTATTTGCAGAAGTATTATGACATTGACAACAATTAAAATGACAATACTATGAGTATTCCTAAATAAGAAGAACAAACGAATCTTACCATAACAGTCGTAATCAATACGACTCGTGAGGTCCAATCGATTGAATTTATAAATCAAATTTATAAAACATTCTTGAACTGCCGCTGGCCTAGCTAATGGATGCCCATTTATATGGATTAGTGTCTCATGACACAGTGATGAGATGTGAAATATTTATGAATAAAATTAAATAAATACAAGAACTGACAGCTAGACATCACATACTTTAAAAATATAATTAAATAAGTTACCTATTTGTAATAAAAAAAATTGCTTATATTCTGGAATGCATTTGGGTAATAATTATTCCTTGTCTATTAATTACCTACTATACTATGGCGTATGGTTATAGGTTCACAGATTTGCGAATTAAATTCATACCGCACCACAAACAACTTCAGTATTATTATGAATATTTCTCTTCTAACCTGACCCGTTCTTTGACTCGCACATTTCAATAAGAAAATTACAATAGTTCATAACAAAGTTCATTCTTTAGAATCAGTAAACCACCACGATCGCGGCAATAGTTGGTCGCAATTCAAATACTTTACGTTACCATTGTTGTACCCGTGGCACTCTCGATTCTTAGAAATCTACATAAGCTCCAAAACATTCGGGTTTTCTCGGAAAGGTACGGATTTTTAATACTCGTGCACTTTGTTCTTTTACCGACCGAATTCAATTATTCGAGAATTTAATCTCAAGAAAAATTACATGATTTCGTACAAATCTGCTTAAGTAAGCACTATAATCTCAAAATATTTGGATTTACAACTCCGCCAAGTTTGTCAGTTATATATAAATTTATAAAACTTCTTCGTTAAAGTTATTTACCCTAAAAAGTAATTTAAAGTTACCTCTAACAGTTTCTTATAATTTAACCGTTGTTTAATGAACTCATACTAAAAGCTCAACATGCAATCACGGACTAGCCTTATCAAATATAGATATCGAAAAGAGAAATTCAAATTACCAATGCATCAATATGGTAATCGTAATCCACCCATTTTAGCCCTCATTACTCGTTCCGTCAGAGCTAGAAAGCAAACCAAGACTCCTTCGTACCGTTTGCTTAAAAGGGACCGACGTTTAACCTCATTTGTATTGAAAACCCTTGGAACGTTGCCTAATTTGTCCGAAGGTTTCTATTCTAAAGGGGCGTAATTAACTTTATCTATATGAATATTGTTCACGCCGACATGCCTTACATTTGTTTTGTCACTTAGTGCACTAGATTTGTCACTATCAATTTCTGTTTCGAATTGTTTGGGTTCATATATGGGTTCCGATTGACATTGTTTGACGAAGTAAAATGCGAGTACCGTAACTGAGTAGAATGGAGATGGAGAATACATTTGTTTAAGTTGAGATTAGTATTAATAACGCCTTTTTGTAAATAACATTTTGGTTAAACAATACCTAGGTGTAAACTATTTTCGTTTTTGACACCGAAATATTGTAACAGACAATTTTTTGTGCAACAACGATACTGAATCCCTTTCAAAACTCACTGGCGCCACTAAATAAAGAGAAAATAAAAAAGGTCTCGAACATTGTCCGGTTGTATCAGATGTTTAAGTGGTCTTTAAAAGTGTGAATGATCTTGTACGTGAAAATAATATTGCCAATCGGACAGTCCCAGACACAAGTGTGCCTGATGGTTTAACAATGAGTGACAGAAACATGACACCAAAGGGATTTGAACACGTGACACAGTTTAAAGAACTTTTTTGGTAAACCTGTCTGAAAGGAAGCGCTTGACTTTATTTACGGTAGTACATTTGAATCTGTCTGTATGTCTGTCTATATGTGTGTTTTTTTTGTTACGGGATGAAAATGTAATGACTTCAACCCACGCCGAGGGCACGACGTGGGGATATTTCGGACTTGCACCAACATGCCTAAGCATATGCCTAAGCTGAAATTGGCAAAAAGCATTTTTGGCAGAATGGTATGTTATTTTTTATACGTCTTTAAAATAAATGTTTTCCAATTAAATAAATAACTTGCCTTTTTCTAATCACATGTAAACATATGTACTTTATGAAGTAAATACATCGTTTAAAATTCCTCTTATTCAAAGTACAGCTCTTACAACGCTATTAAGTTGTCAATTCATTGTTCTGTGTATATTTATCATTCAAAATCCTTGTCGTAATTTATCACTTTAAGGATTAACGTGGGTGGTAATTATTCGCACTCGAGTTAAAATTGTTTAGCTTGTAATTTCTTCAAGTTTATTGCCAATTATATTATTAGTAAACTAGCATCTAGAAGGAATCAAGGTCACCTAGGTAACTATTTTAAGTGTGAACAATGTGTATAACTTCAGAAGCTTTCTTACAATACATCCGGTCTTTTATATACCAAGTGAGAGAGTGTATCCATATTTAAATCATCCGATTGAAAGTGACTTATACACTCCTTTGCATTGTCAATTATTGGTTTTACTTCTTTTAATATCAGCTAAAGTGTTTTTCAGATCATACAAAGGATCACAATATTTGCCACTTGAAGCAACACAGGCTTCACGCCCTCGATCTGTCATTCTCACATTAACTTCTTCAGACATGGCACCAAAGAAGATGTATTTAACATCAAAGGCATAAGGTCGACGATGCCAAAGCATTTGTCACAGCTCAGTAAGTAAAAATTAAATGGTGTCTTATCTTTTGTTGACAGCAATTGAGTGATCGCTTTGTGTAAAAAAGTGAGTTGTATCAAAGAAGACCGCGTCGCGTGTTCTCTAAATGACTCCGTTTAAAATGTAATTATTTTTAGTCGGTGTGAGGACGTTTTGAAATAATGAAAGTCGGTATTGCAGCTAAGTGATACGGTTTGGTAAACTTTTTAGATGCTTGAGAATAATACGGCAAGTTTGTCATGAATTCAATTACAACGAGAAACTAGGTTTAGTTTATAACTGAAGATGATATAATGAAATGACCAAGATTCCTCCGCTTACATTCACAATCGAAGTAACGAGTTCAATAACTGATTTTCATACATGAGTTATGCAGCAAGATTACCAGTTCCCTACCAATTAACTAGATACAACGACATAGCTATAAAATCGAAAGCTTTTCTTGTGAATTTGCATAAATACTACCATGTTTACACACTGTGATTGCGAACAATGGACCTTATGTAGAAACAATAAGGGTCATTTGATATTGAAAATTTGTAAAATATTTTGTTGTAAAAATGTCAAGGTTTGCTCGTTGGCGCCTCCAAGAGTCCTTGAGTCGGTGGCAATACTTGACAGCCCTTGAATAGGTAGAGAAATACGTAAGTAGGCAGAAGTAGCGACCAAAAAAAAAACAACATCGAATTCTTCGCTATTATAATACTTAAAATACATGGCTTGTGTGTTTTTTAAATTATGTAAAGCGAGTTATTTATTTTTGTAATATATTTGAATTTTAATTAGGTCATAATTTTTACCTATTAGCAATAAAAATGGATTAACATGATTTTTATGGTTTGGTTTTAAATATCTAAAATATTTTTCATGTAATTGTTTATGAATGTTTAAGTTTAATTTTAACGTATTTACTTTGACCAAATATAGTATTTGTCGGAATTATTGATGTAAAATAACGGTGACTTTAACTACCATCATGTGAGGCTAAATGTGTAGTTTTGATATTTATTTCTAATGTACAATTTATCAGAAGTTGCGATCAGAAATAAATTGTTAAAAGTTCAAGAACGAAATGCTACTTTGTTTGACATTCTTAAAGTTATTTATGCCATACATACATGCACATGCTGAAGTTTACGATCAGATTTGATTGTATGTTAGCTTGATTTGATTAACCTAATTTCGGTTTACAACTTCTATTTCTCGTCCTTTGAATAACTTTGTTACTCTTCTTTTTTGAACTAAATATTGATTGTTTCTTCAGGTTTTTTTTGTTACAAGTTGAGGTTATTTTTTCATTGTTTGGTACTCATTAGGTACTTCTTCTTCTTCTTAATGTGCTTCTCCAACTGGCGAAGGTTGGCAGACAGCTCCGCGTATCTTGTCCTATCACTAGCGAGACTAAATAGGTAGTTCTGCAGCACTCGCAACTCTAGTCCATGCCCGAATATTCCTCAGCCATGACTTCTTCCTCATTGTTCATTAGGTATCTATTAATAAAAAAATATAATTTATTTATATTGATTAGGAACCACCAAAGTCTAAAAATTTATTACCATTCAATGCCCTTATTTCCACTCAGTTATTAATATGATAAAACATAAAAATGTCTTCAATTGTATTGATTTCTTTATCTGTAAAACCGATAACTTCCTTTTGTGAATCTATATTCAAACTACCAATTTGCGGCATTCTTCTTAAACAATTTGAACCTAATGTTATTGAAATAAGAACTAAATTTGTAATTCCATGGGTTAATTTAAAGTGGTTGCGTCTAGATCGCCGGAGGAATTTGCGTGGGTGTTCATAGCTTGTTTTCTTTGACTTTTCGCCTCATTAAGTGTTTGTATACACGCATTGGATACGCTGTCGTACACATGATAAATGCTTGCCCAATATAAATCCCATACGTCTCTCTTATGGGAAACGTTATTGTTCGATTTATTTATCATTGCTGTTTAAGGTGCGTTTAATGGTGACGGGTCTTAGATTCTTTCTTTTGTCGATTTTGTTTGAAGTATGCTTGTACTTCAAGGCTTATAGTAATAGAGAAGCATTGTGGTTATAACCGTATTTTCTCCATTAATTTTGTCCCGTTAATAGTTGACTCTACTTAACCCGGTCTAATTTTACCGGCAAAATTCCAACGCCCTAAGATCAAAACGAACATTTGTGTGATTCATAAATTTTTATTTCAAGTCTGCCTTGCCATTTGAATATTGGCAAAATTGGCGACACAGGTATCAACTTCCTTGAACGGAACTTTTTTATTAAAAATTTATGCCACTTGTACGACGGAGCATCACTTAAGAATAGATCGACCGAATGGCTGTTTTTTATTTTTGTTTTTGTAATTGTCAGGACAAGATTTAATGAACAAAAATTTGCCAGAAATTGCGCTAAATGTCGAAAATTTTAATGGTATTTTTATATGAAATAGTACTGAAAATCAGGACAACGACTATCGGGTCAGCTAGATTAATATAAAGAACAAACTTTCACTTGTATGACTGCGTCCTAACGCTGTACTTTCCTCCGCCTCTGTTGTAAACTTGGAATTGAATTGCAACTCTAAATAGTTCTATTATCTTTGTTGAATCGAAAGTTTAGTGGACGTATTACAATGCTTTTATTGATTCAGTTACCCCGAGATTTCTCACGTATCGACAGTGAATACTGTTATTTCGATCATGCCGCTTATTTTGTCTAAAGGCGAAGTGCAAATAAATAGTTTTGTATTTGTTTAACATCCCTCGGTTACACTACGCAAACTTATTGCAATTTTATAGGGACAAATTTGGACTAGTGAATGGTGGGTACTATAGGATTACTTGCCAGTGACCACGAAAGAAATGATGAGTTTAATATACCTTGGTATCCGTATGGGTATATTATACCGACAATAATTTGAAATGAATATTCAATCTATAAATTCTTAATTGGTTTTTGACTACCGACTCCCAACGGTTCGTTGTTTCAACATTATCAACTGATATTTTTACCGGATTCCCGTATCGCATCCAATATTTACATTTGACAAGTTAACTATCGACTATCATATCGTATCGACCAATAACCTTTTACCGAACACAACTTTTAACTAATTCGTAACTTTAAACCGACCGAGCTTCCTTCAAAGATAGCGCGGTGACATTTCACAACACTATTATCGTGATTACATTATCGATATCATTTAAGTATCGATATTTCGTAACGTTTACTGTTATCGGGCAATCGATAACCTTTATTTAAGCTTCCGCGGTGACAACTACAAGACTGGGAGAAAGTAAGATATTGTGAGGTAATCTTCTCATAGAATTATTCTTGTTTCGCTCTGAGTATTCCAATAAACAAGGGACTTAACCTTCATAATATATTTAAGACTCAATATTCACAGAAAATATCACTTTTTATGTTTTCGTACCCGAACAAAATAGGACTTTTACAGGTTGTTATTTCTGTTGCTATAAGGACAAAAAAATAAAACTAAATTTAAATTTAAAGGGGGCTTCATGAAGTGGTAGGGATCCCTTCACGCACAAGTCCGACTCGCATTTAACCGGTTTTTTAGAGTGTCTTAGAATTCTTGGAACTTAGGTTTAAACTTGCTCTTCTTCTTTTTGTTTCAATCGTCAATAGGCCACATTAACTGCGGCGTCATTAGCGAGGTTGAAATCCGCCAAACTGCAGCCTTTGGGTACTTTAGACACTCCAACAAGTGCGACATTATCTGTGCCGTTACTCTCCAATTTAATTCTAATACAACGCCAATGCAAAATTTTTAATTATTTAGCTGGCACACAAACAACACACAGGATAAAAAAATAATCTCAATGTTTAGATTCCAGTCAATTACTTATTGACAACTTTTTTTTAAGAAAACTGGATCTCTTGCCTGCTAAACTAATATCAATTTTACATTGGTATTGTATTAGAATTAAATTGTAGAGTAAAGGCACTAATCGGGAAGACCGTGCGAACTAAAGAGAATCATACATTTCCAAGCGTTTGCGGAAAGAATTCCCTTTACTTTTTTATACCCAATTACTTATATTTTAGTAATTTATCATTTTTAATAAGCAATTTGTAAGCTATAATAAAACAGGCTTTATAATTGTTGGTATTAATCACAGACTCCTTATCGCTGACAAACGGAATAATAACATCACGACCACTAATTTTATGTCCAGATATTAGCCTAGTTGTTCTACTTGGAACACGCAGCGTTACCTATACATAATGTACTACAACTTGATGTATGTACGAGATAAATAGTCACAAACAGCCAGTTGTTTGTGGCCTGATTTATTTAAACGTCTTATCCTTGTTAGTTTGTAGTGTTGAAAGTAGTTTTTAATAAAAATCTTCAAAAAATATGCAAAATGTATCAGTGGAAGTCGGACTCGCGCATTAAGGATTCCGTGCCATTCTATGAAGCCCCCTTTAATTTTTTTTTACCACATCATAGCTTGGGAAAAAGGCTAAGTAGAAGAAGATTTTTTGTTATAGCGGCAACAGAAATACACACTCTGTGAAAATTTTAACTCTGTAGCTTTTTTGCGGTAGATGAGATTACAGCCCGCCTCCAGACAGACGGACGGACAGCGGAGGCTCAGTAATAGGGTCCCATTAGCACCCTTCGGGTACAAAGCCCTAAAACGATAGGTATTTAGTGACAGAAAGAGTGAAGTGTATGTGTGAGAAAATTGTAAATGCCTTTATAGAAAATATATTTGTTTCCATTCGTCTATGGCTTAAATACTTCTTGATCCGAAAGTCCAGATCCTGTTAAATTATTGCAATGTTGCTGTAAACATGAAGTTTTGTAAAATTCTGACGTAGTCATAAGGCGACTTGATCCCAAGAGCCCACCTTACAGCACGCGCTCAAAAAGTAAAACTACAACAAAATAATGTATTACCCACTGTTCGCATCGTATGCACTTTCTAATGACTTCGCAGGCTAGTTTCACAACCTAAGACAATATGAAATGTTAATAATGAACGCGGATGAGGTAATTTCAATTAATGTTTATGTTTTCTTTATAAGTTTGTTTGTGGCATCGAAGCTCCTAAATTAATGGACCGCAATTCTAATAAACAGTCGAGGGTTTCTTAAATTTTTAATTTATTTGTAATTAAATACAAATAGTAGGAAGGATTTTTTTCTACTATTTGTATTTAATTACAAATATTAGCTCCGCATGCGTTAATGCGTAACAACAAAATAAATAATAAAAATATTTTCATTTATGGTCCATAGTTATGTCATTACAGATTATTCGAAATCTTTTAGAAAGGTATTTTGAGGTATTTTGACTGAAAATCCTTCTGTAAATTAGATTTAACATGTAAAAGAATACATTCAAATTCAAATCTCATTTATTTAAAATAGGCTACAAAGTAGCACTTTTCAAACGTCAAAATAATAAAATGGGCAACACCCCGATTCGCCCACCTTACACCGCTTCCTAAGTGCTTCCTAAGCTGTGGAGAAGAAACGGTGCAACAAACTCCACAGCAGCACGCTGTTATTCACGTAGATAAACAATTTTGTTTAGGCATATGACTAAGAACTGACCGACTGACCCTGTAGGTACTTAGTAACTGAAGTACACATATCAGCACATTTGAAGGCCAGTGTGGGCCACCCGTGACCGATCGGCTTCCGAGAACGTTTTGGTCACATCTCAAGTTCGTAGACATAACATTTTATGAGGCTGCAGCAAGGAATAAATAAGTAAACAATAGCGCGTATATCGAATATTACTGTTGGCACCAGTATGAACATGTAAAATCGTAAAATTTGTGTCAAAACAGAGAGCTAAGTTTAATTAAAACTATCAGAAAAGTTAATATTAGGTACCCTAATAATATCGGAACTGTCGATATTTTTGCATAAACGTCTGTCGTCGCACGGAAAATTACTTAAATAAGTAAACGAGCGTAGTACATTTAGGTAAAAATGTGCTTACGCTCGGCTTAAGGGCTCGGCTACTAGAAATGCGCACGCTCTATGCTTGACTATGTTCACTCTAAGGGATGCAGTCACTATCTGCACGGTGAGTAATGAGTTAACGTTTCTGCTCCAGATAATTATGTAATTTGTTCAAGGATTAAAGAAATTACATAATCACATATTAAATTAATCTGTATATTTAAGTTATGATTTTTTTAATAATTAAGTAATGGTAGTAACAATAGTGAAAAGCATGTAGGTTTTAGGCGTTTTTATATCTTTTAATTCAGTATTTTTTTGGTTCGAATGTTTTTTTTTTTTGTTTCCTTTATTATATAGGTCTTCTTTATAGAATTTAAGAATAAACAAGAAACTAATTCCACACTTCAGCTTCAATCAAACACCAAGAGTTATTTAGACATTTGAAACTGACGCCATCTAGTGCGAACCTACGAACACAAATTCCTGTTAAAACCCACTCTTTCTAAAACCAAGTACCTATAATATCTCGTGTTCTAAAAGATCGATAAATGCTTGATCGACCCAAAAAGCAGTTTATTAGGCCTTCCAGGAAAGTTCCGGGGAGGTCTCTATTAGCGGGCGCGCGATAAGTAGCGCTTGTTCTTTATTGAGCAACTGACATGTGTGTGCGAGGTAAGGGTCACGGGGTGTTATGCCGATGTAAGCCTTGCTGAATGTAGTACAATATTAAGCCTGATTTCCAGAGTGAAGTCAATGGCTCTATGTATAAGTTACCCATAGTATTCTAGTACTATGTGATAACGGTTGTAATTTATATAGTCCAAATATTTTGAGATCCATAATTTTAAATTTGTTTAGGATTTAATTAAAGAGTTAAAGGAATTAGGATTATGATATAAGACTCCTATTTCTTCATTCTTTAACAGAGGCGTTCGTCCTTCTTTGGGACGATTATCTGGTCCGTATAACATAGAGTTCCCTTAAAAATATTACACGTAAGAAAGCAACATATTTTTAATGCTTTATTATGATTTTGCAAATTCATCTTTATGCATAACCTTGTCGTTGTAATAGATTTGACAATCAAAAAAAGGCGTGTACAGTATATTATTATGCTATTTTCGGGGATCACAAATCTGATATTTATATCACTATAAGTCAAAAAAATCTGTAAACGGGTAAAGTAAAAACTTTGGATGCGAAATATTGTGAACTTTAAACACATGACAATAAAGTGTAAATTAGATAATATTATATGAATGCCTGCATTGCAGTATACTTGTAATATACATACATATACATACATATTCCCTATTGACTCACCTTGTCAGCGCCAATCCAGTAGTAAAAACAAAGCAAATAAGACGTAACTGTGTAAGGATTTCCCACGTTAATGTCGACAATATGTGTATTGACACTGACACTTAGTGTCTTCGAGTGTCACGACACTATTGTGAGTTTGTCACGTATATCTCACGCCTGTCTCGCTTATGAGTTGCAAACACGGAAATTTATTGTTTTAGTTTAATTGTTTGGGCTTTATATGAGGACATCACAATAAGGTAACTTTGTTAAGATAAATAAAAGAGACTGATGACTTAAATCATAATTATTACAATATAGTCATAAAATGAAATTGTACTGAAATATTTAGCACCTATATGAACTAATGTAAAAACAATAAGCTTTATTCCCAATCCGAACAATAATTTATTTATATTTTTAAATGTCAAAAATATTATAAGACACATTTATTTTTTATCAGATTAATTTATTGTTTAAAAAAATACTTTACCATGTACAAATGAGCTGTGCTCGCACTAGTCATTTGTTTTTAAAATATTATTCAAGTAATTAGTTTACCACAAGTACAATAGGCATTTGTTTTTTATCGCGGCGCACCGTCTGCGTCGCAAACTCCCTATTCACTTAACACCTGACCTAACTAACAGGGGTCTATAACCGATCCTTATGTAATGCTAATACATTGACAGGTAACATCTGTCTCCCCGTCACTTTGTTCCTAAAGATTTGCATATAAATAGCATAAGCGGGATGCGTTCAACAAATAACTTGCAATTGTTTTTCTTTGGCTATCTCCATATGGCTTAAGTTTGAAACCAGTGGCTGTATTTGGTGTCAATATACAGATAAATATATAATGGTTATTAGTTTAAGTAACTGAGATGAATACTCAAATTATGTAATATATAATAATAAATTCAAAAAGTTTGTGATTCTTAGTATCGCCTGAAAATTATCTTTCAAACAACCTACAAATTAAATGGTATAGAGAGGTATTTGAAACTGTCATTAAATTATCATTTATTTGCCTATCAATTTATTTAATATATATACATTTAATAACATAATATTCTGCAACAGAGAAGTTCTAGAGATAAGAGAGAATGGTAAATGATAATAATACCAGCTCATCAATGTCCTACTACTGGGTACAGGCTTTTTCATGTAGAGAAGGAACGAAGAATGATAATAAAAAAAAACATGTATTTTTGAAGAATAATAAGTTTTTATTAAAAATATATTTTAAATACAAGCTTTTAAACGAGCTAGTTTCAAAGTACTAGTAAAGACAAATCAAACAATCCCAAACACGATGGGATTACGTCGTAGCTTCTAGCTCCATCATCAGACCAGCTCGACAGTACCATAATATTGTATTGTAAGTACATAATTATGCAAAATTATTTCTCAATCGCATGTCGAGAAGTGGTTTTAATTTAGATTGCAAGATTTTACCTAAACAATCATACATACATACATTGTAAGTTAAAGAAAAGTAAAAAGTCATTCTCACACAATTTTCTATTGGTCGTCAAACAAACATGACTTAAATCAGAGCGTGAGCTAATTATCCTGCGTTACAAGCACTTGACCTTCTGTTCTCACTGTCAGTTGTCATTGTAAAACGATACCGTGTCAATTGTTTATATCGCGGAAGTAAACGTCAATTGATGAGTTGCTACGCGTCTGGCAGAATGGCGACGATCATTTGAAATTCTGAGAGTATTCAGACAATGGATGTCTGAACTAATTGTATGCATGTTTTTGCTTTTATAATTTATGTTTTACTTTTATTAATCATAATTCATTTGTTTTTGTAATTGACATGCAATTGTACAATTATTTTAGAACTGTTTTACTTAAGCGACAAAATCCCGGTTCCTAGAAGACCCTGACTGCTGGGCAAAGGCCTGTTTCAGAACGGCGAGAAGTACGGATTGGCGATTTCAATCAGGGCTAATTTAGCAATTTCGCCGCCAAAGGCGCTAATCGTATGTGATGTGCGAAATATCAAATTCCAGTTTGTCAGTAAAGTGAGCTACCTAAGTCGGTTAAAAAATTCATTTATTCATTTTGTGAAAATAGGGTACAATATTATGATGTCGTCTAAAATTGTTTGGTCCATCCTCTGTACCGCCGAAAGGCATACAAAATAGTGTCGGTAATGTCAAAATTATAATAATTATCGAAATTAAATTAATTATAGCCAGTTAAGTATCTCATAAACTCTCTTTGACAGCTGACGCGTCAGTGGCGCTAACTGGTGAGCGCCACTGACGCGTCAGCGAGATAACGGTGGGCCTTATTTGATCATTGCATTTACGTCTTTACTGGCCCTGCCTTAACTTACTTATTACTTTGTTACTTACATATTACAAAAAAATCCTAATACAATTACTTAATAACTACGATTCTAGTAACAACATGTTTATATCCCCTTGTTACTGAGTAAACGCCGTCCCTCAACCTGTATTATGTTTCGTTGCACCCAACGCCACGTGTAGTGACACGAGGATCATCGCGCTCGACTAGATCGCAACTAGAAGCAACTAGAAAACTCTACTGTTGTGTATAGGCCCCCATCCACGTAGATGGTTTACTTAAACTAAAATAGTGTGTATTTTCATTGATTTACATTCTGTACACCGTAAATATTAAATTATTTATACTATGTAATTGCTATTTCGGTTACTAATGATACCTTATTTAAACTTCCAAAACAAAAAACTAACTCAAAAGCTTAAAATACCAATATTTTACTACCATTTAGGTATGTACTTAATTGTATTTTCCATTAATATTATTTACTATGTATACTAAATTGCACTAAGTACACTACCTAGTCATAATCTTGTATAATTACTACATAAACTAAGCAGTGTATTTCAGGTTTAGTTATTTTGGCGAACCCTTTCAAAGACTGTGTACATTACCAGTAACCAAAGGATTGTTTGCTTTACAAAGATTAAAATAGGCTCTACAGGAATTAGTAGGTCATGTTGCAAATAGAAAGCTTCCTGATAAGAAAATAACAAATTTTTTGTGGCGTACAAACCTACTTTTAAAGTTAAATTTATTATTATTAGGCAATATGTTCAGATACTCATAATTATTACTTCAAGGTTTGTCTGTAATATACTAGATTGACAGATGTGACTGTAATATTTTTTAACAATCAATAACACTAATTTACAAAAAACTTAATGTAAATTTAGTTTGAAAATTTAAAAATAGATACTTTAACCTAAGAATGTATGAATGAAATACAAATATTTTTTATAAAAAAGAGACTTATTTACCATTACTAAGCAAAATTATTGTTTCTTAGTAGTTAACAAGAGTAAAAACAGAGATTTCTTTCCTTAATTTATTGTAAGAAGACCAATCTATACGTTCCTGTACATTCTCCAAGTTTTAAATCAAATTTATAGACGTTAATTTAAAATAACTATTGTGCAACATATTTAATAGTAAAACCTTTTACATAAAAATGTTATCAGTGAGTGTGGTTACCACCACTTAATACCTAACGACGAATAAATGATGAATTGCATGTTTAATGGCATTTTTACTAACATTGTCACCTGATAATATAAATACCTACCGTTACTCGTGAGTTACAAAATTGTATTTTACCGGTCAAAAAAATAATATTAAGTAAATATGAAGTAAGTAGTAAATTATCCTAGTGGATGGTAGATTAACTATTACAGAGTTTAAAGAAATTGTGAAGCTATGTCGTCGATGTGGAAAATATTTGATGTTACTTAAAACCTTTGTTTGAAATAATAATAACTAGATAAAATCTTTGATACAATTGTTATTTTAAAAATAGATTGTAAATAAAAGTGTTTCTAGAAATGTAGAATTTTACACAAAAATAAACAATACAGTAGCAGATTGCGTAATATTTTGTAAAATTTAATAAACATTGATACAACTATTGTTCCTAAGCTATTAACAAGGTGTTGTAACAAGCTGTTACTAGCCACCGTTATCGTTATATAATTGTGTTAGTCATTTGCGGATAACATGTAGAAATGAGATTACACTTCAGAGTACAGTTGTTTCGACACTATTGTGTTTGACGATTTTTCTTACGTTTATGGAAAGTAACATATTTGTCGGAAAAAAAAACTATTAAGTCTATTTTAAATTCAACATTAAAGACGCAGCAAACAATATTCAGTAAAATAGTTTACTAAATAAACATTTTATTGTAATCCTAAAATGACATAATTTCTTATACGAATCTTACAGGTGTGTGACGAATAACATTGGAAACATTATGTTCTTAAAAACATAGGCTTTACTGATTAACATTACACGTTGGTACTTAAGTAGTTTAATAGTATAGTTTCTTATTAACGACTCCTGGAAACGGTTACAAATTCCTATCCAATCAGAAGCGACGCATCACAAATATGTAGTAATTTTAAGTGAATCCTGTTAATGTCAGAATTCAAGTCAATTTACATTTATCAGCAAACATGTCATGGGCGGCATATTTAGACTACTTACGCATTACACCAGTGGGAATAAGCGCCGGCAGTATGACACCACGATCCATGATCACATGCTTTTAAACAGAACTTTGGAAAAATCCATCAAGACAGTGTTTTGTTTATATAATATTTTTTTTTTCTGAAAGCAGAGCATTTAGGAATGACAGACGATCTTCTTTGAGGTCTTTTCACGTTTTGACGTATACTTATATTTTCTTCTATGTCTTTCGAACTCTTCCTAAGCAGTTGAACTACATATTGCTTTTCTAAACAGACTAGCTTGACCTTGAAGTCTCACAATCTGATAAACAGGTAGGGCAGACATGTTTACAAACAGAAGACGTAAGAAGACACAGTCACGAAGTCAACCAACAAACTAGTACACGACTTGCCATAATCCTTTACATACAAAATAATACTGTTCATACATTAATTCAAGTTTCTGATGATATCTACAAAATTTACGGCCCAAGCACAGTGCAAAGGCGAACGAGTGAATAAGCGGACGTAATGTAACTGATACCAAGATCTAACTTAAGATTATTTTAATGAAGGTTTTGTTGGATTTAATCAAATCAAATGACGGCAATCTGTCGTTATTTCTTGATTACGTAAAGCGATAGTATCTCGTGATTGACTAACTCGTTTGTGATTAAAGGGATGAGTTCGTGCGATTTATTCTGTGAGCTAGATCTATTTGCAACTTTGTAGTTATCCTCACTGCATAAATAGTCATAAATTTTATTTTCATTTAATGATGATGAAATGTCGTTCAAGAAATTCAATAACGCAATTTCCATATTTTAAGTAGGTAGTTTTAACGGAGATTTTTCAGAAACTTACCATACTTTTTAACACAAAACGCATCTCTTCGCCCCACTGTAATGACAAATCGCAAGTTTTTTGCACAGCAGAAAATATATCTTCTTACTTCATTTATACCTACCCGTTTTTATGACAAAAAATCAAGCTTTTAGTTTCAATTTCTGCCGATTAAAATTACGTCTTAATAATCTGATAGACCTTCTGGAATTCCCATTCTAAGTATTAAGAAGCCTAATATAATATTTAAAAAATAATAAACACTGAAACACAAAGTATACAGTTGAGGATTTTCAAATATACCTTTGCAAAGATTTAGAAAGGTCAACCAGACACAGTAACTAAAACGTTTATTGTTCAATGTAATTTTAGCTGTATCAAAATCAATTTTATTGAGCTAGCCTTATTAAGGAATTGATAAAGGACCATTCCATTTTCTCAAGACAACTAACAATACTTAGTTAAAGCATTAAACTTACAAAATGCTCTAGAATAGCGGCCATGCATCACTCGTGCACTTTACACCCAAACTGAACCACGTCGAGTAATTTATTCAACAGTATTTTTGAATAACAACCTTGCCCCAATGTCTAGTTAGACTGACAAGCTAGATAGCTTGTTATAATCTGGTTGGAAATTATTGTAGGAGTATGGAGTAATAAGTAAAAGTAAACGCGGACTAGATGTTTGTAAGAAATTAGTTCTCGTAATGGTTCTGTTTACACATACTCATTATTGCTTGGTTTGGAATGGTGCATATCTTCGGCTGGATTGGAAAACACGTTATTAAATGTTTTCCACGTTTGAGCTGGTGCTTGTTTTTTTTTCTTTTTTAACTGACGTTAAAACATAATAGATGTTACAAACATATCTGATGTCTTTTTCCTACCCTTGCCGCATAGCTACAACGTGGTTAGCACAGAATCGATTTTGACTTCCATTATCGTTATTTTTTGGTTAGTGACCCTGACTGCTAAACCGGAGGTCGATTCCTGTCCAGGGTATAATGTAATGACTGTGAACATTCATTCTGTGTCAAGTAATCTATAATATGTACTATGTATTTTGAAATATATAAGAATGTTTATTAGTTGTCTGGTTGCCATACTACAGACTCTGCCTAGTTTCTGATCAGATGGCCGCGTGTGAGTTGTCCCGAGATATATATTTTATGAACCGTCAAGTTAGGATTTAATTCCCATTTTAATAATTTAAGCTCTCTACATTACAAGACCAAAATATTTCATTGAAATTTTCCGCTGATGCTACTTTTAAACACTTTCATTTTCACATGTGCTTTTGTATAACTTCCCCTTTTCCAAATTCTGCTCAAATCGCGATTAATGTAAAAATCAACCTAACCATACGAAATGGTGACCAAACGAAGAGTGTCATTAAATTTTATTTAATGTTACCCAATTATACCGCATTACGACGAGAGATCAGAATGGCCGTTGAATCTTTTAATTGCAACATAAAAGCAGTTTAGTAGTAATTACTGAGTTATTATCACACCAACGAGTGTTGAGTTAATGGTAAACCATTAGTCTAATTTAAAGAGTTACCTCATAAAACTGAGTACTAATCTCTTTTATGTCATGAATTCGATGTCGATTTGTGACATAATGTCAAGTGGCGATGATGCGTACTTCAATCATGGCTTTAACAAGGCGTTCGTCATTTTTGTCCCTTAAGTATGTGACATTAGTTATACAATGTGTCGTTTTGCATTCTCGTCAAATTCAAGGAGGTAACTATGCTAATGATTCTCTACACGAAACAATATTAATATAAGCAGGTTCTTTTTCAGTTTTCTAATTATCGTAAATCGGTATGTACACTGTAACTGCTCTTTTACAAACACACATAAAGACACTGCCTACTGCATACCCAACGGGGTGATTCTGTTCTTTGAAATTGGTGTACATATTTTGAAAAACTGTCAAACTTAAAAAAATAAAATAAAAAAAAAACATGTAATAATTATTGAGCAGATATCGTAATTTTATTTAATTATGTCTTTTATAACAGCCTCCTGAAATTTGACGAGAATTCAAAACGACACGTTGTAGTGACAAACAGAAATTTGTGTAGCTTTTAATTTTTTCCTCTGCCATTACTTTCACTGTCTTTTAATGATTAAAAACTAAGTTACCCGCGGTTATTGTCTGTTCTTCCCGTTCAGCTTATAGAACAAAGAAAGATAATAAATAACAAATAAAACACCGCTATGATTAGAAACCTTTTATTAGAACAGGATTATATTTTTATAATGTTAATACACGGATTTATGAAGATCCTTTAAATTATGACCAATACTTAACAGTACAAGCCGGTAGAACATGAAACCCGTTAATATCGCCATAAACCCACGATGACTATAAGCGCCGTAATTATGAGAATCGATAAAACAATCGATCGCATTCGATTCACATCTCGGACGATTTAGGATCGTAAAACGATGGTTACAAATAGGTTCCTTTATTGCTTAATTATCCTTTTAAGTATTTAATTATGTTTTGATAAGTTAAAGGAATTTGAGGATCACCGTTGGTTTGTTGCGTGCTCGTTCAAGATAGGCTAGTACATAAGGTTTTATTGTTTTTGATTTAAGGATGTTAGAAATCCCGTTACTGCAAATTAAAATCTTTCAAGGTTCTTTGACTATTGTTGATGAACTTAGATTTCCTAGCGCTAAATACAAGGCAATATTTAAATCATCTATTTATTGCATTCATCATCAGGTGTTGCAATCTTCAATCGAGTACCTAATGCAAACACTAAATTAAACTGTCAATTATTCCACATGCACTCAAATTATTGACTCTTTCACCACCAACATTTAATCATATGAACTGTTTACCAAACTTCTATTTAGCTACCGAAACGCCTTCTCAGTGTGTGAAAGTCATAATTTAAACACCATTCCCCATAAAAAGGACGAATGTTCTCATAAAATATTTTCATTCACAAGCGTCAAGGGACGTATTCGTTTTACCAAATGTGTAGCACCCTATTACTACTCTAACACAAACCCCTTCAAACTATGAGAACTCGAGTAATTATAGCCCTACGGTCAAGTGTGAAACGCGATAATAAGAGAAGCGACCATTTTTATTGGTCTACACAATATTTAATTTGATTATGACCAAGTCGATAGATCGCATTATTCAAGGAAGTGTGGATATAGAGAAATCGTTGTAAAGATTTTTTATATTTTTTGGCTTTCGAATGAAATGCTCTTGTTGGTTGATAAACGTATTGATGAATCGTTAAGTACATAAAAATCCTATCAGAAGTCCACCACAGACAGGTGTGTGTGTGTTACGAAGGGCTTAAATAATTAATTTCCAATACTAACTACAACGATATTCCCGTTTCATGCCTTGTGTAACATCTTAGCAAGAACAAGAAACTCAAGTTTCTTGAAACGTATGGAAAATACTGATTCAACATCGTAACATACACATACAGTATCTGCAAGCGTTTAAAAATAATTCACACTGGATTTTGCCCGCGGCTCCGCCCGTGTGGATGTCAATTATAGCTGTTAAAAGTAGCCTATGTCCTTTTGTTTGTTATCAATGTTGTTTGCGTGGTTTAGCTGTAAACGTAAACAGACAGAGTTACTTTTGCATTTAGTATGAATAACTTCCAGCACGATGAAGTATAAAATATTTTATTTTTTTCTAAATTTTATGATGAAATGGCTATGACACTTAACGGTTTAAAACGTAAATGAAAACTTTGGGCTCTTATCGTAGGTCTCTAACGACGACAATCTGTTTAAGTCTCAAAATCATCAAGTATTGCTTCTTAGAGTGGCTCTTGACTGCTTAAGCAATGTTTTCGCTTCCCACGTCTGTCGAACGCATTATTGTAAATATTATGACTACTGCGTCGCGATGTTTTGTGTTATCGACTAAATTTCCTTGTTACAAAACTTTTGGTTGGAATAAACATTCAAGGCAATTCAAGTCTAATTGTTTCATTGATGTCAACTGCCAATCGATACTGACTGAAACAAGATAGGTAAACTATTCCTTTACCGTCAAAATTTAAAATATGGCAGAGCCGTATTTTCACAAGATATTTGGCTTTATTACTTGATCATCATCTTTATAGCAAGGAAAAGACTGTAGACAGTAATTTGGAAACTAAACATTAAAAGGCTTATCCTTAATGGTTGAATTAGCATGCCTCTCAACACATAGTAACATTAAGAACAGAGCCTAGCCCTCAACTCCACGATAACATTAGTTGGCTTTCTAATATGGAATGACAAGCCATTAAAACACTTTGTCATTCCCATCACGTCGGTACTAACATGGAAGTGATGGAAACTAATTTACCAAGTAATTGCAACGAGTAACCAGAACGCTTTATGATTAATTCTGTCTATAATAACTAGTTGCGAACGTTTGCGTAACGTGGCGCCTGTAAGTGTTTTCTTATTAGTATAATAAATTGATGTCATGATTGGCAACCATTCATTATTTTGTATCAACTTTGCATAAATGTGTCAGGTTGTTTATCAGTAGGAGTTATTTTTGTTTTTCTATCTAATACATGAACATCTTCTTGTTATTTACCACAAACATGCTCATTTACAAGCTCTTTATTTACTTCATTAATAGTTAGAACATCACGATATTTCTACGTATTACGCTTTGAACTGTCTGTCGTCACTAATTTATCGATAAGGTACCTTTAATAGCAAGATATCTAAATAAATCATCCTGTCACCATAAAAAAGTCACTTACGTAGGAAATCTTGCAGATAATTATTTATGAAACAAGTAAACTCAGAGAACTCGTGTAGGTACATAAATCTAACGATACGCAGTCGACTGTCGATGTCGAAGATATTTCGCTCGGCGCTAACTAAGTTTTTGTGCGCACTCATTAGTGTGAGCGTGAAGAATGCTAATCCAATGAACCAGCGTAATTGACAGGCCGGCAGGCTGTCAACACACCGCCCTACATTGCAATTTGTAACAAGTATGATATAAAAATTGATGAAGTAAGAAAATAGACGAATTCCACATAAACGACGATTTTTTAACCAACAAATCCTACTAGAAGTTATAAGAATGGGTTAACTTTCTGCTGTCTGTCTTAAGAGATTCATAACTGTTGTCTTAATTACAGACCTGTATTTAATAGTTAAATTAACCGAAACATAAACCAGCATGAAATAGATGTAATATTTGGAGGCTATGTAATATTTGAATTATAAATTCGTTAAATGTTGTAACAAATATAAGTGGTTTAAAATATTCTAGTCGCTAAAACATGTGTACAATGCCTAGCAACTGTCGCACAAGACTACTGTGCACTCACCAGCCCTTTACTTAAGTCCTTCACATTCACACGAAACAACAAATGTAACAGATTAATCCCAACAATCCGCGTATCAATCACACTCATTATACGATACCTAATTCGATAGCGTACGGAATTTAGAAACTAATTGATTAAATTAATATCAAACGGTTAATTAATGCTAGATTTATATGCTCTTTCAATTAAATTTCCATGCCTATATGGTAATGTCGTACCAGAGGACATTGGGGATGCTGTGAAGGTAACTACTTATATCTTTTTTCACACACCTTGTGCAGAGAGCTTGTGCTTGATCTAGTTAATTTGATGATAATATACTAAATAACAAAGCAAACAATATTACATGTAACAACTTAATGCTACAGGTCGATTATGAAGGCGTTATTCATGTTAGTAACAAAACAGAATCGTAATCAAAATTCAATTACCATAAACTCAAACATTTAATTTATAACACTTGTTATTAAACGTACTGAAAAAAAGATTAAAGTGTATAAGCCACCCATGACGAATCCCAAGCCCAAAGTCATAAAATTTGACCCACAACAATGCATTATTTACCATTATATATCGGCAGGGCGACACACAGACTAATCACAAATATAAACATCACGCTAACGTAGGTGTAAAAGCGGATAGCAGCAACAACTTTGTTTGGATACAACACTAGAGCTACCAAAAACTTGACAATGAAATTGTATGGGCCAATATTGACCCTTGCGGTAAGCCTACGTTCCCACGATGTCCTGACGAAATTTCTCATGAAATAAACTTGAACATTGGATGTAACACTAGAGGGCGCCTCCTCTACAATATGGAGGGTAAACAAATTGCAGACCAAATATTGAATCTGATTATCCGGGTACTCGGGCTGGATATGGGTTACAAAGGCGGCTTTTAGGTCACAAAAGACATGATAATTGAATTGGATTTTTGTGTAATCGCTTACCACTTTTGATCCTTGTTTAACATCTTTACTCCGATCCGTGTTTCGTGTTGTGCGGTGGGGTAGATTTTAAGGAGTAAATTAATGTTCAGAACGGTTAGCTTTACTACTTCGTTGCTTTTGTTTCTGCAGCGATTTACTGATATAGATCTATTAAGACCCACTTATCTTTGCCAATGAAATTATTTATTACTAACCTATTTACGTTGTTCAGTTCTACATAACAGCAGGACGTCTGACGTAGTGAAAGCTGTGTGCCAAAAACGACAATACCAATTAACAACAACTTACAAGCGTTTAGCGGTTTTATTGAAACAAAGTTACAATCTTGAAATTTATACATAAAAATACTTTATTATTTTCTCTTGTTTCTGTTGTTACAGTCATATATATCTGTTTGATCAATGTTAGTATATCTATATAACATAGCTATATTTCGGTAAATACATTGTGTATTTTTCTTTAAAGTCACGAAAAATCTCTTAAAAAGTATCCATAAAAATAAATGGTAGGATTCAGTATTCTGATATAGTGCCATGCCCATTTAAATATTATGCGTGATACATATTTGTCTTAACAACTGCCCATCTAGAGAACTAATGTATATTTGTCTGAGATTAAATCCATCGTTCGTGGTTACTTTATCCTTATGATTTATGAATACCATGCACTTGACGTTTGCATTTAAGTATAATTATCACAAATCATAATGTTTGAATTGCATTTACTGTACAAGTTTGTATGGCTCAGGAGTGATATTTTGTTAAATGGACTTCAATAGACCTATCTACACAACTTAAGAGGTCTTAACCAAATTTGGGCTATGAATATATGCGTAGAAAGTTCAAATTCTACTAAAATGATTATTATATAAAATGTAAATTTTAATGAACTTTTAGATCATTGTGTGCTTTATTAAACTAGTGTTAAAGGTGGAAATGCGGTGCTTACAAAATTAAAGGTGGTACAACACCGCGAGAGCTCCCGCTGCGTTGTTTGTTACAGTTGTCAGTGAAGTAATTTAAATTTATCTGTAATGGTTACGTGAAGGTTCCCATTTTGATTCAGACGAATTCGCCAAATGGGTTTTCATGGTGGTACGGTATCGCACGAAGTAGAATCGGCCGTAGCAGTAATTATCTAGGAATAAATGAGTGGTTAGACGAAGACTGGAAATATATATCACTGTGAGGCATTTCTAGTGATCTCAAAGAAGTGGGTTAACATGAAGTGTTGAATTCTAAACACAGCTTTTAAAATGAATGTGATGATCTATTTGAAGCCGAGACCACACGTAATAATATCGCAGTTAGTATTGCAACAACTACCACGTGTATTGCGGAAATATAATACATCGAGAGCATCAGTATTTACAAAACTTGGCAACGTGTTTGAAAACTCACTTATGAAGTGTCAAAACTCAATTTCAATTTTGTAATATAAAGATGATTTTATTGAAGTTGCGACTTTATGTCGTAGAGGATAGCTAGACTCCAAATAAAGTGAATAAAATAGAATTTATATTTCAGATATATTTTGGAGGGTTTTGTGGCTATGTAAAATACGTATAGACGGATCGATTTGCTGCGCTCTCCGCTTTTGTACAGTGGATACCCCGTGGTTTGTTCCCTATCGTGCATCGGAAAGCCTGAAGTCTAAACCACTTAATTAACTCTTCACCCGGTATAGACTTTCATCAACTTTTAATAGAATTTTGTCTGTGCAACAAACTAGTATAGATAAATGTCGGTCTATCATAAAACACCAAAGTCTGCCTTATGTATATCTGCGTTTTTTTCAGAGCCAACAAGTAATTAATTAATTATATAATTTAAACATTTTTTTTTAAGTCTTAACTAGTGAAAAGTCTGCGCAAACATTTTGTGAAGATATGTGTGATTTTTTGTATAATATTTTTATATGCGACCAAAACTCTGTATCGTGTGGATCCTCCATTAGACTGTCCCATGTTGTCATCACGCCCTGACTGAAAAAGGTGCAAGGAAATTTTGTTAAACGCTAACTCAAAGTCCCATATGGTATTCATCTTAATACGTAAATATTTCATAAATATATTATATCAAATCTTTATCTATAGAGACGTAACGCACCTATTACCGGCTTCCAAAATAACATGTTCATCTCCAAAGCTTCGTGACGCGTTTAACTACATCATTACTAACGAAATACCTTAATTCAAAGTTGCGTAATCCAAGTATTACGAATTTAAACTCGTTAACAGGTGGGCCATTTAGCGTCCTTAACCAAGGAAGCTAGTTAGGTGTCAAACGATTATATCTGGGACTGGAGTCACGATTTCTGATTATAATAAACAGAATATCCATGTACGGTGGTTAGAACTGTGTTGATTTCGCTTTTAGCTTTATTAGATGAATGTATGGTTGTTGTAGTAACAGAGTTTAATGTTATATCCAACATTATATTTCGGTTGATAGTTTGTAATGAATGTCTGAATTTAAATAATTATCGTTTTAAATTATGCTATTATATTATACCAAAACAGTAACTCACTAATAGAGCTATCAAACATGTTCTTAATCTTGGTATCATTTAATGGAATATTTAGGAATTATTTTCTTCATGTACTTAGGGAAGAGAAACATAAAAAATATCCAACAACTTAAAAGTTTCCAGTGTCAGCATATTTTATTCTTCATTATTAAGAATAATATTGCAGAACATTAACATGACGTCATTTATCATTTATGTCCCATTGCGAGCTATTGTAACTAATTAAAATATTTCTCCTTGTTTCAGATACATCACAAACGCTTGACCTCATAAGAAGAACAAAATTACAAAGGTACCTATCATTAACTATTGCCGTTATTACCAATTATTGCTTTGGCATTGAATGCAGAAAATAAAAAATTGCAAATGTCAGATCGATCAGCATAAATCTCTATAAAATTACAATAAGAAGTAATGATAGCGGTTCGAAGAATTGTGTTTATGAAACTGTGTATAGTGATGACATGCTTATTGTGCATCAATTAAGAGATAGACAACTGAGTTGTGTTATTGACAAACTATGTCACATTTACGAACCACCCTTTACATTGCAAACCATTTACCCTGATAGATTTCTTAGATATATTTTATTTTCATATAATTTGGAAACTATATAACATACAGAAAGCTAGCTAGTAAACAATATTTTCTAAATTAATTCATCGAGGAAAATCATTGCAGAGAATGATATGATTTTTATCTTCTATTCTGATTCCTATTTTGTATTAATATACACTTTCAATATGTTTAATAAACTTTTAGCTTAACTGAGGTAATGTTTAAAAGAAAAAACATTCTTATGTGTCCTCGTACCGGCTTAAAACTTTTCACACAATCTATAACCAATTACTGTACACGAAACAAACTGTTTAAAGCTAACTCAATCTAATCAATGTCAATAACGACTTCGGAATTCCCGACATCCATTACAATAATAACAGTGCCATGACTAAACCAGTTAACAGCGTTGACAAACGATGTGACAAACGTTCCTGTTAATTTGTCTTCGCTTCTTTTTTCTTTAGTTTGGAAACTTTCATTGAAACAGACTGCCGCTTTCCTCGACTCCATTTTTATTTTTAATGGTTTTACGCATTGTGGCAATTCACTTTGAAGCTTCTAAGTGATCATCACAAGTGACTCTCTTGATAGATTTTGGATGTTCGGCTTTCTTTTTGGGATCATTATTTTTGGACACTGTCAGTACTGTACTGAGTTCTAAATATAAATTAATGTTGTTGAAAGGGACTTCATCACGTTTGTGAATGTTGTTTTCGTTTGGTGATTTGACTTATAACTTAATTTGTCCTGGCATCTGAAAACTTTGAACATTACGGGAAATATTTTAGCATTCTTTATTGATGTGGTCTCTGAAATTCGGTTTAAAAATCATTTAATTAAACTATAAAGTTTATAAAGAATATTGAAATGGTATATAAACGAGTAGATTATTAACGAAATCAAATAGTAGTGGTATGAATGATGTTGCTATAGAAATTCTCAGTTATGAATTCAATAAGCCAGATCTAACGATAAGCCATACCGTATATGGGACCGATCAACTGAATGTCAGTACAAATTGCGATCGCCATACAGCCTTGTAAAGCGGTATAATGAATTGTTAATTGTTCTAATGCTCGATGTATGACATGATTATTGCCGCCCAGATAAGATCTTTGATTGACTGATTACTTGCTGACTTACTTACAAGTTGCCACAACGTTTTGACGTTCGTTATCAAAATGATAACTTATTTGAAATTTATGAAGTTGGAGATTTTAGTCTGAAATTATCGAGTGATTGGAAAATTTAAATCATTAACTACCCTTGCTTTTGCACGGGTGGCAGTTTACGTTATATACATTTTGGGATAAAAAGTACATATACCAAACATTACTCAGAGATAATGTAGCATGGCAATGGAGAAATATTTTTTGAGAACGGTCCAGTGATTTTAGAGTTTATTTGATAAAAGTATACAAATCTTTCCTGTATATGACATTATTAGTGTAGATGTGGAAGTGTAGATTAGTATTCGACTAATTTGTAAACAAACAAATTAATTTATGAAACCTAAGAAAATAATAATAAACATGTACCTATAAAGGATTAAAAAGTTTCAACAACAAAAGCTAAGAATAACTTTGATGATAAGAATACATACAGACAGCTTGTGAGATCGACTAACATTTTGCCAAATTTATCCATAACTAAATTAGCTTTAAAAAATGTTGCACTATTGTAGCTTGTTTACGGACATTAGATGAAGGGAGTTTGTTTATAGGCACTTCATAATTCATTGTTCCATGTCAAGTTAATTTCTCCACTTCAAAGGTCAAGTTTAACCAACGATTTTGATTGGTGCAAATTGGCGCCAATGTTTAACCATTCTGTCATCTCCAACCAATCAAATGGATTGAACTTTGCACGTGAAAAATTGCTTTAATGGTATTTTAAACCTTGGCGTAAAAGTAATACGGTTTTATTTTATTAACGCGGAATTTTTGAACGTAAATAAAAACATGTATTTCGATATTGAATCTGATTATGGCTTTGTATCGTAGATCTGTCGTTAGAAGGTTTCATATAATGCTTCGTAATATTATATTTATATACAATTGCTTAGAATGAATTTAACATTTCAAAAATAGGTTCAGTAAATAAGTGCTATGGCTGACATGTTTAGGACTTTATAGAAATAGGTACTTACTTCATTTTCTGAAAAACTCAATAAATTAAAAGTAAAGATATTTTGACAGACTTCTACTTAAGACGAACAGCTGTCTTACGCAATGAAGATGCTGCTACCTTCAATATTTCATTTAAGAGCAAATTATAAGTTACTGAAACTATAATGGTCTTAATAGGTACTAAAGGCTATAGATTTGAATGAAAAAGGTACCGAAATAAGCCAACCAACCAAAGCCGCTGATAAAGCCGTAATAATTAAATATTTCGCTAAGTTAATAGAATAACAGGCACTTGCGAGCAATTATCTATGATTGATAGCTAGACAGTCCACAAACACGGCAATTTTGCCGCTCAACCATGTCGGAGCCGTCAAATGATTCATAGACTTGATTTTCAATTAAATTTATTGAGCTTTTGCTTCAGGCATTGGGTTAAGGATTTGATTAGCTCCTTTCTTAATGTGGTGAGTGGGCATTTACTCGGTAAGTTAAGCTTTGTTAATTTGTTGTACTGACATAGATTAGTTGATTAAATTTTGAGACTTGAGCGTTTAATTAAAATAGTATTTTGTTACAATTTGTCATTTCTCAATCGGTGTCATTCCTTAACTCAGCTGTGACTTGATTTAATTTAGAAACAGACCTAGCAACCGTTGTTCCCAATCACCTTGTCCGTACATTATGGGTTCTAAATATAATCTATATGAATTCCGACCCACCACAGGCATAATAATTTACAGTACATATTTCACACCTATTTAAAACAAAAAAGCTTTCGGATTTTAAGTCGTGTCCTTCAGTGGAGACCTACCACAGTTGTAATGCATCATAATCTTCGTTTTATTACTGGCCCACATTTCACTAACATTCTGCATAAGAAAGCTTCCTACATTATCACTTACGTTCAGTCGTTTCGCGATGCATGTTATGTTTATTGGCGATAAATCGCAAGCCGTCAAGCGATGAAAGACATCGTCTGCTGCTACATGCGGTCGTTATTGAGAAAAACTTCTCTAGACTCACATTCAACAGGTTTCTATATTTCTTTCAGCTTGATTAAATTGAAGTCGTCAATAATTTATTATTGAATAATAAACATTCTATGTTTGGAAGTTTTATTGAAGAATAATATTTTCCAACCTGGTAGCTTTATTACAAATACAAAGAGTACATTTCCATATTTTTACGCTTGTTGCTATTCAACAATTTTGTTTAATTGTGGTTAATAGGCATAATAAAAGATTATTAGTTTTAAAAACTACTATGTGATTTTCAAACTAAAATGCATAAAATTTCAGTACAATAAGAAAATATAAGTTTTTTAAAAATTAAGTAAATTTTGGTAAGTTTTTATTGTTTAATAGCAGCAATGTGATAGAGATTAAATTCTTAGGTTTGTAGTTTTATTTATGTAATAAGTTTTAGATTTAGTAAAATTTTTATTTTTGTTTGATTATTGTAAAAGATAATTAGAAATTTAATAAATAAAATTTGTATATCAAGAAATTATCTAAATATAATTTTAATGTACTCCTAAAGCAAAATTGAAATAAACTAAGGCGTAAATTTTTAATATAATCTCTAGACAATTTTGCGTTTCACGATTTGAGATGTTTTCAAATTTATTATCAGCCAAACTTTTCGTAGTTTATGGCTCCCATTTGCACGGTGGTAGGTAGTGTTCGCGGCCGGTGGTCGCTCGAGCTCGCTCGCACTCGTCGATAAATCCGAACATGTCATGTTTGCACCCACATTTTTATTCATCACCTCGCGATCTTTTTATTGTACCGTAACAGTCTCCCGCGGATTCCTTTAAATTTATTGCTTCGATGAACTTGCGTTTCTTTTATGAATATTCTTTAAAAACATTATTCTGTTTTAGTTATAAGTGTTCGAACGTCATGTTTAACAATTATGTTATTTTGTTTAACATTTCTAAATGTATATTCCGATTGTATTAAACATTAATTTTCTTCCATATTTTCATCTGCAACAAACTATTCACTAATACGACTTCCTACTTATGCGGTCTTGGTTGTAATCACGTGCAAACGGCCAAACAATCAACACTTGGATGTCTAAACTAGGAAAGCGGAGTTTTAGACTCAACATGAGCAAATTTGGAGCTATTTATAAACACAGCTTACGTCGTACGAGTCAAAACAGTTCAATTTTAACGCACGATTAGCAAACATCGTTGTATATGAGCATGTCATATTTTCATTGGAGTCGGATCCTTTTTACATCTGTGTAATCAATTATGTTTATATGATTCTTCTGGCTATGGTTAGTGTGTGCTACACTATAAATATTTTACGTTAGTATATTTATTTTGAGGGAACGATGGATTTGCTTACATAATGCTTCTTCATTGATGATGTCGTTGGTTACCGTAGTGGCATTTTTATAATCTTATTACCAACATAAGAGATTTACCACATTAATTTCTGATATTATTTTAGACATCAGTTCATGGTCATGTATCCAGCTGACTAAAAAGCTAACCAGTGTCGCCTAAAAGTATTTACACTACATAGTTCATAGCAAAAGTAAATTATAATGTAGCAGGCAGCAACCGTATGCAATGTATTTCCGTACAACTCGTAAACTACCTTGGCGAAATGGTTACAACTAAGCTCGTAAATACTCTAACAACCTGTAACTATTTTAAACACATAATTATGTTTGTTATTCACTTTATAAGTTGAAAATCATAATTATTTTCATTTAAGTGTCAAAACGATGTCACTTTATTCAAGGTACGTAATTGTTTTTAATTGATTTAGTGGAATTAAATGCCTCGTCTGTCTATCAATTATTAATGTTATTGAAAACAAAACGGTTTACTCACACATATTCTCGGGACCGTCCGAATAGTTTCAGACTCCGTAGGAGTCCCTAATCACGAGCTGATGCGGCGGTGGTGGTGTCGCGAGTCGAACCGTTTTGTTTTAAATAATTATGAATACTCCTCACGAAAGTTAACACAAAAATTATTAATGTTGTTTTAGTTTTTATGTTGAATCTATCAACTGTCGCATATTTCACGCTATTTTTCCAGGTAGAAGTATTCGAACATACGATACCTAGCTTGAAACATTTTAGTGTCATCAGAAACTGATTAATCCTATTTTCTTTTTATTGTTTCAACAGAGGTCTTCATTGCATACATTCCGTAGTCATCATTAGATCCATTTCAAAATATTGATCATTTTATGAACGAATAATGGCCCAAAGGTAGGCTTTTACCTTGGACAGATAATAAGCATTGCAATACAACGTGGCAATGCCGCCAGTCTTTTGGGTTCTACTTTCAGTCGACAGTGATTTGGATGATTTTTTGACGCTTTAGTTAGGAGTTGAGTTTTGTTTAAGTGTGTATATACACTTTAAACAAAAGTAAGTTAACCTTGTAAATGTTTAAAATTGTAAATACGAAAAATGGGCAAAAAGCTACTTGTGTAGATTATAAACATTAGCCCCGCCCCACCAACATAATTCGGCAATTTCCTTATCACAATCCTGATTTACACTACGATATGCTCCCAGCCTTACATAGTAACACACAGCATTGTAAGGCATGCACATAAATCGAGTAACAGGCTATACAAGCTGGTGCACCTGTACCCGCTTGTAATCGCGATAGCCATCGGGGAGTGGCTCCTCTCGCTGCGTTCTAGATAACGTACAGGTCAACGCAAAAGCTATTCATTTAGAATTATTTAAACATATCGATAAACTAACCCCTGATAGAATAATAAAATAAATAACCCCTTTTTTAAAAAGTAATTATCTGACTGCACGGATAGCCGAGTGGTATAGGTCGCCACGCCAATTACCACTGTGCGCGACGTGCTGCGGGTTCGATCCCCGCATAGGACAAGCATTTGTGTGATCCACAGATGCTTGTTCCAAGTCTGGGTGTTCTTTGTGCATGAGATTAAAAAAAAAGAACAACTTAAATGTCAATCTGTTGCTACTTTACACCTCAGTGACAAAAACAGCATGATACTTAACGACGACTTAAAATAAGTTGTCCTTGAGTACCATATGCAGCTTAGATCGAGACGTTAAACAACACTTTATTTTTATTTACTGCTGAGAATTAGAAGCAATTTTTACTGCAGGTAGAACCATTATCGTACTTACTCATGTTATACAGCCATAACATAATATACGAGTGACCATAATTATCAAAAGATTCTCGCTAATCAAAGTCTAAAACATTGCGTTCAGTGACATTTACTAATTGGGCTATATTTACTTTTCTCCTGTCATATAAATAAAAGAATAGTAGAAAGATGATGACATACAGAGCGATTACAATTGACTAGCTATCGGCCTATGTAATGCATTTTAAGTAATGCACAAACATTTTTTATTTCCTAGCATGGTTATTATTGTATATTATCTAAAATCTTAAGTATAGGTTTATGACATGATACACGTTTTGCCAAAAGAAGTTATCCATTGTACCTACAGTGAGTCATATAGTAATCCAATAAATTTTAATTCTTACCCTAAAAAGTTGTCGTCGATAACTCAATAAAAATAAATTGTATAATTAACACTTGTGTTTTCATCTGTACTGCGTACGCGATCAAGATTCGTATCCGAATGTATTCGGCTCGATGTCTCAATTAAAGGATTTTATTGGTCAATTTGCGATACACAGAAAGAAAAAATGGCCGCGGTGTGTAATCGCCTTTTAAAAGATTTATATGCTTTAAATTGATGTTGTTTACGGCTCTCTGTGATACCGTGAAACGGTAAGATGTAAATGATTAATCATTAATATTTCTGTTTCTTAATTACAATGAAGGATATACCGATCTGTCGATCTGTAGGCTGTCTTTAATTTACATTTGTGGAGATTAAAAATAAAACACAACATTCATAATATTTCTTTATTTTTATGAATGTTTAATAGGGTTGTATTTTCGAAGTAAGTATATATAGGTACGTAGTAGCCTAGTGACGTTTTTGTCCGTTTTAATTTATCCGCATCCGTATGCCAAAAGTGAATTTTCTTAGCGATTTTCATTGAATAGGATTTTGTTCAGGTAATCCAATAATTCAATATGTCTGAATATTATTGTGTTCCTGACTTCAAAGCAAGAGTCATGCGCGCATTTAGTAATATACATTTGGGCTGCGTAGACAAAACTATATCCGTATTTGCGAAAGTTCGCATGCATGTTATATGCCGTCACGCTCATGCGAACACTGAGGTTTATACTTTATGAAAATCACGCATACTTGAAAAATTTCTCATAATAATGTATCATTTTTATCCTTCACTGGTTGGTTTGCATTTTTTATGAAGAATGTAAATGAGTGACATGAAACACATACCACAGCATTATTTGTTACAAACTATTTTAATAAATGTTAAAGTTATTTATTCTTCTTTGTACTTGCGCCTACTTGGTAAATTAAGGTCGACACGGCTGTGGCCTATCGTATTTTAAACAATAACATTAACCAAAGCTTAATAAATTTATATTTGTCTAAGTTAAATACCTATTTGTATGTTAATAGAAATGTCGGGTGTTAAATTAAGCTAAATATTTGTCGGTTGTAATATGTAATTGTAGTTTTGCATTCCATACTTAATTATTATTCTTATTTTTTGTATTTTTCTTGTAGATTGTGACAGTTTTTAAAGTTCTAGAAGATCCTAGTGTACTCTCTAATTAATTTAAAAACTACTAATTATTTTGTGGGGGTTCAAATCCCAGCAGACTTCAACCCACGCCGAGGGCACAGTGTGAGGATATTTCGGCATTGCACCGACTAGAAACACCCCGATCCCGACCTTGCCTTTGCCGAAACCGGGGGGGTCACTTACTCTGTACCTCATATATATTACATATTAATAATTATCTATCAAAAGATGTGTTGAATCTACGAGAAATAGATTTTGATCTTACCGCGATATAATTGTTGTACAAAAACTCCTATATTTCGATTTGTAGTACCTACTTATATAATAAAAGAAGAAAACCTAAATAGCTAAAAGTCCGTAAATTGTAGATGTATAGGTACCTAATTATAGTCTATAGCTATGTATAAATAAGGAAGTATTTATAACGCCAGTAGTTAAATAGGTTCTGTACCATTCCTTCTTACCAAATAATATGGTTATCCATCAATACCAGTAGATACTTTTACTACGTTTTTATCTTTAGTGTTTCTGAATAAAAATACCAACAAAAATGAATGTATAGCTACATGATTACACAGCCACCCATTTTCCGTCTTGTAGAACATGAAAGGGCCATAACTAATGGCCATACACCTCAATACGGAGTTAACAAACAGGCATTATATTTTACAAGCCAGTAAACTTAGATAGAAAATCTGACCTTATCATGCTAGCTCGACGTTTATTCATAGTAAATAACAGAAGTTTATGTTCTACAGTGAACGTCAGTCCTATATCTCATTTGTTTTTTATTAGTGCGTGCAGTTTAGGGATTGTGGGATTTTTGTTTCATGGTTAAAATGTGTAAGTTCTCCTTATACGAACATTTTATGCCTTATTTTTATTTGGCTTGATTAGATATTTGGACAATATTTTGACCTCATTGCTTTATCACTTCTAGTGCCATATTATTGAGATATCCAGATATCTTTCTAGTCAAGAGACATTAAAAATAAAAATGTTTTTGATAGCCTAACTTTTGAGCAAGGTCATTTAAAATCACGCTAAAATTCTTAGCATCAAAAAAAACTAGGAGAAGAACGACGAACATCCAATTATAATATAAAACCTCCGTTCTACTGACAGCTGTGAACAGGATTCACATAACTTTATAAGTAACATTGTGTTACGTAGCCTAAAACAACTCCCTTATATGGTATCCTCATGCAGGTTGCCTCATATACCTACCAGGGAGAGCATGAGGGTCGCCGTTACATCACTACCGCTGTACTTGTAGTGATCAATTACAAACAACTGACCCGCGTTTGTTTACCTAAAACATTGAATAATAAACAATAATAAGCTTAAAAAAAGTAAGATTCTTTTATTTTCAATTTGTCTTTTGTTTTCTCTCATATATTTTGTTTACACAATGTAGTGAAACAAATGATGACATTAATAAACATTATATTCAACGGATTTAATTGAAATCCACAATATTATCGATTTTATTATCCATTTTTTAAAACATATTCTATTTATTTTCTTTGACCCACACAGTCGTGTATTGAGTATAAGAAACGGATATTATTGTTAGCTAGTTCTGAGTGTTAGGTGGCGTATAATGGGTGTAATCAGTGCGATAATAACGGGCTGCAGCTAACTGGTTGTTGGACATTATGTTATACTTTTTTCTTCGCTTGCGTCAATTTGTATGTTTGTAGGTGGTCCTCATTTATACAGAGTGAGTAAGAATATTTTAATACATTAATAAATTAATTTTTAAATAATTTTAAACTAAAGTTAAAATGAAGTAAATCAAGTTGAAAATAATATTGACTTTTAAACTGAACTTTGGTTGGCAGAGGGGTAAATGTCTTAAGGTAGTTTAAAGAATTGTCTATTTATGAGTAATTAATAATTAAATTATTGTCAAATCTGTAAGAAATACGAAATTGCTTCCTTAAAACAAGCACTGTTCAAAACTTGAAAAAAAAAACAAGTTAGGAGTTTGTTTACAATGTATGCAATTTACCTAAAATACATTATGTAAGTATACAAATTAAGAGGCAATATAAAGAATTCATGTATATACTTACTCTGCAGATTCCCATAAAAACTTTTGTTATGCGACACTTAAAAAACAGGCTTCATTTCGAGAACATCAGCATCTTTACGCAAGTCCTTTTGTCTTTGAAAAACAATTTTAAATGACACCAAAGAACACAAAGGCAATTCGCAATAACTCCTTTATTACTGGCCAAAGAATGGTGCTGTAAAATTGTAATTGCTACCTCCATACCCACCTGTGGTTTATTAGTTGCTTTTAAATAATAATCTTCGCTTAATACACCTTTTTTACGACCAAACAGAAACCTTTTACTATGAAACTCTTGACTATATAGATGTGTGAAGATCAATAAAGAACTGCTAGATTATTTTCAGACGTGTTCCTTAATTATTAAGGTTGATTTTCGATTACATTAGCATAGTTTTCTGAGTCATATTTCAGGCTAACGTTGAACTATTGTGTTCTTTAATTGGCAAAGTCAGAGAAGGTTAATTAAAAAACCATATGATATTATTACTTCCTGTAAAAGGTGAAAGTGTTTTTGAGACTGTCTTTAATTATTTCTACTGACTTTATCAGGATCGCAACGCAGCGGTGATTTACAATATTAACCACCAAATACTAAAACGCAACTTAACTTTAAGACGTTCTTAAATGTCGTTATTTCGCTACTTTAAACAGACAGCATGAGATTAAGTCTCATGCTGTCTTGTCTTGTCTGTGCATGAGACTTAACGGCGACTTAAAACTGATTGACATTTAAATTTTCGGCCATAAGTCACGTAAATAGCGATTTTAGAGTCTTCAAAAACTATGGCATTCTTAATGTTGCCAATATGTCGAAGATATTAATGACAACTGAAAGAAAAACTTAATCCAAATATTTCAACCCTTCATCAGGGATAACAAAAGAAATCATCATCATTTACTTGCTACAAACTTTTTTGTTCCCAGAAAGCGACCTGAATGTCTCTATATTTGTGCAAAGAGGTTTCGTTACACCCGTCTACAGTTTCAGTTATGATAATTCGCCGAACAAAATGCGGCAGCGATTTTGTTTGTTGACATATTTATCCTCAGTATTCTGTGAAGCAGTCGTATTTCTCGGACGAACTCCATTTGCGAGGTTTTCTCGAGTATTCAGCGACAAATTTGGTTTCGGAAGTTTGCTCTAATGTGCCTAATTTGGGTTTCTTTATTACCTCGCGAGCTTAGGTTATTGTTATCAGAGGTGGATTAACTCAATTTATAAACCCTGCTACTACTGTAAAGGTAACCTTCATTGCAAAGAAAATCTGATATTTATTCATTATTGTCGAGAAAGTAATTATGTACACTCGTATGTAGTATATTAATGTAGGAAAAAAGATATATACACTAACCAAACTAACCTAAAATATATCATCAAAAAATTCGTTCACATCGCTGTCGACTAGAAGTGTACCCAAAAGGCTGGCGGCTCCGCCACGTTGCATGGCAATGCTTATCCTCTGTCCAAGGTAAAAGCCAGCCCTTGTGTCTTGTATGTGGTGTACGTATTTGCGACTCAGATTAAGACACAAAAAAAACACACTTCTGTACAAAAGAAAACTATCTCAACAATATCGATAAGCACTGTTTACACAATCATCCTTGCATCCACTTGTCACATAAGCCCAAAACATTGGAAGAGCTTGCACAAGACAGACATGATAATATTTTAACAACATTCTCGGTGCGAATAACTGTAAATCTTTATACAAAGGTGTTTATAACCCGTCATTACTTCTCGGCAAATTTTATGCATATTCAATATGAAATCGGTAGCGTCACTATTAAGATGACAAGTACAGTTACGATCAAAACACTATCGATTTCAATACTCATTAATTACTTTTAAGAAGACGCAGAAAAACGAGCGTTTTCATTTTGTATAACATTGTATTGAGTTCGTTTATAGCAGAAATAGAATTACAGATTACCATATTATTTCCTAACTATCTGTTTTCCGCGACTCCGCCCGCGTGGATGTCGGTTATCGCGGCAAAAAGTAGCCTATGTCTTTTTTCAGGCTCTAGACTATTTGTGTACCGAATTTTTTATAAATCGGTCGGACAAACACATAGAGTTACTTTCGCATTTATAATATTAGTAAGGATTAAATTTGCTTAAAAATCATATTTAAACTTGTTTAGAATCCTATTGACTAACACAATGTTGGACAGGAACCTCTCCTTTTTAAATTAAAATTATAAATTAAATCTCTGTCAACTAATGCAAGAAAACCGTCCTACACTTACACTTACACTTTTTCCGTAATAATAAGAAATACTTGTGTTATTATTAGGAGGTTTTCAAATTTCAAATAACAAATCATTCACATTATCCACTGTCATAATTAAATCCTCGAACAGAAAATAAAAGCTGAGTAATTAAACCTTACGACACAATTTTTTCAGATATTACGAACACCTGAAAGTTTATAATAAGGGACTAGCCCACCACACATGCCCATCATTGCAACTCCTGTAAGCCAGGATCTACAATGATAATCAATGAATACCACCGAAACAGTTAAGCTCAGTGTGTCCCAGGGAAACGATTGACTGTCTTGGAACCCGCAACGAAATTAATCAGAAATAGTAAATAGGAGGAGTAGGAAAAAAAATTGTTTCCACTTCCCTTCATTGCAAGCGGGAGACAAAAAGAAAAGATAGGCCAAAGGCAAAGAAAAGATAAGACAACTGAGTTAGGCCCAGCTGCCAAGCACCACGGATAAAATTTTAACATGAATGGGTCCTAAAATTCATTTATTCAGGAGCTGTTATTTTGATTCCAATAGTAACACCTGAAAGTTTAAATCAACGTATTAAGTAAAAAAAATCTAAAAAAAAAAGTAAAGAAATTCTCACGTAAATACAAAAACACTTTGTTCACGATTACCCGCTACAATCTTACTTATAAGGCAGCACTCGTAACTCTGCTTTCACAGCGTGCGCCTGCGCATGCCTTGCCAAGCTACGAGATTTATGTTTTACACGTTAACACCGAATAATCAATTTTTATATGAAATTGTAATTTATTTTCTTTGACACCTTTTTGTTAACCTTTATGTTTTGGGAGTTATTTATCTGTTTAGTTAAGATTAAATATAAAGGACTCTTAGTACTTGTTATAAACTTTTTTGAAGTGAAAACTTCTTTAGCGGCGTTGTACACTTTTTTGTAATGTGTAAAAAATGTTAAACTCGCTTCAGGCCACGTGACCCTGAACAAAAATTCGTAAGACGGATGGAGAGTAGACAGCCGGCGCGGAATAGGAGAGGAAGTATCCCCCTCTCTTTCTACGGCGCGGCGAAAATGTATGCCTGCGCCTGCTGTTTCGTTAAGGCGGCGCAGGGCGCTTGCGCGAATGTTCTGACAAATGTTTTTTACGATGATGGTTCTGGTAATAATGGTGGTGAAAAAGTCGTCGAAATTATAGATGGAAGTTGATTTTTCTGAGAGATAAACTTTTTAACGTAATATAAATTGTCATGTTTGTGTACGATAGCGCAATAAATAAATATTGTATTGTACGACATAAATGACAGTACTTTTATACTAATAATTAAAGCAATTCGTGCAAAATTATTTCCTAACCATTCCAAAGTATCAAAAATTCACAACGTTAATATTCAAGTTTTCACTTCTGCTGGCACTCCCGGAGTGCAACCAGTCGTTTTTTTTTGCAGAACCAAGATTAATAGACAAAGAGTTTTTAAGTATATTATTTAACCAAATCATATAATTATACACTTATTAGGTAGAAAACAACTAGGATATAATAAATAGTATTGTATTAAAGGCGATTGTTTTTGTCCACAAATTTCCAGGTGCTAAAACAAAATATATCGTGATGCACACATTAATAAATAAATAATCAAATAATTTTACATCGACGACCAATAACTTTACCTAACGGCTTATTATACATTATAATAAATAAGTAAACTTTATTATTCCTTCGCAATGTTGATTTAATGTTCTCGTAGTTAGTATAATCCTTAATGAAGTTAAAGTAATTTTATTCTCACTAATTACTAAGCCTTTCGATAGACTGTCATCGTAAACTTGGCTCAACTCTCAATATATAATACGACAGCCAATTTTCAACTGTAAAGTTATTGGAATTAAATTCAAATTTGAATGTTATCGGGTAAGTGCTTCTTAGAATTTGCATCAGTGTCCGTAGTCTGTCAATAAGACGATGTATCGATTATAAAATAAGGCGGTTGTTGAGTAACGGACGTGGATTTAATTTGGAATCGATTAAGTTGAGTATTAATAGCGAGTTACGCATGAGAATTTCTTAAGATCATGTGAAATAGGTCAGGCAGTCCTGTAGATGACAGTTGCCTGAATTATGACGTCATTTTCCTACCCGCACTATAGGTAGAAGATAATCTTGAAATTTAGATAATAATAACATTTTATTGAACACAAGAAATAAGTTTTAAAAGGTATCATTAGCTGGTACAATAAGCGGTATTGTCATTGTGATATCTTCCAAACAACCTAAATATATTCTAGTGCGAAAACACGGTTTCTCTATTCAGTAGTTTAATGCAATAAAGTCAAACAGTAATTGATTTTATAAATAGTAAATTCATAGCCCTATTTGTCGGTCAATAGTTACTAAAAAAGGCACTTGAAACTGCGTAACAAAGCTCTTCATAAAAATTTTGCAAACTTTCCGAAGGGCGAAGGCAGTGTTTTAGGAAGATTACCACCACGTAAAAAAAGTTTTATAGTCTCTAAAAAATAAAACAGTATATTTTATAGTTATGTAAGATATAGAGACACAAACGCACACAGTTGCATTACACGCATCCGTAACGAGCTGTGTGAACACGGTGAAGGTCAGTTCAGGTCATTCGGATTGACCCAGAGTTTTCGCACGGAGTCACGAGTGATGCCACTCGGTCCGTCAACTGGGCGCTTCCGTGTTGTGGGTACCTATGTGCGGTTATAAAGGAATAGACATGGACATAAAAAAGAGTATCCTATCCCAATTGCAAATATGATGTAAAAATCGTAAAGAAAATTTAATGACATTATTTTTAAGGGGGCAAAATTCGTCTTATATGGCCGAATACTGAAAGGTCATTTAGTTTTAAGTAGCCGTTAAGTTTCGTGCTCTCTCTGTCACTTTAAGCTGTAAAATTAAACTTAAGTTGCGTTTCAGTATTCGGGGGTTAGACAACTAAAAAACTAATCCTTAAGTTCTTCTTGTTTTACTTACAAACTACTTGCTAACTATTAATCCATTAACTACAAAAAATATTAAAAAAAAAAATACCTTAGGTTTTAATTGGTCATTTAAATTTAGTTTTTCATGAGAAGTTACAATAGCGCACTACTTGTTAAAAAAAAATCATTTACTTATTTATGGACCAACACAAAAATTAATCCAGCTTATACAAAGACCTAGCTGTCCCTGGTCATATCTATCCATTCCTAATGCTGTTTTAGTGGCGAGCACAGTCGCGACAGGTCGATAGCACCGCTTGCCGCCAGATCTATCGGGTTCCCGCCAAGCAACCACCCCCCTTGCAACCAATGCGCTGAGGCCCAAGTCTCGCCTGGTAATTATATGACCAACCAACGACAAAATTTTACCCTTGTTGTTGATCAAAGCTTATGATGTATATGGAAATAAAGCCTTGATAATAAATGAGATCTACCTTCATGTGTGAATATTGGATATTTTCCTTTTAGTAAAAGCGCTTTGCGAGGATGATGAGATCTTTAGAGAATTGAGAAATTCTGATACTCCAAATATTCATCAACGACTTTCAAACTGTATAAATGACTAGCCTCCTGCTGTATTACTGTATAAAAGTCCCCCGCGACTTTGTCCGCGTGTTATAGTTTTAACGGTTTTTCATTTTTGCAAAATTTTTCATTTTGCTCCGCTCCTTTTGGTCGTAGCGTAATTTTATATAGCTTATAGCCTTTCTCAATAAATGGGCTATCCAGCACTGAAAGATTTTTTTATATCGGACCAGTAGTTCCTGAGATTAGCGCGTTCAAACAAAAAAACAAACAAACTCTTCAGCTTTATATATTAGTATAGATAAGTCCTGTATTTGATCCGCTTTCTAAAAAAGCATTTATTTTAAAGCAAGTAATTTATATTCCTTATCATTCAATGAAAAAAAAAATCCCGCTCTTTTACAGTTTATCCGAGATTTTCATCAACATTTCATAGCTAACATTGAAATATAATTCTGTTCTTAAATGATGTAGCCACGTAATGTTCGCGAAGGCTCATTAAATTTTAATGCCACAACATTTATTTTAATATACAGAGCATTAGTTGTAATTCCTTAATAAAAAATCCTAATATATGACCTACATACTTCAGTCTCGCGCGTTAATGTAATGACCATTAGCGCCACTGCACTTCTTGGTAAATATTACTCATGAATAAATGTTTCAAAGCTGATAAAAGTAAAGTGTCGTGTCTAACTGGCGACGTTGCATGATCTCAATGTAGTGTTAGGTATTTAACTAAGAAATTCCTATTATTTTGGTATATAAATGGGCATTAAAGCTAAGAAATTCTCCAATCAACTCAGCGTATCGCGGTCCACTGCTGCACATGAGCTTCTTCCAAGTTACGCCACATCACGCAGCCAAAGTTTTCTCCAATTAGCTTTTAAAAATGTGTGCCTGATGGATTTTAAAAATATAATAAATCTTCTCTCTTTCATCATTCATCTCATCTTTACATAATATTATTATCTTTATCGTGTCCTCATCATCTACATGCCCAACATTTATATCATATATTAGTAGAAAAAATAATAATTTGGAACTAAAAAATATAATTTGATGTCATGGCTGTGAATTAGGGTCCAGATTCAGGCAGATATGGTCGTCGAACATGGTAAATAAGTTTTCAGATTTCTGAAAAATGTGCAGTGTACTATAATTTATTTATATTTTTTTTTTGTGCAATGTACTTTACTATAAAATTATTACCAAGAAAGTAAATTCGGCGCTATTTTTATTATTTTCTGACCCCTCGTTCTTAATCCCTTTTTTATTATTTTTTCTAATGAGATAATTACGATAAAATACAATTTAGTTTACTCAATCCTAAATCTATTCAGCCTTCGAAGGCAAACCACAAAATACTATCAGGTTTCCTTTGCTTTGATTAATAGAAACAAGAATGCTAATGTTTCGCGTATCTAGAAGCAAAATTGTTCGCTCTGTTTATATTATGATATGATAAATTGTGCCTAAGGAATGCAGTGGATTATCTCCTCTTAGATTAGAGATTGATGGTGAGGATGACGTCATTATATTCCTTCTTTGGATAATTGTAATGTAGGTGCGACAAGGAGTGGCCAGCATTAGGTTGGAAAACAAATTATGGAACGTGTGTTCGCGTGTGTGTCTGTAATTTGCGCAGTACATTTACAGTGATAAATAAACAGCGCTAATATTCTAAAACATCTTCAGTTGTGGCTTCAGTTTTATTTGAGTATAATAAAAGATATCCTTAAATGGATAGTCCGCCTTCTTCGGTTCTTTATCTTGCGTAAAATAATTAATAGTTTATGTTTTTTGTAGTTAAGTCCTTCATCTTATTTAGACTCTTACAAAAGTTACTGGTCGCAGGTTAAAATAAAGTGGAAACGTCTGAAGTCACACTGATTGATGAGGTATAGATAGAGAAAAGAAAACAGTTTGACGTATTTTTTTTATTTTTTATTAATTGATTGAGAATAAAAGGTGATTATTTTTAATTGGTTTATGAATCAAATATTTTAGCTTTCATGACTATCCTTGAAATACCAAAGATGATGATTATTCAGGTGTTGTCCCAAAAACTTTTGAAATCTTATCAGTGAAAAATTCCTTAAATGTCACCGCCCTCAAACTTACTCGCCAATCAATCAGATTTGCATCTCGGCTAATCCCACAAACATCTCGATCGTGGGTGGACGTCGGATAAAGCGATTATGATATTATAAATGTAAATAATCGATTACAATCGATAAGCATGCGCTGGCGCCGCCCGAGCAGCGCGTCATCATCGCGGTGCGGCGCGGCGCCGGCGCACGTCAGCGAACCTATTAAAGGTGTGCTTCCACTTGTGTGTGGTCTCTAAGAATAGGGTCATTTAGTAAGGTATTAAGGTGCTACCATCAGCTAAGAACACAGCTAAAATTATACACATTTTAAAACGCGGGCAACTTAGACGGTCAAGTCCTAAACAGTAAAGACATTACTGAAGTTTTATTTTTATATCTCTCGTCTAGATTAAAATAAATAGGTTGCTCGTAACTACCACTACATTACAGCCCTTAAAAATATCGATACGATCGCTATAGTGTCAATCGATACCGTTTACCATTAGATCGATCGATTTCATTTATAATTTGCCTCAAATTGCTTTCCAGTTAGCGTTCTATTAAATGCAATTTGCATGCATATCGTTCATGTTCAACAAGTAAACACGTCACTAAAAATCTCGTTGGGAATCGTGTTTTATTTAGAATATAAATCAACATCCATTTACTCGATTTTAAATTGAAAATTGTGACGAAATTGCAGAATTTATAGATGTTGATTTATTAAGTCGTATTTCATTCGAAAACTGTTTTAAGGTACAGAGTAATTACGATAGTCGATTTTCACATTAAAATAATTTTCATTAATACGATAATATTGTATAAAGTTATATTTCTGTAAGTGATGGATTCCATCTATTCTTATATGTAAAAAAATCGGCCAAGTGCGAGTCGGACTCGCGGACGAAAGGTTCCGTACCATTATCTATGAAATCGGCAAAAAAATCACGTTTGTTGTAATTAATATATAACTAAATATTCTGTGAACATTTCAAGCGTCTAAACGCTATTGCCCTTATCAATATCGAGCAAAAACAATCAAAAGAGTCACGTTTGCTAGATGGGAGCCCCCTTCAATATTTATTTTATTCTGATTTTTTGTATTTGCTGTTAAAGCGGCAACAGAAATACATTACTTGTGGAAATTTAAACTGTCTAACTATCACGGTTCATGAAATACAGCCTGGTGAAAAACGGACAGACGGACGGCCAGCGGAGTCTTAGATGCGGAGCCCTAAAAACAAAAAGCTATATTTTTGTACAAGCCCATGTATATACAACCGCACACAACTTGACGCATGCGTAATTCATACAAGTCAACAGTATATCATTGTATAAACATTTCAATAGAAAATCAATTCAATACAGATAATTATAATTGCATCAGTCGTTCTATCGTGATTCATTAGTATCGAGTAAGCGGCGCCTGCGTCTATTGGTCGGCTTTACATATTTATTCGTCCATACAATTATATGTAGAATAATTACATACATAATGGTTACAACAACACATACTATTAGTGTCTTTCAAAAAAAATATACGTAAAAGACCTTTTGATAACGACTCTGCCAGCGTGGACGATGGAACCCCTATATATAATTTATCCACTATAATATACAAATAAAAAGTTATTTCATTTTTATTCATAATATACTTAGTGGTTTTAACGTAAAGAGTAAAACAATATACCCGTAGCCACATTCAAGCCTATTTACACAGCAAACTAGATAGGTTTTCAGGCCACAATAACATTTTATAATATAATTTACACAAACATTTTTATTACATGATTTATTCCGCTTACATAAGTTGAATATACGTAATAAAAATGTCCGTGTATAATGTAGTCCTTACTAATATTATAAATGTCAACCGCGCTTTCACGCCAAAACGTTTGAACCTATTTAAATGAAATTTGGTACACAGATAGTCTAGAGCCTGAGAAAGGATAGGCTACTTTTTGCCGCGATAATCGACATCCAGCAGGCGGAGCCGCGGGAAACAGCTAGTATTATATAAAATGTTAGTGTAGCCTGCAAACCTATTTAGTTTGGTGTGTGTTCTCGTATTTAGGGGCAAGAGGGATTCCTTTTTTGGAAAGCAAAAGATTAAAGGAACAGAAGGGAAGAAGGAAAGGACTAAAGTTAAGTAGTTTTATAGATCTAAATAGTTACTCGTACCTACACAGAGATTAATAGGAAAAACTCATATTATTAATTAATACCACAGAATAATACAATTAAGCTGTTAATGAAGAACATTATTTTTATTACCAGCTTTACAGTCCCCCAAAGCACTAAAAATGACATTAAATTTGTTGTAATAGCTGAGCTTAATTACATTTATAGTAATTAATAACTACATTAGTAGTTTAGTACTGTAGGTGAAAACTATGTGAAGCAAGTTTATATTAGAAGCTTGTCCCGCAGCTTCACTTGCCTTACTTTTCTCCAATGACAAGTAACGTGCTCTCAAATAGACTATATATAACCTACCTCGGGAATTGGGCTATTAAATGCAATTTAAATCCGACTGGTAGTTTAAAGTTTATTTTTATACTACTCTCTCTCTCTCTCTTCAAGTGCCTCTCCAACTAGTGAAGGTTGGCTACCAACTTCTGGAATTGTTGTCTGTCCTTAGCGAGTCGAAACAATTCGGATACGCTCGCTATTCCAGTCCACTCTCTGATGTTACGGAGCCACGACTTCTTTCTCCGACCAACTCGCCGTTTACCGTATTTTATACTACATTCGAGTATAAATTATTGAATATAGTATAAATTAGCAATACATACACACATATTATGTACATAGCTTAGTTAAGTACTAATTCAATAATTATTTACACATTAATGCAAAAAGGAACCGACTTTAATGAAATTTATTTACCACATCTGATATATCGAGGACGACAACAATTATTTAAAACGATCCACAATAATTGTTGCGATAACGCGTAACAAACAAACAAAAAAAAACTCGTAGAAAAAAATTGAGAACCTCATTTAGAAGTCGTTTAAAAAAGAGATTATTTTTTTATGTCTAATTTTATTTTACTTTTTTTGTTTTTTTTTTTTTTTTCTTTAATTAAGCGTTTTGTATAAATAAATGCCTGTTGTGATCTCTATTTCACAACTTGACTTTGAATACAAGCTCTCAATGTAAACAAACCTGCAGCTACACAGGTAATCAAGCATCAAGCTCCATTCAAGATAGTTTATCAGCTACTGGTATTAGTTAATCCGGTCTGTTATCCCTCACAATCGTCTCGACACGCCGTGCGATAGCCAGACAGAATAATAGCTCATTCCAAATTGATCGGCCTTGTTCCACCTCGGGCTTCTGACAGATCATTTTTCAAAGGGTATTAGCGGGTTAAGTTAAATGCAGAAGAATTGCATTACTTTAATCTATTGTGAGGTGGTTAAGGTTAGCATTCACGTTGTTTTCTTTTTATAATTTGAGCAGTTTTCTTCTTGCGTTTGCTATTCTGGTGGTAGGCATAGGCCTGTCCAAGGTTCGTCCATATATTTCCTCCTGCACGTATAAGGGCAATTGAAAAAAAATGATTTTGCGGAATTTTTAGATTGCATTATGTGACTACGCAAATTACCACTGTGCGCGACGTGCTGCGGGTGCGATCCTTGCATGGGTCAAACATTTGTGTGATCCACAAACGCTTGTTCCAAGTCAGGGTTCTTTTTGTACTTATTTGAATTGGATGTGATGAATAAAAGAGGGAGATTTTTATTTGTAAAAAAAAACCATGAATAAAAAAAAATATTTCAATTATTTACAAATTATATATTGTCAGCAAAAACTGTTATAGTTTTAATAATGACACTTAAATATTGCTATAATGTCTTATGTGCTATCATTTATTTATGTCCAACATCTAGTAAAACTAAACTGAACCATTTATGAGATAGGAGAATGTACATTATATTTCATTTAATTAATTATGTATATTTAGCTCCAGTGATGACTTAATATCCGTCTACAAAAGTCAAGTGACGCCAGTCTAAGCACATTCCTAACACTATCGACCGTTGAAATTCCAGCCTAATAATTTCAGGCGTGTTGTATGCGTGACAGAGTTAGGCGCCAACAGATCGTTCATTAGAACTGATCGACCATAGAGTAAACGTAGACAAGCATAGAGCGTGCGCATCGCTAGTAGCTCTTATGTCAAACGTAAGCACATTTTTAGCTAAATTTACTGCGCTCATTTACCAATTTTTGTGATTTTCATTTATGCAAAAATGTCAACGGTTCCGATATTATTTGCGCAATATTAGGATTTAAGATAGTTTTAATAAAACGGTGCGCTATATTTTGACTCTAATTGTACGATTTTACATGTTCATACTAGTGCCACCTGTTCATACTCGAAATGCGCACTCTATAGTTTACTTATTTATTCCTCTAAGTGATCAACCGTCCTTGTCGCACCTTGTCCTGTCTACAAATCTGTGAGACTGTGTACTAAATTGTCGCGGCGTCTTGTAAACTGCATTGCTGTTTAAATTAATTTAAAATAAAATGTTTTAGATTGGACTAGTTTAATGGCGGTGTTTTCTATGGAGAACATCGGTTTTGGAGTTGAGCGAGGTTAACTATCGGTTTACGATTGGCATAATTAGGTAATGTCACGCGCAACGTTGGAATGAGGAATTTAAATATAGATATGTATAAATAGTTACGAACAGTACATTATAGTTTAAAACCTAAAGGGAATAAAGCTTTTTTGCCTAAGATCATTGATGACTATTTACAAAACTGTAAATAACAATAACCTACTAGAAAAACAAAAGGTATGAAGTATAATTTTATAGCTATTAAACTAAATTTAAGCATTGTTTAGTTATAACTTAGAGTAAAAAAAAAACTGTAGAGTGCGCCTAACAAGTATGAACTATTGGGACTAGTATGAACAAGTAAAATTTGTGCTTAACAGAGCGCGCCGTTTTATTGAAATTATCTCAAAACCTAATATAACCCTAATAATATCGAAACCATCGGCATTTTCGCATAAACGTCTGTCGTCGCACGGAAAATCACTTAATACAGTAAACGAGCGTAGTACTTACAGCTATTATTCTGCTTACGCTCGGCACAACGGGCTACTAGCGATGCGCGCACTCTATGCTTGTCTATGTATACTCTAAGGGTTTTAATGTCCTTGAGACGTAATTAGAACTATTCATATGAACATCATAACTTCTTCTACAGTCCCTGATCACCACCATTCAACCTAATTACACGAACACTTTAGAATGAGCTATAAATTCTAAAAAATAAAATCCTGCATCTCGTATTGCAGATTTACTGCGAGTTCACACAAAAACTTGCTAATAAGAAGTATAGCACCATACGTACTGTAGCAAAATAGTTGAATAGTGGAACATAATATGTAGCAGTATATCTCAGTGGGACAGATATATGAGGGCGGAACAAGAGCCGACGAGATAAGGGAGTGGCCGCCACCACTGTGACGCTAAGCTGTGCCGCACTAGCGGGGAAAACGCGGCGGTTTTGTGACGTTATAATGTCTTAATGAAAGTGTTATGGTCGCTTAATATTTTCTGATATATATATTTTTTTTGTGCCTGTGTATTTTAATTAAAGCCTTTAAGGTATGGGATTGGGTAACCTTCTATAAGGTAAGTATACAATTATAGGTAGATTTATAACGAAATCCGTCATATTTAATTCGTGTAGTAGCGAATAAATGCAAAAACATAAAATATAAATATGAATTTCAGAAACACCGACTAAATAATAATAATATCTTGAGACAACTCACATTCGGCCATCTGATCCCAAACTAGGCAGAGCCTGTATTATGGCAACCAGACAACTGATAATTATACTTATGTTTCTCAATACATACATATTATAGATAAATTTAACCTAGACAGAACAAATAATCATGCTATGAAATCGAACTCACGACCTCCGGTCTAGCAGTTCGGGTCACTAACCACTAGACCAACAGGCCAGTCAATGATAATGATATATTATTATTAGGTTCAACCCAAGTTACTCATACATTTGCATTAAGATTTTACTTAAAACTCTCTAACGAAACAATAGACGGAAACCGTTTTATTAAACACCATTTGTATTTTAAAATATTACCTATCTATACTAATATTATAAAGCTGAAGAGTTTGTTTGTTTGTTTGTTTGAACGCGCTAATCTCAGGAACTACTGGTTCGAATTGAAAAAATCTTTTTGTATTGGATAGTCCGTTTATTGAGGAAGGCTATAGGCTATATAACATCACGCTACGACTAACAGGAGCGGAGCATAAATGAAAAATGTTGGAAAAATGAAAAACCGTTGAAACTAAAACACGCGAACAAAGTCGCGGGGGACAGCTAGTCGTGAATAAAATGAAACAAAATGTTTAAATTAGCTATTACTCACCTTTTATTCATGAAATGTTCTGTAGGAAAGCGTAATTACAATACTTCTTTCGAGTATAAAATCGCCAATTTAATGGTTTTAGTGTTTTTTTTTTGAGAATAATAAAATTTAAATGTTATTATTAGTTTATGTTTTGTGTTTGTGCTACCTGTATGCTCTTTGGTTTATGTAAACAGTTTGTAAAGCCGTGTAAATCAAATAAATTTAAAATATTTAATTTAACGGTTGACAAATCTATGGTGTTCTATGTACTATACACCGTCAATTTCATGAATATCTATTTTAAGACACACAACAATAGGTAATTGCCGTAACATTATATATATTTTATTTACTGTAAAATATATTTACTGTTAATATTACGAATTATTAGAAACTTACATCAAAAGTAGACTTTTAAACATAAAATAGATTTTTAAACTTGAAGAGGGGAAATGAATTAACTGGCTTTAAGTACAGCTACAGACAAGAAAGGAACCTATTGCAATACTATTAAAAAAATATTGTATAGCAGAGTTATTCGGCGCGTTTTTCCGCGTCGTTTTAACAGCCTAGTGCGACACCCCCGTGCAAACAAGTCAGCTGTATTTGGTTAACGAACAACCAATCTCGATGACCATAAACCAAACAGCTTCGTTACTTTGCGTCGCGGAGCAACATTATCTGCAATAGTAATATGTTTTATTGTTGTTTGGCTGTGTTTACATAAATGTATGATTTATTTGTGAATATGTTGTTTCAGTAGTTGTCTAACAGGAAATGTTGATGGAACCTTTATTGGCTTGAACTTGACTTTGAATATATACAAGGATATTATTTGTGTATGTGTAAGTAATAATACTTATGTCTTAGCACATGGGAATCGTACGATTATTACTTTAACATTGTAAACAAATCTATTTAAAAGTAATATAATTAAATATCCACATTTCAAACTATATTTCCTGGTAATCTTAACATGGTGTAGATACAATTTAAGTTTTTTTTCATTTTTAAATTTCGAAGTTACTTATTCTATGATATTATTTACTAAGCAAACCTCTGCCTTTCCTCTATCTATCAAACAAGAAAGGCTTAGGATTCGTTTCCATTGATGCGGAGCGGCGAGAAAGACCTGTGCAGACTTTCAATGAAATATTTCTATCTATAAATGCGGCCCCGAGCAAATCAGAACGGAGTCAAGCAGGCTGCCAAACGAAAGGCACGAAGCGAAGGGTATCGGGAGTGTAGGGGAGACTTGTTATGACAAGACTCATGCAGCTCTGGTCTGCTCAGCTCAGCTCAGCAACACTCCACTTTGCCCCACTCCGCTTCAATATAAACACATGCCATTTACCACGGCTCTTTTCTGCTGCTCAACTTTGCCCAGCTCCGCGTAAGTGGAAACGCACCCATAAACAGCAAACTAATAAGCAAACTCAAAGTAATGTTAATTGAAACGACACACGGACACATGGTAATCTACTGCCAGCCCTTAATTGATGTCCAGGTTTTACTGAATATACTGACACGCAAGATAGAACATGTGTGTGTTAATATTATGTTGGAATTGTATTAATTATATTTTATGGAGGATTTTAATAACAGCTATACGGAGTTTTGAAGAACTCCGTGGTCGAGTGACGTACACACCGGTTTTCAAGGTGGCGCTAGATCTGAGGTCCCGTGTGCGATCCCCGGACCATCTTTCTACATTGTCTCGGGTCTGGGTATTTGTGGAATCTCCGTTGTTTCTGATGCCATAACACAAGTGCTTAGCTCAGAGCAATGTATGTGATTTTGTCCACATTTATTATTATGATATGTGGGTGTATTTAAATTATTGGGTATGGTATAGTAGTTAAAAGGTAGGTTTTCATTACGACTTGTTTAAAACTGGTCGCGTGTTTTGTTATATTATGTGCAATAACCTGATTGTGATTTTTCGCATCTCTTGTTGTTTTTAGCATCTAAGATTTCATCTATACTTATAATAAATCTGTAGAGAGGTCAATTCTGTACATCAAATATATTTTCAAAATAACTATCAGGGGGTGATTAGTGATCGATACTGATGCCAAAAATGCAATCAGTAAAATTTTTGTCTGTCTGTCTGTCTGTCTGTCTGTCTGTCTGTCTGTCTGTATGTTCCTTATAGAAACGAAAACTACTCGACGGATTTTAACGAAACTTGGTACATTTATTCTTCATACTCCTGGGCAGGTTATAGTATACTTTTCATCACGCTACAATCAATAGGAGCAGAGCAGTGCAGGGAAATGTTGGGAAAACGGTATTTTTTAAGCTTCCGTCGCGTATGTAGCCTTAATGGTTAAAGCTACATAGAAATCATGTATGACGGAAATGTTCTACATAAAATTATCTAAAAAATATCCTACAACAGTATATGTCTATCTTTTATGGTTGACTCACAATAACACGTATAACTCCCGATAGCTTAGCAGTTCGGAGATTTCTGATTATATTTGTTTACTCTTACGTTTATAATACTCTCACTCATCCCTAATTAAAAAAAGTTTACATTATTACCTATTCAATAAAAAAAGAATCATAGAAATCGGTATAGAAACACCAAACTTATACATGAAATACGATAATAAGCCATCGCGCCGTCGCGCGTGAATACTGAATCATGCTATAAGGATTATTTTTGTGTAACGTGATATATTATAGTTCCCTACTAAAATACGAAAGTTAATCTGTCTGTTACATCAAAACCACTGAACAGTGAGGAAGGCCATATGCTACTTTTTTACGAAAAACGACGGAAACGCGGACGAAGTCGCTGGCAAAAGCTATAATCAAATAAAATTAATGTAAGACATAACTTCCATCAGAAACATTATTTCCGCATTCCATTACACATTTCAAAACAGATAGTGAAACAAAATGCAATAAAACGGGCCATAAATTTTAGAGACATCACAAAACCCACAAATTAATCAACAATTCTATAAATTACGTTAATAGCCACTTAAAAGTACCTACATGTTAACTTGTAAATCTAAGTTACTTTAAATCAAATAGCTGCTCCATACATTTTATGTCCTGTAGATATAAAAAGGTAATAAATGTTCTTTGATTTAAATACAACACGTTTTTAGTTTATCATTATCACATCTATACATATTTTCTTTGTTTTGCTAAATTCAAATGTACCAAACTAACCGTCAAGATTTCCTCGAGTTTTCTTATCTGGCCTATGACAAATAAGTTGAGGCACCACCTAGACTCTTACCAAAAAGCCTGGCTTATAGGTACTAGCACTGAACAAAGGTTGGTAAACAATAAAAAGAGAGGAATTCAACCTGCAGTGGAGCCATGGACCATACCACAAGAACTTTATATATTACTAGCTGTCCCCCGCGACTACGTCCGCGTGTTTTAGTTTCAACGGTTTTTTTTTTGCAACATTTTTCATTTATGCTCCGCTCCTTTTGGTCGCAACGTAATGTTATATAGCCTTCCTCAATAAATGGGCTATCCAACACTGATAGAAATTTTTCAAATCGGACCTGTGGTTCCTGAGATTAGCGCGTTCAAACAAACAAACTCTTCAGCTTTATATATTAGTATAGATATACCTATATATGGGACCATACTACGATTTGATGTCAACTGCATTAGAACCAACAACTAGCACCGATATAAAACCTTAAAATAAATGTAAATACTAGTTGTCATTCGTTTTATGACGGCAGCCATTAAATAATTCATTAGTAAAATGACCAATCATAAATCAGGAAAGTACGACAGCACGCGTGCTGTATTTTGTAACAGCCAATCAGAGGCTAGCGTATCTCATGACTGCAATACAAATTGATTAATTAAAATAGCGCTGATGGATTAGATATAAGTTTATTTACGACATTTGTTTATATGAGATTGTTACGGAATAATTACGTTACGTTTGATGAAGAGAAAGGTAAATAGCAGCCATTGTTTGTCGTAACTAAAAAAACATGCTCCATATGGGCATCTGTTACAGTTATATGGGAGTACAATAACCTTTACAAATAATTACAAAATGTTAATTCAAATTATTTATACAATCAATTTATAACAAAATTATGTTTTTATATTACTATAAAACTAAAAACTTATACTAGAAGTACTAAGTCTAAAACTTAAACTCAAATAAAACTACATGCCTATTTCAGATTTAAATAAAAAATAGAGATTAAGTAATAAGAAGGAGACTTAATTACCACTATTAAACAAAATGTTGTTTAACAATAAACTCTTTAAAACCGACCATAATATAATTAAATGGGTTTAATATATAGGCAGTAAATAGTTATTTTGTGAAATAGGTGACTTGGGAAAAAAATCGGCGCATATCTTCAGATTGACACTACAATTTATTAATGGTAACTATTGTATATATACGTACAATAATGTTATCATAGACCCCCCAGGAATTACCCCGTTTAATGTTGCCCTATCATAATCATCTAAATCACTTTTACGACTGCCCTGACTTAATTATCAAAATCTTGGCAACACTATAACATCTCGTTATCAATGATCAACACTTAATTAAAAATTATGCTTCGTTAATCTATATTCACAACAACTATAAATCATTTTATTTGATTTATGTGATAATTCTTTGATTATTCGTATCTACGATCAAAGATATAAAGAAAAATATGTTTGCTGCTATATATTTTTAAATTTATTTCATAGGTTTTATCAAATTTCTTTTTAAATAATTTTTTGTGTGTACAATTTCACTGGAACGTGTTCTGGATATTTTGGCAAAAATTAACATGTCTGGTTTGCATAATTAATGGAAATTGACTTCTATTTTCTATAGAACCTATAGTCAACAACAAGTACCTACGTGATTTTTTTTTCTTTTCGGGAACTGTATAATCTTATTATAAATCGTATGATGGGTAATAAAATTAGATTGTATTCTGCCTCACGAAAGCTATGTGCGAATCTTATTATAGCTGGTTGTGTGAATTGAGCCGACGAATGTTAACTCCATGCCTAAGTCAACATATTTCACATACAGAATCCACGAGGGAAGGGTTCCGAATGATTTATTATAAGCGTTATTAATAAAGTTGTGTGCGCAATTTTGCCAAAGATTTATATCCATTGAAACTTAATGGTATTCGGTGAAATATTAATAGTTTATGGAATATTTGAGTAATTTAGGTCAGATTTTAATTGAATTATGATGGCAATGAGAAATTAGGCAATGGTTACGACATGAAAGCTGTACCTCGTGTGGTTTTTTTTGCCGGCTTCGACTTTTAGTGGAAAATTTTTCTGGGGCTTTTTTCCAAACTAAGTTCGACGGCTATTTGAGTAACGGTCTTTTTATTATTTTAATTTTAAGTCCATGACCTTAAAAGCTACGATCTACGAATCGGCGTTCGCAGTGTATTTTGTTTTTCATGCTTAAAGTTTTCAAATCTGTCAAATACATGTTCAATTCTGTAAAATAAATAGTAACTATTTTTTATTTTGGGTATGTTAATCATACCTACCTTAACTAAAATAAAATTAAAGTACATTTTAAAATAAAACTAAAATAAAATTTAAATTAAGTAAGATTTGTGTCTGTTTTATTTTTAGAACTTGTTTAATTCCACCTACGTATTCTTCATAGTTCCGTTTTCCGAAATAAACAAGAGGTGAGTTCATAAAAAAAGAGGATCTCACACTTGTATAGTTGGAGTGTTAGTCTTAATTGTTTAAGCAAATTAAGTTAAAAATTCAAACAGTTGTACGTCAAATTTAATAACAACAAAATTGTGATCTAATCTCAACAATAAAGGTCGTAAATATTAATTTGACCAATGACAGACATACGAATGTATGTTATAAATGCATCGATAGTGCTTTTTGCATTTAAGCTAGTCATATTGTTAGATCATCGGCGTGTACCTACTTCAGTTGAAATTGTCCCTTTTAAAATCAGTTATATCTAAATTACCAGACGGAAATAATCTAAAGTGTTGTTTATCAATTCAATTTTGCCAAATGTCCAACCGAACAAAAGTGGTTCTTGGACATCCACTTAGATGGAACTCAAAAAAATGTAACATCATCAAATCTTAACACATAAGTGTTCGTACACGACGCTGCCACCGCGCTGCCACTGCGCCACCATCGCGCCGCCACCGAGCCGCCACCGCACAGCCACCAGCAAACGAACGTAGCTACCAATAAATTACAAACAACGATATAGTGAATGATGAAAAAAAACGCCGGCGGTGCGGCCACGCGGCGGCACGGCGTCGTGTGTACGGGCTCAAGAGGTACTACAGCAGTTCACACACAACAAATAATTAAACAATATACCAGGATGTGACAGTTCATCGCCATTAAATCCGTGTCCACAAACACATTCCACTTACGTCACTATCACATTCAACCAATATGTAAGCATATCATTTTAATAGCATCATAGCTAATTAATTATTTATTAGCCAATGACAACCTCCTTTGGTATTTAATTGAGTAATCACAAGTGATTTCTAAAGAGTAACCTAAATTTAATGAATATGAGACATCAACTGGAATGCTTTTATTAACTCTTCGACTTTTATCAACTCGGTCCAAATTATGAATTACTCACTAGACTTAACCAATGAATGGAATTACTATCCTTAACTAAAGAGGCGCATTTCGGCGAAAGTTATATTTACAACGAATTATAATAATGATGGTTTATGCCTCACTACAATATAATTATGAATTATTAGGAGGTACCAGAATGATATGCAACAAAGAACGTAAAGCCCACCACCGCCAGCCACCCTCGTAGACCAATGACATTTCTACAATTCGCTTATATGACACTAAATGTGTGGAAATTACATTTCCTTTCGATAAGTCACGTGACTTCCATACACTTGTCACTTCCATACATTGATGATGATACAAATTAAATTTTAATTTCACTTTTAAATAATAAAAAAGCAAAATAAAGACATTTATTGCTACTAAAATAAAAAAACAAGGTACATATTATTAAATATCAGTCTGAAGAAGACAGTAGCAAAAGGAGATGGCTCAGCTAATGCTGTACCGGGACGAGCACGACCTGTCACAGCGCGGGTTTTCAGCCATTCCTACTCCCTAAGTTTTAATTCAAGAGTTGCAAGACGAGCTGGCAACACCAGTCACAAGTATTTTCTTTAGTTTTCGTAATTTCTCCGTAACCAACCAATTCTACACATCTCCATTTAAATTGTTTACAAAAGTACCAGACAACCAGACTTCATTAAACAACATTGATTGTAATACTTACTGGGTTTGTAGTTTTATTACGTGTGAAATACGTCACTTATATGCTAAGTACTTAATAAAATACCTTGTTAAAATAATGTTAGTTACACGTGTATATGTGTGTAGGTACTACTGTTTACGCTGGTAATGTGTTAGTAGGTCCATCATGGCTATCCACACTCCACAGCCTACATTTAACAACTGCTAAGTCTAAAGCAGGTCACGCTTCTGTAGGCATTACAAGGGACCAACCTTCTCACTTCAACCTTCTTACTCACACCAGTGCCAGCTTCAACTAGATTCTTAAATGTAATTAAGTAGTGTGTTTCTTACATTGCTCGATTAAGTAAAAATAAGACGATTAACTAAAGAAAATGAAAATTTCTCATCCAATTTTCCATTCGTCCAGTTTAAAAAAATAACTTAATGATATATTTTCTCTATCATCTCAAAATTACCTGCGGTCATTAGGTGTAGTACTAGATACAACCTAGATTTCAGCAGCTTCACATATTTATTAAGTTGCAATAAGCCTTATGTACTGACACAATGCCCCACAAAACCGTTTACACAGTTTGACTGTGTGTTTTTTTACACATAGACTAGCACAATCTCAAATAATAATGTTAAATGGATGTCATACATTACTGGGATGAAGGTGAAAGATCCAGATTATGCATGTTAGGTCAACCGCACCGCTCTCTGCCGCCCTGGATGGATTGACATTGAATCATACATCAAGTTCGTCTAGCGAAACCGGTAGCAATCGGTAAAATGTGAGACAAAGAAGTATATTGTTGTAAATTGTGACCCCTTGACGATGTCACGGTCAAGGCAGGCGCATGGAGTGCAACGTGACTGGACATTAACGAGGTGTATATTGTTTGTAGAGCCTGTTTGAAACTTTAAAGATAAATGAAAACGAGATGCGGTGTTAGGTTCAAGCTGTTGAAAGTATTTCTATGTAAAAAAAAATACTGAAAATAAAAATGACGATATTTTAATTTAAATTTTATAAGACTTGTAATTGTATATGCAAATTACATAATTTTCGTTGTGATTTATTTAATTAAGTAGGTACACAATAATTAATTCTATAAGTAACCCATGAATGTAGGTTTTGTAACCGAACCTATATGTAGGTATAACACAAACATTTAGAAATATTTCTGTGAGGTGGTTCTTTAAGTATTTAAAAATGTTGTATTTACATACAAATAACACAATATATAACATTCTAAAACGAAAATTGATCTTCCTAAATACCAAACTAAACTGTCCTTATCGCGTACAATAGGAAATACATACCAGATCCATTACAAATCTACTTAAAACAAACATCGGTTTATTGATAACACTATCTACAACGATCTGTGATTGATTCATCAAACAAATATTTTAACAGCTCTATCGAGGCGCCATGGATAGCTCACTAATCAGACGTATCCTGTGACGTCACACGGAGGCGTGACAAATGACGTCATATACGTGATAACTACAGATATAATAATACTATCGATAATGTATTTAGTGTTAGACGATGATGTGTAAATTTTCTAGAAAAATGTTTGTAATTGTGTATTTTTACGGAACTTTATCTAACCTTCTCAGTTTTCTGCCTATCGCACCAAAGATACTCAAAGTGTGGATATACCAGAGCTTTTTCACGTTACAAGTGATGACTGAGTTTACAGGAGAATATTGTTGTTTATTTATCTGGCTTCGTGTTCAATATTAGTCCAGTCATAATAATTAGATACGTAATACTATTTAGCATAGTTCACACTCTATGTAGTAATATTTTCATCTCTAGCAGCATTTCAAGTTAGGAATTTCAAGTTAACTCACAGTTAGGAATACCTTTTATAGCTTCAAAATACCGTTGAAATTTAAGTGTATTACGATAAAGTTACGTAAAATAATGCCCAAACTCATCGACTGACTATCAAAACTTATGTAGAACCATCCAACAACTATGTATCTATACAAACGTCTCCAATATCATGTATCAAAAAATATGCGTCTTTTTGTACCTACTTGATTATAGGTATAAGGTTCAGAGTCCAATATTCAAAATTTTTGTCACAAATGACTCAAGACTTTTATTTAGATAGACCTTTTTAACTATCGTAATTTTTAGTACGCTACGAGATCTACGGTAAAAAAATTTACTACGAATCATTGTGCTACGTACTACGAAGGAGCAATGTCATTACATGAATGGCTACGCATCCTTAAAAGGGGGCGGGGCCAAAATGTTTTTAGCTTGTGTGATTAGTGGGTTATGCACATGCGCTTTGTAGAGAAAGCAGCCATTTTGTTTTGGGAGGTCTTTCCTTGGGATGTCAGAATTTTTCGTTGAACAATAGGTATACCTTTTAGTTCTGTAAAAAAGTTGTTCTGAAATTTTTGTGCACGAGTATTGTGTATATTTTTTATCTAGGCTACGCTTGCATGAGTAATTTTAAATCAGTTTCGTCATCTATACCTAGTTACAACAGTCCATAGACTTTTTTCCTGTTTTAACCAAGATAACACTGCGGTTCATTTAAATGTATGTATGTACAACAAACTAACCGAATGTATTTAGTGCATCTAAATAATGTGTTTGAGTAATAAGTACCTTCTAATTACAAAACGTAGGTAGATATATTCATGCACTTAATCATATTTCGCGAGGAAGGCACGATTATAATTAATTACATTTTACTTAAGCTGATAATACGATGAGTCAAATTAAACATCTGATTTAAATCCGACTTTAGTTTAAGCGATAATGATTTCATAATCTATTTTTTTTTATAATACGTCCTGTGTAGGAAATGACATTTTTTACAGTTAAGGAGATAGTTGGGATAATACAATTTTTATTCAACTAACAGCTTCCGCGTGTTTATTTGATCAGAACCGATTCTTGACTTTCGATTAAGATTTTTTTATAGGTACTTAACATGTAAGGTCGGTGACGAAGGCAATGATGACAATTAAGGTCTGAGAATATTGTCACAAGATTAAAAAACAACGCAAATCCAGTGTTTGGGCTTGTTTAATCTGTCTTCACTAGTTCAGTGGTCCTAATTTATACAAAAGCTTACTATGCTTGAATTTTGTAGATTCAGGTCTTTGTCAGTGATGTTTTCAAAAGTAGAAGTTTGTTGAAGTTCTTCGACGCTGGCAGATCTCTTGAAGCAGTATAGGAAGAAGTTCGTTAAACTGACGGCCAAAGTTCAAGTGTAGGCACCACAAAAAGAAGTAGTAGCTTTTATATACAGCTGAAGCTTCTTTCCAGTTTTAGGTAAAGTGAGATGAAAAACCTTAGTTATATAGGTATGTGTGGTGTTTGTTTCAGGTGCGCGATGTCGCCGCGACGGTGGTAGAGGACCGGAGGGCGGCCGGATGCGGCCCGCGCGCGCCCGTCCGCCCGCCGCCTCCATCACTTAGCGCCGCACGCGCCCCCGCCGCGCTGCGAGTGCTGCGACTATGCGCATGGCAAGCGCCCTGGCCACTCTGCTCGCGGTCAGTACTACTCACATATTACTTCTTCTTTCTTAGCTGTTGCTATATATCTATACTTAATACATAAAGCTGAAGAGTTTGTTTGTTTCTTTGTTTGTTTAAACGCGCTAATCTCAGGAACTACTGGTTCGAATTGAAAAATTATTTCAGTGTTAGATAGCCCATTTATTGAGGAAGGCTATAGGCTATATAACATCACGCTACGACCAATAGGAGCGGAGCATAAATGAAAAACCGTTGAAACTAAAAAACGCGAACAAAGTCGCGGGGGACAGCTAGTACTAATATATAAAGCTGAAATGTTTGTGTGTTTCTTTGTTTGTTTGAACGCGCTAATCTCAGGGAGTACTGGCCTGATTTGAAAAATTCTTGCAGTGTTAGATAGCCCATTTATTGAGGAAGGATATAGGCAATATATCACTACGCTAAGACCAATAGGAACGGAGCACCAATGAAAAATGGGGTATTTTTTATTTTTACACGCGGACAAAGTCGCGGGGTACAGCTCGTATATTATATAACTAAACGCAGTAAAAGCGGCCAACTTATGGCCGGTTCCAATATTCAAGAAACAATTCGTGTTGCTTACGGGCTGTTGAATTTTACTTCATTTTGCTTAGAACATTCTAACGTTCGTTTCTTTAACATAGAAACCTGGCGTTAGACCATATTTACGCTCCTTAAAGCATCTAAATATCGACAATGGCGCTGCGGTCAGTATAATAACAAAAGTCATACACGACATAGGTTCGAAAGATAATAATCACTTATAAATAATTTAGAAATATAGTCATAGAAATACAAATGTTATTAACTAGTTCTAAATTCAGTTTAAATCGCTTTTTAATGAAGATGAAGCAAGTTTCAATCAGTGACTGTCTACCACGTAACTAGGTACTTTGTAATATTATATGATCATAACACGAGTTGACGGACAGAAAGATATCTCAGCCAATTTTTTAAATCAGTTGCTATTCAATGAAGTAGTGAGGAGTTACGATTTTAAAATAGTTGATAAGACATTTGATCCCTGTTATTGGCCCAACATCGGGTTAATAATAATTAATTTCGCAAAAATTAAGTAATCATGAGTTGCAGTTTTTAATCCTACTAAGAAAAAGTAATTACAGCGATTAGAATAGTATTAGTCAGATAGCGTAGCAACTGAAACTCAAGCAAATATTCCAATAAATATTTAAAACTAAATAGCAACAGTAAATTTAGTCCACAGATACTAAAACACCTATTTACCGCCGGATAACAGAGACATCAACTAAATTGATTTAGTGATGGTGTATCAATGTCAGTAAATTAGTATTTAATAGGTCAGGCCATCAGACGTCAGCGGTGTCGGGTGCCACTGGCGACTGTCTGGTGGGGACTAATGTACCATTGTTTGACACTGGCATGATAAGGGATGCCTTGCTTTGAGCCGGGGAAAATGTGTCAAATACATGTCAATGTCAATTTAGGGCTGTGAAAATGAGAAATGAAAGTTTTATGTATTAAAGATTTTATGAGAAAACGTTATTACGTTTGTTTGATGCTGTCTACGTATAAGAATAACGTATAAAATTATTTTATGATAAATTATCTAATATCAAATTGCGTTTATTTTTTTTAAGACTATTTTTAAATAGTATTTTAATTACAAACATCACAAAACTTTACATTAATTTTACTCTGACGTTCGATTTGTTGAGTCAATTTTGACGCCAGTGCAGCTAATAAATAATGTATCACGCGACATGATTAAATATGAAAATCATACTAAATCGCTCAGCTCTATTCGTGTAACATCGCCTACAAAATTACGAGCTTATCTCCAAACCTAGCAATAAAATATTTTTCATTAGATCCAAAATTATTTTTATCGCTAGACGGAATGATGAGCGAAAACCCGATGGAATTCCAATAAAGCGGTTCAGTCTAATCGGACGCTTCATTATGCGATACAGGCGTTACTCGTGCAGTATGGAGCAGGTCGCGGGCAGCACTAGTCGCGCATAGAACATCGCAACACGGCGCGCGTTCGAAAATGGAATCGAAATATTATATTTTATAAAATATAACTGGCCAGCTTAGTGATGTGTTTGATTTACAGAAAGTTACTAAACGTGATAAAGTTTTTCAAATGAACGTAGTGACGACTTGTTTTATGTATGATTTATTCAATACATTGGACCAATTTATTTTTGCTCATGGCAATTAAAATGGTGAGTTTAATTTGTTTTTGTAGTGACGAATAAAAATCTAAATTTAATTTGGTTAGCATTGTATTAAATAGGTTTTCTTATCATCTTACTAATTAGTTTTGTAATTAAATGTTAATTAAAATGCGGTATAACAAACGTTTTCTCTAAAAATTGGGACGAAAACTCAATTATTACATTTCAAATCGAGTAAATCATTTAAATATGTATATTGAAAAAATCTAAACCATCACACGTAGTCAAAATAGTTCAAAAATAAATTGACCTACAAAATTAATGGAATTAAATTTCCATTCCATTTTATTTATAAACAGATACATCCGAAATCGTAAAAATGTACCTAAATTGTGATTTCAACGAGAATTCTTACATTAGTACGAGTACATTACTAGCCGGTAATAAAATAGTTAAAATCTTATATTTTAATGTTCCACGTAGGTCCTACTTAATAAAAATACTCGATAAAATTAAAAATATCGTTCAAAACCAATAAACATTTTATGTGTGAACGTTTCAATCGTCTATAAAACGCATACGAAAATCTAGAGCTCAGTTAACACAAACATCAAACAATTTCCTACTTTCCCGTCCCAGTGCATTATGCGGAAGTTTAAAGAAAAAAAAGTGTTTAAAAATTGCCTTTGTTATGCTCAATCGGATTCAAAGTATCGATTTATTTTGCTCGGTTGAATAGAATCGACTAATCGATTGTTTGACATTGTTGCCTTGTTATTGAACCTGAGATAAGTTAACAATCTTTCTAAAACATTCCCCAGATAAAAGATATCAGTTATCAAACCTAAATTATAACTACAAATTTTATTACGAAATGGTTAAAGCTTAATGGTCTTCTTATCAGTCTAGACTTTATTGTGTAGTTCCTGTGTTCATTACAACGAATCCTATTTACTAGAATATAAATAGAAATTCCAGAAGTGTAATCAATGTAAATAAAATAATAAACGAAACAATGTTAACTAACGTCATGAAAATTATAATGAAAAGCACTATTTATTAGCAATAAATTCTATTTCATGCCTTAACAGTAGTTTACGCATGCAACAAAAGGTCAATGTATCGGCCTTCATTGTTGTGGTCATGGAAGAACGCGATAACTCTAAAACGTGGTTCTCATTAAAACGATCATTAATCGACTAGGTAGCATAATAAATCGAATTTGTGATGTTAGAACACCACTAGTTTGCTACTGGCATGTTTGTTTATAGATATTACTACATCGCATTAGACAAAGAAAAGTGTGTTCCATTTTTGAACTTTCTATTTTATATTTATTACAAAGAAATGGATTTAATAGATAGGGAATTTTAAAAGAAATTTTGTGAGCTTCATAAATTTTGTTTCTTTTTCGGTAATTTAAAGTTTGAAAACAAGGGTGTTTTTTTATAAATGTATTGAGAATAATGTTCATTAAGGCTAAGTTTAAGATGGCTAGGAAATGAAATACTTATAAAAGTTCCTGATGTAAGGGTTTGTTAAGAAAATAGGTCACTAGTCCTGGTATTGTTATAAGTAGCGTATCAATAGGTAGGCCCCCAGAGGAGTTAGGTGGGAAAATAACATTTCCTGTTTGTTACATTATGGGTTAAGGAGGCCTATTAGTTACTATTGTACCTATACTAAGCGGTATAATTTTAAAACTCTAATTCTGTAAAAAAAAATATCTAACTTAATGTTATTTATTAAAAAGTTATTTTTTGATATATAAAGTGGAGATACCTGCATAATATATTTATTCGATGTTTTATGGGATTTAGAATCTAAAAATATTTTTCTTTAGATTCTTCTAAAGCTTTTATTCATTCATTCCTTTGATTATATAATGTCTTGTCTTGAGTGGTGGACAGAGATTTCAAACGTATGACTACAAAATGAATGGGGCACTAAAACACACACGCTGTCTTTTGTTTCCAATGAGATTTAAATTTCGATCATTTCAAATTAAGGAACATGCCAATCCGGGATGTATTTAGTTTTTATCCGATGCCAAAAACTTTTTTTTTGCAATGTCAAGTCATGCAGTATTTTTTCGGACCACACCGGTGACTGGGTTTAAGGTTGACAATTGTGCATAATTACGAGTGATTGATTGTCAATCCTTCCGTCGCACAAAGCCCACCCATTTCCCTGACTGTTAATACAACGTGTATTGCTTGTTAATTAAAACAATGAGATGCTTTTCGAGACGGGACATCTTTTGTTGTCTGTTATCCTGATGGATATGCGAATAATGATGAGATTGACTTTGTTTTTTCTCATTTTGGGTGAAATTTTTAATATTTCACACGTAACTTTTATAAAAACCCGACTTGAAAAATTTGAAATATTTTCTTTTTCAAACTTTACATGATGGTTCATTATTAAAACTCCCGCGAGTTTTGGATCTATACTCATAGTTATATATATATTTATTTATTATATTTATATTATAATTAAAGTAATTTTTAGGCCGTTGGCAAACGCAGCTTTTTTGTAGCTTTCAGTAATTTATTTAAAAGCTTTAATTTACAAGACATGCCAAACGTCATCTTTAAAGAAAGTACCCAAAAAAAACATGAATATGTCACATTAAAGTTTCACAACAGGTAGTGTCCTTTTTAGAGGAGGAACTCTAATACATTAAGTACCTATTACAAAAGTCCCTTCACAATGGCCAGTAATCTATCCCTAGCCACGCGGTCTAGAGGACGGCCGTATGAATAATGGTCTGATCGAAACTGGTGCAAACCACCGCAAATTGTTGGGCGCTGGATGTAAACGGCAATGCCATTGCCACGGCGGTTACGACCTCATTTGTAAACTAGCTTGTTGACATATGCAACGCTGGTGTTGTAGTGATGTGACTAGAAACTTCTTAACTTTAACATTAATTAAAGTAATTTTAATTAAAAGATTGATCACAGAGTTTTTGTGGCCATTCTTTACTACCCGGAATTTTTACATTAGAACCTTGATCTACGGGGTACCCACTTGTTAGAGGTATACCTACATACTTACCTGCTTTAGACGTAGACTTACTATATGTACGTTATGTGGCAATTTTTCAGGGCAAATAATTAGATTAAATAAAAATTGGCAATTAGAATTATTTAGAGCGATTATAGATGACAACGTTTTAAGTGTCAATTACATGATTAAAACTGTTTAGGTGCTAAAAATATATCACTAAATTGGTCTAAAATTTATGCACATAAATTGTCATGTAGGCTGTCGCCCCATATAAAAACTACGGTATTCTGCTGAAACCGTCTCAACATTGCTTAGAAAAATACTAAGCAGATGAAGAAAATTACTAAAAGGTTTTCCATTGTACCTAAGTATATGGAAAAATACATAGGGTCTGAACCGTAGATGATAACCTAAATAAATAAAGACTAAAATAAACCGGATAAAAATGAAAATGTTGTGTCTTGCTTTTTTGTGAGAGCAAAATTCTGGCCTAATATCTTCATAGCAACAGCACACAGTAGTTTCACCGCGATCATCGTACACGTTATTATTACACGCGCACTTGTGATCCAACGCATCCAAACATTGTAATGTAGGCACGTGGAATTCCGTGTATTTATCCCACGTAGTATAAGCTAGGCTTTTAGTGTCCACACCCACGGAATAGAGTCCTATGCGGCCGTCATCGTGGGATGTTCTATTTATAGTGATCCGAGAAGACTAATATCTTGATTTTTGTTTTAATACTTTGAATTTTAGTATTTGTTTTGAATTTTGCTTGCATCTTATGTAGATTTGTAGAAAATGTACGATTAATAAGTTCATTATGTCTAAGTAAATTAGTGTTGGCCAAAAATTTGAGCTTTAAATGGTTTGCTTTCTAGCAAGCTTCAATATTAGTCATAGCAAAATATTGAAGATATATTCTCAGAGTAAACATAGACAAGCATAGAGCGTGCGCATCGCCAGTATCCTCACGCTCGTTTTCTGATTTAAGTGATTATCCGTACGACGACAGACGTTTATGCAAAAATATCGATGGTTCCGATATTATTAGGGTAATATTAAGTCTTAACATATATTTAATAAAATGGTGCGCTCGGTTTTGACACTAATTTTACGAATTTACTTGTTCATACTAGTGCCTACAGTTCATACTTGATATGCTCTATAGTTTACTTATTTTTTCTCTAATGTAACACCTCTCTAAAACGGCAGTAGAGACGTTTTATGTTTAGTATTAGTGTATAAGTTCTATGTAGCAGCATCGAGTCTAAAAGGTGTCAATTTATGACATAACGTAATTATAAAGCACATCAAATACGCATGATAAATATTACTGTTATTTTCCACATACTAAATAATAATTATTTATAACTAAATAAAGATACAGCAGATAATAAGGCGCCCAGTCATTTGCGTATTAAAATATTTGTGATAATAATATCTGTTCTTTAATGACACACCCACTATATTAACTTTGTCCGACAATAAATTAGATTATCTTTTTTTATATCCGAAATTTCCGAGGTTGTGACGTAGTGAGTTACGTAGGAACGTTACACCTAGAGTAATGATTAAGATTAGAGCTAACGCGGATAAAGTATTTATATGTAATAAAGTCTATTACTTCTCCATTGGCGAAACGGAAAATCCATTTTCTTCCACAGAGATAAATCCAGTAGGTACCGTAATATCTATACTAATATATAAAGCTGAAGAGTTTGTTTGTTTAAACGCGCTAATTACAGGAACTACTGGTCTGAATTGAAAAAATCGTTGAAACTAAAACACGCGCTCAACGTCGCGGGGGACAGCTAGTGTGTAATAATTCTCTATAGGTTTAGAGAATCATTTTAATTCTAAATATCTTTATCAAGGTATAAATATACTTATGAACAATTTTTTTTTTTTTTATAGTTTTCCTTATTTTACTTTCTACATAGATACATTTGCCTTTTCTATGTTAACAATTTAATCCCACCAAAAACATTTTCATGTAAAATGTTGCCAAGACGAGCCCATATGACTCGCACTGTCAAAAAGTTATCAGATCTCATGTAGAGCCAAGCTTCTAACACTACACGCCCTAACTCTACAAGGCCTAACTTCACAAACTCTACACCTTAGTCAAAATATGTGGCTGGCCATTTCGCTACATTCACATCGGCGTAAGGTGAAAAATTAATTCACTGTTCATTACTTTTGTGTTATACAATAGTTCTTGTAGTAACGAACGGCCAAGCCACATATTTTGACTAAGGTGTAGAGTTTGTGAAGTTAGGCCTTGTAGAGTTAGGGCGTGTAGTGTTAGAAGCTTGGCTCTACATGAGATCTGATAACTTTTTGACAGTGCGAGTCATATGGGCTCGTCTTGGCAACATTTTACATGAAAATGTTTTTGGTGGGATTTCATTTCTTTTTGTAAGTTGTTTGTAACAAAATTTTTTTTTATTTTTTTTCTTCTTTTTTTGGGGTGTATTTCTGACGTAAGAGGCAGGAGACGTTCGCAACACTTCTATTCATTCATAGTTATATGATCTGATCTGAAGTATATGTCTCAATATATGTCGATTAAATTTTTTTTTTTTTTTTTTTTTCTTACAAGGAGTACCTATACATATATATATCTAGGGGAACCAAGTTTTAGATTATTAGATTAGACCTCTAGCGTCATCAAAATTTAATTTAAAATTACAGGTCTCATACAAACTCCCATCCCCTAGTTTAAGGGGTTGGGGGATGAAAGTTACAAGTTTTATAATTTTTTTGTTGTTTGTGTGCTAATACTAGCTTACATACAAAATTTCAGCTTTCTAGGACATTAGGAAATACCTTAAGAATTTTGATGATCATCAGTGAGTCAGTGACGAAATTAGCGTTTTTTAGATATAAATAAAATCTGAAGTATAAAAGCTAATGTAATTAAAACTTAATATGTTCAATAAGTCCGCTATTGACAATATATCCCGAAAATTTTGTTGATCTAGCATAATCCAAACCCAAGTTATGAGGGTTCAAAAAAACGACGAAGCGCTTCGAGAAAAGGTAGGTAGTGCCCGTGCGCTTCGCTTGGCTCGTCTTGGCGGGGGCACTACCGTGCCCCCAGATAATTAAGATTGAAAAGAACCGAACACGTGAAATAATTATAGGTGGAACAGATATAACATTTTAACTCTTCCAGAATAAAAGTTTATGCTTTTTGTATTGAAACCTCTCGATACACCTATAAAATAAAGTTTTGTTGGATTATATTGTAGATAAAAGCGATTTTACTGAACATTCCTGATTTACCAGTATTTAAGTTACATGACTATGGTATTATTACGCCACAGTACTTCGAAGCGTGCGAGCTTTGACACTGTCGCGGCATAGACGTGCTAATTTATAGAGTTGACAATCCTTTTGGATTGAAATTGATTTATGTGACGTTGCAATCTTGTCGGATTAAGGCGGCCTGCTTTGTATACGTTATGCAGCTGGCGTTAAGTTTAAAGTTTTTATTTTTAATAAATTCCAGAGCTATTGAGTTTCCAATAAACTATGATTAATGGTTTTTAACTGTGAACGTTAAGTTGTAAGCGGCTGTTTGGTGAGCAATGTCTGTATGATGTATACCTTAGCCTGACAATGCTGCCACAACTACAAAATGTTATATTTAGAGAATAGAACATGTTTAAAAATACGTAATTATAATATTTCAGCTTTTGCTTTTTCGAATATTTTTTATCGCCATTTTGTAATGCTGTTAACACATTTTACTTCTATAATAAATTAAATAAATCAAGAATTTATTTCGTTCAACAATGTGTAGTCATAACAAATAAATTTAAAAACAAATAAAGTTTTCATAGTCGTACGAAAATGTAATAAATTTTCTACATTATGAGATGTGTACAATAAGATACAAAAAATGTGATGATAAAATTTAAAACGGGCTGTTTATTATGTAATATATATATATTAATAACTCAATAAACTAAACAGCCAATAAATATAAACATTCTACTGTGACATTACCATACTATTTTGTAATCTTTATCACAATACAATTATACTTTATTCGTTTATAAATTTATCTAAATTGTGGAAACTACTGAAGATAGTACCAACCAACACTAGAAAACATACATAGCTAAAATTAAAGTTGTTAAAATCAGATTTAACTGTAATTTACATTTTCAGAACATATGATAGAAAAACCTAGAACTATGTTTCATATACAAAGGACGATAACCATTTTAATATGGGATTATGCCCTAAGCAAAAGAAATGTAGGTACCTACTGTACAAAAACAAAATATTGACAATAAAAAAAAACGAGTTGACTATACTCACAAGACTTTATAAAGGCGTGAGTTTGTATTCAAATAAAGAAAACCTTCAACACTTGTATCAAATGACCTCGTAATTTAATTAAACACATTAACACATCTTTCCACAATAGGTGCATAATTAAAAGTAAATTAATAATACAATCGCTTAGTCATCCATTGACAGTTCGAGACGTTATTAATCAATTTAGTTGGTATGTATTTAATTATGAAAACTATTAAATAAAACGACGTCTTCTTTTTACATTAAACAAAATAATTTTATTGGACGATATTGAGTGTCTTCTGTTAGGTCTAGGGCTAGACAGAAAAACTTTGGATTCAACTAAATTAGACTCATCTATCTGAATACGGATAACTTCATAAAGATATAGGTAGGTATCTAACAATATAACATTATTACACATAAGGTAAATATTGAGAGTCATTGTACTAAAGAAAATTATCTTTGCTAAAAAATAAAAAAAATAATGGTCTCCTGTATTCTCTAACTAAATAAACAAACAAATTACATTATATAATAAACAGTTTTAAACCTCCGCTAAAACATTAACTGGTAATACTAATAAACTAATAAGGTAAACACTTATTTTCTAAAGACATGGTACAATCATAAAATTAGAGAAAGAGACTTGCTTTTTAATTACATTTTACTACTACAATTTAAGTGTCTAGCAATTGGCATAGTCATTAATCCAGCGTAGTCGTAATCCAGGTATAGCTTTATTTCTTTTATTAATTAAGCCATAGTTATACTTTTAGTTTATTTTATTATTCTTCTCGATGACAGCGACCATGTAATTGTAAAGACAATATTCTTTTTAGTATGATTGCATGCAGAAAAGTTCCACTCTACAGATCCAGTAAAATTATAATTGAGTAAATAAAAGTGAATGTTTGCATCTATTCATCCCATTGCTCTTTTTTTATTGCTGCCTGTTGTAGAGCTGGGTCTGCTGTAGCAGTTTTTTGACATTAGGGATGTGGCCTAGAATGTTTGACTGTTTTCATTCGGCAAAACTTTTAGGTTACACTTCAAATTTATGTTTTCTAACAATGTTTAAAAAAACTACCGCTGCAAACACGGCTTAATAGGAACAGTTTGTACAATAGGCAGTGTTAACATTGTGTAAAAATTGTTTATCTTTATGAAGCATATTAGATCTTCAATTTCAATATAACATTTTGCATCCCAAAATGGTTACAAATAATATTAACAATAAGTATCAGTATTATTTGTATAGATTGTGATTCTACTGACGACCAATTTTTTTAATCAATACTTTCGTAGATGGCCCAGCAATCGTACTAAGTCTATTATAGCAAGTCCTATGACTACACGAGACACTTCTAGACGTCTCCGTATTGCACCAACAGTTCACGACCCAACCACATCCACCGGCGCTTGTCTAAAACATGAGAAATCAACTGCACTTTAATATAATTCTAATAGGCAGCGTAAAATCGGTAATAACACAAATTACATTGAAGTAGTTTCCTGACATGTGGCTACTTGATAACTTTATTGAACGAAAACTAGAGCTTACCGACAACCGGTCCAGTTTCCTTCTTTATCAAGGTACATTATCTATAAATATTAATTTTGTAATAATGCATAAGGAATGAAAAGTTCGGAGTTGTAGCTAAATGGCTTGATCTAAGAGGTTTGACAGCACCACAGGCTAATTTCTGGTTTCCTGGCGATAATAAAACTGGTAGAGTACCTACCATCAGTAGAACTCACCAGGGTTTTCGAAGGACATCATGGAGAACGGCAGCCTAATGTGTCAATCCATAAAACCAATGAAATCCGTGTACCACATGAGTCAACTACACTAGCTAATGAAAACAATTTTCCCTTAACGAATTAGGTAGCTGCAAAGCATGTTATGTGCCTCAATTATGTTACTTAATTTACACCTGTACGATACGAGTAAAGACCCTACCGGCGGACCCTATCTCCAAAAAAAGTTGCTCTTGTTTTATTTTCATTTAACACCTTATTTTTGTTTCATTTCCAAATTACCAGAACAAGTGGGTCAAAGAAAACAATTCTCGTTGGTGGCGGAGTTATCTCCAACATGAATGATCGTATTTACACAAACGTTTGACCAAACATGCCAAATCAAAGGGTTCCGTGACGACCCAATATTTGTTGGAAAGTTTGTCCAAACTCGGTTGTATGTAGAACATATTGTTGGACACCTTCGTGCATTGGAGGCCCATTTCCTGTTTGTTTTCGATAAGGGACTGTGTAAATGTTGTGTCGGACATGTGGGGGCGTACCGTATGTTAGGAATTTTTACTTTCGTTTAAACCTTTCGTTTCCTTGCGCGGTTTAAGGCGGCCAACACCTTGTCAAATTCGTGTTGCAAGAGTTCTTTTATGGCTGTAGTGTCTTTACATTTTCTCCTTCAGAATATGTGCATGCATACAAAATAAACTTTCAATATATTTATTCATTTCTTCATCATATCTTTTTGCTGCATAATCGGTCCTATATTAAAAGTAGTTGAAGTTTGTACATAAACCATTTACAGGTAATTACATTTGTTCCGTTTCAAATACTTCATTTACTACAACCTAAATAACATCACGAACTTTGCCAAAAGCGTTTTATATTCTAAAACTAATTCTCGCTTTACAAACTGAAATGCAAACTAAACATTGAGTTATTTGCATTTTTGGGAATCCAATATGGCGGCCTACCGACCTATTGCGTTTAAATTCGATTACTAATATTTAGCACTATATATTTCACTGGGGAACGAAATTAATTGTTTCCTTTAGTTAATGGTCGAGTGCCATATTCTGCGTAATTATTGTATCCTATTAATAATTTAAATTTAATATGTGCAACCTAATTTTAGCCCAAGTGAGGAGAGTTATAATTTTAACAGAATATGTAAATATTCTGTAAATTTTGGTACAAGATTGTTCTTAAATATTTAACAGTCATGATTAAGCCTAACCTAAATCAGCTTCTTTGAAATCCAACTTAATTTCACAAACAATGGAACTGTCATGCGCGTCAAGATTTCCGTCCCCGTAAATAACATTATACCGTTAAAAAGGATTATATATCAAGGAGTTTAAATCCCCGCCTGTCCATGGTGAGGCTGATTGTTTGACATTTAATTCTCCACGCTGTCCGACTACCTTCTTATTCGTAAGATTATTAACTTCGCAAATGACACGCGACATTTTTTATTGGGAACTAAAGGATTTATTCTGTATGTTCGGATCCATAATTGTTTTGGAATGCTGGATTATTTTTGGACAGCTCGTACGAAAATTTTTAGACTAATTTACAAAAATATAAGGCATATCTTTTGGGTTCAAAAATCTTTTATTCATGTGCGTATAACCTTGATAATTTGGTTTTATAATACTATTTTAATAAAACGGGAATTAGCGCGAATCATTTATAAATACCTTTACGCTTGACGTTTCGACCAGGTTACACTGGCCGTGGTCGCAAGCAGACTGACATGCACACTAAACCTGCATGTTTAGTGTGCGTGATAGTTTAAAAGTTAATTTGGTTTTAACCTCACACATTTAAAACTTAGTACCTACATCTACAATTTGTGTAAGAGATGTAATCTGATATATCACTAGTAGGCTAAGCAAGATGTTTAAATAGATGTCATCATTAAACCAACGATTTCAAATTCGATTAACTCATTGTACTCACAACCAACAGCATTAATCTTCTGATATAATCAATAACCTATCATTACCTACATAAACTCGGCACACTAGCGCCAATTACACAAATCATCTTACAATCGAGTCTTATTCGAATACAATCGGCATCGATAAAGACATATCGATTATATTATCAATACAATCGATTGAGTGTGGGCTGTGGGTGACATCGGCATCATCACGATTGGTGTATTTATCGCCTGTTTGTGACATGTTATTACCTACTTGATGATCTTGTATCAATGCATGGTTATAATGTGCCTATGTTTAAATATCGCAATATTTAAAAAAACATTTTACGGTGTCTTCGTGTCTCAACACAACACAAAATGTGCATATTTCTATCTAATGAAAGATATTTGCAATCACAAGATCAAAAAGCATAAATAAATTGTAACATTTTCATTTTTGTATTTTGTATTAAAAATTAATATTACTTAAATGCATTTATTTTGGTCTTGAAAATTGTGAAAGATTTTTTATTTAATTCTAATACCATTGAAGTCAATAACAGTACCTACCTACAGGCTACACGTAATAAATAATATCAATAGAAAAAGTCTACATTAAGAAATATTTTCACGAGTTTTACTGTACAAGGATATGGTTGAAAATGAAAACAACAAAGATACAGCATTCAATTACACAAGTTACAGCAAAGCTATCCTGTTTAGAATAGATTCACGTCTATATTAGCACCGTTGTTTACTCATTACCTATTCAGTACTATTCGTTTGATTGTACTTCCACTGTTGCTCAATAGGCTCACATACTCCAAGTTCTCGTCCTTCATCGCCTTCGTTTCTCACGTTCACAACTCAAAAGGATTATTTCCGAATCGGAATGTCTTTAATTCTAATGGAGTGCGAAGCGTGTGCGCAGATCCCGCCGGTGTTACATAGGGTTGGCGAAGAAAGCTTCACAACCCTCTTGCAAATTTTCAAAAAGCAATTCTTTATTAAGCTTTTTTCGTACAAGACCTGAGATTTAATAATCTCAGGTCTTGTACGAAGTCTTTATAATCTCAATTAGGTCAGTCTATTTTCTTTTTTTTTAACTTATTAAATTTAAAAATCTTTACGCTACCTTTCTTCTGTTATGTAACAATATCTGTGTAACTGTGCATTTGTGTGTGTAGCTTTCAACTAAAATATTTACGAATTAGATACAGAAATCAGTATTCCATATCCTAATAGCAAAAGCAATAAATATGTATAAATCTCTAGAAATAAAAAACGGAGATTGTACAACTTAGCAACTAATTGAAAAATTGCCTCACGAAATGTGATCTTATTTTCATAAAAGCTATTTCCATGCGTGCCATCCTTGCGGGTCCCGCCGCACTCGAGATACGCTAAAAGCCGCTATGGCGTGCACTAGCAGATAACCATGTATTTAATACACATTTATTTTCCCGGTGTCAAACCTATCAAGATTTATTACAGTACATTTTTAATTTTTCATTATTCAGATCGTCTTAAATGGAAGCAAGGTTTTCAAATCAGACTGGGCAATGGCGATGGAAATAGAAATGCATAATTATTTATTTTAATAACACAAGTATCTTTAAACACGTAAAGTAAATTAAAACAAACATACACGCATTATCTGTACCATTTTAGTTTGTAACTAACAAGACCTTTACAAACCCATCCTAACAACACATTGCAAATTGTCAAAACATGTCGAGAAATCATGATGATAATAATAAAATGTCCAAAGTGATAAAGCTAGCAATAAATAAAGCTATAGTGATAGGTCACGCAGTTGGCAAATAATAATTACACAGCAAACATACATCTCACTTTGCCAAGCAAAATATCCAAAACAAAAGAGAAAAGAAATTGAATGAAGAATAATGGCAGTCCCTTTAACCCGTTTATTGTCACACACTTATAAATAAAACTTCACGTTAACAATGTTGTTAGTGTTGTTACTTTACCCACATTTTCAATTCACAAAATCGAGTTTTATGTTATTAAGCAATTAAAGTTCAGTAGTACGTAACCCCTCAAATAGTTACACCAATTATTGCGTAATAAAGTATGTCTTCTTTATAGAATCAACAATCGGAATGTTACAATCCACAACACTACCACACAATAGCCCAATAAACATAGGTATCGAGAAACATTTCATGACGTCACTCGACACAACAATAACATCATCAATCTAAAGAAACAATCGATTGTCACCGATCGCGTCCGATACTCGTATGTATCGATTACGAACAATCGTTTTAAATTGTTCTATGAGCGGCAAATTAGTTAGCTAATCCTTGATTTATGTTATCTGTGGGTTGACAATTTGACAGACGTAATTGAAAACACACGTTGAGCGGCGATGTGCGGGCGCGGGGTTAAGAGCCTTTGCCCTTTACTGGTAAATGAAAACACGATGTAACAATTTGATTATACACCCACTGTCAATTTGTATATTGTAATTCTTACACGCTTCCCTGGTTATCAAAATAAACGACATAACTCATTTTATAAGGTGCCTTGAAACATGCTTAGAAATAGATTTCTTCCTTCAATGACAATTCGATTTTGCGTTAAGAATGTTGATACACAAATAAAAACTAAGTAGGTAAATTAAATTTGACGTAGCTGTAACGACAATTATTTTAATTATTAACAAACACATGCGATAACCAATATCGCATTTATTAATTTAATTCATTTTGTTATTTATTTGTATTAGAATCCTAGGTAAAAAATCCTCTCCTCTTTATTTACTGGTAAATAATTGTCTTAAATAATAAACATAATATCAAGATTCTGTCAAAACGTCAACATATTTACGCATAATAGTTCCAACCACTACTTAAGTAGTGTGTACGTTTATCGGACGTCAACTGAGACAGGTTTATTAATTTAGCGAACATTAATACGACGAAATAAATAATTTTATTCAAAATTGTACATAATATATTCCGCTTAATACAATGTTTACCCACTTCTGCCCACTTGCGCGTAACATTAAACCTTTCCGTCACGCCTAGACCTAAAGTTCTGTATGTTCTCAAACACACTTGGGCAAATTTCGCACACGATTTCAAACCTTATGAATTTATGATTAAGGACTCATATCCGGTAGTTGCGAAATTTTAGTGTATTTATGGCACAGAAGTTCCCATGGCTGTGATTTGAATCAAATACTTGAGATCATTAATTACATTGTTTGACAGTCTCTTATGGACACATTACAGTTTATTGTTATTGTAATTAGAAACCCATTTGTGGGCGCCACTGTCTAAAGGTAGGTAATAGAAAATATAAATGATAGGTACAGTGATTGTTGCGATATTGTGTTTTGTGGAAATCCTTGAGCCGGGATTAAAGTTACAGGTAATAGAATATGCTTACCTACTGAGATTACGCTTTCAGTTGGCTTCTAGTTTTTTGAATTCCCAATGGGTTGAAGTAACACGTTCCAGTAGCTTAATCATCATATGAAATTTTGAAATAGAAAATTTTGTAATTCATTTATTATTGTCATTTGTTTCTTAGCCAATGGTTTTAATAATTGGTTCAGCATATTCATATTTCGGAATATCGTAATATTGTCATCATTTATTACTGCTCTCTTTTTATCTATTTAATTCATTGTGCCTATTTTTAATCCACGTTGTTTGTTTTATATAGGATGATACCTTTTGACTAAGTAGTAGTCCATTATGTGGCAAAGTATGTTACTAAAAAGACGTTAAAACTGGCATATTTCTAAAATCCTACTACTATATTTTAATAAATTATTATTTAAACGCCGTATACCTTAATTTTTCTAACCTGAATAAAATTTCAAGCTCCTTACTTTGAAACCCATTTACAGCCATATTAAATCCTTTACCTATAACGCACCTAATTGTGCGTGTGCGAAGCTGCGGGTATCAGCCTGCTAGTTTGAAATACATAAAAAAAAGTTACCAAACCATAAAACTTAAAATTTTTATTAATGTCTCACACTAAGTACCAGCTAAATTTGTACGTGTAGGTCCAAAAACAATGTTAGTTACATAATGCACTCTTCTTTTCTTTCTGTATAATTTATTGATTTCGATGTATTAGATAAACAAATTGAAAGTTTTATTACCAAACATAGTCATTATGGAGTTCATAAAAATAAATACATTCTTCTATTTTCTCTTTTGTTAAAGGAAATTGGTCTTTAGTTCTTCTGTCTTAAGATCGCGGCGGTGTGTATTGTTTTAAGTTTGTTATTCAATTTCCCATTGATTATATTGACTTTAATAGCGTGTTTATTGACAATTAACCCGAACCTTAAGGCAGTAAGTTTAGCTAAAGTGTACGCTTTTATCTGTCGCTGTAGGTGTTCTATTGTGCAACCTTTTATTGGTTTTCAATTGCATTGAAGTGCTGGAATTTGCCGATTGTTGTTTATTTTCTATCACATTTACGATTTAAACTTTATTGTCAGTATTATCTACAAATTGCTAAATCTCATCAGGTATTTTGAAATTCCTTTGTACAAATTCTGTCCTAAACCGACTTGTAACAGCTAGCTATTGTGATATACCTACAACATCAATTTTTTGTCTTCAAAATCGATATTAATAATTCCATCTAGAACAAATAAGCTATTTTGTTATTTATAATATAATACACCAGTCAGACAGTTACCGAACTCAATTTATTACCGTAACATCACAATTCCAAATAATCTTTATAAATCTATAGTCCTAACAAGCGATTTCCATATTAACGACCCACAAAAATTTGGAATTCGAATTATTAAGTTGATTTCTATAACTAATAAATTTAATAAATCCCGCTTTCTGCTAATTACTAAGTATATCATCGTACCGTTCGACACACCCATTGTCATTTGAATTTAAGCTTTAAATTCCCGTTCATACGGTTAGTTTAATAATAAATGATTTTTAAATCATTGTCGGCATTGTATCGAAATATATTTAGATTAGGCTATCATTAATGATTTCACAGAACTGTCACACGTCATTATGGTGATAAAAATAACTCAAAAATATATTCAAATTGACAAAAAAACTATATTCTAATTAGTGATTAACGATTATTTCCTCGTCCTGAAGAGTTTATTTTTAAAATATTACTGTGGTTTTAAAGTTTATACGATTTTAGTTTTTAAATAAACACGTTTTAATACTATTCTCATTTTCCAAATTAATACAAAAAAATATACGAAAATCTCGAGTCTTCAATGACTCAATCAAAAGCTTTAGTGAAATCTATAACTCACAAAATTTATAATTATCGTTTTAAAATGATTGCGTCCTTTTCCTTGCGTTTTCACTTCACAGAGTTCTTGCAAATTTACAAGATTTTTACACAGTTTATACGGCACAAAAGTTAGTAGACCTTACCTTGTCGTGTAGGTATATTTTAGTCCTTTTTAACGGATGAAGTTGCACTCATGTCGTCCTAGTTTTTAATGATTTACATCAATCATATATGTAGCAATAGTTTCAAAGCTATATGATTCAAATTAAAGTTGACCAATAAATTTGTTTACTGGTAATATTATATTTATTCATGGCCAGTTAAAATCGAATGGGTTCTCACGTTATTTATGAGAATCATTTAAATTGACCTGTTTTCCTTAATCAATTCGTCTGTGCTAAACTTGTAAGCAAATATTAAATATGATATATTCGTTACGGTATATGAAAATTAATTGCTTTGTCATTGAAAGAAAATGAAAGTGTCGCATGATTTTCGTTACTGTTGGCTTCGATGATTAATCGACACAACAGTTCTAACAGAATTAAATTTAAATCATAAATCCTTTTTTGAACTATTTCATATTCAGCCTGCATTAAGCTTTTCACAGAATACTAGATCATTGTTAGCGACAAGTCGTGTTTTATTAAAAGCATTGAAAAGCATCGTTAATCGACTCTAAGTTTTCTTATCTTAACCTACTCTTTAATTTTTGTTTGTTCTGCAGTTATTAAATATCCTTCACGTCGTTGCTACATGGGTTAAGCCTTTATATAACTTAGCTAAGCTCATGGAGCTACGATCTCTTTTCATAGTATCTGTAGTCTGAGCTTTATAAAGGTCAACCTAATTTATTAATAAATTACAGCTTTACTGTATTTTAATCCCTCTAAATTTTACAGTGATATCGGCGTATTCACGTCTTGCTACGATCGTAAAAACATGTGTAAAATATCTGGTTAAGCTTGTAAATTGCGACTGCTTTATAGGGCTACCGAAATTATTAATTTATTTTGTGCTAACTATTATTTTACAACAGACTTTGATTCCCCGACCAAAGTAAGACAAATTTTGTATATAAAGCTTATTGTAAATATTAATTTATCCAAAGTAAAACGAGAACGTAAAGTTTAAAGAATAAAAATAAACAAAATATTTAAATTAATATGTTCTTGTCACTCATATGCTGAAACAGCAATTAAGTGTAAGGACTTAATTAAAATACTGCTTTTGCTGCTACAGCTAATTTATAGGGAATCATCAACTCAAAAAGAATTTGAGGAATATGAGGAAAATGGAAATTATTTTTGTTTAGTCAACTTTTGCCAACCCTAAAAAATTACCGAGCGACAACATAGATTCAATAAAATAATGTAATTGTTAATAAACGAATATGGTCATGTAGGTTGAGTATTGGCGTTTATAACCCAATACGAAGTTAATCTTATTGAAAATCAGCCGGTCCTTTAATGAACAAGGCATTTTCGAGTTATGTTGTGGTTTACATTTAATTAGTTTTAGAATGTTGGTAAAGTAACCGATCGACACTTTGCGGGTAATTCTGATATGTTTAAACAAATTTTGATTACCCAATAGAGGAACAAGTTTAAATAAGTGGAAATGCAATACCTTACCAGGGCCTCTAGACAAGTGACAATGCGACAAGCGATAACGCTGATCGAATCGCTCAAATGTATGAAAGTGACAAGTCCGAGTCACGTGACTTATCGAAACAAAATGTCATTTCTATACATTTAATGTCATTTAAGCGATTTCTATCATAGTAAACGCTTGTCGAAATGCCACTTGTCTAGGGGGGCTTGTGTCTCAAAAAGTTTTTTTATTACCTAACGACTAGAGAATGAAAAATCTGTTTTTTTAAGATACCAATGCCTGAAGTTATTACTAGGTAATTTAGTTACCTTATAAATACATAACTAGTACCTACTTTTACACCTCTGCCTGATCTTTGACACTACCTGTAACTCAAATTCACGAGAAAATGCATTATACCAGAATTTGTTAGGACTTTATCTTCTGTTGATTTCTATAACACAGTGTGTAATACAGTAGTGTTTTTAATTTCGTATTATAAACTTTTGAATGTATTATGCCTTCCTACACGCGTCCTACATACATCCTTATAATGCCTAAGCTTCTTATTTATTTAGTTTCAAATGTGTCAAATAGCCGCTGGTTTTGTAGTTAGATGTTTACTACAATCATGTTGATATTATGGTAATCTGGGTCACTCAGCCTTTAGCTACATTATATGATATTGTATATTACACTTTATTTAGTATTGGAAGAAAAATAACCATATCTATTAAATCCTTTATTATATATACTTTCAATTTATTCAAAATACACATAAAATAACACTCAAAACAGCTGAATAAATTAAGTAAATTATCCAACATTCTTTTTTTTTAAGTAATGCTAATTAATGTATTTATTATAAAATGTATATAGGCTTTTGCGTAATTCCTGGATTTCTCAAACAGGTACCACGCCTCTCTTTTAACGCCATGAAATAATACTGGACTATAAAACAATTTATATATAAAAAAAATAACACTGACGAATTTTATGTAATCTTATGGAAGTAACAGTTAAGACTACGTAGACGATACGTACGATCTGCGTAGAGAAAGTTGAGGAAGCTTTCAAAATTATGTTCCGTCTATATTATCTTTAAAAACCAGTAGTTTTTTAATCATGTCTGTGTTAATAAATCGATGTACTCGGTACGTAGATTACGTAAACATCTAAATAGAATTATTCCCAACTACTATGAAATTTCTTTGCTGTCGTCCTAATTTCGCTCTGCATATAGATTTCGTGGTAATATTTTTAAAGATTGATAGATATGGGTCAATCCGATGTGTACTACTTATTTTATTAGATTCATGAAATATTCACACTTTTTTCGATATTACTGCTTTATTAGAGACTGGTTACTAATTACAACTTAACTGTTGAATCCCCAAAAGAAAACTTTTTATTAGTTCGGTGCAGTTCTAGACTTTTAGAAGCATTACTGCTTATTTTAATTCCAAAATAATAACAGTGTCAGTGATATTAATTTTTACCCGACTAGGGTAAAGCCAAAATATAAAAAAGATATGATTTTTAATATTTAATAAATAATTTACGTAAATATTAGTCGAGCGTAATATTATGAACTGTTCCAAAATGTTTATTTTGAATGTGAAGCAAGCAATCTACCTAATACCAAAACCTGGCTTAAAACACATTCCATTCTCAAACTAAATAAATAATCAATTACGAAGATAAAAACAAAACACTTTCGGCACACAAAAACAAACATATTGACGATACACGTCAAATTGTTTTGTCTATTCCTATTATACATTTTCTGATCTCGAAACGGTGACGCAAAATTTAATCATATGTGCTTGCGCTAAGGTATGTTTTACCTTGATGTGTAATTGTAGAGGTGTGAAATAGTGTTGTACGCATAGACAGTGTTGTTTCATAATAATGATACAGTGAACTGAAATTCTGACAGATGTTGTTAAATATGTTGTCTAGAAACTCGAGCTATTTGAGTTATGTGGCCGTACGCTGTCTGTGAAGTAGTATTATTATATATACACTACAATATATTTGTTTTATGCGTAATCAAGATGTCTTGTACTGAGCTTTATTTCGAAGAAACTGGATTTTGTAATTGTGTGGGAATGCGAGTTATAAACCCTTTCTAATTCGTTTTATGCAGGTTTTTTTATTTAAAATAAGCCAAAAGACAGGACAAACTTAATTTAAAATAAACATAACCTGTACCAACTATACCTTTGTAGTTGTTTTGAAAACCACGGGTTATTCTACCCTCTGACTACCCTACTCTAAAGTATTTTAAACATGCAGAAAACATAGCACAATAGTTATAATATTTAAATAGTTATTGTGAACAGAGATGTCGATGAGAACACAACATAGGAATGTTATCACAAAAATCTAACATTTTAATAAACTATTATTACTTTATCTTATCAGATTAAATTCTTGTGTCACTTGATATATTTATTAAGTAAAATATATGATTAATAACAACTAATTTAAGATGCGGTCATCGCGATTTGATATCTACTCGTATTGAAAATTCCTAATTAATATGTATAGATATTACAATTATTATTAAAAAATAATTTTAAAGTACGATTTCTGAAGTTAATATTAAATATAGTGATGGAACGTTACCTCAAGTTAACACATTTTGAGGTATAAATAAATAATATAAACTTCTTTTAAGTTACTTTGGGTACATGAAAATATGTAAAAGCAACTGAGTCTTTCAAATCAAATCAAGCGTCTTAGAATCGTCTCATACCTTGTGAGACGGGCGACAAGTTTGCTCGGACAAAATAGACATAGGTTGCATTGGAAATCCATGTTTAGATGTAGGTACCCATTAGTGTTAAACCTTAGATAACCCTACGTCTGCTTATTTCCATAAGTCCTGAACATGTGTTTTTTTGTTTTGCGCAGGTGCTGTGTGGTGCAGTGGCGGACGCGGGCGACGTGATAGCCAACGTGAGCCGCGTGCGCCGCGCGCCCCAACCTCACTACTCGCACCGCGTGTTGTAAGTATCACAACAACTTGTATTGACTGAAAATCAGCAGTAAGTGTTATTGTATTCTAATCATGTAATGTGGGTTCCAGGACGGACGAGGAGATGGACATGACCGCGGCGTGGAAGCGCTCGTACTGGCGCGACATGCAGGCCATACTGCGGCGCGAGGGCAACCAGAAGGAGCCGAAGGAAGTGCAGTGCTGCCCCTCCGTGCTCGAGATGGTCACCAAGAAGGGCGGCCGCACGTCCACCGGGCTCTACGTCGAGCTCTACGAGGACGGGGAGAACCAGCAGCGGCTCTTCGAAGTCTCGTGCGCGCCCGAGGTGGTGGACAAGCCGTGCCGCTTCGTAGACGCGCGCCTCTACAACGAGTCCCGCTGCATCCAGAAGTACTCGTACTCGTACGCCCTCGTGCGTTACCTGCACTCGGCCGCCACGGAGACGCCGCAGCCGCGGCCCGAGGGACACTTCTCCGTGCCCGGCTCCGGTGGCTGGTCCATGGACTATGTGAGAGTGCGCTCCGGTTGTGAGTGCCAATTAAAACCCAAATTAAATAGACCCGCTCGCAGAAGACACAAGCAGAGAAAGAGAAATAGGAGGGTAGTGGAAAACGACGAGACCTGATTTCGGGCTCAGTGCTAGTGAAATCGTGACTTTGAACAAATTTGGGATCGTCCCGTAGTATTACGTTTACAAGGATACCTTTTCTGTTGTTTTCTGTTCGGTCGGAAGCGTCGCGCGGTCCGGCAGAGAACAGCGGCGAAGCGGTGCTTGTCGTGTCGGGTGCTACGGATGGATTGTCGTTACCTATCTCAAGTGCACGCTTGGTGGGACTGCTGTCGGTCGATGTATCAATGTATTTATTTTATTTTTTCGTCTATATTACGCTTCTTGTTGTAGTCCGTTAGTTAGTCTTGATCTTATGAAATTAAAGTGCCTTTTTGTGTCTTAGATTTAAATAGTTCACTATATTCTGGGAATTGTTGAAATTTTGAATTCCAATGCGTATCTGTATGCTATAAGTATTAAAATGTAAAAGCAAACATCACACGTGTAATATGCTGTACATTTTTATTTCTTGATCTATGATTGTTGGAATCATGCGCAGACTAATAAAAAAACCCCTTTTAATCCTAAAATGGTATTAGTTTCCATAATGTTCATGGTGCATATTTTACAGAGTAGCTACTTATTTTACAACCTGCGTATTACATCGTGTGGCATGGGCTTTGATACATTATATTGTAACAGTTACCGGTTGATCGAGGTGCGTAGAGTTTTAAAGACTCCACAGCGCCCGTCGCATGTCACTATACTTTCAATTTATTTAAGTTGCAACCATAGACAACTATGTACTGCGTACTAGACGCCAGTCTATTTTTTTAGACACGAGATGAACTAAAGAGTCATTGTTTGTAATGTCTCGGATATTTGTATGATTTGTTATACCTGAAACCAATATAAAAAGAACCCTCGCCGTTTGCCCACCGTTGCCGTCACCAGGACGTCAAAGAGAACGAGATGACGGCGACGCGCCGAAGTAGCGACACATCATTTACTATGGCCACCTGTCCACCACAAGCTCGTCATGTGATCTTGATCTCGACGAGAAATAAAAATTATAAATAAATACCTAGTTCTCGTTGACGTTCTCGTGGACAAATGGCCTTAGAAGTGGACCCAGTTACAGCATTTTAAAATAGATTTAATTTTTAATTTTGCTGTTTGTTCAAAACTAGTAGTTCGCAGGACGTTGGTGTTTCTAATAGTATCAGTAAAGAGCAGTCTGTGATCACTTCTTAACACGTTCAGTAAGTCATAGTGAGGTCAGCGATCTGTCTTCAATGAAACAAAGTTTTTGAAAAAAAAATACTGTTGGCCAAAAAGAATTTTGTTACATTGTAATATCGAGTTACAGAATGTTATAGATATTAATCACTTAGAAAAAAAATCTATAATCATGACGTAAAAGAAAGGTGCTTCGAGATCCGAACCATCCCTGGTTTGGATGTGTTTTACTCGACTTGGCGGTTGCACAATCGTTATCTAGATTTCAAAAATCAATGTTGCTTTCTTGTTTATTATTAGAGGCCTTTCGCACGTAGAGGTTGCCGGGTGGTCGTTGGTCCTCCTACGTCATCAAATATTTAGAAAAGGCATCTAAGTAATAGAATTATTGTTTCATTTGAAGACTATCGCTAGGTAAAATCGTTCCACTGATTATAATGCTCTCTTCCCTTTTAAAATTAAGAATATTTATTCAAAGTTAACAATTTATAATTTTTTGTTATTATTTGTAACAGTACTTACTTCTTAGACATAAGTGCGTCGAGTCAAAGATCTGTATTATTTTCTATTTTGTAATACTTTTATTGTATTTAAAAATGTAGTTATTTTAAGGATTAATTTCATTCTATTTATACTGTTTAATACGAGGTATTCCGATATACAGTATGAATGTTAGTTTGTATGTAGAAATCGCTTCCATAAAATATAATTGATGTATATAAATAACGCAATAGTATTGTGGACTGAGATTATTTTGTGCATTTAGATGTGTAATAACAAAATGAGAAAATATTTTTATAATTAAGATAACGCTATCCATCGACAATAAAATTCTTACAACATATATCTGTAGCGCCACCTGTTGACGAGTAGCTAAAACAAATAGTTTGTTGTGCGACCACAAGATGTCGCTGTATTCACCTAACCTGTCTAGCATTACGCAGAACAGTGCCATGTTTAATTAATTATAATTATATAAGCCAATGAAACCTAATTTATTGGTCAGCTAATAATTTAGAAAAGTTTGTTATATGCATGATATAGTTCTATTAGCCGTTGACATTCAATATACTTACCATCACAATGCCGATCTAACTAATTAAAGTTTAAAATTATCATGACCCAAGTGTTTATGATGTTTAATAGGGTTAACATATTATTTACTTTTAACACACAAATGATTATAAAGTTCCATCATCACAACAGCTATAATTATATTATTTTATTGTTGACATCAAAAACAAAACTTTAAATAAAATAAAAATCTGAAATAGCTAAAAAATCTTTTATTGTCACCTTATATCCTAAAAAATCACTTTTATGGTCCATCAATGGCTTAACCTATCGTATAAAATTATAAAAGTTATTAATAACTTTATAGTATTCTCTTACAGTGGCATGTAACTATAATTAAGAAATGAATTAGGCAGCATCATGATCTGAAAACAAAAAGGGAAATTTTATCTTTTAAATATTTAAGGTCAGCGCCATCTATTGCGGAACAGAAACTAGTAAAGGAAAACTAAATGAGAAGAATAAAATACATAATTAAGGAGGATAGGCTATCTGCGAAAAAGAATATAAAAATAAGTAAAGTGGAGCCTTACCCAAATATTTAGTAGTCAAATACATCAGAACAAATCCCAGTCCAACAGCGAAGAACTGCAATATTCCCGCGCTTCGTTGACGTTTGTGCCACCGCGCCCTCTCGCGGGGGAGCACCTCACTCACTGTCACGTACAGAAGCGTACCTGCTGCTAGCCCCTGTAATTAGTCGAGGCATAATATCACTAGATGGCACTACTGTACTTTAAGAAAATTACTACAATTCTGTAAGTGTGAAGAACTGCACGTAGCCATAGAATTACAATAAATAACCGACTTGTTAACACGAGTTTATTTGAGTGCGATTTCAACAAATGAAATCATTAATAGATACGTATCTGTTATACAAAAAATCTGTGAATGATTGCTTGACAAATACTTTTATTTAGGGTACTTACCAAGATAGAATGAAAATATTTAAAATTGATGTAATAATAATACTTAACAAAATAATAAAAATATAAAAAAAAGATAGAATGGAATGAAAAAACATTATGCGCCGACCCCAAATAAATTGGTATAAGGGCAGGAGAAAGAAGTAAATACCTAGGTACAGCAAAAAATGGGTCCTTTAGCTAGACAACCTTCTGTTTTAAATCAGCAAAGTTAAGGCCAAAACGTTTAAGAAGTTTAGGGGGTTAGCCCCAACAGACAGACTAATACTAATATTTAATAGATATACAAAATCAGGTGTCCTTTCACACAATTTACCTGCATAACCGGTATAGCCACGGAGTTCTTCAAAGAGTTAACAGTCTCTAATCCAGCCCCGATTCCTATGCCGAGCACAGAGCCAGCACTGAAGAGTGTCACACACACGATGTGTGCGCATGCGCGGCCGGGGAAGTTCTCACAGAGTTCCGCGCCGAGGCAGAAGCCGACCACAAACTTGTGGGAACTCACTGCTGCCAGCAAGAGCAGGATCTGGAAGGAATATTAATATTTTTGTTAATGTAATTATAGTAATAAATTGAAAATATTAGCGCATAATCCTACAACTAAGTACCTAAGATTATAAATTTGTCTAAAGTGTCGCTCTATAAAAAAACTAAAACAAACGAGCCAACTTTAATCTGCTGGTGTGGGTGACAGTACGCAATAAACTCGACTCAAAATGACATTCAACTTAATTCAGCCCATCTAGACATATTTATAGTCTGAGCAACTACCAAGTACTAAAAGAAGAACTATATGGTTTCGATCTCGGTTTCGATCCCGGTTTCGATTCCGGTTTCGATCTCGAATTCGATCCCGGTTTCGATATCGGTTTCGATCTCGCTTTCGATCTCACTTTCGATCCCGGTTTCGATCCTGGTTTCGATCTCGCTTTCGATCTCGGTTTCGATCCTAATACCACTCCGTTGGTCACCTTCAGCACATGAAGACGTGCTTCTATTTCCTCCTAAATACCAATCCAGAAGTCCCAACTACCTAGTTACCTACTGTAAAGTAAGCAACAAAATTTATATATATTTATATAATATTTTTAATTTAACTCATAGTTCAGGCATTACATACCATAGGTACACTAATTACTCGCAATCAATTATTTACTATAACGCTATCGTTAGTCGTTACACATAGGTAGACACCATTCTTACAAAGGAAGCAAAATAAAATAAAGATAAGTGCATACGGAAAGCGTTTATCAGGTAATATAAAATGCATCTAGGTGATATAGGTATAAAACTTCAGTAATTACTTCCACTCTGTTTAAAATATTTAACGATGGAGTTAATAATTTTGTATGACAAACTGTCAATTTAACCCCGTTTTAGCATTTACCTCTGAGTTAAAAAGATAACCCGAGTTGCAGCAAATGGAAAAATAAAAAATGGGCCCTAGTGTTAACTTTTTTGAAAAAACACAAAATTAACAGTGTTGTAAATTAACAGTGGCCTAGTCCGGAACACCTACTACTTTCAGAGTTACTACTTTTTTACCAATTTGCCTTGATCATTGTATATTATCGTAACAGGCTTTCTGTCTATTTTTGACGGGGAACTATCCTGCTGGAATTCGGCGTTCAACAATACAATATTTAATTTGAGACTCGCATAAACTCAAATACTAATATAACTATACTTGTTAACATATAATTGCGTCTTATCTGTATGAAAACGACGCTAATGCATCCCCTGACCTTGGCTAGCCCAATTAGAAAACAGCATGATTTGCGAGACCGAACGACACTGATAAATAATGCGAGTTTATTTTGTACGAACGAATTATGTCAATTATGTATAGAAATTACCAAGTGAGACCAATTAAGATATGTATTTAGAATATTTTGAAGATAATGTCGCTTCTATGTTTTGCCATATTTTTATATTGTCTTTACAAAAGCCAAGTATCAGATCAAGGGGACTGGTTAAGTCTAAACAATTAACAACTTTAGAGGTTTCTTCTTAATGTCGTGATTTTATAAAGCACTAGCTGTCCCCTGCGACTTTGTTCGCGTGTTTTAGTTTCAACGGTTTTTCATTTTTGCAACATTTTTCATTTATGCTCCGCTCCTATTGGTCGTAGCGTGATGTTATATAGCCTATAGCCTTCCTCAATAAACGGACTATCCAATACAAAAAGAATTTTTCAATTCGAACCAGTAGTTATTGAGATTAGCGCGTTCAAACAAACAAACTCTTCAGCTTTATAATATTAGTATAGATTTAATTGAACCTCACACTAGGTAGTTCGTAGACAGTATGGCCATAAGATACATGTATTTGACGTAACCTCTACGAGGTTAACGAACAATTTGTACGCCTGAAATCAAATTTTAATCATTTATAATTTATTAATGGATTATATGGTCGCTAAACAATAGGTATAGACATATTTACAGTCTTCGACAAAACGTTGCCTAATATACTTTTTTCTATTACAAGTTATTATTTTCACGATTTATCACTTATAATACTACAAGAGCTTCAAAATTATCGGGTATTTCCCGATAGGTTCGTTGCAAACAAATGAAGGAGTCAAGTTTTTCAGGTTAAAAAATCACGAGCGCGAAGCGCGAGTGATTTTTCCTGAAAAACTTGACGACTTTATTTGTTTGCAGGGAACCTATCGGGAAATGCCAGATAATTTTGAAGCTCGTGTGGTATTCAGGGGATTATTTTTCCGTCCCAAATGTCGGCCAATAGAATGTGACACTGTCAATTCGACGTCACGTGGTACAACCTACAAATTTTCAAAAAATTATCAGTATAATACCATGTAGGTTGTACCACGTGACGTCGAATGGTGCAATTCTATTGGTCGATATTTGGGTCGGAAAAATAATCCTTATAATAATCTAGTTAATACTAGTTTCTACCCTACATAACAACTGCTAGAAAAACCCATCTCAATTTTAAAATTAATTTTCTATATTTTCCTCATGAAGAGCTTAACACCAGGTAACTTAGAAATCCAGTCTGTTACTTAGCAGACTAGTAATATAGTTTAGCCTACAATATCCAGACACACCTGCATGTAAAATCATTAGCCTTATATATTACTAGCTGTGTCTCGCGGTTTCACTCGCCTTGCTTTCAACCCAAGGCAAATAACGTAATGGTATATAGCCTATAGGCTATGTGGGTATGTAGGTTATAACCTGCCTCGAAAATTGGGTTATCAAATTCAAATCAATATTTTCATATCCGGCTCCGTAGTTTCAGAGCGTTCATACAAAAAAACATCAGTAAGGCCACCTGGACTTCTCGAGCAATTGGGAATATGCACAATAGGGATGTTTCCTGGGTATGAAAAGTTAAAATCTATTTAGTCCGTCAGTTAGATAATAAAAAAATATTAGACACGTATTTTTTCTTTTATCAAAACAATAAAAAAATACAAAGATACACCGCTTTAAAGTTTCGGAGTGGGGGCTTATGACGCTACGCCTCGCTAAAAATCGTAGCGAGGAGTGACGTCACGCGTAACTTCAGTTCTCTGTATTTTGATCATTTTTTGTTTGCAGGAAAAAATAAAAAATACGTGCCCAATAAAATTCATTAATCTACAAGACGGACATTAAAAAAAAAAATAGGAAACAGGCCCATTCACCGATTTCGTTTAAACTTTTACATCGAATGCTATTTCAGTTCTAATCTATAACATAATGATTATTTTTTTTATTTTTGTAATTAAATATAAAACAAAAAAAAAATCGAAAATTTAACCCGGCATTTATGACATATCAAAACGCACGCCATTGGTCGGGGCAAATATGACGTCACGGTACGCGCTGCATAGTGTAGTGTTCCCGATGACAACGACTCTTTCATTATTTTGACGTCAATATCCGCACTGAGAGACAAAGAAGATGGCGCCTGTTTCAAATGCTATCATTCTCATATAAGAATATATAGTTATTTTGACATAGTATTATTTTGATATAGTAGTAAATTACATTTTTTTATTATGATGTTATATTTTCCAGTATTTAGACGTTGTAATTAACTAATTAAGTGATCAATATACACGGACTGCTCGAGCTGACAATTCCTATCACTCGTAGCATGCGCCTTCCAGCCGCTAGCTTCTTGTTTTGTCAACCGCTCCAAGCAGTTAACCTGATCAAGCAGTTCTTGTATGTACATACATAGTAGTTTCTAGTTTAGCTGCAGCTACAGCAGCTTCAAGCATTCCGTGTGTGTGCGGCCTAAGTAGGATCGAATCTGTGGCGCACCCACATTTCCTCAAACACTTACACGTATTATAGGGGACTTACCATTTTTGTTATCAGACATAATTTCAGCAATGTATGTAATATGTACTAAGCAAGTAGACACATAGATATTACTCCGCCATCGCGACAAGGAAAACCATGCACATATTCACACTATTACACAATAATTATTTAACATAACTTAGTTAATATACAAGTCGCGCGCTGTTGTCGACTGTCTACCTATAATTTTATTTTATTTTATTTTATTTTATTTTATTAGGGACATAAAACAGTTACATGCTAGAGAAAATACAAGAAAATCCTTAAAACTAAATGCACAAACATGTAACCAACTCCAATGTCCACATATTTACATAAGAATAAGAGAAGTGAAGGAGTGTGGTAAAAGTTAACAGAATACAGAATACATTGCCTTCTGCGAAAGCTTCTTGTTTTACAAAATAAGATTATGCATTCCATAATCTAATATAATGTAAGTTAATTCAATTATTTTAATTCCATTTTATAAAAATCAATATTTTATTTTAATTAATTTTGTACAATTAATTAATATGATTATTACAAATAATGCAAATTTATTCTTTAGCCGACGAAACCTTTAATGATTTCCATGTAGCTACATGTCCAAGCAAAATGGTTACGGGGTAAGTATTTACGTACAGTACGAGTACCGTAGTACAGTAAGGTATTTGGCTGAATCTCAAATTTCACAAAATTTTCATAATTTTGTGGAAATGAATCTATTGCTGATATGTTATTAATAATAAACCAAAACTGCATTAGTCATATTACGGTTACAGTAAAAAAAGTTAACAACACGAATGAAAAATATACAAGGTGTTGACTTGGGAAAAGTCTAAGCAGAAAAAGAAAAGACTGAAAAAAAACTAAATTATCCCATAATACTAGGTAGGCTTTACGTGAAAAGGTTATAATTTTGTTTTTAAGACCTACAAGATCAATTCGCATGCTATAGGTCACACCTTTGACTAATTTGCATTAAATCCCTATCACATGAACCTTGACAATTCAGCTGTCCCGCCAGTAGACACAATAGTTTAACACTGGAAATGTTTATATGTGACTCACGGGACAGCGAAGTGGTTAAAGTACTGTGACCCGAAATACACTCATTACTCACACATACAAATACAGAGATACATCCACACTCATACTCACTCTCATACACTCAGTAACTCAGTTTTACTCAACTAATTTTGATAGTTAAATTTACTTCCTGAAATTACTGCATGCACTCATCCTTAAAATTTATTTCTTTTTTTTTAAACATACTCTGTATAATTTATTGTTTGACATATAAAAATAATAGGGACTAGTCCACCACACATGCCCATTATTGCAACTCCTGTAAGCCAGGATCTACAATGATAACCAATTAATACCACCGAAACAGTTAAGCTCGGTGTATCCCAGGGAAACGATTGACTGTCTTGGAACCCGCAACGAAATTAATCAGAAGTAGTAAATAGGAACGTTGAAAAAAAATTGTTTCCACTTCCCTCCATTGCAAGCGGGAGAAAAAAAGAAAAGATAGGCCATAGGCAAAAAAAAGATAAGACAACTGAGTTAGGCCCAGCTGCCAAACACCACGGATAAAATTTTAACATGAATTGGTCCTAAAATTCATTTATTTAGGAGCTGTTATTTTGATTCCAATAATAGGTATGGCAAAAACTTCTGAAAGCACGGAAATTTGCTCTGGTAGCAACAAGGTCCTCATAATAAACAACACCGGACGTCGCATGTAAAGTGTCTAATAAAGCGTTAGCACATAAAAATAGATTAAAAATGGGAGAGAGCGCTGATTCCTGACATACAGGCTTTTGCCTAGTTTGGGATTCAGAGGCTTCATAGGATATTGTAACCTGATATTATGTCGAATAAAGATTTTATTATTTACTTTTTTATTTTATACTCAAGAAATAACACCTACCTACACCTTTAAAGAATAAAAGCATAATGTAATGATATAAACAATTACTCGTAACACCTTATCTTGTTATTAACGAACTTCGTTATCGGTAACGAAGTAACGGATCCGTTGAGTTGAGGGTATTGTCGCCGCGCTTATCACTGAAGGATCGTAGCTATCGTCATTATGTAGGTCAATAGATTTCATCATTTAAAAAGAAAATGAAAACAACTTTGCCTAGCCGTTTTTCAAACTAAGTAGGTATGTTGCCTGCTTTCAGTTTCCATTATCATCTGAATAGGGATGTTGTTTTTTTAAATGACTGTCAGGTACCCAGATTGGTTAAGAAATATTAAACGCAATAATTTAAAGCGGCAATAGCGTAATGGTTAGGGTGACCGCCTTGTGATCGAGAGGTCACAGGTTCGAACCCCACCCATTGCACTATTGACGTGAACCCACTCCAGATACAAGTATATTTAGCTTAGTTGGTTAACAAGATTGCTAGTAATGTGAATTCCACCTACATTACTAGTAATCTGCTTAAAAAAAATAAGCAATATTACACTTATTTTTGAAGTAAAACTTCTTTAGGCGCGACTAGGGAGTAACTCAGATTTTTTTTCTGACGGAAGTAACGCTTCCGCCATTTAAAAATAATAATTCTGATTGGTTGTAAGTATATGTCATATACTACACGCTTCTTGACTTATACGCCAGCTAGTGGCAAATATCATAATCAATTAGGATTATTTATTTTCAAATTGTCAAACGGATCAATTGTGAATAGCAAAGTGAATGAAAAATTCAACAGTTTTAAAAACATTATTTTAAATTGCAAAATTTTTTGAAAATTTCTAAATATACTTGTTTATTTATTACTTTTAAAATAAGTAAATTAAAAATAAATTTTCTGACAATTGCGACATTTTATAATATTCAATAACAAGGTTATAAAGTTTTACTTCAATCGCGCGTAAAGGTTACACGCACACACTTTTTTTTTTTCTTTTTTTACCTTACCAAAAACATAAGACGATACATTGATTTAAACTATCGCATGACGTCAAGATCTCGTACGTTTTGTGTAACATCGTGACGTAATAAGCCCCCATTCCTGAATAAGTTTTAAAAGAACAAAAAATACTTGTTTTATATTTTTTTTTTATATCTAATTTACAGACCAAATAGATTTTACTTTTCATTTATACCCAGTCAACATCCTTTGGGATTGTTGTTTATCCCCGTCAAATGTCTAATATTCTATAGATTATTTTCCGCCTAAAAGTGTTAGAACTGCCATAGGCTATTTATGCAAGTAAAATATGATCACTGTGTCGAGGATATGCTCATTGACCCATCACAGTTGCTTAATTAGTTGCAAAAGGAACGTGACAATAATTATGCTTAGCACACGATCGTAACACGCAATATTTACTAAACTAGAATATATTGTAATCAGTAGCGATAAATGTCATAAAATAACGTATAAAAATCATACTTTTGTTTCTACATTCAACCATAAATTATTTCAACATAAATAGATAATTAATAATACATTTTAATTGTAACTCGCTCGCAAGATATTCAAAATATTCTTACGTTTTTACACAAACCTTGTCCATGCAATTAGGAACATAACAAAAAAAGAATTATCCGATTTGGTGCAGTCGTTCAGAGGTTCAAGGGAATTCAGACTTCTTTTTTAAGTACATACTTATAGAAAAGAAGAAGATAGATAGATGGGGATGTTGTCTAAAATACTTTACTGCTTGCAGAAGCTTTTATCTAGCTGTGAGAAATTACAAAAAGCTGTCAAAAAAGTTTAATAAAATCTGTGATTTTGATCATCATTTTTTATTGGAATTCTTAACTATTCATTATTCATTTCTAATAAGGGATTCCATTCTAAATAATAAAAACTTAGAATTGTAGAATACAAGGTGACTTTGTTATTGTTGTACCAAGGAAAACTATGACCTAAAGTTTTCGTTTGTACGTTTGAAAATCTATATACCTAACCTAATTACATAAAAAACAATCGCCGAACGCGATTTGGCTGTTTATTTGTTATGTTTGTTGTTGTCAGGACAAGGTTTGTATGAACGAAAATATCGCGACTCGAATAAAAAACCAAAATGATTATCGAAACGGTCACTTGTAGGACGAAGTAACGAAATACTATACTGTGTAGGTTTTTTTATGTTAACAACTCGTTCAACTGGTCTTGGTCTGGTGGACGACCTAGCGTAATATTTAAACGTTAATTTGAGCGATCAGTTATGTTATTATCGAAACTCACACTACAGATGAATAGCCTAGTATCCATAGTAGGGCGTCAAAATGCCTAATGTCATTATCCTTTTCGTTTTTCCAATTTTTTATTTATTTATTCTTTATTGTACACCGTAATGAAACATGTAAAAGAAAAAAAACATACATAAACAGAAGTACAAAGGGCGGCCTTATTGCGCACGGCAATTTTTTTCAGGCAACCATGGGAATGTCCACTGCACTTGGGATTTTATCCCTGAGCCACGGGATACTTCTTAAACATCAAAAATCAAGTCTTCTCAAAGAACAAGTCGACTTATAAAAATATCTGTAGCTCACATAAATGTTTTACGCTTTCGGATTTAAATCTGCAACATGCAACGCAGTGCGACTTGGATTCGTATTGGACCTACATGGTAAATAAAACTGATATCGACAATTCGAACATCGTTGGATGTGTTCTTCGTAGTGTACTTTGAAAGTGTTACCACTAATGTGTAGGTACAGTCAGCAACAAAAGTTGATGAACACGATGAGTTTTACAAAAAACCTACTTATAATTCAATTTAAAGTAGCTGAATCTGAACTCAATTTAAAAAGCATTATCCCGAATTAATCAATTTATAGGTACATTCGTTTAGGTGGTATGTAAATCATGTGATTGTGTTTAACAACTTTTGTTGCTGACGGTAAGTACCTACAGTTATGAATAGAAAGGCTGTATAAACGATCAATTGTGTACATTACCTATCTTATCTAACTGGTATTAGATTGAAAATTACGACGTTAACACTATCATTCTACATTAGATGCAACTGCAAACAGGTACCTATATAAACAAAGTGCAAAACCAATAATACTGTTATTTCTTTATTTATCAAATTACTGGTTTCTCGTCAGTAAGATGCGTGGTGATCGGGAGATTCGTTTCTTTGTACGGGAAAAAGGCTTTACCCTACATGTGGAAACATATAGTCATCTAAAGCAAATATTCATTGGATTTATTTCTGGGAAAAAATTGCATTGATTTATTATGTAGTTGCTATCATCGTACAGGGGATTTCGTATTAGTAACCAAATAAATAATAATTACTCAATCTCAATATAGTTAATAATTACCTCTATCAATAAATAAAAGAATATCAGTGTCCTTGACAGTTTGGTGTAGATGTATGTGATGTAGATCTGTTTATGATAAGAGTCGTGCAAACTCAGTCGTCTGGCATGCAGTTTGCACGCATGCAACCGCGTCGAACCCAACTGCTTTTAGGAAGTTCATTGACCCTTCAATAGTTCAAAAGGACAAATAACCTCAACTTACTGACAACTACTTGAATTCATAATTTAAACTTTTCATTTGTTTCGAACTTGTGTCAATTCTGCGTTTGATTTCTAATCATGAATGACAATCAAATAGTTTCTATTCTGATTAAATTCTTAATGCCAAGGTTAATAAATCAAACTTAAAAACAGGAAGTGTTTTAAATAAGAATAATAAAAGGTTAATCCTGATTCATCATGCAAGGGTTCCCAAGACCTTGAGATCAGTTAGTGTGGGCTATAGTGCTAGGCGTTGCCCTTTCACAAGTGATCTTTAAACCAGAGCTTCCGATATTTACTTTAGATAAACTCAGATTATCGCAAATCGAACAAGTTTGATGTTGATTTTGATCCTTTTTAAATGTATGCGCCTTTTTGTCGACCTTCAAAAAGTGCCACTGACTAATTTAAATAATAAAAAACATTTTATTTATTTTTTGAATTGGTAGGTACCTAATATTTGCCTAAATAAGAGGAAAAAATGCTGCAGCTTTATTAACCCTCGTCCAGAACTTGTTTAAATATAAATAAATACAAACAAATTTTATTCATTTTGTTTTGTTCATCTGCTTACCTTCAGTGAAACCAGAAACCCAATAGTAAGTATTTGGATAAGGCTAAGAAGAAGTTAGTTCAAAATAGTCTAACTTAATGAATTAACAATTTATGTTTCACAATCTGTTTTAAGTTTTTGGTAGGCAAAGTCTAATGACGTCATGTAATAAAATGGCATCTGTAAACCGAATCAAAACATTGAATGTTTAATGTTTATTTCTCAATTTCCCATTGTTCACTAAATATCATTGATATAATATACTGAGTGAGTCAATTTAAGCGATGTTTATACGCAGTTAAAATATTTATTACATTTGCTTTTATATAAAAACCAACATGAAATAATTTCAAGTGTTTGTGGTTAGTTATTAATTCTTGTTTTGTTTGGCTTACAGTCACAATTACATAAAGTCAAAATAAAAAATTATTTGTATAAATTATGTATTACTCGTAAAATGCGTTTTAGACGATCTGATTGAAACAGTGGCTATGATTGGCTATCGAATTGTAGCAAATTCGATTCCCGTAGATATAGATGTAAATAAAATAATGTAAATAAAATAGAATGTTACTTTTAGATATAGGTAATACGATTCTATGTAAAACACAAAAAAGGATATTAAATCATTATTACAAATCAATGAATAAGAAATCTGGAGTACAACTTTTTATAAACAAAGAATAATATTTATAAGGTATAATAATATGAGTAATCTACAAGCGTGAGTTCGACTCGCGACACGACCGCCGCCGCCGCGTCAGCTCATGATTAGGGACTCCTATTGAGTCTGAAACTAGTCGGGCGATCCCGAGAAAATACGTTATGTTCTAAATAATTATAATCCACAAGTACCTACATAAGTTTATTACTCATATAATAGTCTGCCAACAGAATTGGGGTCGTCAAATAATAATAAAACGACGCTGAATTTCAGTGTAAACAACGTTGAAACGCTTTTCATAAAGTCTGTACCCATTCTGAATGCTTAATGCTTTTATACATTCTGATAGGTTGGATAACAAGATATAATTGATGTTTATTAGCTTCTATGTATGTAAAAAATTAAGAAATACTTAAAGGACACTTTCCACATCTTTTTCAGGTAATATTTTAATTTCTTACTGATCCACTGATGACTTCATCTATCAGTGAATCGGTTCCCCCTTTTTTCGTCCTCGCTTTCATTATTTTTACGTCATACACTGCTTGAAGTGCATCTTGTCAATATTATCGTAAATCCCCAATATATCATAATAAGCATAACAACTAACACGTACGTATAAATAGACAAATGATTAGTAAACAATAAACAAATAATTATTACCTGAGTAGGACTTTCCTGCAATCCAATGGCCAGTCCCTCCAACACGCTGTGGACGAACAGCGCAGACAGTAGCCCCACAATGCTGGAGGAACTACTTGGGCAGGGCTCCGTGTGGCTCACATGGCAGAGATCCGACCCCTCTCTCTCCCTCATCTCCCCATCGTGGTCCCTTGGAAGTAACCTAGTTTGCTCTCCCACATGGCTATGCCTATGACTCTCACCAGTATAAAACAGATGAGACAACTCGTCCACCAAATAAACCAGGAAAAATCCAATACACAACGTCAGTTCTGTGTACTCCGGTAGATGTTCTCTTGTTTCTGGTAGCATGTGGACTAAGGAGGTTGAGAGAAGGACCCCTCCCCCGAAGCAAAGAAGGCAGGACAACAGGAGAGGGTGTCGTTGCCTTGCTGACTCTGAGAAGCAAGCAGGTAGCATCCCCGCGAAGAATGCTCCTAAGCCTAATGTTAGCATTGATATGGCTCGAGCCGTTGTGATATCCATCTTGATTTATTTGTAGGTCTTTTGTCTGTTAAACGAATTCTTTGTCAGCGTTCTATATCTCTAAACTTTTGGTCAAGTTTCTCTTTGTCAAAACGTATTCATATATACTCAAATAATACTCCTTATATTTAATTGAGTCAGTCTTCATAAGTCACTAAAATCATTACACAAAAAAAAATGTCGGTACATCTATATTTGATCACTAACGAGCACATGTGACGGAAACTCGGATTAACACCGAAAACTTTATCAATTTTATTTACATATGTTTATAAATAAACAGTTCTGTCCACTATCAGTCCACACGACCACACATCGCGAGCACACATCACAAATGAATGTCTGCTGTAATCAGTACTCAGCCGTATAAATTTATTTCAACGTAAAATTTGCTACCTTATTACAACGCGTTAAAGTTCAAATTGACACATGAAAGCCATTGTGAATTTACATTAGTCATAATGCGACGTCTGGCTACTTTTGGATGATCTTTGCCTTCCCCCTCTCGTCATAGCTTTGTCGGTGTCTTCGACGTAATTTAAGGATTGTACATAGCTCAACTTACACTGGAATTAAACAAAGAATATTGCAATACTTACTATATTTTTTTTCTTCATGTATAGATAAATGTTATAAGCATATCATAATGTTTTACGTTTGATATTTTTTTAATAGGTAAATTACGTGTATTTGTATGCCTAACAGATGTATGGATAAAACAAAGTAATACCTACTTACACACAAAAATGAAGATATAAAAAAAAATATATGTTATTAAGTATAATTAAGTAGCCGAAATATAGCAAAACAATAACATAATTGTATCTTTTCGTAATCAGTCAATCGAGGTTATCAAATTAACAACTAGGGCCAAAACAAAGAGTTAGTGATATCATCTAGGCAGGTAGTAACTATATATTACCTATGAATATACCTACCCTGGGTAAAGTAAAGTTGACTACCCACTCGTAGCCAACTACCCTTTGTTCCTCATGAGCATGCCAGAAGCTGCTGTTTCATACAAAAATTAGCTAGTGTCTATAAATTGAATAAAAATAACCAAAAGAAAGAAATTAAGAAGAAAATAATTAAGTAAAAAGGTAAAAAACGGTAAGGGATCAAACGCGATAAATAGAATTCACTTTATTTAACTCAAAACATCGAATGGAAACAAAACAGCACCTAAACTTGAACTTATAAAACCAGTTTTCTTGTTTTGGAGATTTTATGCAAAAAGTTAACGAACCAACGAACCATTTTATGAGTAGGATGTAGGTAGACTACACTCGGAATGTACGCTAAGAACTCTAACAGCGATTTCTAGAAACTAGAATTTTTAACTAGTTAAATAATAAATATTATCTTAAAATGCTGCTAATCTTTAATTAATAATCAAAGGCAGCTAATTCTGATTTACTTACACGATTAAATTGTAACGCTTTGAAATCAAAAGCAAACAAACTATCCATAATATTATATATGTCCATATATAATATGGACTAGTTATCTATATCCATATAGTATCTGTAGTACATAATGTTTGTACAAGAAGTTCACAATCAATGGACCAAATAATAGGAAAATACTCACAAAATTAAAACTATTTCGATAAAATTAGTCTATGTTAAAAAGAAGTTACACAAACCATCGATAAAGAATTTTAAGAAAAATTATAATGTCATACAGTTGTTGTGGAAGAAAAATTGAGAGAAAACTCGATAAAAAATGAACGAATTACTCCAAAAACATGGTTGTTCAAACGTCTTTACTGTGCCTAATGGACTAAGGGAGCTGATGTCGGATATAACACGTGAGGTATATCATTAGAATAAGGCTATGGAGGGGCTAAGATCATAAGTTCCCTTTGTCCAGTCTTCTTCTTCTTCTGCCTAGTCCCAAGCTATTCAGTCTTGTAATGTGTGACAAAGAAGCCGATACCAGCTTCTTTGTCACACATTACAAGACTGAATATGAGGAAATGAATAGGCGTACGTATAATGCACCAAATATGGGTTGTGAACTTCAGATACTGCAGCAATTCTTTCATAATACTTTACATTCATATTAGAATCAAAGCTTTAGAAAATACATACTACTTGATACCTTTATTGCATTCCATAAGTATACATATAGGTACATACAGGACTAAAATACTGTTTCCTATTTAGCTGAATCCGGTAAGGCAGAAAGCTGACACCAAGACAAATATAAACAAGAATTTACATACATTTTCAGTAATATTGAAACTTTATTTCACCAAGGTGTTACGTTGGCAACCGGCAAAGTTATACGACTTTATAGCAAATTATCTGTCAGCGCTGCTAATCACGCGTGAGCATGGTATCATGGCGGTTAGGATTCTGGACGACTTGTGTGACTGTCGGCCTTCAGTGTCAGAACACCTGCTACGAGTCGGCTTGGAACAAGAGGACGTTGAAGTGGTCTCCAACATTATAAAGACCGAGATTGAGGGAGGGGTTGAGCCGGATGAGGGCAAAGGTAATAGATAGCATTGTTCTTCATGCTCTAAAAATAATAGATTTTTATTTTTTTATAATTATGTCCGCAATTTTTGCAGTTTTGTACAGAACTTTGTTCCAGGTTTTGTTGCTTACTCTTAGTCATTGTCGTATTAATCAATAATAAACTGCAAAACTTGTGAATGCGTTCTATATTTTGAACCTGCAACTTCGAGTACACGAATCACTTGTGTTGTAATGATATTATTTATAATAACTGAGATAATTTTGCACTTAACTTTTCTGGATGTAAATATATTACAAGAAACTAAAGTTATTTTTTACTTAATTTAAGAAAAAGTCAAAGAAACGGCAATTCTTAAGAAGATACTAGTCAGGGTTCCCATGGATGAAGAGTTGTCTGCTAAAGTATGTCAAGTAGCAAGAAACGCGTACAGAGACTATTGGTACAGGAAGAACATGCTTATTAAGGTACTACTTTAAATATAATAAAATAATATAAGATTTCTAAATACAGTGTGATGTATTTCAAAATAATTAGAACTTTATTCTTAAATTTTAGATATATCATGTAGAATATATATTATGTTCCTGCTACGTATAATTTCAATAAAAAAAATCAACGAATCTCCATACGAGCCCAAGCTGATGTAAACACAACTGTAGGATCGATGTTCGCATAGATCGTTTTTATATTTTACCTTACCTACTCGTGCGTCTAGGGTATGTCAGCGAATCCTGAAGAGGCCTGGGAGAAGGCGGCCCAGCACACCCTGGAAATATATAAGAAGACCAAACCCTCCCTCAGCGATCTGCATAGAGCTGTAGAGAGAATTCAAGTAAGAATTGATGCTATGATTTGATTAAGATTTGAGTTGCAGTTGAGAAATTAAGATTTCTAAAGTACTTTATTTTGTATAAGATTTGCTATTTTAAAACTGAATACGGCTCCTGATTTTGTTTCGCAATTTCCTCTCAGGGTAGTCAGTTATTTATCAATACTGAATTTAGAGATCAGCTTACAAAAAACAATAACAATTCTACTAGTGGCGAAATAGATAATTTGATTTAATTTGACCAGCAAGCTCCATCATTCACAGAAACAGAATCTAATTCATGTAACTTTTATTTTCTAGGCTGCATACAGAGGCTACCACGTCCGCAGAAATGTGTTACGTCACCTGCAGCCTAAAGATAAGAAGAAGAAACCTGGCCGTAAAGTGGGCATTCCAGGCCCACCGCTGGACATCGCTGGCTCAAGAGAGATCAGTCTTGGCCCTGTCATTGTATGTACTTTTTATGGTCATACATAATTTATTTTGGTCTTGATATTCTATGGTTAGTAATAAATATAAACAAGTGAGCATATTTTCTACCTTCGCCCATGGGGTAAAATTATGGATATAATATATAATATGTTAAAAGAATGGACATGCTGGATTTTAATCTACCACGGTTTCACAGCTGAATTAATAGTTATGTAAAAAATGTTTTAGAATATAAAAGTTCGCGAAGATAACGTCACAGCCATGTTCGATAATGAGCAAGGAGAGAAACTTGGTCTCAAATACGATCCTATGACGACATTAACTCATAAAGAAGATGACGAATATCTTGAGGAAAAGACTGAAAAGAAGAAAATCCAAATAGGAGGAACAATGGGCAAGAGTATTAAAATGCCTCAATTCAGTGTTATGGAGGCGGCGATAACTCAAACAATGCCGACGCAAATGAAAGGTTTCGCAACTTTTTATTACATATATATACGTTTTGAGAGGATGGATGTTTGTGACTCATTTACACAGACGCTGCTGAACGGATTTGGATGTTATTAGACATATACATAAATAACATACATGGTATTTTTTATTCAGCTAAATACATGGGAATGGGTACTAAGGGGGTGAAATTTCATTTTACTCTGGTCGTGTCACTCTCGCAGTGTAATTAGACGACTATCGACAGGAGTACAAAATAAAGTTGGTTCAATGGTTGATCAATGGTTTTATATGTTTCTTGCATTTTAGCTGTGTTCATTTCGGATTCTGCAGAAGAAGTAAACCAGGACTATGATACAGATGCTCCTTATATATCGCCGTACCAAAGAATTTCATTTGCTGAGGTAAGCTTGTCACTAGATATTACAACTACTTTGGTATCATGAGAAAACAGTATAAAAAAAGTTTGTTTCGCTAGAAATATAGCTGCTCAATATTGCTCTGTGTCTGTTATAGACTAACGGCCCAAATTAATTACCGATACAATGATACATACACCTTTGGTTTTTTACCAGAGATGGAAATAACATTAAAGCTTAAAACTGACTGATTAAGTCGACAGTGGAATTAATATCGATCTTACTTTTGTTTCGGTAATAAACAGGCCCCGCCTCATATTATAATGGATTTTGATGACGAGCCTGAAGTCCCGGAGGAACCAGGGATTTTCGATGCACATGATGATCGGCCAGTTACCCCTCCACGCCCTTTTGAAATCCCTGAAGAATTGCCAGGTATGACGACAAATTTTACAATGCGATATAGCCCTGAAATTGTTTTAAATTTAGGAGAAGTAATTATATTTGTGGTATTATTTGGACCCAAATCATCTTTTTTGATCCTAACTTAGTGGTTATTATAATTGTCAATTGCCTAAAATTAGAATTGCCTAAAATTTTATAGTGTCTGTCTAAAACGGTTTATAATAATAATAATATCTTGGGACATCTCACACACGGTTATCTGATCCCAAACTAGGCAGAGCCTGTGCTATGGCAACCAGACAACTGATAAACATACTTACATATTTCTTAATACATACATATTATAGATAAATTACACCCAGACACAGAACTAATGATCGTGCTCATCACACAAAGATTCGTCCTGGGTGGGAATCGAACCCACGACCTCCGATTTAGCAGTCAGGGTCACTAACCACTAGACCAACAGGCCCGTCAAATCAGTCAGGTTACAAATTGGGTATCAAGTTTGACTCTAACCTAAACTATTTATTAACCTCGTATTTGTAAGGTATATCAGCAATGGAAAGCTTTTGTCTACATAATGTTATAACGATCGTGAGAAAATAAGATAGCAAACTATTTAACCATGATAAGACATACATGCAAGTGATATCTGAACATTGTTAATTAATTCAAATTAGATAAGAATATCAAATATTGATAGCTATGGTACATAAGTAGGGTATCGCTAACTCCTCTAATTTATCACACAATGTTTTAATAGCATTCGCTATCAGTACACTCCTCTTTAAATGGATCAGGTAACAGAGTGGAAAAAAAAAACACGTGAACAAGGACTATTACAACCAACTGCAACACCAATATTTTCCGTCATTTATTTCATTTCATATACAAAACCCACAGAAAAACGTTGTAGGCTTCCTCATCACCACTAGGGACCAACAGTCGAGCAGATGGAGATTCAGGCACATTCTGCACCACAGAAATATGACCATAGTGTAATATTAATTGTAATGTTACAAATACGAATAACTCTGTCGGTCTATCTCTCTATCTGTGTGTCTGACTAAAACGCTTTACAGCTAAAGCACATTACAGATTTGCATAAAATTTGGTATGTAAATAGTTAGAACTTCAAGAAAATACATAGGCTACTTTTCACCCCCACCGGAGCCCCACCGAGAATGCTTTACTGAATGAAAGGCAAGGACGAGACCGGGGTGTTTTTAGTCGATGCAAGTCCGACTAGTCCTTCGTGTCCTTGGCGTGGGTTGAAGTCATTAGATTTTCATGCCGTAAAAAAGGCTACTTTTCACCGCAACAACTGATATCCATGCCGGTGATACCAAAATCAAAAATCAAAGTCAAAATATTTTTATTTCAAGTAGACCTTTTCAGGCACTTTCATAACGTTAAATGACTAGTTGCATGGTTCCAAAATGTCACTCCTATGGAGAAGAACCGGAAACAAACTCCATAGGTTTGCTCTTTTATAAAAAGGTATGATGATGAGGATAAGGTACAATTAATATAATATATAAAATATACAATTTTTAAAATATGTTATCTAAAATGGAAGAAAAGAAAATAATATTTCTAATTTAGTTCTGTTTGCTTTACAGTCAGCCCGAAACTGTCATCAGCTCCGCAGTCTGCACGTAATACTGATGTCGAAGACGCTACTGTGGGTGACGCTGAATACAAAGACTAAGATGATGAAAGGGATAACGAACAGCAGACGGATTCACAGATTTTAGGATCTTTATGCTTTTTTTAGTTTTTTGGTTTCAATATCTTTTATAACAAGTAGAATCAAATTATTTGTAACACGTACGAATTCTATCGCATTTTATACTTCATAGCTTTAATATTTTAGTATTCATTCAAAATTCAATTTAAATAATATCATCATCATCCAGATGGCTAAATTGCTACCAACTTGAATTCATGTAATTGTTAGTTGTCAAATTGTTGTCAACAATAAATTATATAAAACTAATAAAATGGAGGATATGATTGCGCCCCAAATACGAGATAATTGCAAGCTCGCTCTGCCCGAAGGTCTTAATGAACTCATGAGTGATATAACAAGAGAAGTAAGTTATATGCAATATTTAATAAAATACTGTCCCACCTCGAACTACGACTAAAACTCTAATAATCATGGTCCTAACAGCACGTATACACATCCTGATATATATATATCAGGATGTGTATACGTGCTGTGCTGAGATATGATAGAACATAAAATGAAGAAGTCAAGATGATTGGTATTTTATTAAAAAAATCCATCATTATTTATTTGATTCCATCGAGAGTATCATGTTCAAACACTGTGAGACTCAATTTTCTGTGTAGGTCCTTCGCTACCAACCAGACAACCTCTACAAGTTCATCGCTGACTACCTATCAGTCTTATTAGTAACACGAGATAATTTATCCATTGCTGGTCGTATATGCTCCGATATATGCGCCTGCGATTGCGCCCCGGAATTGGAACACGAACTAGCCGATATTGGATTAGATGAAGATGAAGTAAATGCAGCAAAGAATATTATTGTCAAGTACTTTGAAAAGGATACAGGTACCTCCTGAGTTTGTTTCGACATTTTCTCTTAGAGTAGGTAATGAGTTCAAAAATGTTTACTACGAGAAGCAAATTTTAGTTTTATCAATTTTTGCTTCTAAAATTGCAGTCAATGAATCCGTTCTTCTCAAGAAACTGTTAAATGCGGCAAATATAAAAGAAAAATTGATACCTGAAGTACTGTTTGCCGTCCGCAGAGCTTTTGTTCGTCATCAAGCTCACAACACCACTGTATATGAGGTAATTAAAGAAAACATTAAAATTTATCATTTTAAAGCATCTTATTCTTCTTTACTTACTGCCGAGCTATGGAAATATGACTCCTTTTATTTCTTTGCCGCTTGCCAGCCGTATCTTACTTCTGAATTATTTTATTTATCAGATTACTTATATCCTCGGACTTAATAAACGATAAACTCTTAAACGAATGTTGTATTTTTCAGTCATCATCAGATAGTGGTGACGATGACGTGACGCGCGCAGCAAAGCATACGTTGGACATTTACAGGAAGACTGAACCAAACAAACAAAATTACGATCTGATGGCTACGAAGATACAAGTAAGGCAATAATTTTTCGGTTTAATAATTATTTTTTTGGTACTAGTATATATACCGAAATAAGACCTAAATTCATAATATACCTAATAGATAAATATTAGGAATAGTATTAGGTATATTAGATAAATATCTGTTAGGTGTATTATGAATTTAGGTCTAATTTCATGATTAAATAAAGCAGGAAAACAAAACAATTGTGGAAAATGCCAAACATACGATGGTCAAATAATATAATATCTTTTCCAGGCTTCATACCGCGCTTTCGGCGTAAGACGATATTGCGTTCCAAAAACCGAAACCAAAACAAGAAAGTCGTCTCTTAAGAACGTGACTGTTATTGAGCCTACAGTCAATCGCGAGGTGAATAGTTTCTACGACATACCTTTTCCAAAGGCATCCTGTCCTGGAAACACTTCACAACTACCATTGTCTGAGGTAAAGAAATGTTATTCAGCCAAATAGTTCAAGTAATTACGTATTTTTAAGAAAACGGCATTTTTATGGCGTTCTATAAGTTGACTGGTAGGATGATTAATATTATACAGGAAGAAAATATGATTGAAGTCAAAGTGTTAATGCCTCTTCCAGGAATCGAAAGTGTTAAACTCATCCTGATATAGAAAACCATTGACATGGCTGCAATGCCAGGAATAATATTTTGTCAATCTCAAATAGACCTTAATGTTAATTAAGTTAGAAGGTTCCCTGACTGAACGCTAATCTAAGGCAATTATATAAGGTCTTATTCGAAACCACGAAACAATTAAAATTAAGCGAGTTTAGGTTAAATGTAATTTTTAAGTTTTAACCTTAAACAATACAATTTTCTGTTAAAGGACGCTGAAATAGCAATAACCTCGAGCATGAATAAAAAAAGTAAGTTGATAAAATCAAAACAGTAAATATGTATAAACAGAGCAAAATATTTGTGTTTCCACATTACTCTGCATGAATACAGATCTTAGCTGGTACAGCAACCTTCTAGCTGGTTGTAGGTATACCAACTGAGGTGTATTTTATTATTTCTCTTAATGAAATTATTTCCACAGGAGTAAACACAATATCGTCGACTTCACTAGCCGGCTCGTACATAAACTTGCCAACACACAAGCCATACTCTGCCCACGAGTGCGAAGTCCTATCAGATCTTGAAGAAATACCAGAAAGAGAACATGCATACATTGATTACACAGAAGAAAATCCTCACGTGTCGGTGGTGGGAGACGAAGAAATATTCGACAAGGATGATGGAAATCACAAAAGGATAAGTTTTAGTGATGAAGTACCAGAGGAAGAGAAGAAATGGGGTCTTGTAGTAGAAGCAGAAGATGATTCGTCTAGGGATGATGAAGTAGATCAAAACTCTTGGAGCGATTCTGTGGGGCAGATGTTTTATGATAATGCTAAAGAAAGCATTGATATAAATGTAGATAAAAATGAGAGTACTGATGAAGACGCTGAGAAAAGCGAAAGTAATGTAAATTATGTTTTTAGTATATTTAGTAATGAACGTGTCAGTGGACAGATATTGTAGAATATTAATTTGAAAGTTGTTTTATCACACTGGCAGATATAATTAAGCGGCTGTTCTTTGATCAAGCTGTAGATAATGAAATGGCAATATTGATCACGATAAAAACAAAACGAAAATTTGTTTACTACTTGTGTTTTGTTATTGATTACGTAAAATTTGCATTAAATTAAAAAGTTCATCTGACGTTAAAGTCTATGTATTGTAGAGGGCAATAATAATAATAATAATAAATCCGCAGGGCAGCTTGTGGCGAGCTGTTTGTGAGTATCCGCAGGGCAGCTTGTGGCGAGCTGTTTGTGAGTAGCGACACAACGGACCTGAGTGCTCCAGGGAGTCACTCCTTAGGAGGGCTCCCAGCTCTTTCTTGCCTGAACTGGCTGGCTAGAGAGGGGTCGCTAGAGCTATATGCTCGGGGGTGGAAGTGTGTAATGGCGTAATAGCGAGGAAACCCGCTCCGGGTCCGCTACTGTGACCCGCGATGGCGAAATCGGGGCCGCACCGCTCGACACCCCTAGCCGCTCGCACTGGTGTTGCCTCCTGCTGCCTATCGTGGCGGTTATGTTGGGGGGCCCATCTGGTGAGCTGGCGAGTCACCACTTTTTTTTTTTTTTTTTTTTTTTTTTTTTTTTTTTTTTTTTTTTTTTTTTTTTTTTTTTTGATGATTACGGGGTGAAAAGCTAATGACTTCGACCCACGCCAAGGGCACGGCGTGGGGATATGTCGGACTCGCACCGACTAAAAACACCCCGGTCCCGTCCTTGCCTTAGCCAGAGCCGCGGGATCGCTTGTGCATTCTCAGCGCAGCTCCAGCAGGCCTCGGTCCTTGAAGGACCCCTTCTAGAGAGGTGGGTGTAAATTGCCCACCCCTCACATCTTCCGAGAACGCACGCGAGGGACTGCGTGCGTATCCTCCGTGGCCTGTCAGCTGATCGGGTGACGGGTTGCCCTCCCCGTCACCCGCAGGCCCGACCTCACGGTGGTCGGAGGTCGTCCACCTGCCTATTTGATTGCATTTATATGTGTTAGAAGGCAGGTGCCATAGTTTTTCGATTTAGCTCTAATAACCAATCCACTAACATTTACCTACACATAGCCTAAATTTTTACTTTCCATTCATAATTTACAATAGCTCTGTATCTACTTTGGACCATTCATGTCTGTTCTTCCATAGAGCAGAGGTGGATGGGCCCTAGTAGATGCCCAATCCCAGATTAGAGTAAAGATCTCAACAAGGCCACTGCGTGTTGGACCTGTGTCCCCACGTAAGCCTTTCAAAGGACCGGGTATTCTTAATACTGAGGATAGCCCGTGAAAAAAGAGAGATACAAATAATAATAATATCTTGGGACATCTCACACACGGTCATCTGATCCCAAACTAGGCAGAGCCTGTGCTATGGCAACCAGATAACTGATAAACATACTTATATATTTCTAAATACATACATATTATAGATAAATTACACCCAGACACAGAACAAATGATCGTGCTCATCACACAAAGATTCGTCCTGGGTGGGAATCGAACCTACGACCTCCGGTTTCGCAGTCAGAGTCACTAACCACTAGACCAACAGGCCCGTCAACGTAAATTTTCCTTGAATAAAAGTACATGTTATTTATAATAAATTTATTTACTTTTAATACAGACCTTAATATCAATTGTAGGACGTATACAAATAATTATGTTTTTTAATATATAATTTTTTTGGTCAATAATATAGTTTATATAATATTATACATAGCCTAAATAATATCTAGTCGTAAAACTTAAAATCTAGAAACGTGTGGGATAAAACAGTGCGCTCTACCTAATTATGTAAATGCTTTGACTTTATTAAACGAAATAAAATTAATATAGAGCCCCGTTTGCACTGACAACTTTCAATAGATTTAAAAAACTTTTATTTATTTAAAAGCCGAAAAAAATATATTTTACGTCGTTGTATTTTAAGGTAAATTATTTTTTTTTATTTACTTCAAAAAAAGTTTTTGACGTGACAACGTCTTATAAATTGGTTTGCCGGGTGACACTTCAAGAAACTGGGTAACGCTCCGCTCACGTTATGCGCTCACAATGAGAGCGAGTGAGAGGCACGCGTCCCTTCCACTCGGGCATGGTTAGCCCGCCTAAGAGCGAGAGAGACAGACATTGACATTGACAGTCGTTGTCACGTAAAACTTTCGCCCGTATACCGACTTTAGAGGCAACCAATTTTTTTTTGTTTCTGATTTCAAAACTACTATGGAATTTTACTTAATTTACTGGCATCTTTGCAACCAGCCATTTTGAAGCACTGATGTTCTAGCGATGTGCAAGCAGTGTCCAGACATTTAACCGAAAACAATTATTATTTAATGTACTCACTTTCTTATTTAAATCGATGTTAACGAAGACAATTAGAATTGATAACATAGGTAGTAAAATTAAATAAGCAACACTTTTCAATAACAAATACAGCATTGAACACATACATACAATATTTATCTCCGGTCTATTACGTTATGAACTATTTAAAAGTAGCACAGAGTATTTAATTCGTAATTGCTAGCGCAGAAAATAACTAAGCACAACAAGAACGTGGCAACATTATTTATGTAATTGCCAAATTATGTTTTTTTGTTGTGCAGAATTACCGTCGCAATTAACTTAATAATTTCATCTTAATTACAAATAGAATAGTTACGGTAATATTAGTTTCAGTGTTAAACTAAGGGTTTAGTAGAAATCACAGCAAAACTCAACAAACGACGCTTAAATATGTAATTTTTCATAATTGTGATTCAAAATATACTTACAACGATACCTAGGAAAACTGAAACATTGATAGACTAGCGGAATGATCCCCTAAAAATAAATAAAAAATTAATTGTTCGAACAAAAATCTTAAAAAATAATCTTATGTACAAGTATCATTAAAATTATGCGAAGTTGTCAATGGTGACGTTAATGGTGTATAATTCTATATTTAAATTGATTAAAATGAATTTAATGCAAAATAAAAAAATAAAATTTTCATATTTTTTTAGTTTGAGCGATCAATTTTCTGGAGATCTCGTAACTTATACTTTGGTATGTTCCAAATAGTTTTTAAATCTAAGGCTGGATATTCACTAGGTTTATTGAGATACGTTTGCCAACATTGTCATGGGTACGAATAAGGTTCTTACGTAGTTTTTGTTGGAGGTGTCTCATATAGTGTCTACTCCACCGCCTAGCATTTTGCTTCCATATTCGCTGAGAACCTGAAAAATTTTTTTTTTAATAAAATACTAGTACTAGTTGCCAAGATAAATCGATTCGGGCCGATAAATAAATAGGTTTAGTTTCGCTAGCTGTAGATAAATGACCATTGAGAGGGATATTCTTAATGGCCATTCATCTACAGATCAATGGCCATTCATCTATGAGCACATAAAGTACTAATACTGGTCTAACTAGTATTGCCAAGTTAATTGGAAGTCAGATCACAGGTATACGTCATAGCTTTAAAGAGTATAGTACCTTATAGAGGAAGATATAGTGATGCCTGTTGGAGAGCGAGTGCGGGCGCTGCGCGCGCAGCTGGCGCACCACGCGCGGCACGTCGGCCGCGCCGGGCAGCGCGCGCGCGCACACGTCCAGCGCCACCAGCGCCGCCGCGCGCCCCGCGCCCGACGCGCACGTCACCACGCACGGCCGGATGCCTGTGGGGGAAAACTCTTGTAGAATGCTACAAAAAAAAACTTTTCCTACGTGATTGTTTTGTCAACTGTTATTGATGCAAAGTCTACATGATGACCCTGGTTCATGGATAACACGAAGCTCGAGATTAATTTAAAGCTGTACGGAGCCATCAATAATAAAAACCGTTGCTGACATTAGGCTGCTGATGTATAATTCCAAATTAGAACCCTTCTGTGGCTTGTAAAGTACTTAAATCCGTTAGTTACTTGGCTGACCAATGGAATCAGGATCCTATTGGTCAATTTTTTGAACCATCAATACTGACTGCTCCAAACAGTCCATGTATGACCAGAGCCTTACTGTTGATAAACTGAGACCATTGAAGTTTAATCTATACTAATATTATAAAGCTGAAGAGTTTGTTTGTTTGTTTGTTTGTTTATTTGTTTGTTTAAACGCGCTAATCTCAGTAACTACTGGTTCGAATTGAAAAATTCTTCTTGTATTGGATAGTCCGTTTATTGAGGAAGGCTATAGGCTATATAACATCAGGCTACGACTAATAGGAGCGGAGCATAAATGAAAAATGTTGCAAAAATAAAAAACCGTTGAAACTAAAACACGCGAACAAAGTCGCGGGGGACAGCTAGTCAGAAATATAAGTGCATATAAAATGATCCTTACCATCAACCTCAGAAGCCGCCTTCATCCTTCCTAGAGTGCCGTTAGTAGGCACGGCCCTCCTCATCTGCTCCTCGGCACGAGACGGGGAGTAAACGTTGACGCCATTGCCGGAACCGCTCTCGTCACTCCGCAGCTTTGAAAGGTTGCTGAACGATGAACGGTTCTGGTCGCCGTAGATCACTTCTACACCTGGAATGATTCGGTATTATATGACAATGTAAGTTCTAGAGGAAACAAATTAAGAAACCCTTTAACGCCTTTTCACGCCGTTTAAAGTAAGCAGGATTTAAAAGGGAGAAGCAAACAAGAGATGTCGTGATCGGCTTCACTTATTTTATTCTCTATCCTCTATCCACCATCAGGTAAGAGGGATAGAAATTATGCTATTTGCCTGTTTGCTGCATATTTTATTGTTACATGATAATCACAGACTACATACTTATTATTATAGATCCAAAGAAATAACCCAGCTTTAGAACCCACACATAAATGGGGTACATTTCAATATCTTACCTTCTTCATCATACTCTTTGGCAGTCTGTGAGACTTTCATATAGCTTCTCATTTCACACATGAAGTCTATAACAGAGTCATAATCGTCGGGGACTCCTTTCGCTGGCCAGAAGTACCAGAGATGCGTGATCTCTCGCCAAGTCCTGGTATTCAGATTGATGAGTTGGACGCTGGATATAGCGTACTTGTCGCGCTGTTCTCGCTTCTTCAAAATTATTTTGAAGTCCCCGAAAATACGCTTATTATCTGAGATCTCTGATGGTGGGAGGTACTCGTAGCATTTTTCCTAGAAGACAAAGTGTTCAGTGAGATTCAAAAAGAGTACTACAAAATCTGTTGTTCGTACATGGAACTAATTATGACTGTAGTGTTAGTGACACATCACTAGATGGCGCAGTACTCAGTACTTACGACTCCGTTCTCCATGTACTCTGTGAGCATGACGACGAGTCGGCTGTTCTGTTCCCATATCATCCGCCAGAAGTCCACCACGGTATTGGAGAGGGGTGCCTGGCAGGCGATGTAGTAGTTACGGATGTTGCCTGGACCCTGAGGCAAAAAATAAATAATATATAAATGGTTTTGCAGCAATCACATAATGTACACTAAGTTTAGATAACATTCACAAGACAAATTACTAAGACAATAGTGCGCATAAATAAGATCACCGATTTTTTTTTAATTATTTAGGAATTATAAAACTACTTTATTTGGGTCAAGAGATTAAATATTTTTTTTGACATATTCGAGTCTTACCGTAACAAAATTAGCGTTAATATACTCCGTAGTCGGATCATTTCCAATCCTCTTCAGCGGAACCCGAGTCTCGGGGAGCGGCAGTACATTGGAGTAGCGGTTCTTATCCTCGCAGCCAGGAGGCACTTCATCAGGCCTCACGGTTACTGAAGGTATCTCTGCGAATTCTGCCGTCATGGATTCGATGTCGAGAGCGAAGTTCGCAAGAGCCGCGTACTGCATGGGATGGGAGGTGACCTGAGAGGAATACTGTAGTTAAGACAACTATTTTAGGATTCGTAGAAAACATTTTGACTTAATTTTCAATAATAAAACAAGTTAATTTGGCATGTTCTACGTAAACGTCACGGAAGTTGAAAGTACGTGTGCGCCTGCCGTATTAAATTAGCAATTTCATTCAACATTAGAAATGCAACAATTTTTAACTAAGGATTATTTACGCCTCAAAAATCATTATGTATTAAAATTAAAAACCTAAAATAAGCTCGCCCTAAACTAATAAAGGAGACGATCTTTCTGATCTTTTTCTTTTCTGTTCAATGATCTTGATGTAGTACTAGAAATACGGACTTCAGAATCAGTGATAATCGTTTACCATAAACACTTTTGGAAGAATACCTCGTCATCATAAGCAGGGTTTCCGTAGCTTCTCTTGCTGGCTCTGAGGCGTTGGTTGCCCTTCCTATGGCCCACGCTGACGCTGTCCAGACTGTAGGCGTCTAGTGAGACGGGGGTGCAGCGCTGCGCATAGATGCCTCGGCGACCGCGGCGGCGGACCACCAACTGTAAACGAAGAAACTAATACTTAACAAATAGTGTATTTATCCTTATTTTTCTCTTGACATATAATAGGCAAGTTAATTAGAGTCTATGTTGCCTGAAAAATATTTTAAAGTTGGTGTAAATAATTGCATTCTAGGCTATCTTCAGGGTTTTAAATCACGATATTCGCGTACCTAAGTATATCTGTAATACATAGTTTTGTGTTTTTTGGAACAACAATAAAAATGAAAAGTATGTGAAATATATATTTTTTTTTATAAACGGATGTTACAGGCGGGTTTTTTTTGGCGTTATTTTTAAGCAAAATATATTGAAAATATTCCGGAAGCAAACGCGCCTGTTCGTATCTAGATCAATGGCCAACCATTGGCGTTTAAACTAGAATCTAACACAAACGCGTCTCATTCACTAAATAAATCATACCCACTTTAGCATAAGCAATCATTGTTTAACAATAAGTAGGTATAAACAATAAGTTATCAGCAGGATGTCTGGATTGAAAGCTCAGCTCTAAAAGTCGGTGTCAACACGTTTTATAGACAGCTTGTTCATTCATCTCTGAGATAAAGTTCTAGGTACAAAGAGTGGGATTATTAGTTCTGTTAGAATGGAATTTAAATTAAGGAAACGCGATAATTGGTCAATAGAATTTTAATATTCACGTCCAGCAAAATAAACAAAGTCCAGTAAAACTGTTTTAACGTAAAAGCTTTTTAACTCTTAGAAATATATGGGTCGAATTTAGTCGAAATGAGATCAAAGCCTAATTTTTTGTCTCAAATTACTGCTTTGGTAAAATCCTAATTTATACAAAAATACTGTAACAGAACTTAAATAAGATGTTTTACACTGAGAACATACATATACACATCCCTACAGTTATGATCATTATATAGTTATATGCAATCGTCTAGCAATTTACGTTTCTAATGTTGGTAAAAGAATAAATCTTTTACCAACATTTAGGACTTTGATAATGCAAATAAAAAATCCCAATGTTTCCATTTGCCTCATATACCTACATAATATTGTGACAAGGCACACACGGCCGAAACGCCTTGACATCGAGAGCCATGGAATGTAGACGGTTAGATCGGTTACTATGGTGTCTTCCAGCGAGCTTTTCAGCTAACTCTGCGTCTTCTTTATTACTTATTCCCAGAAAAATACACTAACATGCAAGATGCGTTAAGTTGTCGATGTTTTTTATTTTAGAAATGGATCTGTGAATGTGGCCTCGCAAAGGCGTTAGCAAAAAAGTATATTTTTAATTTATTTGTAAAGTTTTTTTTATATTATCCGTGACTAACCAACTTTACCAAAGCTTTTGATTTCGTATCGACTTACATAAATTACGGGCTGTGTCTGACCAAAAATTTCGTAAAGGATTAACAGTTTTAGCCAAATCCTGTCTATTTTTTAGACTTATAAACCCGAAAGCACGCCTGAATATAGTATTCTTATTATTTAATATGTTTAAAAAAATATATATGACAAATAATAATTGTTAAACGTGTCTATCCTTTAGTGATAAAACCTAAAGGTCGAGCAAAAAGAGTATGATCCTCTGTCCTCAAAACCCTGATATAATTGTTCTCGATCACCATCGAGCGCGCATAGCAACCGACCGACTATATGCAACGTCAAGGACCTTTCAACCAGCTTTAACAGAACAAAATCAAAAGTGCTGTTCTTGATAACATATTCTTAGAAGTAATACAGAAATTGCCACTCGACGCGAAAGGTATACGCAACGTGTGAAAATGTGATTTCAAGGGCCCTCAGCCCACTTGAAACCTTAATTTATGAGGTGCCCTATGGATAATCGTGTCCATTATACGATTGCGCAGTATGATAAAAGCTTTGTATCTTTCTAATCTATATTATTACCTACTAATATATAAAGCTGAAGAATTTGTTTGTTTGTTTGATTGTTTGAACGCGCTAATCTTTGAAAAATTATTTCAGTGTTAGACAGCCCATTTATTGAGGAAGGCATTAAGCTATATAACATTACGCTGCGACCAAAAGGAGCGGAGTAAGAATGAAAAAAGTTGCAAAAATAAAAAACCATTGAAACTAAAACACGTGGACAACGTCGCGGGGGACAGCTAGTTTATGATAAATGTAAAATAAATATATCTTAAATTCCTAATTCAAAAGAAATATTTAAAATTGTGATTTGAGTATGAAAAATCGAAGAGTAAATTTCGTTTAAGGTTGATAATTTATACTTCAGAATTAGGATCTCGTTTTTATGTATATCGTAACAAAAGACTTAAAATTTCGCATATTATTGACAAGAGTAGGTACCACGAGTATCCATTTAGCACGATATGTCTAAAGCTATCAAGTATTTAGTAAAACTGCATATTGTTTGCTTAAACTTGTCTATTTTATGTAAGTTTATTATTTTTCTCGTATTAACGAGCAATGGAGCCGCGCACAAAAGGTCCGTCATCAGGCTGGCTTTGTTTATAATTTGCATTGTAAAAACATCCTCTACGTCGCGATACTGGCGACACCTACAGTTTACTACGAACATAGGTTAAACGCGTACGGCCGGCAGAAAGTACTGAATCATATTCATGAATTTATATTGATTTCGTTCGTTTGAAAAGCTTTTACTTGATTTTGTGAACTTTGTTAAAGAAATTGGTGATCAAATCTATGCTGCGGTTGGAGTACCTACTGATCCAATTTCATTGAAATTCTTGGAAAGATTATTGTATGCATCTCTAGAAAACCTATGTATTGTATAAAATGAGCCATAACCTTGCCCGGTTGTATATATTAATTAACAAAGAGGTTACCTATACAGAACCCTAATTACGTCTAATCTTACTAATATTGTACCTAAATGCGAAAGATTAGATGGGTGGATGAACGTTTGTTACTCAATCACGATAAAGAACTAAATGGATTTGAATAAAATTTGGTATATAGATAGTGTATTTACCTGGAATAGCGCATAAGCTATCATCACCATTTTTAACAAACACGCGGGTGAAACCGCGGGCCGCCACTAGTATTTCAATCATTTGTGTGTTCAATAAAGTAAAAATACTTTGTTGATCACTCACATAGTTCTACCTAATAAGAGTAAAATAGTAAACATAGACAAACAGAGCGCGCGCATCGCTAGTAGCCCCTTGTGACAAGCGTAAGCAATTTTTTTGCTAAATGTACTACGCTCGTTTACTGATTTAAGTTATTTTCCGTGCGACTACAGACGTTTATGCGAAAACATTTACGGTTTAGATATTATTAGGGTAATATTAGGTTTTAAGATAGTTTTCATAAAATGGCTCGCTCTGTTTTTACGCCAATATATCTATAATTTACTCTTCTTAGCCTCTTTCTAGCACAAACTACTTGAAAAAAAATTGGCACAGAGATATGTTATAACCGTACCTAGTAATTTATAACTCAATTGCAGATTTTGACAACCCTACAAGAGTTATTTCATTTGTATACACTATCTTGTAGCCATGCATGGCTCGGTTCGCAATATCCCGGTCCTATAAGGTGGCGGGAGCCCTGCGCGCGACTCACACGCCGCAGTGACGTATCACCCGCCGGCCGGCGCGTGCGCAACTGATGTCGTTTGTACAACCTTTTCAAATAATCAAATAAGAACGATTTTTTTTTAATCTTTGTTTGAATGTTTTTAACTTTTTATTATATTTTGTTAAACGACATCGGTTGTAAGTACTAGTCATTTATTTTATTAGTGTTTGGTATATTGAGTAATTGGGGCAGAATCGGGTGAGACATTTTTATTTTTTACTTATAGAAATTATTAATTGGACCTACTTTGATTTAAGAATTTTATTAACAGTGTCAAAGTAGTATTAAAAATAAAAGAAATCATGAGTATAATTGCTATGCATATTGATTAAAAAATGTAAAAAATATATTTGTGACCGTATCAGTAAAATACTCCTTAACACATTTCGAGAATATTTTAATACTTTTTGGTTTAAAATATTAACTTTTTGCCTTAAATCTAAGGTCAAGTAGATTTTTATCATTCTAGAAACATACAACGTACCTAACAAGTGTACACCACTAAATTTTATTTTTTTTTTGTTACATAATTTTGTTTGGCCAGAAAATAATAACTTTAACTTAATCCATGCCTAGTTAGTAGTAGTAGGGCTACTTACCAATAATAAGACGGAATAAGTCATAAAGCTTTTATAAAGACTCCATGATGTTTAAACATTTGTAATTCCTTAGATCTGTTTTATTTCTTACAATTTATACGAACTGTAATGTACTTTTTGAGAGAAATAAATAAAATTTATTATTATTTATTATTATTTTATTTGCATTAGGAACTTTATAAGTAAGCTCGATTTTGCTAGGCGTTTACATAACTTAAGCTGTCATACCTAAGGTTCTCAATCAACACTTTAAGTAAGAATTTATTGTCAATAATAATTTCGTCTGTAGACCAATATATTTCTAGGTTCAGTTTAGTGACGAAAAATCCCTTCTTATATTTATTAAATCTGTCTTTATTAATCATTCGCCGACGACTATCATCATCATATTAACTAGGCTTTTATAAATATTTTAATCCGTTGTTTTACAAAGATATGTTCAAGAGACTACTCGCCTGAAAATATATTTATTACTTTATTAAATTTAAAATTGGTTTTTACTTAGTTAAACCATCTATTTATGTCACTCATACAATTTACGGAGCAAAACTAAACAGTAAAGTCGATCTAAAATAAGATCGATTATTGAATGTTAATTTGGTCTACTTATACTTAACAATAGATACTTTTAGGTCGATCTCTATCTTTTACTATTCCAAAAATTAGGCCTTTTTCCTAATTAGATTTAAAAACTTTTATTTAATATGTTATTATCATGCCATTTAGGTAGGTACCACGTCAAATAAAAGATAAAAAAATTACGCCATATAGGTAGTCCACTTTTTTTAATATGGTTTAAAACTATTCGTAATATAAGTCGGTACTAGGGTCTCATAAATAAAGAAGAGTTCTCCAAACTTGTGACCGACATTTCTAACGGCCGTCCAAGTATGCCAATTCTCGTTACAAACGATAACCGTATCTCGGTGTCCGGTGGCCACATTAGACCGCTTCGTGTTGCAAACCAAGGAATTTTTATCGCCAGACGCGATGAACGAGACTTCCGACGAGATATTAGGACTATCTACAGGTATTTGTGTGGGTGAACTTTTTTACGTAAGCTCTTTGATAGTTCTGTTGTCCTGGTACTTTTAATTATTTTTAACAGTTATTTTTTATCTTTATTTTTTAGATGATTTAATGTAAATAATCTAAATAGATTTTATTAAATGTTTTGTTTATTTAAAATGTATTTCCGTGATATAATTACTTATAATGCATGTTTTATTTGATCATACGACTATTCGTTACTCTTTAATAATTTTACAACATACATTAGTGGAAAAAGAAACCATTATTTTGTTGGTAATTGTTTTTTTTAGCTGTTAGACATCAACTTTTGGTACATATTTATGATTACTAATTTCGTTTGTAATATAACAGTTTACTATTTATATTTCAGAGTAGGTGTTTGGTGGGACTTTACGCACTTATCTGCCATCCTCTCAAGGTAATTAAAAATGTAATTCCCCGTTGTAAATAATACTGCAACAAATTAAAATCAATGCTAACATAAATTCTTAACTAGTGTGTATGAGTCGCAGATTAAGTGTGTGGAAAATTTCATTTTATGCAGCCAATTTACTTTGGGATCATCATTTGGAAAAATATTTTTGCCAAATAGAACAATGATTTAATATCTTAAAATATAATAATACCTATAATTAAATAAAATATAAAATATAATAAATAAAACAATAATTTAACTCAATCGAATATAACAATATTTGGTTTCAAAAAAATATGAAGACTTTATTTTATTTCCAGTTTTTTTTTTCTAAATTTATTTCTGGAGGTGAAAGACATTATTGCCAAATGCCATTATAACACACTAGCTGTCCCCCGCGACTTAGTTCGCGTGTTTTAGTTTCAACGGTTTTTCATTTTTGCAACATTTTTCTTTTATGCTCCGCTCCTATTGGTCGTAGCGTGATGTTATATAGCCTATAGCCTTCCTCAATAAACGGACTATCCAATACAAAAAGATTTTTTCAATTCGAACCAAGAGTTCCTGAGATTAGCGCGTTCAAACAAACAAACAAACTCTTCAGCTTTATAATATTAGTATAGATAGAACCAAAACGCGAGAATATATTTATGACAAAACAACTCATCTAATAAACAACTTGTAACATTTCAGATTCGATCCTGTTTCATCACGCATTTAATCTACAACGTTCTCCAAAGTAGAGAACGTAATCTATCGTGATATATGTCTAAAGATATTATGCTCCTTACTTTGGATAATGTTGTACGAACATTCAGCGAAAGAAGACAACACTTGAAGAATGGAGAAGAAATAAGTAAGAAGAATGTTTAGATTAGAAATGCTAGCTCAACTATGTGAAGTCAGTACTGACTGCACGGATAGCCGAGTGGTATAGGTCACCACGCCATTACCACTGTGCCGCTTGGGACAAGCATTTGTGAATCTCCGCAAATGCTTGTTCCAAGTCTGGGTGTTCTTTGTGCATGTGATTTAAATGTTTGTAAACCCCGCAAAACAAGTATTAAATTCCTTAGTGCGGGAGACGCTATTTAAAAAAAATGTATCAAAATTCATTTCATCACAAAATGTAAGCCTTTGTTAGTCTAAACTTAAGTTTCCTTAATTTGTGTTTTATTTAAGTCCATTACGACATACTTTTTTATGTCAGAGGTACTTAGGTAGGTATTTAAAAAGTTAGTTAGTGGATGCTATTTTCATTTGTGTGTATGTATAATACTAACAATATTGTTTTTATGTAAATTGTATTTATCATTGATAGTCATCACTAGAAAATGTGTTTTGGTTAAGTTTTTTTATGTAATTAGGTACTTGCGTTTTTTCTAGTTTCATGCTATTTTTTAATATTTAAGAAAGCTATTTAGTACAGTCACTTACCAGTAATCCTATGAGCAGTATCAAGGCAATAACACCGATCGTGCTGACAGCGATCGCGACCGCCGCTCCCGAGCTGTTGTCCTCTTCACCCAGAACTCGCGACGAAGCTTCCGTCGTCATATCACCCGCATAAGTCGTCATATCCTCCAATCCATTGTCGGTTTTAGTAGCAGAATTAGAATCAGTTGTCATTTCAGCCACCGTTGTATCGTGTATTCGAGCGTTTCGCTGCGTTGTAGTTTCGTATTCCGTTGTAGTTGGTGGATTGGTTATATTTTCTTCTGTGGTCGTTGTTGTTGAGAAAGTTGTTGGTATAGTCGTTGAATCTTTAGTAGTTGCCTCAGTTGTTGGTTTGAGAGTTTCCTGAGTAATTACTTCATTGCTACCACTGTTTTCTTCTGTACAGTCACTTTCGTTTAGTTCACTTGGCGATGTTTCGGTGGTTTCAGGACCTGGTGTTGAAGACATCCTCTGTTCTCTCTCGGTGTTAATTTCAGTGACAATTTCTGTAACCACGGTAGTAATATCTTCTGTTTCAACCGATATTGTTGTAGGAGCTCTACTAGTTGTAGGTTGTGTAGTCACTACAGTTGTTTCTGTGGTTGGTTGTTCAGTTGTCTCTATGGTAGTTGGCTGATTAGTAACTTCTTCAGTTGCTGGTTGAGTAATCTGTTCAGTTGTAGTTGGAACTTCTGTCTGAGTCGCTGTGTTTTCTGTAGAAGCTTCCGTACTTTCAGTGACATGTTTTGTTATATTTTCGAGGATTTGTGAAGAAACCTCAATAGGAGATGTTGTTTCCGGTAACATAGTCGAGGTATCTTCTTCAGTTTCAGTAGTTATATATTTAGGCCGGTAAGTTGTAATTGGACTATCGTTTACAGTCGTTATTCTAGTCCTTGTTGGGAAGACTGGATGCCACATGCTAGGTGTCGTACTTTCGATAGGCTGAGTCTCGGTTTCAACTTCCTCAGTAGGCACGTAAGAGAATCTAATAGTAGTTATTTCATAATCTGTAGTGGTCTTAGGTTTCTCTTTAGTGACGGTCTGATTGACTTCAGAACTAGCGGCAGATTCATCTTGTGGCGTTGTAATATCTGCTGGCAATTTCGTAATTGATTCAAAACCAGTTGACCTTGTTGCGTCAAGTGGTGGAATTGTCTCCTTATCTGTATCATTTATTTTGTTAATGGATTCGTCTGCTTCAGTTGTTACAGCTACCCAAGTTGTTTCTGTTTGATTTTCAGTCACAAATGATTGCGTAGTGGCTGGCTCTGCGCTGTTTTGAACAGATATATTACTCTCAGCGGTAAGTTTTGCGTCAGACTTTGTCTCCGTTTTTATTTCAGAATTTGGTCGAGTCGACATACTTTGCCATGACAGTTTGTTTTGAACAACTTCAGTAACCTTAGGAATTATATCGTTGCTAATAGGGTTAGCCGTTGTTGTGGAAGTAGATGCAGTGGTTGTTTCTTTTTTGTCTGAAACATAGATAATTATTTTTTAAACACTTTATAACAGTTTTGTAAGTAAATTCGTATTGGAATAATTTCAAACTACTTCTATTTAAAAAACCTGATGAAATAAAAATAATCACTAAACTTATGATTGATAGATAGATTTTCAAGGCAGGAAAGTCAAATAGGTGATATGATTTTCACCTTCAAACGTCAGCAAATTACTCACCTAACACTTCCCCGACTTTCTGCAATTCGTTTTCATCGACGTTTTTCTGCGTCGATCTTGTTACATTCACCACTGCGCTAGGCGAGGGCGGCGGGCTGCGCAGGCTGGCGAGCGCCCACGCCGTCGATGTTGGAGGTATCTGCCACTCACTCTCCGTCTCCACCTCGGCTGAAGTGACCGTTGAACTTGCAAACCTTGTCGACCCCCGCTTCCACAAACTCGGAACAGTGTTATCTGATATAGCTTGAGACTGTACCACCTTTTTAGTTCCACTTATATCACTTTGTAGAACTGGATCAATGTCTGAGGAGACTGTCGTTAACATGGTCCGACTTGGCTGTCGTGGTTGAGACGTAGTTTTCTCTTTAATACTAAAATGCTCGGAGTATATTGTTGAAGGGTTTGAGGGTCTATGGTGCACCTTCGTAATGTTACGTCTAGGTACCATCCAAATAGGTTTATTTTTTGGAGTTGTATGATGGAATTTGCGGGTATGAAGCCTTGGACTTAAACTTGATGTAATGATATGGTCTGGCTTAATTGTAACACTGTTAGGCGAATCTTTGTTACCGTTTACATTGAGTCGTTTGGAATAACTACGATTTCTATTAAAATTACTTGAAAATTTCTTTGTTACTTTTTCTGTCGAAGATACAGAGTTTTGAGTAGAAACAGGGAACGGATTCACTGAATTAATAATTGGAAGTGCACTGGATATAGGCAAGTAATTTGAAGACGATATGGATATACTCTCCGGACTTGGATCAGGAAGTGTAGGTCTCGTCGCTGTTGGCATAGGTTGTTGTACAGCTTGGAGCGAAGCTAACTCATCTTCTGACGACGTACTTGGGGTAGGCACAGAAGGCGATGAATCATTGTCACAATCGTAGTCATGATTTATAGCATAAGTTTCCGTAGACAGTACTGACATTTCATAATAAATACTTGTACCTTGTACATCAGATAACTCTTTGTTAGCGCTACCAGCACCATCGTTGTCTAAGAGACGTATTTCTTTGGTATTTTTAATGAATACTGATGACTTGTTAGTTGGCGTATTGTTACTCATTCTCTCCAAACCTATATTTTCTTTGATAATTTTTTGGACATTAGTCGCATTAGGAGGCGTAGCTTTAGCTTTTATTGTGTCTAAATTCTTAATAATACTTGTCGAGATCCGTTGAAATTTCTGGTCAAATAAGTCATTTTTAGGTGTCGTTAGGTCGCTATTAAAATCAAAGAAACTCTCAGATTTAAATACATCATGGGTCGTATCTTTGTAGCCATATGAAGCTTCGCGTGGGAAAAAACTAGAAAAACCACCATAAGACGGACTACTGTACTCATTTTTTACTTTATTGTCCGAGCTTTCGTTGTCCGAGTCATGGGTGAAGTCATCACCATAGTTAAAGCTAGGTATGGTAAAGAAATTGGTATCAAATTTGCTAGAAGTGAATTTCTCAAATGATTCATTTTCTTCATCATTATCGTCGTCGTCGTATGTTTCTTCGCTATGTACTTCTTTTTTTACAGTTACTGGAGTAGTGGAACTGGCAAAAGCTGGCAGTTTTGTTTTCTTATAATTCCGCATACTGTCAACTATTTCAGCTGGCTTTTTTACTTCTGCTGTCGGAGTAACTATAACTAGCTTCGGTGCTTCTGTGGGCTTCCGTCTAAGCGAACTTTCTGTACTAGATTTGAGTTGAGCCTGGAATCTGACTCTTCCTCTATCTTTATATTTGGCATTTTTTTCCGTGTGTTCTTCAGAGGTTGAGTCTTTGGGGTTTAGTTCGTTGAGGGAGACGTCAGGGGTCTTGGGTCGGTTCCTGGCGAGCCAGGTGCCGTTAACGCGATTGTAGCGCGGCGCCCTCTCATCCTTGACAGTGGTCGATGTCGTGTCGGGTATAGCGTTGCCGCCAACTGTTGTGCTGCTCAACAGTAGTAAATTCACTACTAATGCTGCACCTGGAATTATATTAAATTATTGTCAGAAGGCTTATGTATTGATCTTTTAATATGCTGTTATTTATGTGATTTTTTTATTATCGTGTAGCTACTGAACACTTATTTACTGTTTCTAATAATTATGTTGCAAACATTATACATTTACTTAAAATAATGTGCTACTTTTATTCCAAAAAGCTATTACAATGCTCACCTAAACATATTCTCACTGGAGACTCCATGTTCAAAACATGTTGTCGTTAGGAATACTGTAATCAACTCTGCTTCATATCCATCCTGTCAGTGGTCGCCCTGAAATTAATAAAAGATTATAATTAGCTTATGTACTAAAAGGCATTCTCTACCACACACAATATCTACTATCATGTGTTTAAAGCAAATCAATTTTTGTTGACTATAAAATCTATTTTAGTACCTAACAATCAAATATTTGGTTGCGGTTCTAAAAAACCTTACCGGTTTTATGATGAAATAGGTACTTAAATAACAATCACACAATTTTCAACCTTACTGATTAAGAACAAGATGTGAACACAAACGCCACACGATTACACACGCGACAGATACAATCACATAGGTACAATAGTCCCCATGGGAAAACGGTGATATAACACCATGTCACATGGTGTAATACTGATGGCACTTCGATGACATACTTGTCAACACATTGATTTGAAAATTGTTCTGTATTACGAATTACGCTGTTAGTCGTATAGATAAATGTGATGTTGTAATAAAACAGCTGGGTCCCGTGCCTTCACTCGACATGCTGTTCTCCTAAGTCAAGTAACGTGTTAAAGAACTTATAACCTTCCTCGAGAATTGGTCTATCAAATGCAAAAAGATTTTAAACTCAGCTTAACATGATTAGGTATTTTAATGAATATTTTAATACACGTCATATATCTGTTATTAGATGTCAAAGTAAGTCTTGAAAAAGTTCTATACGTAGAATTTATGAGCATTCAAGACCGTTTACTATGCAAACTGGATATTTGCTAAAATAAGACCTTGTAAATACAAATAAACATGAATCCAAAATACATAAACACGGAACAGACAAATTTTATATTTCCTAAAAAATGGTTCACACTTCTAAACCTAAGAAGTTCCCCGACAGGAAAGACAATAATTAATAATTAAAATTTGTTTCTTTTTTTAAGTTTTAATTCGTTTTTAAACAGTCGGGTTTTCTATTTTTTCAATTAATAGATAATTCATAATTATTTCTTACTCTAGAAAATTCAACCTTCCAAAATTTACAACCTAAGTTATACGAAAATTTTGCTTAATCCTTGACCGGTACGCACATAATAACCAACTCCTAATACACTTGTAATTGTACTAACAATTACCGAAGTAGAATTACCATTACCACTGTGGTAATTGGTCACAAGTTCAGTGGGTCAATTGTTACCAGTTAGGGAGTAATCTTCACTTGTTTTGATGGTTACCCTAATAAAGGAAAAAACACGAAATATTTAACTTTGTCCTTTTTTGGGTTAATGTGATTTCTAAAAGACAAATCAAGGCTTTATTGGGGCACGAGCGAGTCACATAATAAGTATATGTAGCGAAAATGTATAAAATTATGCTTCTAATGATAGATACAATCCATTAAGTTACTACTGAAAAGAAATACCTATTATAGGTATGTTATAGATTGGTCTCAAATATTATCCAAGACTAACATTTTTGTTTTCTGTACCTACTAATATTATTTTAAGTAAACTGATTAAAGTAAATTGATTAAATAATATATAGCTATAATAAAGCTCTCGTTACTGAGAATAACCATTGAAAAATACGAGATGTATAATAAAAGTAATAGTTTGTAAATATTTAAAATTGTTAGTTGTTAATATAGTAATCATTTATTCTCTTTTCCTCAAAGGTTCCTTAACACTATGTTAATAATATTTCTGTTAGTAAACAAATCCTTTGTGGGACTGGTATAACACAGATAACTGTTACACCAATACCACATTACAATATTAACACTGATTTGACTCTATGTGATACTCCGTTCAGAGTCCACTATAAGCTAGGTTAAAACTATTGGTTTAGATGAAATCTTTATCAGAATTTATTTATACAGGCAATGTCGTAAGCTTGACAGCAGCGTGAAATTAAATGATAACGCATTAAATGGCTTTACATTTTCTAATAATTAGATCAGGTGACGAGAGGTCAGTTCCGGTCGATTTGATAGAACTTTGTCATCGCGAATACACAATATAATGTCAAACGACATTTAGAATAACAAAATAACTTTATTTCCCTTTTTTTGCCCTTTGTTAAACTACCACTCGACTTCTAAGCATGACCTGATTCCGCTAATCTAAACTAATATATAAAGCTAAAGAGTTTGTTTGTTTGTTTAAACGCGCTAATGTCAGGAACTACTGGTCCGATTTGAAAAAATCTTTCAGTGTTGGATAGCCCATTTATATATATAACATTACGCTGAGATCAAAAGGAGCGGAGCATAAATGAAAAATGTGAAAACACGCGGACAAAGTCGCGGGGGACAGCTAGTGTTTTAATAAAAGCGACTGCCTATAACCCAATTGGGTACTAGGTTTAACGTATGAATCAGTCAAACAACTCAGCCTATCGTGGTCCACTGCAAAACATAGGACTCTCCCAAGCTGCGCCACAACACCCGCTCCTCCGCCTACCACATCCAATCCACCGCTACATACTACAATTAGGTCAATATAAATATCTTTTAGCTTAAATACCCCTTGGTAAGAATGGTTATGTCATTCTTTAAATATTAAGCGTCATAAGCTGTATGTTCACAGCGACTTCGACAACGCTCTGTTAATTGAAAATACAAGTTATAGGTTTTGAGGTAGCAATGGTAATGCAATTTACAATGGAACCGCAACCGTTGGGCGATCCAATCTAGATTAGGTAGACTCGTCCTAGATCTGCGGCTGCACTCACAGTTGTAACATACTTTCTAATAAATTACTGCAGATTAAAAGGTCTGAATAAGGTTTAATGTAATGTAAGTACTTTTATTGTCTAAGAACCTAATTCTTTCAACAGTAAAAAAAATTATGCCACATCGCTCTACCCCTAAGGGTCGTAGTGTTAAGTTAAATTGCAAAGAAGCAAATAGTAGAAATGTAAATTTAAACCTCAGGCAGAACTCGAACCTGCGACTACTGGTTTAACGCACCGGTCGCTTTATAAGCTAAAGAGGTCTCTGACTGATGTTTAATTAAATATTTAACTACAAATATTCGCTCCGCATGCGTTAATGCGTAAAAAGTAATAAAAAAAAATATGACAAAAAAGCTTTAGTCTAATAAATAGAAGCCTAGAACCTTTTACTAGATTTTATCAAATCCGTCTGATATTTCTAGAGTCTTGCGAGGTACTCATCACATTTTAGCACGTAACTGTAAGTAAATACTTATTTAATTTGTAATTTTCTTTCATTCCGTAGGAATTGTAAAATGTGGAGTTAGAATATTAGCCAATAGGTACTAATAGTATTGACAAATACTTCATATCAAAATCGGCAGCCGCATGATTCGGACAGCGCCGAATCCAACACTTGCATCACATATTTGTATTGTCAGTTCATTTCATCATGCTTGCCTAACCCGGCAATCAAACCAGGATCCTGTTCCTATGTTTTACTTCACATTAGCGTTGAACCATCCGGTAGTTGCGTGCACTACAAAATTGGCTTACCAGATTTTTATGTAGGAAATATTGTAGTATAATCGAAACGATTATTTGTTTTTAAGCCAACTTTATTATTAAAAAGTGATAGTGATATTGTATAACGACAGTATAAGTTGCGCATTCTGCCAAAAGAAAATGAATGTTATGCGAACAAAAAAGGCAATGGATAGTAAATCGTTTGTGATAATCGCGCCGGTGTAAGTGGTAGGCAAAACACGACGATCGTGACAGAATGCGCCTGAGCACCGACTGATGGTTTTTATAGTGATGGGACTTGTATTAGTCGATTGGCAAAAAATATCGACTAACTTCGTTTGTAAAGTTTTTTTTAAACTTATGATTGCTGCAATATTATCTAGGTAAAATTTAGATATTTTAGACTTTTATCCTAAAATCTAGCAACTTGACAAAATTTCAGGTAGGTAATCGTTTTAAGGAACATATTGAACATATTGTTTGAAACATATCTATAGAAATAGAATAAATAAAATGTAAAGAAACTAATACCCCACTGAACTTATTTCAAGTTAACAAAGAAGTGTCAACATAAATAATTAAATAGATTTGATCACAACTTTAAATTGAGTTCTACACAAAAAATAACCTTACCTAAATAATTGTTATTTAAACTAGGTCGATTGCCATTTAATATGACTTAATAATACGTGATTAAACACATCCCTATAGTAACATTACATCGACACGACGCGACGCGAGTCGACTCGCGACTCGAATGTTAAGTAAAGTACTGTCAAGGAAAAAATCTTTCTCAGAATTTATTTATTATGCATGTAGATAATTCAACTATCAATAAACGTGTCGATATTTATCGGTAAATTATTTAAATAAGTGTTTTATTATACTATTCATTTTTCGAATAAAAAGCTATGGATTTGAGCAAAAAGACAAACTTTTTTATTTATTATCGATAAAATATGATAGCGAAAATTTTTCAATTATTGCTCTCTCTAATTTGTATTTATTACCTACTTGAAATTAATACTTCACTATATTTATTTTATAGTTATGTATGTTCGGTATATTTTGTTTTTTTGGCACATAGTATATATGTATAATATACAGTGTGTAACAAAAACCCTGTCCGATCTGTATGATCCAAAAAAAAAAATACACGCTCAGGCGGCTTCTTCGATACAAAACTGTATGTAGTACACGTGAACTTTGTCGAGCGATCAGTGTTGCCTTTGATCAGTTTTATTTTAATTTAATTATATACACCGGGGAAAAATAATAATCTCAAATCCATTCAATAGTTACGTATATTTTTGTACGCAGTACGATGCCGAATAATACTCATAAGGATCGGACAGGGTTTTTAAAAAGCAATTTAAAATTTTTGCATAAAGTTCTCTGGAGACTCTTTCTACAGTTCAGCACTAGAGGCAAATCACAATAACACCTACGTGAAAATATATATGGATACTTTAAAACACTTTTCCATGCGTCTATACAAGTAATATTGTTCAATCTACGTGCGAGGCGTAATGTATGCCCTTACAAAGAGCGGTACATGTCTTATGCAACTGTAAGTCTTTCAAGGACTTAGAAATCTTTGGCAGCTCTTAGAACAAAGGCGCCGACTAGGGATTAATGATTTTGTCGTCACATCTTTCAAAAGTTGTGAAAGTACATTTAACAGATGATAAACAGACGTAATTATTTTTTCCCACACATATTTTTTATAAATATTCATTAAGTTTTAAGAAAATTTCCCTTTTCAACTATATCTCTATTATCTTGTATTTTTCTATTCCGATGTAGTGTCATTCCAACTACACTACATTTTACGTCCAATAAATGGTAACGTTAGCAATTTTGCCGCCAGAGGCGCCAGTCGCTCGTGATGTCTGAAATGTTAAATACCATATTTTTTGATGGGCTTTGACAGCTGAAGGGTGCCAACTGGTGATCTCGATAACAGTGCCCCCCTATAACGAAAACCTCTTTCTTTGAAATTAGTTAATAAGCTTCAGATTGTGGAACTCGCAGCCATAAACACAGGTGGTAGTCGTAGAAGCCCGCCATTGCGCCATTACAGATATTAAACGTGAGTGGCTTTGGTTTTGGTGCGACGGAAAGCATTATAATGTTTCCCTGTTATAGCTAAAATGTCAGTTATTGCTCACTGCAACTAACCGTTCTTATATTTAATGCAAAACAAATCAAATGTCATGGTTCCCTTCGTGAGATCTATTTCTAGCAATAAATGCTGCGTAAAGTTCTTTACCAAAACTATATTGTTATTAAGAACAGGCTGTTGTTCTAGTTATCATGTTTAATCAGGTTTCATTATAGATTAAATTAAATCAAATAGTATCTCAAAGAAACAAATGAGCGTAAATAGATATATCACCAAATAGATTTGAGTAAGCTCACATAAGAATGTTAATATCTAGACAGACAATTTGAAGCGGCAATAGCCTAATGGTTAGGGTGACGGCCTTGTGATCTAGAGGTCGCACTTCCGACCCCACCCGTTGCACTGTTGACGTGAAATCATTCCAGACACAAGCCTATTTAGCTTAGTTGGAGGGGATAACAAGATTTCTAGCAATTTTAATTCCACATACATTGCTAGTAAGCTTTTTTTTTAAAAGAAGGAAAGACAGCTTAGGTCGACTAAGAATAAATATTAAGTATTTTTTCTGAATGCACATAATTCTCGCTAATTCCTTTCATAATTTAATAATTAAATAATAACAAGCCATGTAGACCACTGCTTCGTGTTATGAATTTACACAAACTGATTTACTTTGCTGTAAGTTCTTTGTAACCTTACTTACTTAATTGCAAACAAAACTTACAATGTTAAAAATAAATGTAAACCTTTGTATTTGAATAAAAGTATGTAAGAGAAACAAAAATAAAGATGTAGGTATTTATGCCACGACACGTTCCAACAATGTAGCCAGCAATACTAACATGGCACTTTGAATATAAATATGGTAAGCCACAGTAACTTACTACAAACAAGTATCAAAACATTTAAAACAATGGACTTTTAAAAATACTGTAGTATTTTATTGTTGCCAAAAAAAACACAAAATTATGATCATTTACCATCGGTTTCTGAAATGTTAATCAGCTGTCAAACTTCATGTTAAGCGCTGTGATTGGTTGTTAGTCTTTTGATCAACCAATCAAAGTCGTCGAATTTGGCAACAAATTAAGTAGATCAACCTTTCAGAAACTGGGGGTTAGATTGTCTTAGGCATAATTAGCAGGCGCAATTAGGAATTAGCGCAATTTGCATTATTATCTAATAATTCCTTCTCATCTACTTATATCATCTATTTGTTATAATATTTTGCCTAATTATTACCATTCACACAATTCATGCATCTATTCTGTGCTGTATTTATTCTTAAAAATATGTAATTTTATTTTATTATTTTCAGTGCGATACGTTTTCCGTTTGTTGTATGGGGGGATACAATAAACGGAAAACATTAAACGATAAAGTTATCATTGTTTTTCCACGGCCTATTATCTAAAAAAAATTATAGAACTGGTATTAATATTTTGTCTGTAGACTGATTTACAGAATATGTTTAAAACAGGGTCAACATCTATCTGAATGTCGGCTGCTGGCTGTCACTATGACCTATTTCCCGACATCTTACACAGGCTTACAGCATTACTAGAGCGATATAATTTAACAGTCATGCACACGTAACATAACAGTACTCTCCATGGTGAATTAGCCATAAAACACCTTGGAACCGACGCGACATCTCGTTAACCGTGTCTTAGAGAAAAATGTGAGCTTCGGGGCAACTAATGCTTTCGTCAATATCGGTCGAGATCGTCTTTTGTTGGATTATAATATGACAAGTATAATGAGCCAAGCCTTTAGGTACTCGTACCTGGTACGTATTGTTAGGTAGGTTTTGGTAAACTAAAACTAGGCGAACCTTTAGCCAAGTGGACTAATGTCATTATTACTTTACAGGCAAAAATTCGTACTTAAAGGGTCTAAACATCTGATTTGCGTTTGGGAGCAAGAGGCTTATGCCTATCTGCAGCAGGCAGCTGGTAATAATTATACTATACAACAAGACTTAACAAAGTGGTGGTGATTTCATCATCATTTATAATAGGTGAGGTATATATCTAACCTAACCCTTTGCCTGCTACTGAGAATTTATAATCATGGTAACCACAGAGCCTTCTGCTGTTTTGTTTTCCAAATAAATAATTTTATAGAACTCTTGTCTTAGGGACAGCAAGACCGGCTTTTTTTTCATTTATTTGAAGCGTAAATAAACCTTTTTTACGGTAGTATCTATAAGCTACAAACATTAGTTTCGTGCGGAAATCAAAACCGCGACGAATCAGCTTAGCGCCAAGCGACTGCGCAAGCCACTTCGACAGTACAAGACATTGAACATTGTTCTAACAAGCAAAAACTATTAAATATCGCAATCTCAGTTAGGACATCCGGTCTAACGGGGACCCGGATTGCGTTGAATCCTAACATTGAAAAAGTGGGCAAGTGCGACTCAGCACAAAATTAAAATATATCTCTTAAGTGTTCTGAAGAAATACTTATTAATTTAAAAAAAAAAAACTTTTTTTTTTTTTGAGCAAAGGCGGTCATTCTGCATTGGGGCAATTAATAAACTTTATAGAACCCATTCAATTAATCAAATTAAAATGAATTCGCATATTGCGAACATGATATATACTGCCCAAAAAAACAAGGTTTCTATTATTTTCGAACGGAACTCTAAAAAGATCCAACCAAGCTGTAATTGTAGCTATACAATGGTTACAAATAGCAATGCTAGCTAGCGTATATTTTTTGTCTGCTGTGCAATATGGCCTTAAATTTTATATTACAATGACATTGCTCACTCTACCAATAATAGAATAATAGGCGAAAATAATAATAATTAAAAATATATAAGTTCTAACAACAAACACACTAGTTACGAAACTTTCTGCTTAGGTTTTTTTAGATACTCGCGGTTACGGTATCATAATAATATTAGTCATTTTTTTAAATAAACTTAAACTTATTATTATTCAATTATTAAAAAAAATAACACTGGCAGATTTATTTAAGGGAGTAGGTACCTACACATTTGAATACCACCGATTGATAGCACTATATTACAGACTTGTGCTGTTCTAGTACTACCATCCACCCACCACAATGACGTACGATTATACGCAAAAAACAACTCGTAAAAGCGACCTTCGTTGGAAGACCTATTTACAAACAGTATTAATTCTGAGAAGTTGGCGTCATTCAAGACACGTGGGTTATCTTGCATCGCTTGGCTCTAACAAGATTAAGATTCAATCAGGATGCAACATACCTTTGCCTTCCTCCTTATATGTACCAGATTCAGTATTAACTTATAAAAAGATAGGACAGAAGTGGAAACTATGGATTTGGAGTTTCCAGAAAATTATGTTATGATTAGTTTTAAGACAGAATCATTGATTTTCCGTTTGAGAATATAATAGAATAGGTTTGGAAATCTTTGTATATCGTGGGTTACGTACGTTAACAGCGACAGACAAACAAATTAGAATGCATCTTCAATAAAGAGGAATTAGAATAAAACTATAGCCACCACATTTTCAGAATCAATCACACTGAATTTAACATAACACATTACAAAGGAGAAACAAAACTATTTAAAAGCTACATAATCATCATGATTCGTAAGATTTACTTTACTAAGCAAATAACAGGCGACAGCCATGGTCGATTTTGAACGGATTTCAAGTGATTTTATGTGAGACTGGACCCTATCTTCGCGTCCTCCGTCTAATTCAGAATAACCGCCTCAAATTAACAGTCAACACATAGAAATGGTGCTCACAAGCCATTAATTATGAAGCCCAAAAAGTGTAGTTTTTCGGTCTGTTAACTATAAACTATAATATCATTTTCACTTTTACTTCTAACGCCAAAACTACTTACAAATTAGGCGAAAGTAAATTCCTCTGTATTTAACATTTATAAATATGTATGGGCTTAAAATTAATGTAATTTTGAAGGTCAGTTAATGAGTTAATTAATTTTATTTTGATTATTTCTGTCCTTGATACTAAGAGTTGCATGAGCCAAGAGAGTAAGAAAATGGAAAAAAGTGAATATCATTCATGTCAGGCTATATCGTATACCTTTTTATTGGGTCCACGCAAACGGCCTATCGTCAAAATAAGTACAGTTGGTTCTAAGATATCACCTACACAATTCTGTGTAACTAATATAGTAGTAATTATATTTATAACTATTACTATACTCGCATTGCAACTTTCATTGTCAGTCTTATCATTTCAACTAAAACTTACTTAATTAGACACTTCATCATAATTTGTTTCGTTTATACCTATCTCCACGCTTTCTTCCTCAATGGTGTTAACAGTCAAAACCATGCTTTCGTTTTTAAACACGTTTCAGTCATATTTCATTTTACTATTATTATGTAAATCACACGTTTACCTACGCCTTCGCAATTTCTATTTACGCGACAAAGTATAGTTGTTTGATGCAGGAAAAATACATGAGACAGATTTACCGCTTGTCATAATGAATTAACCAGAAATGTCCTAATGGGAGTATCCCCAATGAATCAAACTAGATAACAAATAGATAAATGACAAAGTAACGGTCGCAGCGGTGGGCGTTACGGATCTCGGGTTACCGTCTGGTGCAATATGATGAAATTGATGTACCATACACAAAATTATTATACTTACCAATGACAAATCTATCACACAGGATGAAACACGTAATCTAGGTTTAAATATGTAATCAAATCTTTCTCATTTTTTTTAAGAGATTTGTTTCTTTGCTCTCTTTTAAATATATACGATAAGAAAATGGAATAGAATGTAGAGATGAAAACAAAACCAAATCGCAGAAAAGCAACATTTTCCAATACATATTTTGCAACTATAGTACCAGGAGACCATAGCTCACAACCACAAGCAATAACAAAATACAATAACAGAGAAAGTGAGGCATGAGGAGTTAACCTTCAACGGCTCCAACCTAATCAGTTGCACGAGAGCATTGCGTTCCGTGAAGTTCTTTCAACCTTTGAGCTATTAACTCTGAGATAAGTAGCGTGAAGAACATTCAAGTCAGTTTTGCAATAGTTACTAGAATCATTATTTATTGGTATTCTTTTGTGACATTTTTCATTTGTGTGCTCAGCGCTTACGAAGATTTCACTTCACCAAATGATCAAGTAAAGATCTAATTGTTGGTCATATTAAACAGTTAATCGTTGTTTGGACATGATATAGAATAATATAGTATTTTTTTTTAAGAAGTCAATGAAGAAATAGATAAATCAGATAGAAAATGAAATAGTGCAAATTAATTACAGTAATGTAATGAGACATGCAGCTTCAAACAAGTAGGTATAGTTTTAATTTATAACTCACACTAAATTAACAGTTTCCTATGTCTATCGACCAGGATATCCCTAACACTACCAAAAAAAGCATAAAACAATTGCTTTAGCGAAAGTAAAGCAAACCAACCATAACAGAACACCATCAATCTTACTCAATATGAATATTATACTTATTTACAATAGAAAAATATTTCGGACAGAAGCGAAGGGAAAGTACAGTGACCGCCGTGAACAGCTCTAAACTAATAAGGAAATGACGATTTGTCCGTACTGATGTACTAGCTGGTCTCTTGCGCAATGGACCCGGACAAGATGAGGAACGCTCTGGGAAAATTATGGAATTTGTGGTTGGAGAGGATTTTGAACATTTGGTAAATTGTTAAATTAAATTGCCGCATTATTTGGCTATGTAAACTTCTGTTGACTAAAATGGTGTTAGGTATTTGAATACCTTATTATAAATTCCATGGTTCAACGGTTGGCTATTCGGCAGGCAGCAGCAAATCCTAAGAAAAAAAAATTGGTGGAGGGATTCTAAATTTTAAATTTAGATCTGATAAGAAATAAACTTTTTATTTGCTAGCCTGTACTGCTTGGTAAAAGGCCCTCCCTCAGTTCTTCCGTTGTATAAATAGATAGTATTACTATATGACCAAAAAGTTTTGTTTTTTTTTTATAAATCGATATCCTCTATCTGTCCTCCAGTAGGTACTTACCTATATATACTGCCTATACTGGCGTGATACACAGACACACATAGCGGCGCAGTCTGAACCATTTACAATGAACCACAGAACCACTTCATCGACAATGGTTACGTAACATCTATTTGTAATCGTATCAAAAGCAATTGGTGGGGTCAAACTCGAACACAGCTGTCAACGGGCTAACTGCGTTTTAAAACGTTTGAGACGAATGCTAAGTTGCATAAATACTTTTTACTGAGTTTCAAATAAGTAATGCTTGCCGTACTATACTGGTCTAGTTATTAAGATATGTGCTTTTAATAAAAAACAGCTAGCTACTATTTTGAAGGCTAATTCTTGAACACGCTATCGGCTAGGAACACATAAAATTAACAGAATGTATGAAATTGAGAGTCATCAATTAAAATTAGATATCATCTACCTACGTACAGAGATATAATCCACATATGAGATTACAAAGCACTTCAAATAGTAGCAGTTCTATAAAAATCAAAGTTACAAATAATGCCTAATATAAATGTAACATAGTTACTAAAATATTAAGATACTGTAATATAAATCGATTTATTTTACAGTTTCTAATAATTTCCTGGTGTATTGAGCAAGTAAGTTTACAATCAATAAAATGTTACAACTCTCACCTATATTTTAAGCTAGCAATATTAATTAACTAATACTAATATTTATGTTGAAACCTAACGGACAAACAATTTTAGAAGAGATAGGTCTGCCTGAAGATGATACACGAAGACTTATTTCTATTCAATGCATTAAAAAAATTACACCAAATATCACTGAAATGCAAAAGGACTGCGACTAGACTTAACACTTCACGGACTTTTCTAAGTTCTCTATAAAAATCACGAGTTGTAATTACCGCATTTATCCATTGCATATCAGCCTTCAAAACTAAAGGTATAAATAAATTAATATAAATGGACAGTATCAATAAAACAACATTATGACTTATCGTTTGATTGCTATAATTAACAAGACCGACATTCATTCGTCAGATAAATTGATTCCTTTGAATAAATTATAATACATCAAAAATAGTACATAAGAAACTGGTAATATATTTGTATTTATATATGTTTATTGCAATCACAACCTGTAATATTCCATGTAGAGGCAATCAAAAATCTTCAATCCCTACTAATATTATAAATGCGAAAGTAACTCTGTCTATCCGTGTGTTACGCTTCCGCTGAACCGATTTTAATGAAACTTGGTATGGGTTAAGTTTGGATCTTAAGAAAGGACATTTTGCCGCGATGACTGACACAAGCGCGGGCGGAGCCGCGGACCACTGCTAGTGATATAGTAAAACTTTCTACATTGTTAGGGTTATTTAAAAACTCACAATGATAGATATTTCTCGTAGTAGCGTCAATAATTTCGCGAGGGATGAGAGTTTGAGTTGCTTAGGTACGTGGAAAAGATTTCTTGTTAAGATAACGCCCGGTTTTATCAATTTCATTATGCCTAAAATACCTAGTAGTTCCCGAACCAAAATATAGTATTTACACCATTTACATAATGAAATTAAATATAATTAATATAAGATGGAAGTCCACTAATCAATTGGTATTTACATATTTAAAACCGACAATATACAATTTTGATTCATGAGCGATTTCGAGCACATAAATAAAGGTTACGGAAAAGGCTTAAGTTAGAAAATACATGTTGCAAGCTTAGCAGCCTTTCAGCAGAAGCACATGAAAGTTTCAGGTAGTATCGTAATAAATAATTTACCTACTAGTATGACGGAATAAATACGCCTGTAACAGTTAACGACACAAATAATTACAGCAAAACAATCGTAATAATGTTGTTTTAATACGTTACGATTACAAATGCCTATTACGTCTTCTGTATCACAATTTTGATACATCAGATTTGTGCAATAAGCGTGCATAATGCTCAGTTGCAAAATTTGAGACATTATGACAGCAATATCTACGGATATAATCGTATCTTAATGACAAACAAACCTACTTCTGACTACAAACAAACATAATAACATATTACCGAAATAAGTTGAAATCGTGTGTTCATTTTAGAGAGTTATATAAAAGTATAATTTGGAGTTTTCTACCGTTTCTAATTATGCACATTATAACTTTTGATCTTGAACTTCATTAAACGGCCTAATTAACTAGCAAGTAGGTATGTTCTTACATTTAATTATTAATATTAATACTATACTTAAGAGTTTCCAAATAGAGTTAGAAATTTGACATAAATTGTAACATATAATCATTTATTTAAAACAAAACTGTTTAATCACGTATATTCTCGGGATCGCCCGACTAGTTTCAGACTCAATAGGAGTCCCTAATCATAAGCAGACGAGTCCGCGGTGGTGTCGCGAGTCGAACTGAGTTCAGTTCATCAGCTCAAACTAGTCGGGCGATCCCGAGAATATACGTGAATAAACCGTTATGTTTTAAATAAATTATGAATACTCCTCACGAAAGTTATTATGCAAAATAAAATCATTTATTATTGAGGTTTAACTTTGCAAATATTTACAAAAATTAAGACTTAAAATTACTACTTTTAAGAGATGACTATCCGTTGCCCAGTAGCTACAAAATGTAAGTCATTTTAAAACATAAAATAACGAACAAAGTAACAAATGACAGCGATGGCAAATGAAAAAAACATTTGTAACAATACTGAAACACATGAACCATTAAATTGCACGCAAGTCGAATCCAAAACACATATAGTACAAAATTGAACCACAATCGTTGAAAATCAAATAGAACTGCGGTTCTGCATGCACATGTGTCAATAGAGAATATCAGAATAGGTAAATACACATACCAATACCATTGCGTAAGAAAAACAGAAGTTCCATTACTCGAAAGTGCGAATAAATTCAAAAGTCTTGATTATGACCAATTGAATTTTCACAGTGAAAACCATTGCATTATTGTACCAAACCGTTATTTAGAATGCACTTTGGTTATATCATAATCGGTTTGTATGGTTCAATTTAGAGTGATCTAAGGGTCACAATCTCGCAATAGATTCCAATATTAAACTTTTTCATGGTTTACGAAAGCTAGTTTGACCTGAAAGTTATGGAACGTTTATTATAAACATAAGTTTGCATCTATTTTACCTTTTAAGTTTCTGGTTTACATGCTTAGGTGCGGATCGTCGAAACCTTGCCCTAGGTGATAGCTCATCCTTTCGAAGCTAATTGGCAACATTTTTCTGATAAATGTAACCCTATATCAAAGTCCTGACGGAATAAACGGTTTAGATGACGCCATTTATAATATTACGTAGGCTAAGCTGAACAGGCCTTCTACACTTATCTATTTAGTGGCAATAACAGGGTAATTTCAGACTTAGACTAATAACAACTGTCGCTCACGAATACGCTGCGAGTAATGTAGGGTTGTCACAGAACAAGTAATGTTTGTTTAAATATTTATCTACCGCAGCAAGCCGTTGTCATGTCCTTTCATAATTTGATTTGCTAGTAATCACTTCGACTAAGGAATTATTTATTGTCATATTAAATAGGTTCATCGTTTAAATAGTTCATAAGTAATGGTTGAAAACTCTACATAGATTATACCTGAGTGCAGGCATCTCTAATTTCTCTAATCTAATTTTAACATATCCAGCAGTGAGCACTAAAGTATCAATAGACCAAAATGTCATTTCCAGGTCTTTAATACATCGGTAAGTACTTCAAGCCGTTAGTTGCGAGCCTAAGCTGATTCCGGTCGTGTCGGTCTCAGTCTCACCAGATTCAGCAGATACCGTATCTTCAACCCACTTTACTGGGTAATTTAGTATCACTTGGTTAGAATGGTTTTATAGAATAGTTACACTAGACGACTGACTGTCAGTAAACAACGTGTGACCGATTTCCGAGGCACGGGAGTGTAAATATCGCCTACGACTTCGAGCTCTACAGAGTATTTTTTTACAGTAAAACCCGGTAAGTATTTTTGGCCCAATCCAGGATCCGAACCAGAGACCTCGCGGACCATAAAGACAATCCTCGATATACTGACATCAAGATCGGGAAGGATTGGTAAGACTGGTTGATAGAATTGTTATAAATTAACAAGTGTCTATGTAAATCACGTATGAGATAGAAAGAAAGAAAGAAAATACTTTATTTTTGAAGACACAACAAAGTAAAATTGAATTAACAAAAATCCGATCGAAAATAGTTCACCTGGTTTTCAGTAGGGGTCTGAACTAAAACTAAAATTAAAATAAAGTCTAAAAAAATAATCATCGAAGCCATTTGTCAATATAGGGTAAGGACGAAAATTTTAGATGAAAATAGGAGAGTTATTGCGTGCCAACCCTGTCGTGTGATGAGCGGAGCGTGAGTCTCGGTCCAGCGAGTCGCTTTACGCTTTCTCTAGAGCCGACCATTCCTCGCTGTCACGACACACACGAGCATACGATGTCACGTGTCGACTCTGTTTAATATACTCTGTTAAATATATTGTGTAGTGTAGGTACCATGTTAGTGCATCTCTAGTAAGCCTTCGGGACTTACATAGGCTACATACCTAACAATCAGAGAGATCAGACATAGGCAAAGACGCAATCAGAAATTTTTCAAAACTCTTTGATCGTTTTAAGCTATTTTCAGCCAACATTAATGATGAAGTAAGGCATAGTCAAAATTTATACTAACAAGTAGATATGTTGAAGTAAAGGGTTACTAATTGATATATCAATAAATCTTCACGTAAAGGAACTTTTATAAAATTATATCTATTACTCTTTCATGATTTTAAACAGCAATATAAAGTATAACAATAACAGACAGGTATTTAAAAATGTAGCAGTTTATCAAAAAGCTCCAGAAGTGAACATAAAAGATGTAATCGTTACCTTTCTTCTAATTTATCGGGCCACACGCATTCTGAAACAAAATAAATTAAAATTAGTGACCAAAATAATCAGGACAAAATAATAGAAAAATAATTACAAAAAAAACACATAGAAGAAGAATCGTTAAGACCAACACGCTAACTCACCAAAGGTGCCTACCCCTATTTCTAGCTACATAGGTACCTAACAAGGTTCATGAAAACTCCAGCACATTACTGTAAATACATCACACGCCTGAACACGATAATTATTACCTCTGCCTTATTCGATGATCGCGTGTGCCAACAAGTCAACAGACGAGACTTACCCTATTATAATCCACTATAAGCTGACCCGCATTTTGTACTAATCTACAGCTAATTACGGGTCATATTACAATGAATTTATAACACTAACCCTGTAATACAACTTTAAACACTATGACTATTCATGATAAAGTTTAGAATGCTTTGTTATTGTGTGAAAGGCTTTGACAGACAAAGGGTGGTCATCAAAGGTGATCGACCCATTTACACGATCGGCGGTCATCGGCATTGTATTGTGGTCAATTAATAAATTATTTCTTTATGCGGTGATTCAAAGCGGACATTGGACAACATTTTACATGAAAAGATTATCTATCGCACGCTATTATGTTCAGCTGTAGGAATATAATGATAGGAATTCACAATGTCTAATTTCTAAAATTGCAAACACGAATATTGTTTCTATAATTACAACCTTTTAAAAAGATGATCAAAGCCCACGTTACCTCCCCATTGGATAAATATCCGTGGGAATAATTTGCAACTTGCACTTTTACATGAAACAAACTTACCTACTCTAACAACTAACAGGTATTTATAGATCAAAGTACCAGGCTCTCAGAAACGGCAAGAGGTTGCGCAACTCAACCAACCAGACGGGCTAGTTAGGCAACCGGGCTGCAATTAGGAGTAAACCACCAAAGTTTACTTAAGGCAATAGCCCGAGTCCCTATTAAAGCTATTGTTGTATCAAATAACATGGTTATGATGCAACAAAATAAGATGGAAACCATATGGAAAAAGAAAATTATAACAATTCTATAGTTAAGTCCCAATAGAACAGCACACATCTTTATCTCGTAGTCGCTATCGTGAGAAGAGTAATGGAACTGAAATGGAATTGGGCAGAGGACACGTAACCAGGCATGAGGACGGTAGGTGGAGTCGAGCCGTTAACGAATGGTTGCCAAGCAAGACTTGGGCGACGAAATCAAAGACCGGATAGTGAATACATAGGATGAGATGGACAGATGATTAAAACAGATGGCAGAAATAGGATGGAGGCGACTGGCAAGAGACAGACGAGAGTGACATAAAGAAAGGAAGGCCTATGCCCAGTCGTGGGTTATACAGGGGCTGAAAATGATGATGATCTCTATAAAGTCATTTCTTCGAACACCATTGGGTATTGACCTTCCTCCGAATTATCCATTCGCCTACTAGATCAATCTTTTGTAACTAATTATAAAGCACCGGGCGTAATTAAATTGTAAAAAAATCTTTTTCTGTTTTGTTAAACAAACTTAATGTTTTATTTTCACGTGTCGTAAAATCCAATTGCTGGTAGGTAAGTATATTTTTTATCTAAATAAAACGTTTTCGACATCGCCAGACTGAACTCTGCGGGAATTCTAAATTGCACCGGTTAAAATCCATTACGAAAGCTTAAGAGGAAAATATCTAAATTTAATTATTTAGGTACTACTAAAAAGATTTTAAAAGTCTGTAGAAGGATTTTTTTTAATTAAATTATGAAATTAATAATATTTCGGTGATTTTATTTTATTCTTAGCGGATCTTAGATAGAATACTAAATCCAGTGTCAAAGGAATTTAGCTTACACTATTGGATACGATTGCCGAATAATGAAGATAACGTAAGTTCATCTAGTACCATCTCCGGCCGTTTTCCGTTTGTTGCAAAACTTTGCGAATGGCGTCTTCGTGCGCAATCGACTCAAGACTTCACGTTCACTGACGCTCCTAAAGGTTCGTTTACATTGAGTAAGTTACTATCTTCAAATTTTAGATAGTCAGTACAAGGCGTCCGCGTCAGAGGCTAGGAACCATTGGAACGTTTTAAAACTGGAATAGTAAGCCTGATTTATATTGGGGACTAGACAAACTCATACAGAAGCAGCGCTTTAGCGTTCAATTGAGACGAAGGCAGCATAGGGTCAGCACTATTTGCATACATTGGTTATGACTGTTTTCTTTCTCATTAGAAAAGTAGACCTAAGAGTGCAAAAAGGGATGTTATAGAAATCAATATTGTTTATTTTGATTATATGTATATCCAAAGAGTGTTTGTTACTTTCGAAAACATTATCATCATAAACCTATCTTCGCCCACTGCTGGACATAGGCCTCTCCTATGGCACGCCACTGAGCTCGATCTTCAGCTCTTCGTCTCCAACCACTGCCAGCCACTTTGCGGATGTCGTCGCTTCATCTACCCCCGGTCGAAATAATGTAGTAAGTATAATTACAATGGCAAATCTATTACTTGTAAAATACTTTTTTATCTCAAAAAACAAAATATTTCCTTGACAGTGTTGAAATGTCTATTTTTTAAGCTACATGAATTTTTAACCTCTAAAAATTATCGAACTTGATTATGAATGTACCAGCACTGCAGAAGAGAACGGAAGCTTGCTTGTACCCCGGAATCAAGGAAGGTCACCGACTTCGTGTCTTACTCGCGACGTTATGGCGTATGACTTGTTAAAACACAATTACATGACGTCATTTTCATTTATCAAAAAGTAGAGTATGTAAGATATATTTTTAGACAGCAATGTTTACTAAAGCGCTTATTACACCACGCGATATTCAGTCTGGGTTATTCGGACCACTTATCTATACTTATAATAAATCTGTAGAGAGGTCAATTCTGTACATCAAATATATTTTCAAAATAACTATCAGGGGGTGATTAGTGATCGATACTGATGCCAAAAATGCAATCAGTAAAATTTTTGTCTGTCTGTCTGTCTGTCTGTCTGTCTGTCTGTCTGTCTGTCTGTATGTTCCTTATAGAAACGAAAACTACTCGACGGATTTTAACGAAACTTGGTACAATTATTCTTCATACTCCTGGGCAGGTTATAGTATACTTTTCATCACGCTACAATCAATAGGAGCAGAGCAGTGAAGGGAAATGTTGGGAAAACGGTATTTTTTAAGCTTCCGTCGCGTATGCAGCCTTAATGGTTAAAGCTACATAGAAATCATGTATGACGGAAATGTTCTACATAAAATTATCTAAAAAATATCCCACAACAGCATATGTCTATCTTTTATGGTTGACTCACAATAACACGTGTAACTCCCGATAGCTTAGCAGTTCGGAGATTTCTGATTATATTTGTTTACTCTTACGTTTATTATACTCTCACTCATCCCTAATTAAAAAAAGTTTACATTATTACCTATTCAATAAAAAAAGAATCATAGAAATAGGTATAGAAACACCAAACTTATACATGAAATACGATAATAAGCCATCGCGCCGTCGCGCGTGAATACTGAATCATGCTATAAGGATTATTTTTGTGTAACGTGATATATTATATTTCCCTACTAAAATACGAAAGTTAATCTGTCTGTTACATCAAAACCACTGAACAGTGAGGAAGGACATATGCTACTTTTTTACGAAAAACGACGGAAACGCGGACGAAGTCGCTGGCAAAAGCTAGTACTGTAATAAGAAGACAGTTAGACAGTAAAAGTGCGTTCGGCCGCGCTAACTGACTTAGGTACGATATTCAGCATGGTATAATAGCGAGCTTCTCTAGTTAGTCAGTAAGACAGTTTAGTTAGTAGAGATCGAATATCGCGTTGTCTAAATAAACTATTTAGAGTATTTATCACAATGAAGTTTAGATAACATCGCCGCACTTACACATTTGAGCTAATTATTATTATCAAAGGGGAGTATTGTAACTCATTTATAATATCAAAGGTCAGAAAAATTGTTTAGATAAACTAAGTATCTCTATCTAATGGGCATTATGTTGAAGATAATACAGTGTATTTGATATGACTTGAAATGTTTACCATAAACAGTTTAATTGAGGAGGAAAATGTCTTAAATGTTATGGTAGGTCAAGAACGATAGCGTCATATCACCTTCACAGAGATATAATTTAAAGTTCAGTTTATATATGTTGATATGCAAGGCATTAATTTAACACAAAGGAGGTAAACGTCGCGTATAAATTGCCTTTTGAACTTGAGATACTGGCCATACTGTGTTACTGACTATTTTTTATATCAAACAAGCTGATCCGACAATCATTGTTCGATCAAATCAAATGCATACAAAAATACGATGACACATTTACTTTTTTTTTCGACTTTTTACGCGTATTTTCGCAAAAATTCAATTATTCCGAACCAAACACACACAACAACAAATCAAACAGTTTATCAACACTTTTTTTCTTGTCTTAGATATCTCAATCCCAAAGGTAACTGTCTAAATACAAATCGGAGACAAAATATCAGAGAACCGGTTGTGTCAAATATGATCGGAACAACGTAGTTTGTGAGTCAGTCTGTCATATGCAGTGACCCATATAAGGCCGGCCCAGATTCTGTATGTTCCGGCAGCGCACGGCGCAGCGATTTACAAAAACATAACTTCACACTTTATTGCGTTTTGTTTTGGTGCATGGGTACATACAGCTTCAATCCATAACAATATTATAAATGCGAAAGTAACTCTGTCTGTCTGTTTGTTACGCTTTCATGGCTAAACCGCTGAACCGATTTAGATGCAACTTGGTATGGGGTAAGCTTGGATTCTAAGAAAGGACATACTTTTTGCCGCAATAAGCGACACCCACGCGAGCGGTGCCGCGAGCAACAGCTAGTATTAAAATTATATAATATAATTTTAATATAAAAAATATAATAAAAACATCTTATATGTTTTCATTATCTATTTATATTAACATATTAAAACAAAACTAATATTCAAACATCGTTATTAACAGTTGGGTTTCTTGAGGCAAATCGTCAAATAGATGTACAATATATCTAGGCTATGAATGACGTCAATCATTATTTAAAATTACAAAACAAATAAAATATAATATTAAATAAAATATCGTCCAATTAGATTATTCTTTATTGACATCTAATTAATCAATTTGAAAAGTATTTTATATTATCGTAAAATGTTATCACATCTTTAAACCAAGATACAATCAAACTAACAAAACATACATTGTTATCTAAAATCACATATTTAATCTTTCTTTCATGTTAAGTATCACTAAGTATCAATAAAGATACTTTTCTTTTGTTTTGCCGAAATATGTAGAGCAATTACTGAAAGGTCAGGTCAAGGGTATTTTAACACGAAAAATGAGTACGTAATTTAATGAAGAAATGTAGTAACTTTATCAATCCTATGTTTATAAATAAATAATTTCGGCTTGTTAATGAATACTAGTCAAAAGCCTCTTCTCTGAAGAGAAATCATATTAAAGATTAAGCCGCGCTCGCCGCTGATGGTTCTTGGATGGGTGAACATATCTGAACATACCGACAACCCTCTGTGCCCCGTAAAGAACATTTAGCCGTAGGTCCCGACTGTCATACGTTGATCTTTGACAGTCGTAAAGTCATTACAATTCTGACCACCAGTCTGACTACGTGTTACCCAGTACAATGGGCTGTGGTAGTCAGATAGGCAGTCGCTCTGTGTAAAATACGGTATTCAGCTGAATTTGATTGGTCTGGAAGCCGACCCCAAAATAGCTTGGGAAAAGGCAGAAGAATAAGCTTGCACACTTGCATTTTTGAAGATTTTGGAATTATACTTTCCGTTGCCCTTTCTCATTGGTTTCTTAAAATGAAAGAGAAACTACATAAAACTTAAAAATACATTCTTTTAAAAAATATTAAATCATAACGTGATAATCGTTGTTCCTTTTATGTCAGCAGGTCAAGTTTATGTTAATTCTCTTAATAAATATAACCTTGTGGTTAGTTAAGGCATATCAGTAGTTGAAATCAATAGGTATCTATGAGATAATATTGTTATGGGTCCCAAGAAGTTGTGAGTTCGGTACTTACATGTGCTTTTTGATAGGACGCCTAATATTTAAATAAATAATAATAACTAAATGTAGACAACATCACATACATTGCTCTGAACCCAAAGTAAGTAGCTAAAGCACTTGTGTTATGGAATTCAGAGACAACGAAGGTACCACAAACACCCAGACCCGAGACAATGTAGAAAAGGCGTTTTCTACATTGACCCGTCTGGGGGTCGAATCCGGAACCTCAGAGCTGACGACTCACCGGAAAATCCCCTAAGAGATTCTGCCTGCCCGGGAGTACAGTTGCAAGACACTGCAATGTCAACCATCATGGACCAACACAACGTCTTAAACACTAATTTATTGAGAAGCTCGCCATTAAACAGTATATCACATTTATTATTGCATCGTAAAAGTTGTTCACCTTATTGTACTGATAATGTATTGTACAACTGTTTAGTATCATTGAATGTATAATTCAAACTCAGCTGCTTACCTCGGTGTGAGAGAGATCTTTTGCTATTAGAGTCCGGTTGATTTGTATTATGGCTAAGGTCAAACTTCATAATTTCAAGTTTTAGGCTGTGTGTGTGATCGAAATTGAATTGCAGGGGTAACCCTGCATTAAATTTCTTTCAAAATTAGGTTTTTATTACCCTTATCATTAAATAAGGTATTGACTATCGTGAGACAAAAATAGTACCTAGTGTTTTATGACTTTTATTCGCGCCGCGTCTGTCTGCCTGTCTGATCGCGATACACTCAAAACTACCGAACGGATTTTCAAATGGTTTTCATAAATGGATAGAGTGGTTCAAGCTTTGTGTGTATAATTAATTAACTACACGTGCAAAACCGGGGCAGGTGTGCGCTGTGGTGTGTGTGTGCTGTAGGTCCATCCAATATTCTATTGTCAACCTTAACACTACGATACTCACGTATCAGATATTTTAATATCATTATTTAAAATAATGCACATGCATTATCTTTACACTTGAAGATTTCTGATAACCGATTACATATTCATAAGAACATAAAAACATTGAGTGCACACGAGCCGCGTCAAATGTGCACACAGTTCCTTGTAAGATAACAGCCTTGAATTTTTTGCGCTCCAACATAATTATAAAAGTCATCAGTCGATATGTCTAGTGCCATATGTTAGGAAATATCTAGCAATTTTTCTACATTGCCTCATTTATTTACTTGCATCAGAAAACTTGGATATTTAGAATTTATAATGATGCTTTAAACAAAAGTAAATTTTATATCCATTCAAAGAGGTCAGTCGATTTAAGATTTTTGCTACAACAATCTCAATCTATATCAAAATTAAATTTGCATCTTTAAAATAAATAAACCGTTTGTACTGGAAAACATACTCGAAAATAAAGTTAAAATGTTTATAAAAAGCATAATAAACATGTTGTAACAGATGTTTTTTACCATCATAATTGCAAGTATCAAATTTTAACTCTTAGGTTTACCCATTTTTGAACAGATAAATAATATTGCCCTGTATATCGATAACTTATTATGTTATGATATCGAAAAAAAAAACTAAGTTTTTGAATCGCGATAATGTTTATCTCATGATCAGATTAATTTACATTAAGAAGGTATTATATGTTTACACTGTTTTCCTAATCACATTTTATTTTGATACGCGCGGATAGTCTAGTGGTATAGGGATCAACAGTTCGGTTCCCGCACGCTACAAACACATCTTGTTTGATACACAAATGTTTGACTGATAGTCACTTCCTATTCCATTTTAAATTAAAAAACGATTCGTTTATCTTACGGACCGTTGAATTTCCTTCGTTTTGGCAAAAATCTGAATCATCTATATGTTGTTTTCGGAATGTTTGTGAAATCCCTCCTGACTCAGCGATTAAATTCACAAGAGTAATAATTAAAACTTAATTAAAGTTAAAAATAAAAATAAGAACACGAAAAAATAACTTCAAACGGTTTCGAAAAATCAAGTCTCAATGTTCAGTTTGGATGAACTTAGAAATCAAACAGATACTATCCACTAAATACATATAAAAGTCCATCTATCCACTAAATATAAATAAATTAAAAAAATGAAAATCTAGTAAGAATTCTCGTAGATCCTCTGTAACGTTTACGACTGCATCCGTATGGATGTAATAACGATTAAAACGTATAATTCCATGCCTTGCGTAGAATCAATCAAACATTTTCACTTAGTGTGTGTATTTTATCGTTTTGATAATGAATATATATTTTTTAGTGTATTTTCTTCAAATACTACAAAAGAAATTAAGTACCTACTCTTTTTTGTATTACTATTGTGGATTTCTAAAGAAAAACAAAAAACTGCTGAAACAATATTGGCGTTATAGAACGATATCTATCTGAAATTCATATTCGTTCAAGTTCTGTTTACTAAACTCATTTTGTATAAACACATTTTAGAATTTATAAACATAGTTTAACAAAAAAGTGTTTGATATATGCATCAAGAAACTTATTATGACCATATAAACGGACTGAATAGTGAATTGGTAACCGATTCGGGCGCGCGGTTTTCATACAAGAAAACGCATCTTAGCGTGCAAGCAGAGAAATCACCTGAGTTATGCATATTTATAGTCCATGGCTTTCTCCCTCTAGTATTTGATTTGTTCAACAATATAATGTAATACCGCTGTATTTCAGCTGATAATATCAATCAATTGATTAGTTTAATTGGATTTTTACATATTGATAAAAATTACATCAGTTTTATTTTGTCTGTTTCCTCATAGTGTTTAGGAAAACTTTCCAGGAAAAATGATTGCTTAGTTTACTTATCTTTATTTATACTAGCGGCCCGCCCCAGCTTTGCACTGGTGGACAGTTATTTTGCAAAATATTCTATAGCCTGTGTTAATCTGAAATAATGTAGCACTCAAATTTTAAAAGAATTTCTGAAATCGACCTATTAGTTTTTGTGTTCATTCGTTACATACACACATACAAATCTTTCCTCTTTATGATATTAGAATAGATTTATTTTTAAGGAATAATAGAATATTCACTCATTAGAACCAAAACCCTGCTTTGAACTATACTACTAATTAAGAGTACCTTAATCAAAAAACGTTGTATAAACTTGATCATAGACACGAATTTTCGAGACAATAAGCTTCGTAGTTATGATTAACGGCAAAAAATAACGCAATGCAACCTTGGAAGGCGCTCTCTGTAACTGACCGTGAAATTAAACCGCCGCCAAAATTATATATTACTTATTTGTCATTGTTACTTAGGACACTTCTTTAAAGACTATTGTCATCTGTTTCATGTTGATATTGCTGTTCAATAGTTATTGCACATAGTCATTTCAACACTGATGAAATTACTATATTTGTAATCAAGTAATATAAAAGTCTCAACGAATTTACTTCCTTTTCTTTCTCTGCGAAAAATCAAATATTGTATTGCAGGCCAGTATAAATTGCTCGCCGTAGTCGTGCTGAGAATGCGCTAACTATCCTACGACTCCGGCCTAGGCAGAAGAAGGAGATCGGGGTGCTTTTAGTCGATGAGAGTCTGACCAATATCACGCAATGCCCTCAGCGTGGGTTAAAAGCATTGGCAATACACCCCGAAAAAAAAAACAAAAAAGGCCAGTATGAATAAAATTTTGTGGTCGACATTTGCTTCATGTAAAAAAAAAAAATTAAGTCTTTGCTATCGAAGTAAGTATATACCTATTTAGATATCTACTGAAATGTATCTGGTCTTAAATACCAGTTTTCATTTGTTATGTTGTTAATGGAACAATGATATTGTTATAAGTACGTGATTGGTGTTACGTAACAAGCAATAAATGGTAGCCTTATTACGTGGAGCATGAGAACTGTAGTATCAAAAGATATTGTTATTTACTTATAATAAAGCGACATCATTAAGTAAAACCTTGTTTATGTAGGTCCCTAGAGTTTATTCCAATTATATTTAAATTGAAAGAGGTCAGCATAGAAGAAATAAATATTGATTGATTTACTGGTTAAACATAACTTACGAGACCAAAGCGGTGTGTTACACGAAGGTAACAGACGCACACAACACATTAGTACGTATCTACAAGACTTTCTCGAAAAATTCTAAATGTCCCAAATTATAATATATTTTATTCGTTATAATTTAACAAAGAAAAAAATTTCGTAACCCCAAACGTTGTTCACTTGACGTTGCAATTAGGTACGTCCTTCATTCATCCCAATCTTAAGAAAAAATTAAGATACTTGTTTGCCAAACCTCTAAAGTCTAAATGGAAGAACCACTTGCCAGTAACCTAAAAAACATAGCTCTGTTAATTATCTCATTTTTTTAAATCGTCTATTATTAAATACCATCAAAGCGTCACTTATAACACGACCACACCACACAAGGTTACAGCATAGCATTAGAAAATAGTAATGATCGTTACAATCCATATAATGAGCTTTTCCAATGATGTAGTGCACTTGTAATGATGTTGTCGGATAATATAGAGATAGTGAAAACGTCATTAGGCTTGCACTGTCAGCTTTTCACTTTCAATGGCTTTATTACGTGCTTTTTGAGTTCACTCTCATGGGATCTGTCCCATAGAAAAAAGTACCTGTTGATAAAATTCCAATTTGTTATCCATCGACGTCATCATTCTTCAAACTCTAAGTATTTTTTCGAGTCCTATTCTTCTAGCATTACATCTAGGGCTTTTTGGAATGCCCAAAGAGTCCGTACACTTGTAATTTGGAAGAAACTGAACTAGACCCTTAGTATAAAGTTCCATTTAAGATCATTGTTTCTAGGCAGTAAGAGATTGTTGGAATGCCCAAAGTATCCTGCACTTTGGAAGATTTAAACCTCCCCGATTTCGCGGCAGTTAAAGTAACCAGCTACTCAAATTTTGATAGGAGTACCATCGACTCGAGCAACGTTGAATCGACTCGTACGGTTGTAACACCGTACAAACGCTAGAAGGCCTAAAATCCAGGTGATTACAAGACGAGGCGAGCACGTCTAAACCACACAATACTGAATGAATTTGACACAAAGGTCAGTCGTTGATCGCCGATGCGTGTGCGCATAGCCGCTCGGTATTTATAGAATAGTATTGTAGGGTCTAAATGGTCGATTACCATATGGATATGACTATACTGGTTTCAATCTTTGTCAGACTCGGATATAAAATTGTTGGTATTTAGTTTGTGACTGGAAGATTTTTTGTCGAAGTTTAGGATCTCAAGAATAGATAACCACTATGATGATTGTTACTTTTTTCATCATTTAATTTGCACAAGCTTTCCATATTGCTTTGCACGCAGTGGGATCAAATTCTGATGAGTACCAACATGGCTATTTTTCTTTTATTTTTCCAATTATGTTCCAGTTTTTTATTCGTTTTTAATTAATCTGACACTTACCTACAGGAGTACTACCAAATATTAGATCATGGAGACCTAACCGTAACAACAATTGATTACTGCACACGCTGGAGTTAATGAGATAATCTTAACAGATACTAATTATCCTTTCTTTGTGAAGACAATCGTTTAATATCAACGTCACGAGAACATTCATTTATTTTATGGACTATTTGATTCTGAACTTTAAGCTTATTGACTATAGTTTATAATGGTGTAAAGTGTTAATGTACATATGATGTTTTGGGTCTCGAGTGGGTAAGCAAAAAGTGTAGTTCCCAGAGCCATTGTAAAGTATATCAAGGCGTTTAGTGGACCGATTACAAGTATAAAAATAATGTCCGCCAATGACAAATTTAGCAACACATAATTGAGTCTTTTGTAAAAAGTTTTTATGTAGAGCGAACCTTGCGACTGAGATCGAAATCTTCGTTCGAGAAGTTTTTATAACGTTGACGTTTAGCGATAATTTACGTATGAGTTTAATATGTGTTTATTTTCTTTTATGTTTGTGGCCGTGTGTATTATTTGAGCAAATGATGGATATTATGCCAAAAACTGAATAGGTGATAATTCTTACGTAAATAATAAAATGACGCAGCTTTAGGTAGGTAAGTATATGCGCAGAGAATTAAGTGATATTTGCGTAAGAAAGGACCTGGTACTGTGATGCGGTTGAAAGGTGAGCATATTATCGAAAATAGGGCAGGGGTCAAGTAAACTCTAGAGTCTTATTAACCAAAGATAAATTAGATTACATTTTATTATTTGGAACAAAATAATTACAATGGAATTGACTATAAAAATTGTGTTTATTTTATTATATTACATTTTTATTTGTTCATTAGTGTATTTCTGTAACCAAGATTATTAAGATATAGAGGTAGACTTGGATACCCAATTTAAAAGCCGGCGTCACATCTCCAAGAAATCTGGAGTTGCAGTGTACCATTACGTGTAACGCCATTACCATTTTATCGGCTATCCCATAAACAAAGATACATAAAGAGATTATAATTTCTAAAATTTTTAACCGATTGCCGCTCTAAAAAATACAATCCTTGTGCCGCGAGGGGTTTTATAAACATTTAAATCACATTCACAAAGAACACCCAGACTTGGAACCAGCATTTGTGGATCACACAAATGTTTGTGCCATATGAGGATCGAATCCCACAACGAATTGGCGTGGTGACCTATACCACTCGGCTATCCGTGCAGTCAAATACTTGGGAGGCACAGAAACACTAGTAGGTACAGTGCAACGAATCACCGCCCATTTTCCCACTTGAAACCCCTACGAAAGTAAAGCTACATATTATTTGTTCCATAGAGTTCATAATACAGGGTTAGTGAGCATGTGCATGTTTATACTACTTATAGTTAACCCATAACCTATGCACGTAACATGAACCCAACAACTTTTACTTCCGTCCCCGCGATTCAAACTGAATAGTAACTTTAATTACGCTAAATGGTCTGGGAATAGAGGCTAGTTGTAATTACTTAAGATATTCTTGAGTTAATTAAGAAGAAAATATTTTCTGATGACTGTGTATGATGATTTTATTGACATCAAGCTCAAAAACAAGTGCTTGTGAAATTTCCTTCGTGGGTGTAAAATCAGTGATTCTTCATAATTGCTTTATGTCACAACGTCACAGGTATGCGGAACAATTCGAAATAAATATAGCTCAATAAATCACCAGATCTCCAAAAAGTAAAAGTGTATCCTTAAAATTAATGATGTCATTTCCTTAATGTATTTGAAAAGGTGCAATAAAAATTACGTGAACGATTACTTTTACTCAATATCGTAAAACCAAAGACATCATTCTTATTTTTAACTTTTATTGGTTTTTTATATAATGAAATCGAAATCATCATACAAATACGTAGTTTTTATGTTATATAGCGTTTTTTATATACCACCAATCAAAGGAGTAACGTCTGAATGCATAACTTATGTTATTCATTGTTGTTTTCTTCTCTAATAGAATTCGAAATTCCACATAATGATAATTTGTACGACGCGTTTATGATATGTTACCCCCGTCACTCACATGCGCGCAAACATTCGAACAAGGTTCGCGCGCTCTGATGTCTGTTAAAAAACCGACACAGCTTGGAAATGAAATAATTTGCAAATGTCATACACTTGTGGGTGTGGGCTTGTGTATTCGTGCGAATGTGAGTGACCGGAATTAAGCTCATAAGGGAAGCTACACAGAATGGTAGTGTTTTTTTTTGTACATCTGTAAATTGACGCCGACACGGCGGCGCTTACTCTGTTTATTTTGGTTCTGGCAAAAACTAAGCAGTAATGAACAAACTACAAAAATAACGAGTATCCGTTAAAAAAGTACTTACTGGTAAGTCAAGTTAACCATTAAAAACCACATATCCATGATTGACATCGCCCATGTCTCGTGGGTGGTGGGCGTCAGCTCTGACCGGTTCCAATCCCGGCCGGTGACCGACTGAACTTAAAACATACTGACTGACATGATTCATGTACAAGGATGTACAATAACATAACTGTGCTTATATGTACCACTGTTGTTCTTAACTGTACGAGATCTGTTTGTAATGCTAATCTGACTGTTGCATATTTATGCGAGCAATTTTTGGACAGTCACACTCGATCAAATTTCGTCTTAACATTGCATGCAATACGGACAAAGAAAATCATTTTATTCTGAGCATTTATTTTATAAGATTTAACTGTCAAAGACGTAGATTTAAAAATAATAATTCCTCATTCTTAAGAGTGACGTTTGATATAAGAGACTATTCAGTTTTTTTTTTAAATTATACTTTGTTTTTTTTTTTTATGTAAATATCTTTAGCAATACCGTAGCACAAGCATATTCTTAAATATTCTTGTGACTAACATTTATTTTTCATGAAAAATTTCAAAAATAAAGACTTTATTTGGCTCAGTTTTTAATAGAGCTGAAATAAATCATTATGTACCTACTTAATTTTATTATATTTTAGGCCTATTATTAATATGTAATCCCTTCTACTTAGGGATCAACGCGATTATCGTACCTTTTTCTTAAAAAGTGAGATTTCTTCCTTAAGTTTATGCTCTCCTTTATTTATATTAGAAATTAAAAACAATAAATTATAAAAAAGTGGCTAAACAAATTAAAAAATATTACAAGGTAAAAAAATCTAGTAAAAATAAGTCGTCACTGTTTAAGATTCGTTTGTTCGGTGTATTTAGCGGAACAGTCTTCAAAGCCTCAGCTCTGACCGACATTACGAAAGGTGTTAAAAGTAAGAGATATACCTATGATAAAGTTTCAAGGTAAAACAAAACGCCAAGGTCCTATGCATATGCTTGTTTGACTAAACATCTTACGAGCCACGGTAAGTTTTTTTTTTTTAATATGTTACTAACAAATTTATAATAATCAGCCAAACTCGGACACATAAATCTTCGAGATTAGCTATTAACAATGAATCATTGAATCATAGTAAAAAAAGAAATAAATATAAGAATATTTAAAAATTACCAGGATAAAACGATAAATATAATTCATAATTGAAGTTAAATCACACTGTTTTTTAGACCGTTTCAAATATGAATGAGTTATCAAAGTTTGTTTTCCTCACAGCCCAATCTCACGATATCTCAATAGGGATGAGCGATGGTACAGAAATCGCCAAAATAACCTTACGTAATAAATACGCCACCTTATAATAATATATTTATTTACGTACGTAGCATAAATTCTTTACTTAGAGCTCCGAAAAATAATTTTAGTTTTCTACAATAGGTATGTTAATGCAGAAAACAAATCATATTCAGTCAGCTCTTCGATCCAACTAACTACATAACTGTAAAAACATAACTACCTATTTGTTTTGCAACAATAACTAATAAACTATTATTACTATACAGTTTTAGTATCTATTTCACGCTTAATAAGAATTGAATCAAATGAATGCACTTGGTTGCGCGTAATCTACATCGTCCAACAAAAAAGGTCCTCATTGTTGCTCCACCTTCAAGCTTGAGTCGAGATGTATTTCTTACAAGGAGGGTACGGTTCATCAAATACAAAAAAAAACAACCTTTCATCATCTCCCAATTAATTGGGTAAACGATTCACATGATTGAATCGACATTGAGCAGCAAGTGAATAGTGTTTATGGTTGCATACCCGAAGAGTGCCAACGGGGCCCTACTAAATATCCGCTGTCCGTCCGTCTATCAGCGGACTGCACCTATCTCATGAACAAGGAATGTCAAATCAAAAGGTAGAAAGTTAAAATTTTCAAAAAATGAGTATTTTTGTTGCTGCCATAACATTAAATAATAAAAAGTACATTAATTATCTTATACGATGATACGAAACCCTTGGTGTGCAAGTCAAAATCACCCTTGACCGGTTTTTAATAATTATATTTTGTTGTTCATGTAAGGAGAAACGCCTCGTGATCTGCTATAAACTTTTTACGTAAAATGTAATCATAATACAGCGGATTATGCTAGAATTCTTGAATAAACTCGTAGTTTTATTTTTACATCTGTACTAAAGTTGTTAATACGGACTAAAATTTATAAAAATACAGTAAAATAAGAGACAAAATTAAATAAATTTGAGAACATACTTTACCCATAGGACCACTAGCCCCTATAATACTGAAAATACGGGTCTGCAGCGCCAGTTTTTGATAAAACTGGCGCTGCAGACAAAGCTTAAGACTCTTAAAACACACCTTTTATTCTCCTCTTTGTCTTCTCCATTTCATAAACGACCTTCGAGGTTAACGAGCCAATAAGATAACAAATAGACAATAACACTGTTTTATTTTTACGATTCTCGCTCCATTGACTCAAATCGCAACAATAAATTAATTGTTATAGTTATTTAATTAATATTGACTAATTTATTTTCGTTTATTGTGAAAATGTATTCGCTTGCTCAATCTGTAGTTGCTGACACTTCGTTAGTGTACATTTCGTGTACAATAGCGATCAACTGGAAGACATTAAGGTACATGTGCAACTTGGTTTTTTAGTTTGCTGCCAATCCTATTCTTTTCAAATATTTTGATATATATATATAATGGTTGCAATCCCAAATATAAACTCATAGTAGAAAGAAAATCAACAAACAACGAAGGCCATCCTTTGAGCAAAACAACAACTTGAAAAAAACTCGAGGGTGTATAACAACTGCTTCATCATCAGCCTATGTTCGTCTTTTTCTCTTCTATGGCACGCCACTGAGCTCGATCTTCAGCTTTTCGTCTTCAACCACTGCCAGCCACTTTGCGGATGTCGTCGCTCCATCTAGCCCCCGGTCGTCCTACACTACGTTTGCCGACGTAAACAACTTCTTAACTATTCTAAATTCGCGTCTTTAAATTAAAAATCTGTTAAGCAGTTGCTAAACACCCTCGTGACCTTTATAAATATTGCCACAAGTGTTTTTGTCCTCTCATCTTCTCTGTTATTTCTGTTTTTTACAATGTTCCCACCCCTTAGAAACAAGATGCCGTACGCCTTCATCTACCGTATCGCCATATACCGCTAGTCCATCCAATTCACCAGATTTTATGATTCTTACGTAATGGGGGCTGGTTTATTACCAATAAATTACTTCACGATATCATATTATTCCGCCTAAAAATCATTTCCTCGTTATGTAACTCCATTAATACCATAAGGTAGCCCAGAACGTACCTTTATACGACGTGATAGACATTTGTATGTGTAATTAATTCAGTTTCGCTGTAGCCAGACCATTATATGCTCGTTTCAAGTACATTTTCAAACACAAAGATCCATTGTAGTTTTTATGGAGCTGTATTATACGTATGTAAGATTAAATGGACCACGTTTGGTAGTCATATTACTTTTAAGGTTTTTACTAAGACTGGTGAACAGAGAATTCTGAATTTAGTGGTTGGAGATGAAAGGGATACAGAAAAAAAAGTGGTGATGTATGCCGCACGCATAGCCGAGTGATATAGGTCACCACCCTAACTACCACTGTAAGCGACGTGCCGCGGGTTCGATCCCGTGATGTTCTTTGTGCATGTGATTTGAATGTTTGTGAAACTCTCGCGCCACAAAGATTAATTTAAAAAAAAACTGTAATAAGCAAAATTGGTGATAATATTGATATGCGAGGAACACCTCAGCTAAATAAGTTTTTATAAGAATCGTTATTCATACGTTATCCTGCACCTACAACGAACTTTTAGAAGAAATTCATCGAATATATCCCTTAAGATTTTCTTAGGAACCCACTAATGTGATTTATTGATTTATCCTCTTATCGTTTTCTAAAAAGTATTAGCCAAAACCAGCAGTTTGTATTGCCAGTACCTATTTCATCTTATTCCTATTTTCATTTTTAACTTTTTTAAACAAAAAGAAAAATAATCTTCATCCTCAAATATTTCCATTCAATCATTATGTTTTTACTACATAATTGCTTACCCACACAGTTCTATAATTTTCGGCTATAACATCTGAAATTGATTTCAATGCTATTGGCAACACTGAGCAGATTTTTTATGAAGAACCAAGGCATCTTTCGACATGATTTTATAATGGATAAAGCAGGTGACTGAACTTAGACTGTTTATGTAATCAAAATATTTTGAACGAATGCTCCAGCCGGGTCCAGCGCTGTCATCAGAATATTAATTTAGAATAGTCAGTTATAAATGCGCTGACATTTATTATAGCATTTAGAGCAGATTTAATTAATGTTTATTTAAGTATGTTGAATGGCAACTTGTGTATTTGAATATTTAAAGAGCTTGTTTTGACATTTATTTTGAGTATCTCACTCTTTTCTCACGGCCATTATATATCAAGCTAGTAAAAAAATTGAATGTAAGTAATGTATTTCATAAAAAAATCTCGACAAGTTTTGACTGTAAGACAGTTTGCTGTTAAATAAAACCTAATAAATGCTGAAGATATTGAGAAACAGCGATTAGTACCCTGACCTTTAATAACTGCCTGTAATGGTTTATATGAAACACAAATACATACAGCACTTGAACTTTGGTTTTAATACACTTACGGATAATAACAGTGATTATGGCTAAATGTACATAAAAATCAGTCATCAATGGTCTATTTAAATGTGCCCAACAAATGAGTTTTAGTGGTTTAATACAATCGCGGCACCGTCCACCTATTACAAACACTTTTGATAATACGTAGATAGATGACTTTATACCTTAAAACATTGGATATTGTCATTGTAAGTGTTTAGGTGCATGTGTTTTATTAAATGACAAACGTTGTTTTGCTATATAATTAAAAAAATGGGGTTGGTAGTGGAAGGGTGAAAATTAAGGGTTAAGTATATTTAATGCTATATCATGAAAAAATTAAAATTAAAATTTTTGTAAAAATAAAAAAAAATGGCTTGGGCCAACCTTATCATTCAGGGATATAAAAAAGTTTACTACCTATTCTCAGACCTACCGGATATATACTTAAAATTTTATAAAAATCGTTTAAGCCGTTTCGAAGGCTTTTGGTTACAAGCACTGTGACACAAGAATTTTATATACAAATGTACAATAGGCAACATTTTCTTTTTCATTTAACTTAAGAGCTGTAATATTTCTGTCATAATATAAATTAGTTTACTTCAATCTTTGGAAATAGAACTTGACGTACCATTACCGTAATACATTTAAAGGTATAATATATTGACAGCAAAAGCATCTAGCTATAGCAGATTGGTTTTAGCGACCGCCATAGGAAACTGGTCACACCGGTTGACAACCCATCTTCTAGACACGTAGCTAATCAATTCCACACAGCTCCTTCCATTAGAAAATGAAATTGGAAATGCGCATGTAGATGGATAGAGATTTCTGTAAGAAAATGTTTTTCTGATAACGTCGAGGAGTGTAACATCATTATAATCTTACTACCTATATTATTTTATGAATAACTGAATATAAATACCGGCTAAATAAAAGATGTGAATATTCAGGAGTATTAACGGTTTACTCGCGCGCATACTCGGGATTGCCCGTCTAGTTTCAGGATAACCGTTAATATTCCTAAATAATTATGAATACGCCTCACGGAAATTATTATAGAAATACGTAGTAGAAGTAATACACGGAAGTTATTCCTAGAACAACAAACATTGATCCACGAATAAACTTGCAGAAACTTACTAAAAAAAAACTAATGTTTGAGTTAGGAAGACACATCGTAATCGTCCACGACAAATTCCGAAAGCCGAGGTGTTTGGGCTTCACTAAGATCCGATTCCTATATAAAAAAAAGTGATATTATTTATATCCGCACCACATTTCGTTAATTCTTGAAAACTCTGAAATGTAGCATTTGTTTTTTTTTTACTTTTTTAAAACGACTCCCACACTAGGGAATTTAGTCCCTGTATCGCAGGGGGTTTCACATAAACATAGAATACCCAGACTTTGAACAAGCATTTCCAAGCATGACAAATCCTAGTCCCATGCAGGGATCGAACCCGCGGCACGGTGGTAATTGGCGTGGTGACCTCTACCTCTCGGCTATCCGTGCAGTCAGGACTGATTTATACATAGAACTTAGAAGCATGAGAAGAAAAAGGATAACCACAACAATTACAAGAAATACAGATGTAATATCTGCAATATCTTCATCATTAAAGTGCGGCAAGAATCCTTGAAACCTCACCATGACCTTAAACCGTACAGCAAGTGGACCCGAATCTAATTAATAACAGCGGATCATACAAGAGTGTACGTATCGTGATGTAGGCGTATGGCACGGGCCGGCACGGCTACATCTGCGCGATAGCGAGCTGTTGACGCAGGTCAGGTATTTCATTATCGCGCTGCTGTGGATTTGGTTACATATTTGGTTTTGAAGATTAATTTGGGATTTATTTTTAAAATCGTCCTGATGATGAAATTTTGTCGGTACGGCGAACCCTGAGCGCCAGTCTGTCTACTGAGCGCTATTTACGGATGTTCTTCAATTTAAATAAGTATCAAAAGCCTTAATACAAAATTTGAAATATCCCCTTTTAGGCAAGATTTTGCAAATAGTGCAAAATGTTGCATTTCCTTTTACGGTATACGATGCATGTTATTTCTGTATCCCGGAAAATAATCAACGAGCGAAGTCGTGAGTGAAAACTAAGTAGTTAAGTATATAATTCATACTTAGTATAATAACGGATATCCGTAATCATAATAGGTGTGGACATTTCCCACATATTAGTCTAGTTGCATAATTAAAACTACAGCTCATACAGAAGATACCGACATCTGAAAATTACATTTTACAGAAATATTTTGAAGGTCTCTTAATTAATAAATGCTTTATATTATTTAAATTACTTATATGTCTCTCATTTAAGCCTTAACTGGGTATGATTTAGGTAGACAGCTTTAGTTCGAAGAAATAAAATCCCTTTCACAAACACATAAAATGTACTTAATCAGCTTGAATACAAAGTACTAAAAAACAACTGAAATCCAAGACCGATAAGAGAACGTCTAACACATGCGATGCAAAGAAAAGAAGAACAATAAAAGTGTCTCACAAGTCACAGGTGTTCAGACTAGGCTGGTATTGTACATTTGATTTAGTCTTATTTCAGGCAGCGAAAAGAAAATGAAATGAAACTTGCAAAGTAATTATACCTAGGTTTGATACCTACTAACATGAGATGAAAATGTCTAAACTATTAACTGAATATCAAAGTCCGTACACGATATTTTCTACGATGATAACTTATGCGCATATGCTTAATCTATTTTGCGGCCATGGATTCCTTGAAACAAAGGGGTTAATGATCCAAAAAAGAAGTCCATGTCTTTTACATATTTTACTTTTCATTCTAAGTAGTTGTTAATTTATTGAGATTTTAAGTTTGAAAAACGTCTCCAATGCATTAAGTAAATGACAGCTAAAGAATAAATCTACTTAAAAGCATGTTAAAATTAAACAAATGAAAGTCATAAAAATAAAATCAAAAATAAAAATGCACTTATGGCACGTAGGCGCCACCTAATTTCGCATCCTTGTTCGCGATCGCGACAATGGTTTTCCCAGACTGCTATCGTTGAGGCTATTATACGATGAAGGTCCTTATATAGTTTGGTCGTGCATGTCTCATTATCTTAGTTTCATTGCTTTGATTTCGTTTTCGAAACGAACAGTAATAAGTAGGAACTTCTATTTTGTCGCACAAAAACCTCTCAGCTATGTTATATTAATTAATACCAATTAATTTTAAATCCACAATGATTGACACTTTGACGATAATTGCAGATATTTTTTGTAAAATGTTTCTAAAAAGTTGAAGAAGAATGGTTTTTTATGGATAATGTTTTTGGCTGTTGTAAATATAAAGTTAATTAACGTTATTTTTTAATGTTAATAACGTTTATGAGCCCCGCGCTTTCCTGTTTCCATACGATGTAATTCCATCAATCGGAATTAGTCCCCTAAATAATTTCGGCTAGAAAATTAGCCTAAGTTACTTCTTATATTGTCAGCTACATGCCAGTAAATTATTATCAAAACCTGACCAACTGTTTTGATTATTATCGGAACAAACAAATATACCGACAGACAAAAAAAACTGTATTTTTTAATGGTTTGGTTTTTGGGTATTGTGCAAATAACTGTATGAGCTCGAAAAAATATTATAACATTAAAAATAGACACTTTAATTTTATTTATTTGTATGTATGAATTGAATATTGAATATTGATGACGATTGATGATGTATTGCTGTATGGATGATGATGGTTAATAAGTTTGCTTGAATTCATTAATACATTTTTCCTCATTGCTTTTTATAGTTCAGTCGTGATTTCGTGACTGGATAAGAAACTGTTTCAATTTAGAATTGTTTGTATATTGTAAGTATTTAATTGGTACCTACCAAAACTGATATAACTTACCGCATAGTATTGTTATTAGTATTTGGTACCGACAATAAAGACCGACTTATAACACAAGTTTTTAATTCAGTTTAAACAAACAAGTTCAGTTGTAAAAATATTTTTTTCAACTTCTTAATATTAGTCCCGTTGGTAAAGCAACTGTCTCTTGGTCTTATCAGGGCTAGGGTTTATACATCGTACGTCCAAACGCCATTTCTTTCATTTGCTTGGTTTTCCTCTTCCTCTACCTTCTAATTGTAGCTGACCTTTTTTTCCGGACTAACTCCGTCCTGGGGATTGCGGAGAAGTATGCCCGACTCTTGCTAAAACCACCGCAGTGATTCACCCTTCCCTTATACTAGGGACCACGGGAAAGCGGTGAAAACTACGGCGATATTTCTGTAGGTAACTTAACCCTTTGAATATTCTATTTAATTCACTATCCGTATTACGTAACCACTATCCTTACTAGTTGCTTCACTATCCGGTATCTGTGACCCACTATCCGTCCTATATGGCCTACTTGTAATTACAATTATATTCCACCATGGTATTCTAATAAGGCGATCGCTTGCGACAGGTGTAAACAAAGCATTCATTACTGAATCACAACACGTGGCCTTAATTAAACAATAAAGTTACGCGTATTATTGTTTATTGTACATCCATAGTAAGTACAAGTTAATTCATTCAATGTGTGGTACAAATTAATACATGTAATCCCCGAATACTGAAAGGCAAATTAACTTTGACATGTTCAAATGTACAGACAACATGATTGATACCTTTTTAAGGTGGAAGTGTCAAGGTAACCCGCGAAATGCAAATTTTCCTCAACTTTTTGCAATTTTCTTCTTTTGATTTTTTCAGTTAAAGTTTATGCAATGCCATTGAATGATATTTCATGACAAACTCATTCAATGGCATTGCATTAGAGGGTTGGATTGATGATTTTAATGATTATAATTCTGTAAATAAAAACGCATTAGGGCCGCGAATTGTATTTTGTTAAAAAAAACGGCCTGAAGCTGTCCGGCAAATTGCAAAAAACGGAAGAAAATTTGAATTTCGCGGGCTACCCTGACGCTGCCACCTTAACGGTGATTTTATACTGATTGACGCATAAGTATTCGGCCATTTTTCTTTTATATTCTGTCTACTACTTCCCTAATACCTGTGCTTAATAGGTACCTACTGTTTAATAACGTATATTTACTGCCTACTAAGATTAGAACGCTGATCAGCGTATAGGCTATATTTAACTGAACTATCATATCTACTTTCATTCTAATAAATAATTACGATTATTTTGATGATTACATAAGCCTACAAGCCTCTTATTTGTTATTAAATCTATTTAGGCATTCTTCTCCACAACGTTCACAACAAACTTTCTAACCATATTTATGTAGGTACGTAAATAAGTACTAAGACACGGAACATTATAATGATTCGTAAATTTATGATATTAGGCTCTTTTCGAGTATAAGCGGGTAATGTGTAATGTTTGTCATGTACTGTCGAATCGACTTCATAGTTCTTTACTACTTACTTATATATAGTATAAGTAATCTTTCGAGAATGTTCAAAAGTCTAAAAGTGAATTTAAACCTATTTTTAGGGAATGACCTAAAAATCAGTTTCGTTAAATTCGACAATGAGGGAAATACAGTAGTGTTTCCCTGATATTTTTTAGTAGGAATAACTCACAAGTACTACTTGCGCATTAAAGATTATTCTTTAAAACTGAATGAAAAATTGTGTCTGATCTTGCACTAATAGTCGAAAAATATGTGTGTTACCGTGTCAAAATCCTACATAACGATCAACGGAAGTACACTCGCCACGCGAATCGATACCGAAATTCGGCCGTCGCGAATCGATTCGACGCTCTTGCACAACACTAGTTACTCAACAGATGATGAGTGAGATCCGAATTAATGTCTCCGAATAGTAAATTATTCGGAATTCCTATACAGTAGTATGAAACTTGATAAAGCGTGAAATATGATTAGTTTTCACTTTATTGTTTGGAACGAATGTTTGTGAAGTAATATTGTGTAAACATTGATATCGGAGTACTTACGAGTAGATGACCGCAATTTTTAATTTAAACTAATTATACTTGAGAAATGAGTGTTTTTAAAGAAAATCTGAATCCATCTAAGCTTCCATGTTAATTTTAAATAGGTATCTACGTACTTAATTGATTACTAATCTTAATGAGATTTAATTTTAAAGGTTATATTTATTCCTTTCTCGATATTGAGCATTCTAATTACCAATAAATAAACATTAAGTCTCAATGTCAGTAGGTACCTACCAAAATACAAACATAATCGATTCGACGAACTTCAATATTACCTATGCATAACATATTATAACAGGTTTAGCATCAATATAAGATCTTAAAATAGATCTTATTTACGAATAACAACAAAAAAATAAACCAGATAATGAAATGAAGTATTTTTGTTTTTATTTATTAAAATAATAGCTAATTTATCTACCAAAAAAGATTATCATACAAGTTTGCTTCTGTTTTAATCCGGTAACAGGCAAAAAATATACCTTTAGAAAACCCATCTGACTATTGAACCGGACTCTACCCAGTTCTAAAAATGATAAGACACCATTTTTTTAATAACCTATTTAGTAGCGCATGTCTCTGCTGGCCAAAGGGTACATAAATCCTTACGCTTGCCTAATATAATTGAGCCTCTTCACACCAAGCCGGTATTCGGCGAATAGCCATCGATCTAGACTAGTTCGAAATCGCGCTTGCAATTTCCAACTTAGGTTTTTTTTTTTAACTACTATTAACTAGATAGCCCTACGTTTGAGGAAGGATATAGGCTATTTAAAATTATGCTACGGCCGAGCAAAAAGGTGGTTTAAAGAACGGGGTATAAGCAGTAATAATAAAACTTGTGCATTATTGTAGGGTACCCAACCAAGAAATGGAAACGAAGTAATCACTGGCAGACCTCTCGCCTTGTTTACGACTACGAAATCAGTGAGGCGGGCCAACCCATTGAGAGTAGAAAAATATGCGAACAAACAGCGCTCCAAACCAGTTTAGTAAAACCCCAGCGTGTGACGTAAGGTACCCAACCTTATAACTTACATAGTAAACAGATGTAATGTTACTAAACAGCCGCGACTACGATCAGAATAGAATATCAATTGCGATTCCGTTTAAAAACCACTGAAAATTCTAAAGTAGGAAGGTCTACTCATCTATTAGTTAACAGATTTAAAGCACCAAGTGCTTTTGGAAATAAAATGAGCTTCAATCAACGGCATTTTACACCACGGTAAAGATATTTTTAGACTTGCTTAGAACTCATCTTCCTTTAGGTTTGGGAATGGACTTCAATTTTCATAGAGCACCTAAGTATCTATTATTATTTAAGAATATTTTATTTTGCCGCATATACTTAGATAAGATATCTTTCTCCTTTTTCGAAATAACTTATTTTTCTCTCCACTCATTTCATTATAGAGTGAAACTTCCTGTATATCTGTTTTTGTAAGTTACAATGGACAAACAGGCGTCTACAACCATTGGTAACATATCATTATCGACAGTTTGTATTACGTTACTTTTCATTTGAAACATGTGTACAATTTAACGCAAATTAAAGAGATAACATATAAAATAGTTCCCGAATTCTCAAGATAATATTTTACACATTTTAAGTGTAAATTTAAAATTTCTGAAACAATAGAAAATAAAAACAAAAGAGTGAGGGATTAGTACAGGCTAAGGTTATGTAAACTTTTAGGGTGAATGGATGAATCAAAACGATTTAACGGACCAAGTGACACTGCTAGTAAATAAATAAGGCAATTATCTATTGGTGTTAGTTTTTCTAAAAACAGTTATTCTAAAAAGAGGAACCGTCTTTAATGGAACTCGTAAAAGTAGCTAGCAGTAAGGAAGTCGTAATCATAAGGCTCTCGACCTGCGTGTACACATAAATATTATTACTGGGATTACATCCAAACGTGTTTTGTGCACAGTTAGTTTATCATGTAATTTCACACACAAATTAGTAATTAAACTTGGTATTTTAAGCAATTATTCTTAAATTCTAATGTTTGTCAGAATAAGTATGTAAGATTTTAAGAGGATATTCTGCGATTGGTATGATTTCTAATAGATCTAGAAGTTTACTTTATTAGTTAGATTAGAATGTCATTGTGTTAGCCAGGTAGGACGTTGCGAACAAGGCAGATATGTGACAATTCACACAAATATGCGGTAATCTAATGCAAGTAAAAGAATGAATAAATAAATAATGATTCACTAATTAATTATGTACAATGACAAATATAACATGATAAACTGTATTGGTGTAGCCAGCTCGTCCTGCAACTCCTGAATTAAAACTTAGGAAGTAGGAATGGCTGAAAACCAGCGCTGTGACGGGTCGTGCTCGTCCCGGTACAGCACAGCTAGGCATCTCCTTTTGCTACTGTCTTCTTCAGACTGATATTTAATTATATTTAGGTAACTTGTTTTTTTTTTTGTGGAAAAATAAATAAATAAATGTCTTTTTATTTATTATTTATTTATAAAACCTAACGTAGCACCAAAAATGCAAATTTCACGTAAGTAGTTATAGGTACGAGTAAAAACGAGTATTTTACAAGTCAGCTAAAATTGACACGCGTTCGATTTAATGTTGTCGCTCACAAAACGATAAAACGTGTTTTGATTCTTGTTGTAGCAATGAGTAAAAGCCAGTTTATGTATCTTTCTACCTTGACCTTACGACGTATGAAATTTATTGTACATCTAATTTAAAGAAAAACATGCATTTCGCGTCTGTCTGTAATTCCGCTAAGACCTAACTCCTAAAATAAGCAACAAATTTAGAGACGGTTTTTACTAAAAGTGAGACCGTAAATTAATAATATTTTCGCATGTGGGCACCAAAGCGAGTTGCTACAAGGTACAATATGTATAATATTGTAATAAATTCAAATTCACAGCTATCTACAACAAAGCCCAGCCAATGTTTTACATCTGTTTTACGGAAAACTACAACATGACTGCACGGATAGCCGAGTGGTATAGGTCACCACGCCAATTACCTGGGCGCGACGTGCCGCGGGTTCGATCCCCGCATGGGACAAGCATTTGTGTGACCCACAAATGCTTGTTTCAAGGCTGGGTGTTCTTTGTGCATGTGATTTGAATGTTTGTGAAACCCCCCGCGACACAAGGATTAAATTCCTTAGTGCGGGAGTCGTTTTTTTTTTTTAAAGAAAAAAGAAAAAGATCTTATTTACTTAACCTTTCTTACTTCGTTGGTCAAATTATATAAAATGGATATTTTCCTTATATTTCTTAGTTACTAAATAAGTCGATCTAGGTATTTATGAAATAGTCAAGACCTCATGTTTTTGCTTCACTGCGAGTATAACAAAGCAGACGCTGTTGCTATTGAAATGCTAACCTAAATACATTATGTAATGATTTACATGGACAAACTGACAAATAAATAAAGCAAAACCGGTATTGCACATTCCTATTGCCGGTTAAAATATTCTAGCAATCGAATAAACGACGTAATAGCCTAAATTAAGTCAATATTAAGCAAAAACTTGTGAATCTTGATGCCGATGCCAAACTTACCTAGGTACCTATATTGTGTTTTATGAAACCAAATATTGGTCTCTAATATAAATGTTTTTAAAACTAATCGATTATTTAAAGCTAATCTTAAAGCAGTAAAACAACTATTATTATTAAGACTTCTAGAGTGTATTACAGAACGACAACAAAAATAAACGTCTTCCTTAAAGATAATTTTGTGACGGGCCTGTTGGTCTAGTGGTTAGTGACCCTGACTGCTAAACCGGAGGTCGTGGGTTCGATTCCCACCCAGGACGAATCTTTGTGTGATGAGCACGATCATTTGTTCTGTGTCTGGGTGTAATTTATCTATAATATGTATGTATTTAGAAATATATAAGTATGTTGATCAGTTGTCTGGTTGCCATAGCACAGGCTCTGCCTAGTTTGGGATCAAATGACCGTGTGTGAGATGTCCCAAGATATTATTATTATTATTATAATACAAAAAAATGTTGAAATGTCTGGTCTGTATGTTACCAGTACCATAGCACGCGTAACTTCCATTCATTGCTTAATAGTGTTTTTTTTTTATGTTTGTTCACCATGTTTTGTTAAGATAGTGTTACCTCGATAGCATATGTATTTACCAATGATTTTTCATGAGGCAACACTAGTATTTGAACTCAGAACGCTTTTCTATACGTTACAAATGACAAAAAAATATATACATTACGATTTCACATTCCTTTAATATTCTCTAGATACTAAAGCTGTCTGCTTAAAATGCATCACAATATTAAATATGAAACATACCAAAGTAAATCAAGTGAAAATACAATAATCCTTAAAGAATTTTTCTTTTAAATATCAACACTTTAATTAAAACTCAAGTTTGTCACTAATAAGAACTAAAATTAAACGACTTTAGAACACGCGCATGATCTCTGCTAATTCTAATCGTAATTCAATCATCATTCATCTTACTTAATCTTTGAAATAAATCAATATAAATTATGAAAATAACAAAGAAAACATCTGCTTAAAATTCCAAGTAAATACGTTCCAGTAAAGCTAGAATAAATAGTGGGGAACCAGTTGAGATGCACGTGGGCGATACAGCAAATGTCGTACGCAGTACACAATGGCGAACTCGCTAATTGTATGCAATTATCAAATCTATTTCATTGTCTACGCTTGTCTTCAATCAGGGCAATTAAGCGATATGACATATCCTTTAGAAAGAGGAAACAAACACTTGGTTAGTTGCACCACAATAAGTTATTTAATTTCCGTTAAAAGCGACTCAGTTGAAACTTTAAATTTTATTAACAGTTTGAATTTACTTATATAATATTTAAGGATAACAAATCACGGTGCCATTCTAGGCTTTATTAAAATTAATGATATATATTTTTTTTTCTTTTTACTAATCAGTGTGGAAGCACACTGATTAGTAGAAAGATATTTACCGTAAAACATGGTGAAAATTGTGAAAAGCTGAATCGATTTAAGTCCATCTCAAAGAATAACGCGGGTATCGCGTCGATGAGGAAGAAAATTCGGAGGGAAACGGGTTAATGTTTAAGAAGAACGAGGAGTTATTTTTTTAATGCAGAGTATTGTGATCGAAATGTTTACGTTTATGTGACATGTCTCCTTTGTTTAAGGCAAATATGTTGATGCTATTCATAAATTTAGTAGGAGAGCTACTGGACCGTCCGAGTAACGGTGTGTCTGTAAGGCTAGAAATTCTTATGGTGATGAGTCATAGTTGGCTAAGTACAATGACCATCGCCTGGCACGCCTCAGCCCTGCACGTCATCAACCCCTATATTTTGAAAGTGTAGGAAACATTTGAAAAAAAAACTTGTTCCTGTAAGCTTGATTTTTTTTTACCATTTAGTTTATTTATTATTAAGTTAAAAAAAAAATTGACAGGCGTTTTCGATGAGCACAAGTACCTGACAGGTGAGCCTGAAGGTGTATTATGTGTAAATTAAAATAAACTTTATTCTGTAAAGTTGAAATTTACAGATATGTTTCTTTAAACGATTTAAAGTAAGTTGGTACAATGACAGGCGGTTCTGGCTAGCATAAGTCCTTGACAGGCGAGGGGAAAGATGCTATGGGAGTGAGTAAAATTAATGCTGCTTTTTGCAATATTTCCTCTTCTTCTAATAATTCGCACATTTTTAAATCAATATTATCATTTTTCAATGTGACATAATTTTTTCTATCTTTTTTAACAATTTTAATATCGTCATAAGTATTTAATAATTTTTCTTCAAAACGTTGAGTACTAAAACTGTAATCTGTGCTTTCGCCATTCTCTTCAAGAATTGCTTTTAATAATACTGAATAATATTTACATAGGTATGTGAATGAAAAACATCTTTTTTTATTTATCACTTCTTCGGTGATGAATATTTTCATTTCCTCAAATGCCTGTTGGTGATAATATTTCCAAGTTTTTTTCGGTGATCTCATAACCTTATTTTCTTGTTGCAATGTATACAATGCAATCGTTCGGCAACTGTTATTATAGTAAATAATGGGACTCTCTGTATTGCTTACTTTTTCGTAAAATTCATTATTTTCGCCGAATGCTCTTAGAGCTTGCATTAAACTTTCTGTTTCTGATGAATGCAAGGCTTTAAACCGCCCTTTAACTCGTTTATATTTATTTGTACAAAAGACATATAACTTATCATCGCTACTTTCAGATGTTGATGTTTCGCTTTCCTCAATATCTACTGAAGACCTAATTCCCTCTGTTTCTTCATTTCTGTGAAAAAATAATTGATTTCAACTTCAATTTTATTACCGTTCTTATATATCTTAAAACTGCTCATAATTTGAAATTAACTAATGCTAATTAATTGTATATTTAGAGGTAAATATCTCGAGGCAGAATTTTTGTCTTATTTTGCTGCTGAACCTCCTGAATGTCAGGAGTATCAGCGGCAAAATTTTATTTGATAGTATAGGGAAAATAATATGAAATCTTTTTATATTTTGCCGCTGAACCCCCTTCATAATTCCGGATTCATGTCAAGAAATCTTAAATTATGTTGTTTCCTAATTTTTAATATTGATTTGCTTTTATCCAAAGTATTTGTTGTTTTCACAGAAATGTCTGATGAAGAAACAGAGGGAATTAGGTCTTCAGTAGATATTGTGGAAAGCGAAACATCAACATATGAAAGTAGCGATAATAAGTTATATGTCTTTTGTACAAATAAATATAAACGAGTTAAAGGGCGGTTTCAAGCTTTGCATTCATCAGAAACAGAAAGTTTAATGCAAGCTCTAAGAGCATTCGGTGAAAATATAGAATTTTACGAAAAAGTAAGCAGTACAGAGAGTCCCATTATTTACTATAATAACAGTTGCCGAACGATTGCATTGTATACATTGCAACAAGAAAATAAGGTTATGAGATCACCGAAAAAAACTTGGAAATATTATCACCAACAGGCATTTGAGGAAATGAAAATATTCATCACCGAAGAAGTGATAAATAAAAAAAGATGTTTTTCATTCACATACCTATGTAAATATTATTCAGTATTATTAAAAGCAATTCTTGAAGAGAATGGCGAAAGCACAGATTACAGTTTTAGTACTCAACATTTTGAAGAAAAATTATTAAATACTTATGACGATATTAAAATTGTTAAAAAAGATAAAAAAAAATTATGTCACATTGAAAAATGATAATATTGATTTAAAAATGTGCGAATTATTAGAAGAAGAGAAAATAATGCAAAAAGCAGCATTAATTTTACTCACTCCCATAGCATCTTTCCCCTCGCCTGTCAAGGACTTATGCTAGCCAGAACCGCCTGTCATTGTACCAACTTACTTTAAATCGTTTAAAGAAACATATCTGTAAATTTCAACTTTACAGAATAAAGTTTATTTTAATTTACACATAATACACCTTCAGGCTCACCTGTCAGGTACTTGTGCTCATCGAAAACGCCTGTCAATTTTTTTTTTAACTTAATAACAAATAAACTAAATGGTAAAAAAAAATCAAGCTTACAGGAACAAGTTTTTTTTTCAAATGTGTCCTACACTTTCAAAATATAGGGGTTGATGACGTGCAGGGCTGAGGCGTGCCAGGCGATGGTCATTGTACTTAGCCAACTATGACTCATCACCATAAGAATTTCTAGCCTTACAGACACACCGTTACTCGGACGGTCCAGTAGCTCTTGGTCTAATTGTAAATATCTCTTTATAGGAAACATTAGAAATGACATAGAAGTGCCGAGATTAATTGCTACTTTATCATAATTAGCGTTACAAAACCATCAATAGAACAAAATAATATAAGATGCGTTTGAAGCGTGCATTTAATTGCATTATAACGGAATCGAACTCCGGAACAGTGTGCATGGAGCAGAACAGCTTCGGATGCCATACACACTTGTGTATGACTTATGTATGAGTCATACATCCGCGAGTTCCGCGACTTTACTAGTTGTTTCATTGTGCCCCACTTCGAGCATCTTCGGGAATGCCGATCAACACATCGACAGTGTAAATGTGTCGATAATGAATTTCAAAGAAAGTTATTGGTCTTGCAATGTTCGTTGAGTAGAGAAAACATTGCTAACTAGCTGTTAATTTATTAGAAGTGCGTGCGATGCGGTTTTTAATGTTATCTTCGAACTAGCAACGGAATACCGTTGTTGATCTTAATTCGAATAGGATTATTACGTTATTTACATTAATGTAATTTTTGTATAAATTGTGTACACTTCTGATTTTAGTAAAATCACTATTATAAAGCAAGATTAATAATTCAAACTTATATCTGGAAGGGGCTTGCCTTTGATTTTATTGATCTTAAACCAAAAGCTAATAAATATGTAGATAATTTCAAATGGACCTAATTAAAAAGATCGCGTCCTTTAATTTGGGACACTCAATTAAAGCTTGTAATATAGCGCCTAATAAATGGCAATACAGTCTTTGTTTATTGCATGGGCCTTAATTACGTTGTTTGTAAAATGAGGCTAAGCACACTTACGCGTACCCTCTAAAGCAATGCGTAATTATACACAATTAGGAACGCGGTGAAATTACAGAAAGAACTAGTTTTCATCTTACTCAAATTTTCACATACCTGTGGACATAGTACATAATAAAATTTTGATAGCTGTAAGATTCTTATGCTACCAAACCACTATTTGTTTTTATATTCCATTATATAAAATAAAACATCAATGTAATAAAAGATACTTAACAAAAACTGACGCACAAAGTAGGGAACTGCACATTAATAGGTGCCTGGTACAATAATATATTGGCTTGTTAAACAGTAATATTTACAAATTTTATATTTAATATACATTTAGGTACCTACATACTTGTAAATAATTTTCTTTAACATTCATCTAAATGTCTTGTTCCTAGTCCGTATTGTGGATAAATATAGAACTGGTTCTTGATAACCGGAGCCATGATAAGAGTACACAAAAGCTCCTATCTTCCAAGTATCTATCTATCTTTATGATACTGGAGCTGTTTGGGAACGTAGGAAACTTACAAATATTTCCCAAAAAGATAATACACTTTCTAGATAAAAATAACACAAAAATTTACTGAGAAACAAAATATAAAAAGTACATAAAAGCTAAATGGCTTATCTCCGCTTATTAAAATCGCTAATGATGCTTCAGCAATCATTAGCCAAAACGACGGAAGACAGACTTAATCGCCGCCAATTTAATATTTTGCTAAAAATAAACTATTATAACTCCATCAGAAAACTTGTGTACACAACACAACCATTACAACTTTTAACTTTCAAGGTAAGGAACACAATCCTTTCTAGCTCCAAGTTCTAAATTCATAGTTGTCAAATAATTAGTCTTCAAACCAGTATGAACAATTGCAACAATTAATCAAACCCCACCTGGTATGCGCATTATCAAAGAAAATAAATTCCATTCATTCAATTCAAAATAAAAAATAACAAAGCATAATCGTGTACGTGCTTTAAAAATAAATTAAAAACATTATCACGTGTTTACCTCGAGAGACTGTCCCTTAGATCCGGATTGTCCCACCACTATTAAAAGAAAAAATAAAACTCAACACGAACACACAACACTCCGTTTACTAACACAAGAAAAAGTTTGTTTATCACACTTTTTCGAAAACAGGGCGTGGAACAGCGTGTTTCGTAAGTCCGTTGGCGGGAATACGCGTGCGGTGTGAAGCGCGCGCGCGAACCGACTGACTCGACCACTAGCCGCTGCTGAACAAGACGCACCGAGATAATCGTTGCATTCTGCCATCGGTATTAGAAAACGAATAAATCGCATAGATACGGTGTATTTGTTAATGCTGTAGTCCGGCTGAATGCGCTTCGTAAAAATGCAATATGAGGTCGCACTGAAAGCAGCGCAGTAATAAACAATTAACAGTTACTTTAAACTCGACTGAAGCAAGATTTTCGTGTTAATTGTTGCTCGTATTAGCATTCAGAAGAAAAGTATGCAGCAAACATTTCGTAGAATGAGTGCGTTAGCAGCAGTTTTGATTCACCACAAATTGATTGGTTTAATTTTATTCAAATTTGAACTTGACTCGATGTCTAGTCCATCAGTCATTGATTGATACAATAAAATCTTTGACATCTGACAAGGTCAGAATCGTATAAGGCCTTTGATTATGTGCATCATCAATGTCATTCGTATGCAAGAGATGAAACGTTCTGGATAAGGTTTATAGCTCTTGCAGTTTCATTATATTAGCTTGTGTATGCCTAGCTTTGCCAGCAGCCGTTAACTTTAAAACAATTATTATTATCTTTTCGTTTGCCTACCCTTTGGTGTTCCCCAGGGTTCTCTTCCAGGACCAATTTTTTTCTTTCATGTCAAAATATTGTTTACCTCTACAGTTTCATGTTTACCTTAATAAAACAGTTTGTATCATCATCAACTCATTTAATCACAATCCATTTTGTTTACACTATTTGTACAATACATTTAAAGTATATGTCTGTTCCTATAATTAAAAGATGCTACTATTGATTACTTATTTAAAGAAAGGAAACTCTTTAGTAGCATCTAGTACCTAACTGTTGTTGACATTACAAGTCCAGCTAAAACTTTAATACACAAAGTAATTTCAATTTCAATTTAATTATAAAGAAAATCATAATCTAATCACAATATACACAAAACAAAAAGAGGTTAATAAATTAATTTATTCATAATATTACTTCAGAATAATTAAAACTAAAATTTAAATAAATTAGTCACACGATAAAATTTAAACATTATTCAGATTTCAATTCCAACTAGAAAACTCATACATATAATTGGTAGCTGTTGCCAAATGTCTTGCTTTAAAAATTTGCAGTGTTATTGGCAAATCTGGATCTAAACTATGATCTATTCATACATATTTTTGAATAACAGTAAAGTTACAGTAACATATCTAAATACTGTTTAAGAGTAATAGGATCTTTGCGCATTACTCATTATTAGCATCACAGAAAATAGCGCATAAAATTTGACAATATTTATCACATAATATTTCGCATCGATAAGTTAGCCTATTTTTTTTCTAGGTAGTGTGTCAGAAAAGTTCAAAAATAAATTTACAATGCATTTATTTTTTGTCAAAGTTTGTCTGCATGTGTGAATAGTTTTCTAGACATAAGTAAGTAGTTAGTGCGTTAGCAAAGAGGAAGAGGTCTACCGCAGTTAGTCTGAGCGCTGGCTTTGACTGCATCACCGGAATTTGGGCGAAACCTTAAGGGCCTGCAGCCAGAGCAATAGAAAAACTACGTCAACAACGTTCACCCCCGTTGCGTAGTTCAGACTTTGACTAAGTTGATATTGACGTTACTTACAATATTAATAAGGCAAACAGGATGAGGGCTGGATCAATTCTTTTTATAATTTAGGAAAATATTTTGCTTGCTAGTTTGGCCGGCTCGGGCGTCGGGTGCATTAGCCAATATCGGAAATTTATTTGTACAGCGCTTCTTTCAAGTAAATTGAGACTTGAACTACGGATGATTATCTTAATTTTCCGGTGCGTTACTAAGGTCAACCGAACTCAGGTTGCGCATTCGTTGTTGCGATGCTTAAAAATGAGTATCTTACTATTGTAATGTACTATTGCATTGCCTAAAGGCTTGATATAAATATTCGTACTATTCGCTCAGGAATAAAAGATAACACACTTATTTTATGTAGGCATTTTGTTCTTGTAGATTTTTAAGTCTGACTTTAAATAATCGAGCATTTAATTATAGACAAGTGGTGTAAAATGATGTTTTCGTATTTGCTCATTATTGGTAAACACCATTACCTCAAATTTTAAGTTAAGTTGTGTATCAAAAAATTTGCTACATTGTTGGGCCAATATTTGTAAACATCAGTCGATTCGAACTATAGTATTCTAAATATATAAAAATGTATAATTGTATACTGTTAAAACAGGGTAAAAACAAGCAGGGTAAAGAGGTACATTCAATATGAAATATCCATAATATTTGTACTAGATAGCAAAAATACATTGCAGCCAAATAAGGCTTATAACAGAATTAACTACATTACTACCTTCAAATCCATTAAAACACTCATAAATCAGTATATAATTATAAAACAATATACAATACATATAAAATTGTACAATACATAAAAATATTCGATATAACTGTAAAATTGTCACAATATTTACTTATAAAGGCAACATTGTTAAGATTTTGTTATTATGCACTGGATGTTAGATCCCTAAGATACATTATTCGTAGCCTAAGAAAATTAAATACTAATATTTTTTTGCGTTGCATTTTAATCAGCACGTTTTTTTTTTCATAGTCCCTGGCAACACCAGGTTGACAAAATAACAATACATTAGCATTGGTCAATAGTTAGTACGTGTTTGTTTGATAATTAAAACAGATCTTAAGGCACTTAGGCCGATAAAATTAAATTAAAAAATAAGAAAAATACACGAAGACATAAAATACACAACATCATTAATTTGTACTTTCATAACGATCCTTCTTAACCTCACATTAAATCCCTTATTAATTATTATTCATATTATTTACTACGCATTAACGCCTGTACAGCCAATACAAATAGCAGAAAGGAAAAATTTCAGGGCACCAGTCGCTTAACCAACTAAGCTACTAAAGTCACTGACTGCTGTTCAAATTTCTCCTTCAGGGCGACGTCCCATTTCCTTTTTAATTATTCGAAATTGCGAGTTTTTCAAGAAGTTTGCCTAAAAATTTTTGTGTTTGGTATTATCAATAACATTGCCTAATCGTATGCAATGGACCGAAATGTCATGTGACAAAATTATGACAAAAAAACATGAAGTTTCTGGCTTCGTATGCTTATTAAATCTTCTGGAACTAGTAACATTTTTTGAGAAAATAGAAAATGTTTTCTACTAAAATGCGGTTTTGAAAATTATGTCAATGAAATCGGGATGAGGTTAAGAATTCGTCATCTTGGAATGATTCAATACTAATACTAAATTATTATTATTTTAAACACACTGGTCACTACAAATTAATCTAATACTACAAATTTTAACTAAATTACGTATACTTTGTTAACAATAAAACTTTGGTTTACTGGTTTGGTACTGGGTGGTTATTCTTGAATTTAATTTCGATCGATTGATATTGAAGTATGACGTTTTGTTCTCTTGAACTTGAACAGTAGCGCCAATCTTTCAATATTAATGTGTTTATTGGAAGGAACCAAGTGGAATCAAAAGATTGACATGTTTTATTTTTTTACAAGATCTTTTTGTTATAAAATAAATTAATAACAATTTTATAATTATTCAAGAGTAACCTCCTGGTACTGTTATATGTAGGTACTAGGAGAGCATCAACATAAATGATAAGGTGAATAGGGACAAATATCTAAAGAATTTTTTTTTTTGACATTTCAATATCGACCAACATGTAAGATTTGGTTTAGGTCTTTGCAACTTACTTTACAAAAAAAGTCGTAGTATAGTAGTATCGTGTCACCTTCGTTGCGCGCTGTAGCACGCACCCTTTGAACAAACTAAAAGTATGTTAAATCGTTTCGGAGCTTTTTCCTTACGTCGTAAAATGAAACAAAAAGTGATCTGCTAAGAGTTAGTATGGGGCACTAGGAGTAGAAGGTGAGCACGGCGGCGTGGTTCCCGCGCACGAGCAGCGTGCGGTCGGCGGCCGTGGCCACGGCGTGCAGCCAGGCCACGTAGAGCGCGGGCGCCACCACGGCGCGGCGCCGCGGCATGGGCAGCGTGACGCACACCAGGCGCGCCGAGCGCGACTGCGCCGCGATCAGCTCGCGCAGCCGCAGCTGCCGGTACGTGCGCTCCTGCGCCGCCAGTAGGTCCGCCTCCGTGATGCCGGCTGCCGAACACACCACCACTTATCATCATCATCTCCACGTCATCACAAATTCATCTTCTGCCTGTAGCTTCGCCTTAAGATACTACGGCTGACCCACCTTGTTTAAATACTAACCAATGTAAATCTCGTTTTCATTATAAATGGCCTTATTTATAAAAATCTCGACGATGGCTAGCATTTGATTAGCAGATTCTTGTTTTAATTTTTCTATAGAGTATTCGAATTCCGTGGGGATTTTTATAAAAAAGGCGCACAAACGTCAAGGTAAATAATTAGCAAAGGGTTGGCCGTTCAATTCTTTTTCGCCACTCAGTGCCGATCCTGTCGCCTTGGCGTCACTACGTACAACAACACAATATGAAGACCGAAAAATCGAAACCTAGATCGAGACCGAAACCGAGGTCGAGACCAAGACCGAAATCGAAACCGAGATCGAAACCGAGATCAAAACCGAGATCGAGATCGAGATCAAGACCGAGATCGAAATCGAGACCGAGATCGAAAACGAGACCAAAATCGAAACCGAGATCGAGACCGAAACCGAAATCGAAATCGAGACTGAAACCGAGACCGAAACCGAGATCGAAATCGAGACCGCGATCAAGATCGAAATCGAGACCGAAACCGAGATCGAGACTGAAACCGAGATCGATCAAGACCGAGACAGATCAAAACCGAGATCAAAACCGAGACCGAAACCGAGATCGAGACCGAGTTCGAAACGGAGATCGAGACCGAAATCGAAACCGAGACCAAAATCGAAACCGAGACCAAAATCGAAACCAAGATCGAGACAGAGATCAAAATCGAGACCGAGATCGAGACCGAGATTGAAATCGAAACCGAGACCAAAATCGAAACCGAAATCGAAATAGAAACCGAGATCAAAACATCGAAAACGAATTCGTGACGGCATGCGAGTCGATTTTATTGCCAAGGGGCGTTAAAAGATGTCTCACATCAAAAGAAATTGCGATAATTCACCCCTATTATTTTATAAATTAGGTCTACTGCAGAAAAGTATAAGTCATACATACTGCTATCATTATCATCCACAGCCTTGAAGGGCGCGACCAGCTTGTCGAAGTACGCGAGCGTGGAGTCCTTGGGCCGCCGCGTGATGTCCGCGATCATCTTCAGCGCAGAGTAGTCTATCCTGAACTTGGACAGCAGAGACGCCATGCTGTCAACAAATATGTCAGTCAGTTCTTATTAAAACGTAGGTACCTGCTCCATGAAGATGACCCTGTGTCTTCGTTGACCAGAGTTTTGCTATATATTTCTTTATAAAGATTAACGCATGCTACAAGATTTCTTTTCATGGTTTCGTACTCGAAGGGTGAACGAGACGGTATTACCAAGCCACGTCTGTCTTTCCGTCCGTCTAACAGCGGGCTATATATGTACCAAATACGAACAGTGTTTCCACACTGTTAGAACAACAAATAATAATAAAAAATCATAGTGTTTTATCTCGTAAGATGGTACGCAACCCTTCATGTACGAGTCTGACTTGCACTTGGCCGGTTTTTACATACTTCCTCTCTTCGATCTCAAGTTCTGTGTTCTTGTTAGCGAGCGTGAACACTCGCAGCGGACACGAAGACCACGCCCGACGTGTCGATAAAATGTACGGCAGAAGTAGGGTTAGACCTGAGGACAAAAAAAATGTAGTAGTTGTTGCGGTTTTAGTTTTTCGATCAGGATTCTATAGATAGTATGTCATATACTACTACAACTTATAAAGGTATCGTCCACTTGATGGAACTTTATTCATTTATAATGATTGGGTTTTATGTTTGATTATTTTTTTTTAAGTACTGATACTTATATCTTTACCCTTGAAAATATTCCTAGAATATGTAATAAATTAAATACGGCATTTGCATAAAACAATAATTATGTCCATAGTCTTAACTGAAATTTTGTTTAAAGTAATGAATGTTACCTCCGTCATCATACAGCCACCAGACATCGACGGTGCCGGCCTGGCGCTTGGTGAACTGTTCCACGGACGTGAAGGACGACGTCCGGCGCGCGGCGCTGGAGCCCAGCGCGCGACGGACCGCGCTGCCGATGCCTTTGCTGCTCATTTACACAATCAAATATAGTACTTTGTAACAAGAATAATAAACTAAATGAAATGAATGAAATGAATGAAATGAATGAAATGAATGAAATGAATGAAATGAATGAAATGAATGAAATGAATGAAATGAATGAAATGAATGAAATGAATGAAATGAATGAAATGAATGAAATGAATGAAATGAATGAAATGAATGAAATGAATGAAATGAATGAAATGAATGAAATGAATGAAATGAATGAAATGAATGAAATGAATGAAATGAACGAAATGAACGAAATGAATAAAACGAATGGCACGTCCTGTACTCAGCAGTGGCAAATAAATTAATGAACGAAATGATTATTATTCAAACAGAATGAAACCTCACCCAGTATCTTTGTCCGCAGTCTTGGAGGGCTGTCCCTTGTTCAGTCCCGCAGCGGTGGGGTCCGTGGACACGGCACGCCGCAGCCGCGGGGACCCGCCCATCGACACGTCCGACATGCTGCTGCCTGCACACGATACCACCAAAGTTTGCCTTCATTAAATATATTGTAGCCGAGATGATAAATACGTGTGACCTTTCATTTTAAATCTTTCATTTACATGATTTATGGTCCTCTTTTTTTACCCTCCTAGCTTTACAAGACACACTATAGATCATGTATTTTATACAGCACATAACATGCTCATGTCAAAGCTACGAGTAAAACAAAATGAGGTTGTACAAAATTCATTAAAAATGCTAAAAAAAATATGTTGTTTACGTTCTTACGATTTTGTGTGTGTACATAAATTATTAAATAAAATATCAAGTTGTAACTCACCTCTAGAATGTGTGTTGAGGCTCTCAGTAGACTTGGACTCCTTGTTATCGCCCATGGAACCTAAACAGAAGCTGATGTGTGGTGACCGTGTGATACATAAACTGTGCTGTTATATTGTTATTAACTAACAAAATAATGAAATATATCGAAAAAAAATAGTGCTTGATATAAAGTAAAAACCTGATTTTGGCCAAATACCTCCAAAAGTTAAATTTTGGAAGAATTTGTTCAAAAACACTAAAGGATAGATTAATAAAGGGATATATATGGCTGCGTCTGAGTATTACTCTTATGCCCGTCACCAAACTGTTAAACCACAAACGAAATCGGACCTCGTGATCGGCACGTGCTAAACGACCTTATTACATACTAAAAACACCTCGCATAATTTATATTTCCATGTAAAAAATTACCATAAATACAAGATTTATGAAAACTCTCAAAATTACATGCCTCTTGTCTTGCCTCATCGTTCGCGATAAAACTTCATACAAGCGGTAGGTATAACATAATTTGTATTATTTCCATTACATAATTTGTTTCATTTTAAATTGTGGCGGATATTAAACATTGCGAATAATTGTTTTCGATATGGTGTCAGACTAGGCCTATATCAAATTTAATTGCAAGATATTTAGTCTCAGTTAAAACTTATTAAGAAATATAAGGTCATGAACTTAAAACTTTGTCATCAGCTCAATTAGATTGTTTACAAACAGGCAATTGTAAATGGAATAATTTTATTGTGTAATATTTCATACAGTTCAATAAAGCTTAGATTTTTATGTACATAAAAAAGATAAACTTATTTTGCAACAATTTATTAAAAAACAATTTAAACATGTTAAAAATAATCTATACTAATATTATAAAGCTGAAGAGTTTGTTTGTTTGTTTGTTTATTTGTTTGTTTGAACGCGCTAATCTCAGGAACTACTGATTCGAATTGAAAAATTCTTTTTGTATTGGATAGTCCGTTTATTGAGGAAGGCTATAGGCTATATAACATCACGCTACGACCAATAGGAGCGGAGCATAAATGAAAAAAGTTGTAAAAATGAAAAACCGTTGAAACTAAAACACGCGAACAAAGTCGTGGGGGACAGCTAGTATAACATATTTAGCTTTTAGTAATTCAGGGCAGTTACTTATTTAGACAACGAAATAATTTGTTAAGGTTGCATCTTGAAAAAAATCGTGATAAACCGTTTCCTAATTCACGATTTAGTAATTGAAGTTGTACAATGGCACTATAGTATAGTTATGACTGCACAGTGGATAGCTTAGTGGTATAGATCAGCACGTCAACTGCAACGGGTTCGATCCCCACATGGGTGGGAAAAACATTTGTGTCATATACAAATGTTTTTTTTTTCCAAAGGCCGTTCTTTGTTTATGTAATCTAAATATTAGCGACCGCTACACGGGGATTTAATTTCATGAGCATGTATAAAACAAACTAAATACCCTAGTCTTCCAAATCACCATAATTAGGTATAAGTTAGGTACAAGTGCACTACCTGTAGAGAAGTGCAACTCACGTGAGAAAGCGGACAGGTCCTTGAGGTTGACATCGGCGAGGTAGGCCTGCAGGTCGCTGTCCAGCGCCTCGCCGCAGTACTGGCCGCCCGACACGCGGAGCAGGGCGATCGCCATGTGCACGTCCAGAGCTTTACTGCACACAACATTACGATCTTAACTTTAGATTTATTTAAAAATAAACTTATTATTTTTTATATTTCATTATTACGAATAAATAAGCTCAAAGTTCTGTGCTAAAATAATTTCAATAGTAATGTACAGGAAACTTACGGTTTCGGAATATTATTGAGAAATAAACCTGAAAACTGTCTACAGAGTACTGGATTCAGAACCACAACATGTTCAAATTCAATTTCTTTATTGCGTTTATGTGTGTTAGGTTGTTATAAAATTAAAATAAGTACAACATAAAACCCGGTACCAAAATAATACACAATATCCAATTACAACTACATAAGTGCCTATAGTTTTAAGTTAATATATATTTTAGGACATGTTAGTATTTTAAACTAAATGTAAATAAACTTAAATTATACGTAAGAGCCAGTAGTACTATTAATTACATTTATATTTTACATACATGTTGTGGTTTTGAATCCAGCACTCTTTAGGGTTTTTTTTTTAAGTGATTTACGCAGTTAGCCTGAGCGCAGGCTTAGACTGCTTCACCGGACTTTTAGCGAGAACCTCTAGGGCTTCTAGCCAGACCAATAGAAAAACTAATTACGTCAGCGACGTTCATTAAGGGCACCCCCTGTGGGGTTCGGACCTCAACTTAGTGCGTTGCTAACAATCTTAATAAGGCAAAAACGCGCGAGAGGGCTAGATCTAAGTTTTTATTATTTAAGGACATATTTTTATTGCTAGTTTGGCCGGCTCGGGCCAGCTTGATCTAGGGACGGGGGGTAAATACTCTTTAGGGTGTTATTATTTTTATGTATGATAAAAATTCAACGATATATTAAGGTGTGGGTAACTGTAACTTACTGCATAACTTCTACATAGTCGAAGATTTCATTTCTTTCGCTTGTCTGCCAGTTCTCCTTGAATCCCATCAGAAGAATGTTCGGTTTCAACTTGCCAATGCCACTTGCCTGCCATAAAAAAATATATTGTAAGATGTGACACATTGATTTTCCAACTTAATGCTAAAAAGCTAGTAGGTATTTAGCTTAGTTTATTTAAAATAAAACTCTTATTTCTACGTTTTCTCGCTTAAGATATCATCTACTTACGTTTAAAGATTGAGTACCACCTATTTTTTTTTCTTAAACCTCTTATGCACATGCACAATGACCATTCAAAAATATATTTTGACAAGCGCACCATAATGAGGGTTACCGTTATTAACTACGCCGCCAGGGGCGCTAGTGGCGTACGAGGTCATTCCATAGTTTGTTAGTAGGCTTTGACAGCTGACGCCAGTGGCGCCAACTGGTAAGCGCAAAAAGCGCGGTAGCTCTGATTGTCATCACATTCATCATCTGCTGAAACTATATCTGACTTTAAAAGTAAAGCAATAAGATCGATATTCGTAGAGACCTGCACGAGCGCGTTGGCCCCGTCCTTGAAGCCGACGTCGTCGACGACGGAGTAGAAGGCCTTGATCTTGCGGCGGCCGAGCCACTGGTAGGCGCGCGACGCCAGCGCCTCGCGCCCGCGGTGCGACACGCCGCCCTGCGCACAACCACTTTCACTGCCGCACACGCTTGCCGTACGTGTAAAGGTGCGATTATATCTACAGGCCACACACAAGTACCGGGCCAGACACCGAAAAACACCATTCATTTATATGTAACGTGACAGAAGTGTGCCGTGTCAGACACCGACGTACACCAGTCGGCTTCAGACGCGGCCACTCTCAGCCAAACAAAACACATCTGCATAGTGCCGACATTTTATTCCCACCGCGCAGACAAAATTATTTTCGAGAATACTGGCCGGCCACAACCCATGTTACGATAGATATAAGTATTTATATCTATCACTATAACACTAATCACTATAACACTGTATAAAATAATGTTACTTTGTTCTGACACGGCTCGTCCGGCTATGCATGATGCGGTATGCTTGATGTCTGTAGATATAAACGGACCTTAAACCATGTTAAGTCATCAATTTTATCTGTGTATCTGTATCTATGACATCGTATTTCCTGAATTGATGTACTAGTTTACATACTATATTATCTTGTTTGGACAACATATCGAGAATTTTCTTATATTCATGAAAATCTAATCAGACTTTTGAAAATTATCGTTTTTACAGTTTTTTTTTACCTATACTTATAATAAACAAATGATAATACAAAAATAAAATAATACTATATGCTGTAATATAATATTTATATATAAAACATTCACCTGCATTATATGACCACACAGCATGAGTGAGTGTCCCTTGGTGAGGAGATACGTAAAGTCTGTCAGCAACGGACGTTCGCCCGGGAAGCCGGTCAGCACTAGGATCTGAGGCCTAAAACAAATAACATTCTCATATAATATAACATGTAGTAGGTACAACCATACGACCATAACTATAAATCGGTCTTATGTCGGCACCAACAGGTGCTACGAAAATAAGCCTTACTGCTATAAAAATTAGGTTTATTTTCATATGTATTTTCGTGGCACTATGATGTTGCCACTATAACTATGACGAATGTTCGTGATATGCACTTTAAGTTAATCACTGCTATTGAGTAACTAATTTCTGTATATCACAATACAGCTATTCCACGTGTTTATAAAGCTCATGCTGATACAAAGTTGGTCTTCTTCGTAATTAAATACAAATAGTATAAAGAAAAACTAAAAGCTCAGGTAGGGCTCGAACCTGCGACTACTGCATTAACGCGCCAGTCGCTTTACCAACTAAACTACCGAGGTCACTGACTGGAAGTTATTTTTTTTTATCAACTTATTGTTTTTCTTCTTTTTTGTCGATGGTAGTTTTCAGATCAGGCCCAAAACATAGCCAGTTTGATAATAGTTAGACATAGCAGACATTATTATCCTTAATAAGCCTCTTTTAAGTCTTCTGCAAAAAATGAGATCAAGAATGGGGTTTTCGCCGCGAGGACAACGGATGTGACTACGGTGACCTCAAACTATGGATCACGTGCTGTACTGCCCCAGATGCCCAGTTAGTGCCACAGCAGAAGACTAATGGCCAATATTAATATCATATCCGTAGATTTATTCTCCTACTAGAGATAAGAATCTGACATAATTTGTATGGCGCTTATATCAAAATTCTATCTCTTGCATTAAAAAAGATCTAAGGATAAGTTATTAAATATTGACCGTAAGTCGTCAAGCAATAGCTGTAGCGCGACACGTACCTGTAATTCTTTACGTGTTCTGTAACTCTGTTGAGTTGGTACACACCCGTCAGCGCCGTCTTATACGTTTGAGCTTGCGTCGTCGATCCCCAATTCACATCTGTAGAATAAGACATACGATTTAGTTTGAAATAAAATGCCTTAGCGTAGACATATTTAACGCTATATATAGAAGAAGAAAAATAGTCTTTGAATCGACATTATTTAAGGAAATAATCACCACAGCTTTATCAATTTAGGGTTGAACATTTTTTATCGCAGTCAATGGAGTGTAATGTAATTTCGGATATTTTAATCAAAGAGTGAAAATTTACCAAGAAAATGTCATTGATGTCACACCACATTTGGATGTACAAGCCAAATGGTAAATAACCATGTACAAACTATGAAGGGCTTTATGAAATATAGCTGCGTCCCGCAGTTTTACCTGCGTGTTGATGAAAAATTTGTGATAATGATGATAAAAAATAGCCTAAGCGCTATTCCAGGTAATAAACTATCTATGTTCCAAACTTCATTCAAATCTGTTTAGTCATTTTATAGCGATGGAGTAACAAACATCCATCTATCTATTCAAACTTTCGCCTTTATAATATTAGTAAGAAGTAGATAATAATATGAAGTGTGTCGTTACCGGGTTTCCTATAAGAGACCAGCAGATAGAGCGCCAGCAGGAAGGCGAAGGTGACGAGCGCCGTGATCCACGAGATCACGAACATGATGGCCACGCACAGCATGGCGCCCACCAGCGACAGCCACATGTTGTAGAACTGCGACCACGCGGACAATATAACCACATGGATACTTCAATACTGCTTATTTGCATTAAATATTCTTTAGGAATATACAAGGAAGTTTTTAAATGATAGCCATGATAAACCTTTTTTTTAAGTAATGTTGTCGTTCCGTCAAAACTGAGGATCATTATGGTGTACAAGATTACTACTACTACTTACGGTGTACAAGGTTATTACTATTACTACTTCTACTACTACCGACTATTTTTTTAAATGTCCATCAGATGGATTATTAAAAGAAATTAGACGCGTATTTTTTTTTATTTTACAAATCTAACACTCTCGACGATACATTGGTTTGCAATATCGAATGACGTCACATCTTCTTGTCTACAAGTATGTCGTCATAAACCCCTATTTCTGAACTTTGACTCGCTTTATTGTTCTATTATTGATGGACTAAATAGATTCCGTGTTTTCATACGCAGTCTTATACCATATTATGTAATAAGAGCTAAAATGAGCCATGCGGGCTTTGGAATTTTATTTGTGTGTCCTTTCCCCAACTTACAATTCTTATTAAAAAAATTAAGAAGTGTACTATAACCAGTGAATCCATTAGTGAAGTTGTCTAATAGGCAGCTTAAGATTCCTAATTAGTACATTACCAGTTAAACTGATAAATCAATCTTACCCTAAAGGTAGGTCTCCATCCAACGGGTTTCGCTAAACTGGCGTGGAATGTCGAGAAGTTGATCAGCGCGTACGCCGCCAAGAAGAAGTTGGAGATAAGCGGTGCTATCTGGTTGAGACCACCTGAAATAATACATAAACAAATATTTATACAAAATAGTATACGTTAATTATTAAGGAGGATTATTTGCATTATGAAAAAATATATATATTAAATTTGTAATTTGCTATTTTTATTATTATTATTATTTATTATTATTTAATAGTGACATAGAGGCACTGACAATGGTTTTGGTTGCCAATGGCAGTAACATTTCAACTATGGTGCCCCCACCCTTCCCCCTTCCACCTCCCCATAAGTGGTAACACTTTTATATGGACACGCCTTTTATTTCAATATAAGCGAGATTGATTTTTCTTCGACCGATGTCGTCACATCATGTATCATATTGATTTTGCTGACGTAATATACGATAGGGCAAATAACATACTCTCTATTAAGCAACGTTGGTTGGTGGTTGTACAGGGCCTGCAGCGAGCGCTGTGGACTCACCCATGAGTATGAAGGCGACGGCGATGACGAAGGTGAGCACGTACCCGCGCACCGGCTCGTTGTTGGCGCCGTAGCCCTTCGCGAACACCTCCAGGTACGGGTACAGCTTGTCCTGGCACAGCGCCTGCCAAAACAAACGACGCAATCATGTCTCAGTGCTTAACACAACTAAATAGTAATACTTTTTGATTTGGTGATGTCAGTTAAAACCATAAAAAACGAAAAAGAAAAACTTTGCTCTCTTCTGCCTAGCCTTTTCACAAGCTATGTTGCAAGCAAGCAAAGATTGGAAGCCGACCCGTCTTCCAATCTTTGCTCTATCGGAAATAATAAATTGAATTCAACCGCTACTTGATAGCAGATGCTTAAACTAGTCTAGACTCTTAGAGCTTATTAATTGAATATAGTTAACGTACCTGAAAGACTTTAGGCGCAGAGACCAGGGAAGCTAACGCCGAGGACAGCGTGGCCGCGAAACAACCGCCGTAGATCAAAGGGCCAAATGCTGATACAAGCCGGATCACCTGAAAACGGATAACAGGAAATTAAAAAACTGTATATAGGCTGATAGCAGTGGAGTTCGATGAGGATCGAAATCTGAAACTAATTATGAGAACACATAACAATATCTCGTTTTCATATATGAATTTGGTTGTTTCTGTTCAATAAACTAGCAATTTAAAATAGATAATTTTTATCAAGAAATTCGAGAAGAACAATAGGAACGGATAAAAGTTTGTGTATTTAATTCTGCATCGCTTAAGAGTTGTCGCATAATATTTCAAAAAAATAATGTATATTTATTATTTTTTATAAGAGTTATTTATGGAATTTGTTGCCGGTTCTTCTTCATAGGAATAACATTTTGGAACCGCATAACTAGTCATTTAACGCTTTGAAAGTGCCTAAAAAAATTATGTGCCTACTTGAAATAAACACATTTTGATTTGGATTTTGATTTTGAGTACGAGCTCGTATTGCGGTATTAGGAGCTTTGACTGCTAGATTAAGTTTCTGCCGAATCACATCGCCTTTCAAGGACTTAGTGTGGTGATTTTTTATACTGTCAATAAAGAACAATAATCAGCGAATACATACATCATTGCTATTCTGCAGTCCATAGGGGCAGGTGCCGTTGTGGAGGCAGGCGGCCATAGCGCCGGCCGCCACGTGGCGCACGTCGCCCGACGCGTCCCGCAGCACCGTGCAGCCGGCGATCACCGCTATCACCAGGTACGAGATCGTCGTCAGTAAGATGGCTAGCAAGGTGCCCTTGGGAATTGATTTTTGAGGATCCTGGAATGGAAATATTGAGCTAGAAATACATTGCAATGAGTGACTTGACATACCTATGACTTGTGATAAGTGATAAGTGTTACAATGAGTAAAACTTCTGATTTCATGCATGTTATTTCTAGAAGAAATAAAGTGTGAATGTACCTATATGGGCAAAATTGCTCAATAATATTCTATGGCTTAAACAGTCTTAGAAATTATTTTTATAATCTAATGGCCAGTGACATCGCGGTAGGCCCAGACGTAGATGACGAGACGAGTTAGACTCCTTTGATAACAAAAAATTTAATCGTAAATAGAATATCTAAATAGACTCGCCCTCCCATTAGCAAAACGTCGACAAAGAATAAATAACACTTTTAAATACAAAAAACATACAATATAATTTACCAATGGAGGGTCCATTGGTAAATTATATAACTTTTTAAATTTATTATATTTTACCTTTAAGTCACCAGATATATTAGCGCCAGCCAATATCCCAGTAGCGGCGGGGAAGAATATCGCGAACACCGAGAAGAAGTTGTGCTCGACGCCCTCAAATAACCTGTAGTCTGGACCTATGTTGCTTTTTAGTACCGTCACTGAAACAAAACGCAAACATATTTTTTGTCAGGTTACATTGTTAGGAAACCAAAAGTCAGTTAAATAAAATATATCTATGGCTTTTTTTAATAAAGACTTAATTTTACAAACTGAGATAAAGCAAGCATGACTCCTATCTACATAAACCGAAAGTACCTACAGGATTAGCGATGATAGTATAATCGTGCTGTGAACCTCATGCAAACACTGTTTAGGGTCTAGACAGACTGAATGCATTTCTGCTGCACTCTCACTGCCAATTTGCATTTTTAATGCAGTTCGTTCGACTGTACGGCTGATTAGCAGTTTGATTGCAGTCGTACTACGGCATTCAAACTCAAAATTTTTAGTTGGAGTATAGTTAAAATGCCGCCCATCTATCTAGAACCTTACTGATTGCTAAGATTACAGGATTAAAAGTCATATTTCGCTAACACCCCCCCCACACCCCCTCTCCCCCCTACCCTTCTCCTTAAATAAAAAAAAACTTTAGAAAATAATATCAAAACTTTTAGAAAAGTATAATTTTTACTTTAGAGAAGTATAACAAAAAAGATTGAAGTCATCAAATAAAATACCAGTATGTTCAAACTTACAATTATAGCCAACAAATCCTTGCGCTATTTCGACGTCGCTCTTCGGGCCCAGTATCGACCCGACACAAAAGTCCACGATAGCAGCGAGCAGGATCACCAGCAGCACGATCTGCGCCTTCGCCTCCCACTCCATGCCGACCATCACAATGCCGGTCAGCAGAACTATTGTGATACAACCGTATATCGCTTGATCCTAGAACATAAATATACTTAAAACTGCAGATCTTGAGGAAAATAATGAAAATCATGCAAGTAAATCTGACCAAAAAGATATGAACACAAAAATCAAATTATTATTTTCTGCTTTCTGGTTATGTAATAATTAAATGAAGGTCTATCCGAGAGCTTGGATATTTAAAATACAATTTCATAAAACAGGAGAACCTGGCTAGTTGTTGCTGCTGCTGGTAAGCGGGCAGCGGACACTTAGCCATTCAATTGCATTATAAATGTTCTTTTGCTCCAATTCCCTAAAGTCCCTCACTTGTATGTGCGAATTTTGCTAACTAAGTATCCCATATTATAGTGAGATCAGCGACCTTTATTAAAAACTACCTGTTCCCCGCGACTTTGTCCGCGTGTTTTAGTTTCAACGGTTATTCATTTTTGCAACATTTTTCATTTATGCTCCGCTCCTTTTGGTCGCAGCGAAATGTTATATAGCTTATAGACTTTCTCAAAACATAGGCTATCCAACACTGAAAATTTTCAAATCGGACTAGTAGTTTCTGAGATTAGCGCGTTCAAACAAACAAACACTCTTCAGGTTTATAATATTAGTATAGATATTATATAAGATACGCACCCATCCCTTATCCACCATATACGCAGACTCCGGTATGAGCGTGATGAGCGACTCCCCGAAGCCGACCACGTACATGGCGCAGGCGACGGCGTTCGCCATCGAGAAGATCAGCCCTATGGAGCCGCCGAACTCCGGGCCCAGGGATCGCGATATCATGTAGTATGTGCCACCTGACACAAATATAATGCATATTATGTTATTGACGACCTCCATAGTCGAGTGGCGTACACACCGGTTTTCAAGGTGTCGCTAGATCTGAGGTCCTGAGTTCGATCCCCGGACGGGTCAATGTAGAGAACCACTTGCCTACATTGTCTCGGGTCTGGGTGTTTGTGGTTCCTTCGTTGTCTCTGATTCCATAACACAAGTTCTTTAGCTACTTACTATGGATTCAGAGCAATGTATGTGATGTTGTCCACATTTATTTATTTTTATGTGCCTATTAAGTTTAAATTGCATCGCCAAAAAGTGTTGACCAAAAAAAATGTGGGTTTGGAAACGTTAACCAAGTAACCCAGACCGAATATCATTTTGTAGGAACTTAAACAATAATTAATAAGTGGACCCGTGACCGTATGCAAACAACTATGTAAATAGAATTGGTGCAATATTTATTACAAAGAACATCTGTTTATATTTGTGGTGTGGTATTGACGTGCGATATATGAAGCATGTTTATTCAACAATGTTTTTAATGCACCCACTGAAGCTATGGATGGCCGCCAAATTTCACTCGTCGATAACGTACATTTAGTTAAGATTTTAGTCTAAAAGCAAATCCATGTACGCTTGAAATGTTAGCACTGTTTGTTTATTTCGGTCTCTCATCAATGAACAGAAATAGAAAATCTTTTTACCATAATAATGAGTACTTTGGCAGATGTTTTTTTTTTTCTAACAATTACTACACTATACTGATTATTATCATGTTATGAATAGATTACCTTTACATGAACTCACAAAGATAGCTCGTATTAAAGGCTACTGATTCCGAATCTGTAGCACATATTAAAACATCAGAATTTAAGATGTCTCACCAACATTGGCCAAAGTTCTGAACATGTAGTAGCGATGGCCATTAATATTCCACCAACGTTGGCCAAACTTACCTCCTTTGATAACACCGTTGGTGCTGATCGCAGACATGGAGAGAGCCGTGATGGTGGTGACGACCGAAGTTGTGAGGATCAGGAGCATTGACTGCGCTGCCGGAAAATAACGCTTTTATTGTTCAAATTATACAATACATATCGACATAGTTCATTTATCCTACGGTAACAAAATGTTTTTTTTTTTTTTATAAACATGTTTGTTATCAGTTTCGTACATAAATAAACACTACCGTACCTATTCCAGTGCATTCTAATTCAAAACCATTGTTTTATTATTTTACAGTTTTCTATTGCCTATCTTGATTAGTTATATGGGAATTTTAGACCAATCTCGGGCATACCATTCGACTTCACGTCATCTCCGTGGTAATGTTCTGTCCTGTTTTAACATAGTTTTCAGATAGTAAAAAAAAAAACATTGGTACTAACCCACGCCCGCCTGTCCGACGACCCAGGAGAGCCTTAGGAACAGCATGACGCCCCAGATGTTGAGAAGGCATCGCATCAGCACGCCTTTGATCCAGCCGAACTTGATGTTGGTGGTCGCGAGCGCCGGCGTCGCGAGGTCCTTCTCCAGCATCTGGCCGGGCTGCAAATGTATGGACACTTGTGTAACGAGCTTCTTAAGCAAAGGCCAAAAAGTTTCTATGTTTTGGGGTTTCATCCAGGTTCATGTCCATAAAACATTTTGGAATCGTGAATTTTCTGACATCTTAACGATTTAAAAGCACATCTAATACTTGTTTTAGCAATTCACCGGAAATGGAAACTGAATAGCATCTCTCGTAGATTACTTTTACGTTATTGTGTGTGTCAGATTGTTTTTTCTGCCACACTAATTGGATTTGAAATTAAGTAATGATTTAAAAAGTTGTTTTCCGATTTTCAATTATCAGATATATATGAAAGCTTTTCCATGTCTTTATTTTACGATCCTCTTAGTAATAGATTTAAATTTATGAATATAAATGCCGATAAATAGTAACCTACACATCGAAAACCCCATAAAGAGTTTAAGCTCAGCCAGGTTGCTGAAGAGGCTCATTTTCATTAAAGCAAAATAAGGCGTTTTACAAAAAAAAAAAGAAGAGTAGGTACATGTTCCAATGCGATGCAACTCTGAACAAGGTCGGTAGGGAGGGGGCCAGTTACGTCGCACAATAAAATTGCTACTGTACGACCAGCCAGCTGAAATAATTAATCTCTTTATCGCCTCGGACAACATCGTCTATGTATAGGTTACGTGGCAAGATAAAAGAAGCCGTAATTATAACGGTAACCCTGGATTTTCGCTATTATCTTTAGGGGTCATAAGGTAACATTTACTTATGATAAAACAGTGTTGTTTAGTATTAATGAAAAATTTTCGATGTAGGTAACAGTTAGATCACGAAGTTATATGTTCTTATAATAAGACAAACAGGTTATTTAAAGTTATAAGAAACAGTAAAACAAAAACAATTTTCTTATCATAATAAATCATATTCATTCACACTTAATTCAGACAGGACAAAAGACAACAATAATAAAATAGCAATTATCGCGCATCGCGCAAACATCGCTTAAAATGACACTCAAGATTAACTTCACGACTATACGAACACGATTCATAAACGCATCGTTTAATATCAGATAAGATCAAGTCATTAGATCTGGCTTCATTCATACGTCACTAATGAAGAGGTCAGTAGATCAGACGGTGTATTTAATAAAAATACCTATACCTTAGACCCTTGAACTTCGGGTCACCAGAAATAGAACATGGTATAAGGTCGCTTGTGAGTTGTGTGTGACTGATAAGTACTTATCCCACACTTATCTTGTACGACTAAAGGATTTCTTGGTAATAATGAAGGGTGTTATGAATAATATTCGCACTATGTTTTATTGGTATGGCTTGATTGTGGTGAGGTTAATGTTATGCCTCCTTTTCCATTTGCAATGTTTGGTAAGTTTAAGATAGAGGAACAAATCATCCATTTCTTATTTTCACGAGTAAATATAATCCATATTTAGTTTTTTTATTGGAATTTGTTCGACATCATTTTAGGCGTAAAATTTTAAATGCTGATGAGAAACAAACGACCCTAAGCAGTAAGCACAGAAGGCCGAGATTTAGACGACGCTCTAATTTAATCAATCAGGAAGGTTAAGAATATTTTAACATGAAAAAAACACTTAAGCCGGTCAATGAGCACCCCCAATTTAATAATTGCTACAATAGGTATATTACAATAGCAATTACCAGGACGTCATGTTAGACAAGAGGTCCCCCGTGCGTCTTACAACGTGAGACCAATTAACTGATGGCGAGCCGCAATTACCACAATTAGCAACCTGGACAGCTCATTACTATGGGTTAAGGTTCACATCAAGTGCTGTGGGTGTGTCCTTAGGGAGAGTACCACCATGTAGGTAAAAAAAGATCGAAAAATAGTAACACAGACAGCTATGGAAAATTAAATTATTCCTTATTAACCATTCTTATGGTAACTCTGTGTTATAGAATAATTTAATAACGGTACCTCTAAAAAATTCTAGGATACATTTTTTTACTGTAAGCGGAAATATGTCGATGAAGTCTTTTTGGGAACTTTCAATGTAATAGGAGCAAGAATATTTTCGTATGCTGCAAGTTAATAAAATAAATCATAATTATAAATAAAAAAATATAGAAACCTCAGACTAATTTTAGAATATTAGCGATTACTTTACAATGCTGAACTTACTTTACAATTAAATTTAATTACAATACAATGCCGAGGCAAAATTGATATCAGATAAGCGGACACGTGATATATCGCGTTTTTTTGAAAAAAACTGTCACTAGAAGCAATTATCTGGAATCTAAACATTGTCAGTATGTTTTTGTAATGTGTTTATGCCTGCTGATGTTTGGGTGTCTGCAAAATAATTAACAATTTTGCATTGGCATTGTATTAGCATTGAAATTAATTCAAGATTAACCCCTAATCTTCATAAATTTTAGCATCATAATCGGTGTATCGGTCCATCGGTATTTACATTCGATTTTTATTGTTAAAGGTTTGAGATTGATTAACATTTTAGACGTATTATAAAACTTTAAAAGGTCCGTTTTATTTAATCATTGTAGCGAAGTACAGAAAAAGGGCATTAAGGTGTAGAGAGCATAGAAACCAAAGCTTAAAGGATGCTGTAAATCTATTAATCTGCAAGGCAACTAGCTCCCGTTACTTAGAGTCAATAAAGTGTTGTGACAAATTGTTAATATTTTACAAGTCATAAACATTCCTTGTTCATTACATTTATCTAGTATCCATTTTATGTGGTTACGGTGCAACCGCATGTTTGTATAAACACAAGATTAATGATTAACGTAGGTAACCGCTTGTTTTGTTGTAGAATGTTTATGTTCGTGTCAAATCATTGCCGTAAAGATCTAAAGATTTAGCTGTATGACTCAAGTATAAATGTCATACCTCTGTTCCACTTACATAGTATGTTTATAAATTGAGAATTTTAAGGTGTGACCACCTGATCATGTGGTATCCCTAAAGGTAGTTCACGAACTCAATCGAAAGCTTGAGTTAAGGCTATAAAACATTTTCTGTATTTATAAATAAAATCTGCCAGTAACTGTCCCACTGTTGGGCAAAGGCGTTCTTCTCATATATTCTTCTCATATAGCTAAACACTCTATATGGATTTTATCATGCTAGAATTGAGGTTATTTTCTGGCATAGCAGGATTAATTGCACGAGACGACAGGTTATGGATTATATTTTTATATACACCCTTACCTTCCTAGATAATGAGGCATTGTGGAGCTCATCTAACGTTGGTCGAGGCGCCGCGTGTAGTGATAAAACGTTCCTATAGTTGTCCAGCCTTGGGAGAGCTTCTCGCGTAAGATGTCTGCAAAATACGTTTAAAACTCAGTTTTATTATAAGTTTCATAAAACTCAAAACCCTTTATCACGGACTTGTAAATGCAAGATGAAAGTCAATGAATTTATTTCGTATCAACATTTGCCAATCCGGATGGCCTTCGGAAATATTTCCATGTTTGCAGCATACACATATTTAAAAGGCCTCTGAACCCTACAAATATTATAGCAAAGGAATATTCTACTCGTGCACTGAAAATAATTTTTGTTTTTCTAAGTCTGTCGATAATTATATTTCTTTTTTTTTACTTTATGTTTGAAAACGATACTAGCTCTCAGCACAGTAACAAACAGTCTTCTATGAAATCACACGTAAATTCTCGATCAAGCCAGTACCAACTAACCTGAAACTCTTTCCGTATTTAGTATCGGTAGCCGTGAGAGGATCATCGCTGTCCATCCCGTCCGACTCTTCTGTATGTTCAAGATCTTCCTGCTCATCCTCCATCTGCGAACAAGAGTAACATTTAGATGGCTGTAAAGTGTAAATGTTACTACGAAGGTACAATGAATATCAATGAACTCCTACAACAATAGGTACTCTCTAGTAAATAAAAGCATGCATGGATAACTATTCATTGTTTAATACACTTTGCTATTGATACAACACGATATCCTTAGCTTTTTATCGTGGTTCCTTCCGCATAGGTATCGGTTATCATGGAAAAATCTTATTTTGTACCAAATTTCATCAAAATTTGCTACATTATTCCTCATACCATATCCATTACCTGCATACGTAGTTTTATCGAGAACGTTCTCATAAAACATCAAAAAGTGTTATAGAAATGCGCCGTAAAATAATCGTCTTTCAATTTTATCTATCCATAAACTTGAAAGCTATAGCGATATACCGGATAACAATAAATTCCTAGATTTAGAAATGCTTGGAAGGTCGAAGACGATTTATCCACACTTGTATCCCGAAATATCATTGAATGAGACAGTGATGTCGAAACACTGACGTCAAATATCTAACCTATATATCAATGGCTAGTGAATCATTTGCCGACAGTGTTAAAGGGGTCAGGGGCCAACTATGGGGTGGTCATCTTAATTAATGAGCTCTTATAATATATAGGCATCAAAGATAGAAAACTGTACTAATAATTTGGAATTATATTTAAAATGTCTATGATATGCATATGTATTTATTATATGTAAACTTAGAGATGATTCAAGTGTTAGCTACAAAATGAGATACTTAAACAAAATTTTAATATTTTTTAATTTATAAATAATTCTTTCAGCCTGGTCAATAACAGCGTACCTAGTCTACTTAAGTAGACTTTTGATTAAAAAATCGGTTTGTAATCATTATTTTCAAAATTTCAGATAAACAAACAAGGTTAACAAAAGTACTGATTGTTTAGTTAGACACACAATATCTAAATAATAACAATTTAGCGCACCGTGTACATAATACTGAGCCTATGCCCTGGGGATAACAAGCGTGAAGGTTTAGTTAGCACAATAAAAAATCATAGGTTCTGACGTATTTATTTGTTATAGTAGGAAATACAAACTCGGTTAGCAAATAGGACAATAGTTCGGCTGTCTTATTTCAAACATAATCTATTTGAAAAACTTAAAAAAATGCCCTTTCCGAAACAACCATTAAGAAAATTACAAAAATTATTAAATTTTATAGTTACAACTGTCTCACAGTTACTGTTGTGACTAAAATTATTTACGAGCAGCTTTCTTTTTCTTATTAATCACTGAAGACGCCTATTTTCACCGGCATAGTCCATATTGCATTATTCAATGATATAATTTATTTATATATATTTATATTAGAAATGAGGTTTATTTTTCTGACTAAATCGCAAATCTGGTACAGCAATGACAATCACCAATTTTCCCGTTAGATTTTAGAGCATGGATAAGCAATTGCGAAAACGAAAACCCTCTCTTCGCTCGAAGGTCGAAACACGTTTCGGGTTTCTGTACAAACAGAGGAACTAGAAAAGTTATTTTTCGCAATTCAGTTTCTGGAAGGTTATCCTTCCAGAAACTGAATTGCGAAAACTTCTTATGCTTATGCTTATCTATGTTTAACAGGAAACATAAATATTTACGCGAACAACGAGTTGGGCGCAAACTAGCGTACCGAATTATAAATACCTACACGTGAAATACATTAACAAACCTTGCATGCACACAAAACGAAACAATCGTACCAAAGCCTAACTGCACTGCTTCAAATATGTGGTCAATTATTTTTGCATGACTATATCTAGTTTTGCATTTAATTTTATGCGTTTAGGTTCCGGCTTCTTATAAACTCGTCCAATGTCTCATTAAATAATGGCATATTTATTTCGAACCTTGCATTCATGACAGGAAGATGTAAAAAAAGATAATAAGCAAATATTCTCCAGGTTTTCAAATACTCCCATTAAAGTCGAACGGATTGCTCGAAGATACCACATTTAATTTTTACAAATACATGCACAAATTAAAAACTTGATTCGAATTGTATATTTATCTTACGGCTGGACACAAACTCTCCGAAACTAATGTAAATTGTTTATACGTACTGGTTCACCTTCTGTTTAATTTTAATACATATCGAATCCGAACCAACCTTGACCGTCGTTAAAATAAACCAATGAGAAGTAAAAATAAACAAATAAGCTACATAAATCTTCGGGTTTCCAAACACTATGACCAGAACTCATAACTGTGCCCGATATAAACTCGCAATTTTCAATACATCCGATATAAATACCATGATCGCATTCACACGGTATAGAAGACTTAAAATTAATTATTGATCTTGCTGGATATCTGTGAAAATTAAGAATAATAATTCATCTAGTGATTTTCCCAACAAAAGGCAACGATCTAAACAACATCAATTTACATCAACCCTATTAATATTTATCAATATCAATAAGAGGTTACTGGCTTGTGAATATCTATGCATATTGATAAGATACCAATCCTATCCTTTCAAAGAATCGAATATTTTGTGTTAAAAATAAAAGTTCAGCAGCTACTAGTCCCTTCGACCCACATCGTATATTGCTCAATATTTCGCAATATTCTACAACGTAACTAAGTGACGAACCCTTCCTTGAATTTTATTAAGTTTGATTGAAATAATTTGTTCTATGAATGTGTAAATTTAAATTTCTTGTAAGCTTTTTTTTCTGCATCGTTTATTGTATGTTTGTTTACATTCATACGAAGAGAAATTCTACCTAGCTTATTCTAGACAACCTCTAGAATCTTGTTTTTATTAGTAAAAACAATATTAAACATTGTTTTCATTCGCTTACGATACATTTAATTACAATATACCTAATTTGAATTTAGTGTGGAATATTTTGAGACTTCAAAACTTGATTTTATAACGAATTAAATTAACATTTTATGAGTGCTTTTGTATGTAGCAAATCTCAAAACAATAAAAATCTAAAAAAAGGTGTGACATTTAACTTAATCTAAACTATTATTAGGCATAAACTAAAATAAATTTATATAAATTTGTATAGACCTTTGTATTTCCTACAATACAGTTAATGATAACTGATATTCAAAGTCATCGAAAGATTCAGGTACACCGGTCCTAACTGAAAAATACTGGTCTCACTGAATGGATAAATCGCTTGTCGGAAGATGTAGGGAATAAATTGAGTCATTGCGTCTTATTCAATCTCCTTAGCTATTCGGGAACCATTTAAGGGTATTAATGGAAAGAACGTGCAATGTACTCTGAAAAATGCGTGGTTAATAACAGACAAGATACTGCAAAACACCCCATTTTATTTTTAGATAACTAGCTGCTAGGGCCCGGCCCGCGTGGATGTCGGTTAAGTAGTAGTAAAAGTAGTAGTCTGGCTCTAGACTATCTGTGTACCAAATTTCATTTAAATCGGTTCAGTAATTTGGCGTGAAAGCACGACAGACAAACAGACAGAGTTATTTCTGCATTTATAATATTAGTAAGGATTAATAATAATATACCAGGACGTTAAAACCCTAGCATTGGACGGGCCACATAGAAGTTGTTCCACCGACACGAGCCTAGTTAGTAAGATAAGAACATATGTCATAAACATAAGGATTATATAATCCAGATTTATATAAAGTCTTAAATTAATCAAACTCCTAATATCGAAATATTTATTTCCAAGTTTTTCTTTTCACGTTTTTATTACTGTATAGAATAGAATAGAATAGAATAAATTTATTTGTTTAAACATAGGTAACATAATTATATAAAAGCTCTTAATAAAAAAAAAATAAGTCTCACTATGTTTCGCCTCACTTGGCATACAAATATTTGCTTAAAACTATTACAACCATGAAATTACACATGTATCCTTAGAAACTGATGATTAATGATATCTGTCTATGAATCTCGATCAAGAGAAATACTAAACTTTTTAACAAATTTAATAAATATCCGTTTGTATTTAGAACCTTTAGAAGCAGAACAAGTTTGCAACAAAATAAGCATAGCAAGCACATTTAGTCTTGCAATTTACATGTAAATTTTATTTAAATCAAACTACATAGAATGCAGTAAGCACTTAATATTTTAACATAAATTAAAAGAGAACGTTTCATTTATAAAAGGAGAGTATGACCTTGAAAAAATCTGATGATTTGTCTTCTTGAGCTTTGCTTCGTTTTAAGGAAATCTAAATATTTTTATTTCAAGTCGGCTTTTTTAAGCACTTTCAAAACGTTAAATGACTCTAGTTGCGCGGTTCGAAAATGTCACTCCTATGGAGAAGAACCGGCAAGAAACTCCGTATACTTTAAGAGCTTTAGAGTTAGCCTTAAAATTAAACTGCCAGTTAAAAAGCTAGGATTAACCTTTAAATAAGAAATCATAAAAATCCAAGTTTTAAAGTGCATTGGTTTTGTTTTTCCCGTCGAAACGTTAAAGCTTTTACGCGTACAATCAATTTTTTGAGACAATAAAGACTTCCAGTGTTGAAATTGAAGCAAGACAATTCACTCGCACACAATGACTTATTAAATGTTAAATAATTCTAAATTGTTCTGAACCAGCGTGGGCCCTTCGGAAAGTAACGGTACCACACCTTAGCGACGAACGTTAGCAATATTAATAACCTTAATACTTTAAAGTGGGAATAAGTACTCGTTCTACTCGTGTAGCTTTCTCTGTGGGTTAGCAACAACTTTCCACGGTAGGTACCATCATTAAATGAGCTAGTGGAATTAGCCAAGATTTCTTTATTAATTGTATACCTTCTCGTTCCACGCCTTTGAAAAGCGAGTTGGAATAGTGAAAATAGATATTAAAATGTAAAATCAGATTAAATTCCTTCTTTCGTTTTCCACAAACGACTATGCATAAAGTGTAAGTAAATACCGTAGCTAAAGCTGATAAGGGCCCTTCAATGAACAAACAGCATTGCATCTAGGAGACTTTGCATTCACGTCTTAAGAAGGATCGATTCTTTCGAGAATCTTTTTTTTTTATTGTTTACTTAATGTTCGTGTACCTAAATTAGTTCGTTTTATATAATACGCTGACAGCCGCCTAAACTAAATTAGTACTGTCCTGTCTATACACTTTAAAAATAAGTATATTAAATTACTTTCGAAGCAGTATAGCATACAAGATTATTATATTTGCTGCAATATTTTGGCACTTTTGATAATTCCCATGTGCACATGCCCTACAAACATTTACTGTACCTCTCTTTTATAAAGATCGTATTATGTTTTAACAGTCAAAAGATTCCGACAGCTGTGCTTCTATGGTACGTGTGTCGATAGCAAAAGGCGTCATTCATCCGCTTCAGCCTTTTGGCAACACAGAACAGCTTTGTATAAAGCTTTGTATCTATATTTGAAAGTAGTATAATTTTGCAATATCTGGCCCAGGTGCAAAGTATAACATCGCGGTAGTTTAAATATATTTGCAAACAAGACCCCGGTACACAAAAGAAAGAGACATCCTAGATATTTTATCCGGTAAGAGGTAAACCCCTGCGCCTTCTATAGGGCGAAACTTATCCATGAGGATTTCCTCAGGTCAGAAAAACAGTAGGCTATCACTCCATTGGCATTAAGAATATTGTATGCTTAATTTTATTTTCGTCTTTCCCACCTATTATAATGTCAGACTTAACGATACTTCTGGGATTCTGTGGCCACAACAATATGTGAATCATTAAGTATCGTGCTAGCATCATCATCTTCAGATCTGTGCAACTCACTGCTGGGCATAGGTCTCCCTTTGATTATGCCACTTTCGTCTGTCTCTTGCCTATCGCATTTATCCTACTTCAGCTATCATCTTTAAATCATCTGTCCGTGCTAGCATATTAAACCTTTAGTCATTAACACAAAGGTATACAATTGTTTGCACGAGTTGTCCCTATCTAAAATTAGCCACCGCCTCCGACATAGTGGATAAAGTGAATTGTTAAAGGCTATTTTTGTCCTTCTTTAAGAGGATGTGTCTTTTGTGAATCAGACCTGAATTCAATGCAACGAGATGATGAATGTTAAAATAATCTGGTAAACTGAAAGTGACTCAAATTTAATGGGAACATGAGGAATGTTTCCTTCTGAAGTCTGACAAATGTTAAATACTTGGCGAACTTTCAACTCACGTGTACGTTACAATGTCGGTCAAAATTAAATACTCGCAGTTCACATGGAGGGTTTTCACGACCCGTTAATTCACGATGTATGACTCTGCTTGGCCACTTCTATATATAATTCTATACGATAGAATAATATGCCTAGTCACATATCTGGTTAGGCTTACATCAACTAGTTAGTAAACCGTTGCAATGAAAGCTACTTTCTAAAACAACTTAATTAGTAAGTACTTAATTTAAGACCTGGGAACTTATCTTTAAATCTCGTGGTAAATAGCTACAAACTTATTATAGCATGTATATTATCCTTTCCTGAAAGGTAGCAGGTAATAATAATAATAATAATTAGTTTATTGTTTCAATCACATTGTCATTCAGCACAAAATTGAGACATCCCCGTTAAGTTATAGAATACTTGTGATGGGATTGCCTCGCCCTTCCCTTAGTTTCTAAAATTACAATGTTATAAACAAACAATTAAACTTCGGTAAATTAAATTTAAAATGATTAAAAATTAGAAAGAAAGAACAAAATTAGGAACAAATTGGAGCATGTGTGTGTATATGTATGTGTGCGTGTGGGTGTGAGTGTGTGTGTGTGGGTGTGTGTGTGTGTTCAAACACCTACCTACTTAGTTAATGTAATAATTTAAAAGTTCGTGGGCTAAGTAGTCACCCTAAATGGTCAAACAATTTCGGTAATTGCCTTTTCATTTAGCGTAACAAAAACGTAGTATTTCACTGACGTAGGTAACAAAATTTATGTTTTATATGACACAGACATCAAACAATGTTTACTTAATGTTAATTAGTCCAGAATTCGTTCCAAGAACGGAGCTATACTACAACTTATACTGTGTTCGACTGCACATCAGTGGCTGTACTATGAGCTATTAAACAGGATTGCGGCCATCGTGGAAACGGGACGGCGCACTATACACGTGTAGCGTTGTCTCGCTTTAATAACAGCAACAATCCTGCTTTTAGGAGCTCATAAGAAGCGGGCAGTAGTACTAATACCATTTCTGAATTCACAGAACTGTTTATTTCCAACATTTTTGCCATGGCCATGTGGTGTACTTCATTATCAAACACTAGCCTAAAGCTTTATTAATTTAATGCAGAAGGTGATAAGGCCCTGTTATCTTTTAGGTGATAGTGCGGCTAAGTAACGGTGACCATAATAATTAAATAATAATTGTTACGGTGTTAATACCGTTAGGTTCAATTTAATTAGTGTTTTTTCCCGGATTGTTGATATTTATTGTTATAATGTTATAGTGCCATAATAAAAGTATTTACTACCTACCAATAATTGTAAGTACGTACAAGGTATCTATAAGCAGTCTCTAGCTTTCAACTGCATGGTGTGTGAAAGATTTTCGTTGCAAAAAAAAATAAACAAAAAGTGTTGGTGAACTGATTTGATTCCGAACGTAGATGGTTGATTGAACTTGATAAATAGCAAAATTTTCTGAAGAAAAAATCGCGTGAATTCGCAGACTAGCCAGAACGCGAAACACACGTTACGAGTTCGAAAATAATCGGCATCGCAGTTACAAAGGAATGTCGAAAACTAATCAACCTTTTTTAAACTGGACCTAAAATGCTTCAAGCAATCGTACCTTGATGTCGATAAGGAACCGTTTACCTAATAAATCCCATTAATAAGGTACTTACTCCTTATTAGCGACAAACTGCCTACAACACATAAATGTTAGTTACTTGAAATGGACGAAAATTGCGTAACCTTTATCTCGTACGTTAAACGATGTATTCGTAGACTACTGCAAAGATCGTTTACCCTGATTAAAGTAGGTAGCACTGTTTTAACAATTATGAAATCGTACACTCTGAGATATGCTTGTTTTAAGGTCTGACATCAGTCCCGCTTACTTAGATCTATATTTATCTTACTGTTTTCAATTCAATACCAAGATTAATACTGTACCTACGTGTCTCAGAAGCACGTCAAGCTGTTGGTCTCGGCTATAATACGTTGATCTTCGACAGTCGTCAAATCCATAATCATAGTTCTGATAACTAGTTTTACCAAGGGATACTGTATATGACTCATTAATTTAATAGATAATCCTGTATTCCTTGAAAAGAATTTAAGGAGGGTTGTAATAGTCAGAAATGCTGTCGCTCCATGTATAATACGATATTCAACTGAGTGTGAAACCGTAAGCCAAATTTAACATTATTAATTTGGAAAAAAAGTAAGATAGAAAAATACCAATATTTAATGTGGTAACTGTAGAGTTAGAATCGTAATTGTGACGAGAACCGGCTTAGCACGGCCCTCTAAATCATTCATAATCTTTCCGTATTGTCACGAGCAATCGTCGGGCACTTAATGCGTCCATTCTTACCGGGGCCCGTAAGACACGGGCGCGGACGAGGCTATAGGAAGCTTGCCGCCGCCCGTGCACTTATCCAATTTGCCGCTATTATGATTTATTGGTAGTGTACAAGTAGGCGCCTATGACCTAGACCGACAGCTTCGCGACGGGCTGGCCTGTGGTTCAATAAGACATTAGTAGGATATAAATCAATGTGATAGTTTGAGTAAATCGTAGGGTACTTTGCCGCCGTAGGGGAGACAGAGTAGGACCGTGTTAAACTACCGGAGATCTATTCCTTTATCGGGAAACAGGTAGAATCAATCAACATCTACAAATATTTATACTACTAAAACTAGAACCAGAATAAAACACACACAAAATATTATTTTTTAAATAATTTTCAGTTGGTTACCCAAGTGAAGTCAACTAGGGAGTTTAAGCCGTACTTATATAATTTATAGTACCTCTATCTGTATGTTTGTTTGTTACACATTCACAGCTAAACCGCTAAACCAATTTTGATGAAATTTGGTGAGGTGCAAGCTCGAACAGACGTAATATACTTTATGCCGCGAGAAAGCTAGTGCATTAATAAAAGTATATAATAGCAGGTCATTCTAAATTCAGGTCATGATTCATAGGTCTATATTATCAAAGTTAATAGACAATATGATAATTTCTGTAGATACCAGGCAAAGTTAAACAATAAAATACCTTTTAACACAGAGCCCAGATTGCACAATGTGGATTTTATCATCTGTGTATTGTTTAAAAATGTTGTGGCCCCATTGTCAGTGTATCTGTACCATCTTGTTTCAATGGGTCATTCATGGCTTATTCCTGTGTTCCGTTTGCCATACACATGGACTCATACATAATGAATTTTATTTATACAGACAAATGAATGCCGCTTACATGGAGTGGAATGTGTCACTAATTGGATGATAAAATAAGATGCTTTGATTTATTGCATATTAAATGTTAATACTGTATTGTATCTTACGGACAATTATTAATAAATTTATGATTTATCATATTTACTTCCATTAATTATCATGCAATATCATGTTATGTGCATAACATAATTATAAACTATGGAATATAATACTTGCACATGGAAAAAATTATTTATTTATTTAGTCAATATGGAATTCCTTCAATGGAAAGAAACCATTTAATATTTATAAAAAACTCTATGTAGTTATGTAAAATGTGTAGGTAAGGTTTAATTGATTTATACACATACTTCCTGAAACAGTTGTGCAACTGATAAACACAAGCTTGTTTATGTACCTACAACATAATTATTTTCAATAAACCTAAAATATTAAAGCAATTAATGATGTAAATTTATACATTTTTAGATTTAGAATACTTTTTTTAAGTTGTTAACTGGTGTTGTACTTAGATATAAAATTCATTTAACTTTTGCAACAAATATTTTCACCAATTTTATTATACTAATTACATTTTGGATTTAAATATTTTAGTTAGCTTATTGATAAATAAAGAATTGTTTTTTTTTTATGTTATTACAGTGACTTTTTACGTGTCTCTTTGGCGGGAACCACGTTTTAGCCAGTCGTAAACATAATGACCAATTAAATTAAATATACTTATCTAATCTCACCTGAAATCTCGTGGCAGATGGTTGATCCTTAAACCTGGAAGGTTTCTCCACGTCGCGGAAGCTGCTTTTGGTGACCGGTGATCGCGAGTGCACAGTGATCGAGCCATTTGTCACCGAATCAGGCAACAGCCGGTCTTTTTCACCAGACTCTTTAGTCCTAAACTGGATCCCAGACTCCGGATCATCGCTTCTCGTTGGAATGTCAGTAGGATACTGAATATTCCCATTTGTCGCTGCCATAGACTTAGCCGAACTTATCTTCCTAAACCTGCCGATTATCACATCTTCTTCATCATTTACCGGCGGTACATTTAATTTTTCTCCCGCCGTGCTAGTGTTAGCCTCAGGCTTCACCGGGCTCAGTTCTATATCTTTCTGTGGCGAACCCATCTTTTGCACCAGTATTAATTAAATATGTAAATGTACATACACATATTATTTATATTTTATCGTCCGGTTCTATAAAAACACACACGGGTACGTTAGCGTGTACCGTCAGAAAACGCTGAGTATAATATGAAACCTTATATGTTGAAGATAAAAGTTCAAAGTAAAATAATATGGTTTTATGTTAGAAATATTTGGAAATATGGAATAGTAAAAAGCACGCGGACAGCGCGATGGGACTATTTTAAACAAACGCCCGCTTTGCCATCCGTTTGACAACTGAATGACAGCAGATTGCACCAGGCAGAACATAAACTCAATAAACTCAGTCAACTTACAGAACGAATGAATCGCAAATAACCTCAACCCTCAAAACCGTGCCCTCAACCATGCCAACCAACCTTCACAGTTAACAAACAATTTTTTAAATACGATTTGGTTTTTTGATACAACATCTTTTATCATTATTGCAATAAACAAGTTGTTTGTTGAATATGAATAATTTATCATCCTTTAATTGAACCACTCTGAACTAAACGTAAAGTTATTATTATTAAATATTATATTATTTTGGGATCTTATTTATAGTCTACCGACAGCCCGCGCCCACGATCTTTGAAATTTGAACGAATGTAATTACATGAATTAAATCACTTAAATTTGATATTTTGTGCAAGCACAGTTACCACTTTACAACTTCTTTTTATTTATGATTATTTAACATGTTCATAGCTAAAAGTACATTACTTTATATTAATTATGACATAATATACTCTCACTAGAGTATTAATTTTCTGTGAGGTATGGCCGGTCTAACTCATTAAAAGGTGTGACCTTTGTCAAGTTTTAAGTAGTTATACAAAGTGAGATCAGAAACGTTTCCTGAAATCCTAGCTTGAGATATACTTTTAGCTAGATAGAGGACATGTTAAATTAATAATCAAAAATAAAAAAATGTTGTGAAGTGGTAACTTTGCTTGTACAAAATGTCAAATTTAAGTGATTTCATTCATTCCATCATTTAATCACAATTATATTTTAATTTTATCATTCGTTCAAAGAGGCGCGGGCGGTCGGTAGACTACCTTGCCTTGCCCCAAAGTTTTTTATTTGTATTTACAAAATACTGAATTTCCAAGATGGGATTCAATGAGGGTCAGATAATACTAGATAGTGATGTTGGTTATTTTGCCGGTCAAACTGCTTACGGTCGAGTGGTTTTTAATCAAGATAAGGTCAAAACAATACATGGTAAGTGTCTTGATGGTTGTGGTTTATAAATAAACTGTGTTAAAAGTAGTCGGTATGAAGAAAGTAGGATTCAAGGATGTCTTTTTCTTGCAGTGGTACATTGTGTAGTTATGGTCAGACTAAATAGACGGAGAGAAAATATAGTTCCTATCTCAAATGAATATAAAAATCGAGTCTGTTCGTGTTTTGATTACTAATGTACCTATCACCTAAAAAAACTTTTATTGGATTGATAGAATAGGACATGATTATTGTATACCATAACTACCCATTGAAATAAATATAAAATTTGAATGTAGAGAATAAACAGGGGTATTAATTTATTACTTACCTATATCAAAACTAGCTGTTGCCTGCGGCTCCGCCCGCGTGGGTTTGTCCTTTCTTGGAATCCAAGCTTACCCCTTTAGTTTAGCTGGGCTTTTTTGCACTTAGCCTTCATAATTCGGCCATTGTGCATTGGGCTCTGCATCAGCCCATACCAAATTTCATCAAAATCTGTTAAGTGGTTTAGCCGTGAAAGTGTAAAAGATAGACCGAGTTACTTTCACAATAGACCATGTTTGTTGGAATATATTGGGCTCAATTGATGCAAAAGTTGGACTAATAAAAAAAATTGCATGCTATGTTTTATCCTAGCTAAACAGACTTGTGCCTTAATTTGTATTTTACACCCTCGTATACCATGTTTTATGCAAGTAAATATTCTATTCTATTCTAAATACTTATATATTAATTACGCATATCAATATTAAACCAAATATTATTTATAAAACTATATTTTTTTTGTATCACATCATTCTGTTGAATTTTTACTGTTCAATGAAGGAACCAATCTAAAGGTAAATTGAATTAATTAAACTTCAGTTATTAATAAAAATTCAGAAAACACATAGACTTCTTTGTGCTCTGATAAAAGACACCTACATAAATGCTGCGCTACAAACCGAAACTAGTAAAATATTACAAGCTTACCAAAAAGTGAACTCATCTTATAGGTTACAGATAGCTACTGATTTGAATCATGATGACTATTGTTGGATCACATAATGGATAGATAAAGCTACTTGCAATAAATTGTCAAAACAGCTCCATCTATCCCTTTTATTTAAATACCTATACAACTAGAAATAAGTGATGCATCTACCTAACTTCATTTTTACTCAATAATAAAAACTCAAATTATAATTTAAATTTTTTAGTGTAAATTATATTATAAGTTGCAGTACAATACAAGATCAGACAATAATAGCTCTTATGTTGAACAGTTTTTTTGGTTGCTCAGTTTATTATCCATTTGACCTTGAGGCATACCATTAGCAACACATGTAGTATCCACTCAGATATATCCAAAAACTGTGTATTTTTAACATTGGCTTTGTCTGTAAAATTGAGAACCAATTTTTTTTTTATATATTTTTTTTAATAGTTGTTAATCTATTTATATCTCTAGAAACTAATATGATAATGTTACAATGATTGGATGTTTAGACATGCTTCTGCATTTAAATAAAAGTATTCCAATTTTTAAGATGGTCATATGCTATTTTAGTAAACTCGGACCTCTAGGAGGTGAGTGAAACTGCAAGGCATAAAAGATAATGGCCTGATATAATTTATAGTCAAATCTATTGTATAGTTAAGCTTATTGTGTTAAAAAAATGTCTGTTTACAAAATCGTTTAATCTTGAAAATGTTTTATCCTAGTATACATATTATAATATAATATCTTGGGACAACTCACACACGGCCATCTGTTCCCAAACTAGGCAGATCCTGCATTATCGTAACCAGACAAGTGATAAACTTACTTACTTTGTATAACTTACATGGTTCATAAATATTTATTTTATTTAAAATTTGCTTTGATATAAAATATACAAACTGTTATTTTATGTTATTGAAGATTAAAATGTTTAATTTTTGCAATAACATGCTCTCTATCACACATATATATCTAGGCCACAATATGAATTATCTGCCATGAGATAAAAAATGGAATATTATTATGTTAACTCCATTTGATACTCATAACTCAGTACCACAATCTTGTTGTGTTTAAAAGAATTTTCAAAAATCATCAATTTTGACACACTTATTGTCAATCAAATTAATTAAATTGAAAAACATTATGTATAGTTTTACAAAATGTATTTCAATTTAATTTATTTATTTGTTGAGGCACCACCTAACCCACCTAGATCCGTAATAGTTATACTACTACAATTGTATAGTAATGATTATTATTGTCACTCAAATTACAGTACAAATCTCAATTGGTCATACAGTGTAAATCTCTACAAAAGCATTGTATTATTACAATTGTATTTGATTATCGTCAATGGGCAAGGAAGAGACAAGCAGAGCAGAAGTATAATGGGCTTATATTTACCCAATCACTATTATCATTCTATGGGAAACTTCATTTAAATTATAAAAAGTCTTTCTGCATTAAATTAGTTATTTGTTCTGACTATAAGTCCTTCTTTCTTTCTTCTACATCTCCTTTATTATCCTCTCTCTTTCAATCATAAGTTATAAATATGGTAATGTCTGTTTTTCAGGTATTTATGCAGATATGAAAGGATTTTGTAAAGTGCATTGGACTACGCAGGAATCACGTAGAGTTAATAATCGCACACAATTCCACACTGTGAGCCATGATGCCCACGAAGAGTATTTTCATAGAAAAACCTTCATTTTTGGTGATGATAATGGTAAGTTATGCTTTTTGTCTTAACAGACTGTTGTTGTAAAAGTTGTTTTAAAACTGGCTCGAAGATATACAATATACACTTTAAATATAGGTATTTAAGCTAAACAAATATAAATTTGTTAAAACGCCAAAGCATTTTACCACAAAAAGAAAAAGACATGCTTAAGTCTAAGCGTAGGCTGAGACGCAGGTGACGCAACTCAGCACAGTACAGATTTGGCAGAACAGGGCAGCATTTTGCATCAAAATTAAAAATTAGCGAATAAAAGCGCCCATCGCGCATAAATCTGTGCCGGCGCTACAACGAGGCGCAGTGGATGACAGACGCATGTCTGCATCGCACGTGCCTGCGCCCAACATACGCAGCTCTTCGTACGTTCAGCATTATTAAATCTGCTCTGCCCTGCGCTGCGTGGCTTACGTCACCTGCGTCTCAGCATACGTTTAGCCTAAACGTCGTGAAAACTAGTAGATATTAATATGGGGAAATACTGTTATTTTATTTAGGAGCAAAGTAGAGCTTGTTTTCGAAAAAAAATAGACATAATATAGCAACAAGAACCAAAAATAATTATATAAATATTTGATGTGCTCAATTATGACTCGTTGTTATTTACGAATAGTTGTTCCACAGGGTTAGTATGTAATGTAGTAAGACCATATTTTTAAGGTATAAGAAAATTACATGGGTTATTGATTAGGAAGTAATAGGTCAAGAGTCAAGACCTAATAAAATGAAATTCTCTATTTTGGTTAGGCGAACACCACCTTCAGCCAGGCCGCCATGAGTTCAGATTCGAGTGTCCTATCCCGGCCAACTGTCCGTCGACATTCGAGGGTACATACGGACACATCAGATACCGCGTCAAGGTCGTCATGGTTACCACGGGGATATTCTCTTCCAACAAGGAAAAGATGGTCCCTATTAGAGTGCACGCGCCGCTGGATTTGAATCAGAACCCCTATTGTAAGGTGAGTTGGCGTAGTTAGTAGGTACCTATCCTACTGAAAACTCTAAGCATGCCATGATACACACATGTAGACTGAAGGATTATTCCTTGGCCTATGTAAGCCAAAAAAGATTCTTCATACACACATATTTGTAATAATTTTAGTTTTTTTACAATAACCGATTTATACAATAACAATATCCGAGCGCTTAAAGAATTACGTTTCACGTTGCGCAATACACTAAAAGCCTACGAAGAAATAATGTCGACCGCGTTTAGCTGATTCTTTGTTACTTTTAGTACTTCTAGAAGTAGAACCTACTAAGCAATTGGTAAAGAACATCAAGGTGTTTTATAGATAAGGGTGAAAGTTGTTATCCGCGCAATGAAACGTCGTTGCGCGGTAACAACTTTGTGTACAGGATATTGCCCTTATCGCGCATCGTGTAGCGTATTTCTAAGCAGTCTAGCACCATAACGATAAAAATTGCTGAGTGCAGTGTAATTTTGAAATATTAGGCACATTATAACATTATATTGACATTTCAAGAAATGACAAAAGCTGTCATCGAAAAAATCTTTAAAGGACAGAATATTCTCATACGAAATCTAATACATACGACATAGGTACCTACTTATTAAACCCCTCTTTTTGCTTAGAAGTTAAAAATAACTGATCTTCTAGTAGGATCTTAATATTCCAGCATGTTAAGACTGTAAAAAATATACACAATTATTCCAACAAGTTTCCATTTCCAGGAGCCGATAGAATACGAACTGCTCAGCTCATACTGCTGCTGGTGCGTCAGCGCGGGCTCCTCCGAGGTGCTGGTGCGGCTGCCGGTCGGCGGCTACTGTCCCGGTCAGGTCATACCTATGGAGGTCAAGTGCAAGAACCCCAGCAGTGTCGACATTGACAAAATTAAGTTTGCTATTAAGAAGGTATGTAACAAAAATTTATTTAGTTACGCCAAAATTAAAAAAATAATGACACTTTAAAACATAACTTATATTATAAATACGGACAATACGGGCGCCATATAACTACTTAAAGCAGTAAATGGATGTACCTATGAATAACTAAACAAAACTGGTGGAAGATTATTTTTAGGAGCATGGAAACTTCAGAGAGCAGTTCTATAGGTTACAACTAGAAGGAAGACGTAAAAAATACAGTGTCATAAAATTCTCAATTATATGGTGTAAAATATTTGGAAATCTGCAACAAGTATTCAATATAAAGTTTCAGAATATTTTAAATATTTTTACTGCAGTGGTTTTTAAGAGCTCCTCAACGATGCCCTTTTACCGCACTATTGAGTATTTAAATACTATCGAATTATTTATTTATTACAAATGTAAAAAACACCTTTTTTATAGTTCTCTCTGTCTAAGTAGCAATATTAAAATGCTTGCAACTAGTTCAATATGAAAGTAATTCATCTGCCGTTTTTATAGCTCGACATAGTTTGTAAAAAAATATTTTTAAATGAAATAAAAGCTTGTCAAATACCCAATTCCTACCGCTTATCTATCCAGGACGTAACATTCACCGCGACGTCTAAAGCCGGGACGCGATACGAGCACGACACAGTCGCCGAGATCTCAAAGGGTCCCATCCCCGCGGGCACCACCCGCAACTGGACCGTCGATATGGAAGTACCCACCATGGATCTATACAATGTGGACGCCTGCAGATTTATTGATATCACTTATACTTTTAAGGTAATAGAAAAGCTATGATCTATAAAAAAAATCATCTTCATAAAAAAAAAAAGAACGATAACTTACCTACAGTCGTTAGTACATCTTAAATCAAATCAAATCATTCATTTGTAATTAGGATAAAAAAATCATCACTTACAATTCACATAAAACATTTTTTCTTGAGCTCGCTGGATTCGACATTTCGTATCTGGCTACCCTAAGAAGAAATGTCGAAACAAACTCATGTTTAGGTACAGTTAGTTGTCTCCATTTATAATGACGACCTTCGTGATCGAGTATCTCTCTGAGGTCCCAGGTTCGAACTCCGGAGGGGTCAATGTAGTACACAACTTTTCTAAATTTTCTTGGGTCTAGGTGTTTGTGGTACATTTGTTGTCCCTGATTCCATAACACAACTGCTTTAGCTACTTACTTTGGGATGAGAGTAATGTATATGATGTTGTTGTGTAAATAAGTTGTTTATTATTTTATTATTGCACACCGAAGTATTATGTTACTTTTATCAACTCACAGTGGTACCACACGGTAGTAGAAACAATAAAATACGAAAGACAAAGATTTTAATTTTAGACTATATGCAGGGTAAGTAGATTATTGTTGACGCAAGCTGAAACTGTTAAACGTAACCATATCTATTTGACAGGTTTCCACAGAAGCCGACAACTGCCATGACGGCACTGAAGACGTTCGCCCTATAATATTCGGGACCATACCGTTAATCGGCTACCAAGACAATGTTCAAAACCCCCTTCACGGCCAGCTGCCCAAACCTATAGGGATGCAAAATGTACCGGCAATTAACTGTTACCCTCCTCCACCGATCATGAGTCAACCATTAACCAACTCTCCTTACCCTAACGGCAATGGTCCTTATCCAAATGAATCGCCTTATCCTACCGCTAACCCACCTTACCCAACTCCTCCCAGTGCGCACCATCCATATTCTCCAGGTCAATTGCCTAACATGTCTCCGTACCCTTCGAACCCACCGTACCCTGTAACACCCAGTCTAGATAGAAAACCTCCAGTAACTACTTCACCATACCCAAGTGCAGCCTTTCCTTACCCGGGTGCAAACCCGCCCTACACTGTGACATCTAATCAAGGCACGAGTCCTCCTTATCCGGTTACGAATTCTATTAATCCGGGTGCAAATCCTCCTTACCCAGCCAATTCTCCTAATCCGGGTGCAAATCCTCCTTACCCAGCCACTTCTCCCAATCCGGGTGCAAATCCTCCTTACCCAGCCACTTCTCCCAATCCGGGTGCAAATCCTCCTTACCCAGCCTCTTCTCCTAATCCGGGTGCAAATCCTCCTTACCCAGCCACTTCTCCCAATCCGGGTGCAAATCCTCCTTACCCAGCCTCATCTCCTAATCCGGGTGCAAATCCTCCTTATCCGGTTACGAGTCCGGGTGCTAACCCTATCAGTAATTCTCCTTATCCGCCGGCTACTAGCCCTTACAATACGGATTTCTCGTCTCCTAAACCTACTTCCCTTAAAACTGGCACGATAGGCTTCACAGTTAGTCCTTTGCAGAAGAGTGGTGATCCTGCCAGCGTTCCGCTTTTGCCGGCAGGAGCTAATGTGCCTTATGTAAGTTTAAACTTCATTATTTTAAAGTTTTAGATTGCCGTCATTATCTGTATTGGATTATTACTTCATTTTAGAGGTCTTTGAACATATTATTGCTTCTAATAAAAGTATTCTTGACTATTTTTTATTTTACTAGAATCTTCTATTACGTTTCATCACTATTTGTGGAGAAAATACTGCAAGACCGTTAATGTAATGTTTTGTCTATTGAACTTAGTTTAAGGCGGTAATTTTATGCTATTGTTATGTAATATATTACCTATTATGTTTTTACTATGCCGAATGAGCTAATAGCTTGTAGAGATCAGGATTGGCGCCCTATAGCTAATCGGTGCCATGGCACCCCACAAAAGATATATCGGGACCGCTGGAAAGAATGGAAGGCCTTTGCCCAGCAGTGGGATAGTACATAATGCTAGTTATAATAATAATTATTTTTATGTTGTTACAGCCCACAAGCCCATATGTTAATCCTTACGCTTCCGCATCTGCACCTGAGCCATCAACGCCTGGCAGTGATCAAAGTTAGTACAAAGCATGAATTAATACTTACCTAATCATTTATAATTTTTTCCCCAAATCTACTTGCACGTCAAGTAATCCGGCTTACAGAATATAGGTACTTAGTAATCTTGCGTTGTTGCTCTGCCTTTCAAATTCCTGGCAGAAAATATTATCTTAATGAGATTTTTGTCGACCAGGTTGAGGGTATATCGAGCAAACAAGTCTGTTAAATCTTTATCTACATTTCTCTTTAAGAATTTTTTTTTAGTGTATATAAATAAAATTTAATCTCTATTTCCCTTGGTCATCGCATAACGCGTAAATAAAAACGCGGAAAAAAATCCCTAATTCTTTCTTTGTTGTGTTAATTATTGTCAGTAGAAGGACTTTATAAAAGAAAAAAAAAGGAAGGGCAATCTCACCTCACTTGCACTTAGTAGTTTATAAAATTTTCTTAATCTCTAATAATTATGTTTATTACAGAATTGCTTGACGATTTGCCAGAAGCGAATGTCAACTCAAACTACCCACCGAACAACCCAGAATTGACATCTGACAAAAATGAAAAACTGAACTAAATACACGTAATTTTACGTAAGTCTTTGTATTTACTGTTATAAAAAAATTAATGCTAAATTACAGTAAATTCGCATTAAAGGTTTTTTTAACATTAAATACACGGCCGATAAAACTTGGCACTCAAAAATCGTTAGGACAGTTTGAGGGCGATGCAAGTATACATAAACGATGCGTCAAACAAAGACGATGATATCTTGTTACTCTTTTCTGATCCGTTAACTTATAAAGTACTGTATTATATAAGCACAACATTTATATTATACTTATTGTGGCATGTGTAACTTTTACATTGGTATATTTACGATGTGGTCTTAATAGAAAATAATCTTTGAATTTACTTAGTCCTACGACAACAATGATACAAATTACTTTATAGCATTATATGTTGTAATAAGTACAGATAATGTTAAGAAGTGTACAAAAATATATATATGGGCATTTCAGTCGCATTTTTTCGGGATTGTCTGACTAGATTCAGACTCTTAACGCGTCATTAGAATTCACAATGCTTCGACGGACTTTCCTGAACTATTTTTCTATGTGTAAGTAATCATTTTTCTATCTAAACAGTAAGTTTCTAAGACAATTTAAGACAGCCTGTTGTATATAAAGTACAATTTAAAACAAGACTTAAAAAATATCTCATTTTTTTTATTAATAATAAACAAATATAGAACTAAGTTATAACGTTTTGTAATGGCCAATTTAAGCTGATATTTAGAGTCTATAAAAACATATTTTTGAACGCACTTTTTAAGAAATATATTTTTTTATTTTTACACCATATACTTATATAATCGTTTTTTTTAAGTGAATTCTTCTATGAGCCTTCTATTTCTAGAATTTTTATTAATTGTTTTTACATTATGACTTGAAACTAGGATTAATAAAATGTACCGATAGTCATACTCTCAGATTTAATTATTTTTATATTGGATAAATTTCTTGCTAATTAGAAAGTGCTTTATTGTATTAGAATTTAGTGTTGTGGCCTTAAAAGTGTTTTAGCACTGCAGTCTTATTGCTGTGTATACAATCTCAAACGCTTTCGCTCAAATGTAGTGAAGTGAAGTGACTATCGAAAAGTAATGTCATTTTCAAACATTTAAAGGGCTTTTTGTAAATCTCAACTTTACAGCCATCAAAATAAAGGCGAGGTTAGTTTGTATTATTCTATTCATGGAATTAGGGATCGAACGGTGATAATATTATAGGCTTGGTAACACTGGCAATAACCCTCGGTTTCTAAAAGGCAGTTCAATTTATTGTATTTAAATTTTATGTCAATAATTGTGATTGGTTGATCAAAAGAATAAAAACCAATTAAATTATTAATAAAATATTTATGTCGATCGGCCCTTAAGAAACTGGGGGTAAGTAAGACAATTGTTGATAGCATATAGCATTCATAGAATGCATATGTCGTTTATACGTACTAGAAGTGCAATGTGGCCTTGGCAAGAAATTTTACAGCATTTACATGTCTGAAATTAAATGTTAAAGTACTTAGATCTTATTAAACTTTGCAGCTTTATTAATATTACATTTAAAATACTTGCATTTATTATATATCTATAATATAAAAATGAATCGCTGAATGTGTTGCTAAGCGCAAATCTCGAGAGCAGCTGAACCGATTTTGCTAATTATTTTTTTAGAATATTCATTGAAGTACGAGGATGGCTCTTAATGAGAAAAAAATTAAAAATAAATAATCGACTGTTAGACGGTACGAAGCTCGCCGGGTCAGCTAGTAATTTCTAAATAGGGAAGCATGCTAAAAGTATTGATTTCCTTCCGTCTATGTATGGTGCTCGTTTTAATATTTTATTTATCTATTTAAATAAAAAGGAATTCAGATTTCCCATAGTCATGCTATAACTTTCGAACGACTGCACCAAATCGGATATTTCTTTTTTTGTAATGTCCCTTATTGTAAGGATAAAGATTTTGTACAAGAAAATAAATAAAAAACATGAAAATCTCATCACCCGTGCGAAGCGGGGTAGCTAGTTCTTATATATTTTTTTAATTATTTTTGTACTATATTATTTTATTATATATATTTTGCGTCATAGTATTAAGAATATATATTATTGTTACCTTCGGATATATTTAAATGTAATCCTAGTCGTAAAAAACTTAATTGTTATAAATTAACATAAATTTTCTTCTTATCGATGTTGCTGTTATTACATAAAGAACGTTTTTACAATTTTAATACCAGTATAGTTCAGATTAAAACAAAGTTTATATACCTATATGTTTTGTATATTTTTTTATCTTCGCTAAATCGTAAAGTGAACATCATGAACATGGGTGCTAGAGAGTTGGAAGCGCGTGCGGCCGGTAGATTTTTCCATTTAATGTTATTGATGAATGGTAAAGGTCTCTAGATCTTACTACGCAAAGTTGTTTACCTTTGTACTTACTTGCAGACTTGTAGAAAACAGTAAGCAGCACGCTCTATACAGGGTGGTTATTTTTGTAAGTGTATGCAAAGTCCAATTTGTATGTCTATGATTGTAACATACTGTAATTAAATTATCTATTGCCGTATTATGTACCTTTATAAACGAAAGCTTAAGAACCTCTATCCTAAGCTTGCTATTTCAGATGCTTAATCCCAGTATACTGTTGCTAGCGAATAAGTAATATTTTTATATACTATTAAAGTTTTATAATCCATCTACATAAAATATAATTTATGATTAAAAAAAATGCAAATATTGATATTTTGTAGATTAACTCCCAGTCGTGTAGTTTTGATGTTATAAATGTTAAACATTTTATTCACATGTGTAAAGACAGTACGAAGTTGTGTAATAAAAATATATTATAATTATTTATCTTACCTCGAAAATTTTATGGATTTACAATGTTTAATAAACTAGATGTTATAAAACCTGTTGTTTTACTGCCAGTGAACTAGTTCTTTTTTCTGCGATATACAATAAAAATACAACTACATGCTAAAATAGTTATTTGAAATTGTTTAGTGACTATAACTATACAGTCTGTGAGGTAAGAGAACCGTCGTTGCGAAAAATGGAACTAACATACTAATAATTATTAATAATGGAACTAACATACTAATAATCAATAATTAATAATAATTATTATTGATAATATACTAATTGTTTTATAAAACAATTATTAAGACGGCATCTGAAAGCATTGTTTTTAACATTAGGAATACGGTAATTAAACATGGCGCCCTCAATCCCAAGACGGTTCTCTTTCCGCACAGACTAGTAAGTTTGCATTGAACGGGGCGTTAATCAATTTACATACTAACGCTAACTGAACAATAATTCAGACCATAAGTGTAAAGCTAACAAATAAAACAAAGTGCTCATGCATAACAGTTCGTATATTTTATTATCAGAAATAAACGAGTCGGAAATGTATACATAAACAAAATAAAGTCAATAAAAAATATATTAATATCAAAATATTAACTTAATTATAACTTAGGTAACGTTTAAAACATAGAAATTACTAATTATGTAAAACAAAACGGTTAACTCACGCATATTCTCGGAATCGCCCGACTAGTTTCAGACTGAATAGGAGTCCCTAATCATGAGCTGACGCGGCGGCGGTGGTGTCGCGAGTCGAACGTCGCGTGAGTAAACCGTTTTGTTTTAAATAATTATGAATACTCCTCACGAAGGTTATTATACAAATACAAATTGCTATTTTAGTATAACTAAAGTACTTACTAAGAAATTCCCCAAATACTTTGAATCAACAAGACGGCATCTGGTTACATTAATCATTAGATTAATTTATTATTCTTGTAGTTTACTCCAATTTCTTTCTACACAAATTTTAACTGTGCCTTTGTCAACGACTAGATCGAAAGTTATTTTCAGCACCACATGAAAAAAATATAAATTTTATGCGCTAAGCTAAATTATATTATTAAACTGCGAAGCACTTGTGACTTACATTTATTTATAAACTAAACTTGTTAGTTTGTGCGAAAATAATCATGAACTAAAGTCAAAAAGTGATGTAATATTAAAATTTGTTGGTTCTCTTAAACCGGTTCAAGTATATATATAAAAAGTTGTGACGTAATTTACAGCGCTATTAAAACGGCGCAATAATTACCTAACGTAACAAACACAAGATTCTATCATATTGTACTCGTATCAAATATGGTAATTTTGGCCCTGACTAATCCCAAACGTAGGCTCAACTACAAATATTATTAAATTATGATGTGTGGCAGTATATCCTAGAGCAAATTATTTTGACTGTACGGATAGCCGAGTGGTATAGTCCACCACGCCAATAACCACTGTGCCGCTATGTGCTGCGGGTTCGATCCCCGCATGGGACATAACACTTATTACAAGTCTTGGCGTTCCTTGTGTATGTGAAACACTCCGCGATACAGGGAATAATTACCAGTTAAAAAAAAGTAGTAACATTATAGAACTAATGACTAAATAAATCAGATTCATTGAATATATAACATTAATAATATCAAAAGTACAGAAGTAATATGCAATGGCATCTTACTATAACAGGAATATCTTACGTTATTGTCTTTTGTTTATTCAGAGGCACATTTAAGCAGTAGGTATATAAAAATGTAAGGCACGAGGGAAACATTTAAGTTTTTTTCCCAATCTTAGCAAAATGTATATAAGTAATATAAGTTGTACATTATCCTTAAATTCAAGTTACATCCGACAGCCGGCGCTGGCTATTCGATAGCAATATAATATGGCACTTTATAAGTACTTTTACTCGCATCAGCTAGCTTGTAATAATAAACGTATCTAGTAAAATTCAGTAATCATTAATATCGTACCTGAAAAATGTACTTCAATTGAATTAACAGACTTTTTGTATTATTTAGTTTAAACTTAGGTGTTGAACAAACAATAGTTTACTAATTATTTAGAAAATATAATGGCGTACTCACGTAGATTCTCGGGATCGCCGACTGGTTTCAGACTCAATAGGAGTCCCTAATCATGAGCTGACGCAGCGGCGGCGGTGGTGTCATTTCGACTCACGTCGCCACCGCGATCCCGAGAATTTTCTAAATAATTATGAATACTCCGCACGAAAAGTTATACTAATAGTTTACTATTAAATAGTAAACTACCTAGTGTACCCAATTACTGCAGCTATCTGTATATAGTTTATACAACGCGACCAGATCTTTTCAATATCTTATAAATCTATGTACCTACGTATACAATTATAATAAAGCAGTATAAAAACTTTCATAAGTACAATCAAATTACGAAATTATTATAAATCAACAAACACAAGTATTTTATACTTATACACTAATATAAACTTTAAAAACGTCAATATCAAACATGTAAAGAAATACAGAAACTAGGTATCCACCACTAACAATATCACAATAATTGTTTATCGCACGTTTACAGTATAAAGGCTTGATACAGTATTATTAAGTACAACAGTACAGTATAAATTGTATATTCTAGAATACAGTTTTTAATAACAAAATTGCGCGAAATTTGTACTACAGTATATTCATATTATTAAGTAGCTACTAAATGCCTTTTACGACTGAGCACCTAAAAAGTACTCATAACTTGTTAATACATTTATAGTTGCAAAAAGTATTTTTAACTTATATTATGCACAGGCGAGTTGTAGTTATGACGTCTGCTTGCAACTGTAATCTTATGCTGAGTTTACACAGTAATTCTCAACCTATGTATGTACCTAAGTGTATGAACAGGAGTGTCCGAGCGTGGGATATTTATTGGGACAAAAAGACACTAGGAAAGTGTTGTGTAAACTGTCAAAAAAATAGTATCGCAATAAGTGTCTTGTTTAAACGAAGCTTTAGAGAAAATATATGTATAAAAATAACAGGTATTTTATATCTTAGTCAGTAGGTGGAGGAGCGGACGGCACGAAAGCTCCCTGTACATATGGCGGCAAGCCGTTATTCCCGGCCGTGACGTTGTTTGTCGGGTAAGGAGGATTGCCTCCTCCAGGCATATAGTTCTGGGGGTACGGACCAGGATTCATACCACCAGGGTAAGGCACGTTGCCCATTGGAGCCGTCGCCGGCGCCTTAAAACCTATCTGATAATCAGAGAACGGTTTCGGCTTCATTTCTATTGATTCGGCAGATTGGAACTTATCTTGTGACACATAAGGTATATTTCCGCTTGGATATGGAGGCGGGTTATTAGGGTATGCTGATGTTTGTACGGCATTGTACTGGGTTTGTTGAAGGCTTGTTGTAGAACCGTTTAAGCCTACTGCGGCAGGTGGGACCATCAGCTCAGCTGTGCCGGCCACCGGGATGGGTCCCTTAGGAAGTTTTTCTGCTAGGGGATGCTTATACTCGCCTTCTAAAAACCCGCTTACAGGCACTAAGCCCAAACAAATTTCTGACTCATCCTCCAAATCGTCGGCGCATCCGGACAGTTTAATCGTTATCTGAAACAGCAGTAGCATTAAAAACACAACTCTTAAAACCTTATTCATTGTTCTTTTAAATATTGCTAGCTAACCCAATCTAAAGTCATAAGCACTGAAGACTCATGGTTTTTCTTTCTTAATAGGTATATTTTGTCTTAACTACCTATCTAAGAATTTAGTATACTTATATTCATAAATACGGTACTGCTGATGACTGGGTATGAAAAACCTAAATATAGTTAGTCAGACAGTTTGATAATAAAAAAAATATTAGACACATAGTGTTTTCCTTATTTTAAATAAGGAAAACACTAAGTAAATAAAGCTAATCAAAATTCAGGAGTGGGGGCTACTGGCGTCATGCTTGTGCACAAACTGTATATAATTGTGACGTCATATGACATTTCAAATCAAAGTATCGTCGTGAGATTTTGGTTACGTACAATAAGAAAAATACGTGTCTAATATTTTTAATAATCTATACGACGGACATTAAAAAAAGAGTAGTCACCAAGTAGTCTCATCGTAGTGATAAAACTGCTTTAAGCATTTTCAATCATAAACGGAATCTTTACTATTTCAAAAGCATCATTTAAATCAGGAATAACCAGAATGTTATTAACCATTATTTATTTGGTATTTTGATGCATCATATCCGTAAAACTCACCCGGAAAAAGTATCCCACGTCGATAATGCTACAGTTCTCGAGATAAGGGGCTATGATGTTGGGCACGTGTAGGTTGTACGTGAAATTGCGCCTGGTGCGGCCCATGACGGGCCCGCTCTTAGCGGAGACCAGCACCTTCTCCGGGAGCACGTACTCCGAGGCCGGGTGGATACTGCGGTACATCTCTTTCTGTGGACAATAAACAAGTAAAAAGGTTCATTTCGTCGACTTTTACAAATATTACAGTTTTCACATTCAAAGAACAAACATGTTTCTTCAAATATTGTTATACAGATTTTCGAGATCTATGAAAACAGGTCTAATGGTTATGGTGACAATATCTTACGTAGGGACTTAGTATCAGAATTATCTGTGCTATAAGACCACAGAAATTATAGTTTTAGTTTCATTTACATATTTTTGATATACCATTCTTATCCAGAGATATCTACTGTATTACCCAATACTGTATACCTATTTATGTATATAATACTTTTTACCCAAAAACTTAGGAGGCCAGATAGGCAGGAACTTAATGGTATGCAGCTGAATCCGATGAAACTAGAAGCCCCACCCCCAACGGAATTGCGGAAACCGCTAAAATCTAAAAATAAACCGCTATAGAATCCGTTCAAATTAGTTTGATTTCAAACACTAAAAGTTTAAAAAATGGCTATACATATTAATTAGGAAACAGGCTAGATACTTTGACAATTTATAGTTCCAGAAAGATCCGCTCATTTAAACATGTACCTAACATCAATTTTATATACAAAACTATGTTCCGTGCCAAAATAAGTTCTGATAAAAATAAAAACAATTCAGTATAGTAGGTACTTTAGGTAGTAATATAGTTAGATTGGACGGGATTCACTCTCAACCCACGCTACAAACTTCCCAGTTAGTGGCCTTGATAAACGCTACGCCTAATTTAACAATAATAACATTAATCGAGGCAGATTAACACTTCACGTCCTTTTAACATTGTTTTTTTTCTGCTAGAATAATCTACTGTATAGCAGTTTAAGTTCTAAAGATGAGTAGGTATACTTTCATATATAGACCTATCTCCTGATAAATACTCTGCGACGTAAAAAGATTTCGAATGAGATAACAGAAAATGTATTTTTAATTATGTTATTATATTTTTCTCAAAATTAACTTCCAGATGTTATTATAATAAGTCTGGAAGTTTAACACATTAGTCTTGCTTCAACTCAAAGCTAAAATCAGACCAGTTTTAACAAGTATTACATTATTAATATTGACTCACTGTCACAAGCTGGAATTTCATTTTGGAGATTTCCACATTGCTCTCGTTTTGCACTTCAACGGCCACTGGTATAGTTTGGCCTGGACAGTACCCAGACAGCGGGAGTCGTACGCGGATCGTCAGGGGATCAGGACTGCAGAAACAGCCACACCCATGCAGCTCTTCAAACTCCAGGTCAATCGGTTGCTAGATATTGAATAAATAATTGAGACATTAGATGTGTTTAAAAAAAAATGTGTGATTTAAAATTAATGCCAATTATTTTAATACAGTTAAAAGGCTAGCTTTTTATACAATTCAAGAACTTGTTAGATATGATAATTTAGCTAAGTTCCTACTAGGCCCTTCCTATTAAAAAGCTCACATAAATACTTAAGATGAAAGTTTAGCCTTAAGATGTTTAGCAATACAATTAAGGTAGACTGGTAGAAAATGCCTTTTTAAGTCCTCCTATGTACCATTTTGTGCATAAAGTATTAAATAAATAAAGAAAATTTGTACTTAATTTAGAATGAATAAATCTGGCAACCCTTTTTATTCTTGTAAGCTTATTAGTACAAAACTGCAAGGCAAAATCCTGCATTTTCTCTTTCTATTGGCCCATCTTTACATTGCTAAATGAATTTAAGAAAACAAATCATGGTTGAAAATGTGTTAAATCTATCTCCTGCAATTGTTTTCTCACATAATAAAAATTATTATTACTCACTCTTATTCTAGGACTTCCTAAATTTAAATCAAATGCTGCAACAACATCAATGTCCTTTTTCAATTCTTCCTTGGTTACACCATCTGAGTACATCAGGTAGGCGGTGAAAGAGTAAGAGATATGACCCTTTTCGCCTTTAAAGGAAGAAGGCGCTGTGAATGGGATTTGGAATCTGAAGGGAAGATTGTGATAACCAAATGGCAGCTGTGCTGTACCTAAAATAAAAACATTTTGTTAGATAGAAATTCAGAAAATATGGGAGATATCTTAGAGAAGTTGTCAGTACAGAGATCAACTTGCGACCCCTCCGCCGCCGCGTCAGCTCGTGATAAGGGACTCCTATTGAGTCTGAAACTAGTTGGGCGATATTGAGAATATATGTGAGTAAACCGTTTTGTTTTAACTAATTATGAACACTCCTCACGAAAGTTATTATACAAGTTGTCAGTACTTTAGTGATGTGTATGAAAAGAGGATTGTCAATAGTGTTTTAATAGCATTTCTATCACACAATATCGTTATCAGTTCTTTCTGTTAATAAAAAATAATAACTAGACATGAAACATTACCTGCTCCACCTGCCAATGGTTGTGTGAGGTTAACATATTCTTCACGTCCTAAGTACTTGACCTCTTTATCATTTTCAACGCCATTTATTTTTTCAGTTTCAATTTCAGTCCAGGAAACAATTGCTTCACCAAGAAACTGTATGTACAGAACTGTGAACAATAATATTGCAATTAAATTGAGTTTTATTGAGTAGAAGATATATACTTGGACTGTAGGTACATGCTTATAATATTAAGTTTGTCAAAGTTTTTGGTTCAATAATATACAAGTACCCATATTTGTGTACCTTATGAAATAGCTAAACCTTCACCCCTACTGTATTGAAAGGTATGTCTGATAATAGGCATGTTTCCTATTTTTTTTTTTAATGTCCGTCTTGTAGATTAATGAATTTTATTGGACACGTATTTTTTCTTTATTCCTGCAAACAAAAAATTATCAAAATACAGAGAACGGAAATTACGCGTGACGTCACTCCTCGCTATGATTTTTAGCGAGGCGTGGCGTCACGCGTAATTTCCGTTCTCTGTATTTTGTACTCCGAAACTTTAAAGCAGTGTATCTTTGTATTTTTTTTTTGTTTTGATAAAAGAAAAAATACGTGTCTTATATTTTTTTATTATCTAACTGACGGACTAAATAGTTTTTGACTTTTTATACCCAGGAAACATCCCTATTACTGTAAAGCAAAATATTTGTTCCCATTGTATTTAATGGAGTAGTTCAGACATGCCTATTGCCTTACTTTTCAGTTGTTAGCACAGTAAATATGTACAGCAATAATGTGGAATAACAAATCTGTTCTTTTAATTTTATCTTCTGAAACCCAAAATCACAACAGATGTTCTTCTTGTAAATGTAATTGTTGGGAAATAAAAATAACTATTGCAACATTTGTAATTTCAGTTATTATTTTATGATAGACTAGCTGTACCCCGTGGCTCGACTAAAAGTAGCTTATTTCCTATATATATATATATAGTATATTTATCAGTTCAGCAGTTAACAGTGAAAGTGTAACAGTTACTTTCGCATTTTTATATTAGTATTGATAATATTCATCTGTTCATCTCTCATCCTGTGGCTATCTTACTGGAAAAACCGCATGGCGAATAATAAAATAACGATAAGTACGACATAGACTCAGTAATAACTAAACTAAACTAAAATATACTATGTTCAAAGAGTTAAAAGGTACTTTCCCTATAAAGCTTATTATAGGGTATCTCTCATAGGATATAAAGTTGGTACCATTAAGTGCTCAAATAAATACAAAATACAAATTTTAAAGTTTGAATAGATACTAAGCTTAAATAAATCATTTTTACTTTATTTTTTATCATTCAATATCCTTAAATATTATTAAATAAATACATACCTACTACCAAACAGATTTCGTTTTTTTTTTATAATACTAGCTTTTACAACAATATATGTAGGCTAAAATTTATAAAGATAAATATGTGGGTGGCTGCTAGTACTTCAATAAAATTTGAAATATACTTGGCCAAGTTATGACTTGCGACTTTTGGTAGAAAGGGGTAGCAACAGTAAAGTGTTATCCAATATCCATAATGATAAACTTGGTAATTATCATTATAGTGTGCAAAGACTATTCACCATTAGTTTAATTGGACATCTTAAGCAATCAAGCTTTGTAACTACTTTTAATTACCCAGATAAGAAATAACTACCAGAAGTTACTGAGAGAGTACTAGATTTAACTATTTTGAAGACCTATGTGCTTAGATAAAATTTAATTAAAAACAATGCAGTTATAAAATTAAAAAAAGAAAAGATTATTTAAAAAACCTATTTATAAAATTAAAACAAATATTATTTAAAAAACATACCGATGTGCTTTTGGTATAGATTCTATTTAAATATAATAAATAACTTTTCTAAAAGTAACTTGCAAAATTAAAAATAAAATATATAGAAGGGCTTTTGTCCAGCAGTGAACCACTTAGGCATAGTTTTTATTCTTAATTCTTTATTGTACACATAACACATAAAACAGTAACATAATAATAAATTTTATGTACATTTTATTTTTATTGTTGCAGTTTGTAAGTACAAAAAGCTAACTAAAGGAAATTTCAAGTTTTATTGACAGGAGACAAAACATTCTAAATTGAAGAATACGCACCCGAAATGTTCACTGGTTGCTCGAGGTCAAAAACTACAGAGCCCGACACGACCTGACCAGAATAATAAACAGCCGGATCATCGTCCACATTTATAGATCCTTTGCAAAAACTACTAGCTACCATTGTTACAAGTTTCAAACACTAAATATCACAAAACACCGAAAATATAGAAAAAGCTGTACTATTTTAATTAGAATACAAAAGAAAAACAAAATTACACCAATCCAACTATTCGTATAAAGTTACGTATTTCACTAGTACTCATTCATAGCTTGTAGCTTAATAGCTATGGAGATTGGGGAATCATAAATTAGGACACATAATTCAATTATGAATTCGGGTAACGCCAAGGCAAAGAATGACTGAATGAGAGAATATAAAAATAATCCAAATCAGAAACTTACTGTCAAAATGCCTTAATAAATGTCTGCTTTATACAATATTGAACCCTAAACTTGACAAAATAAAGTCTTATTTTGTTCATGATAAGCAGACTCACAGACAGCCTTTGATTTATTTGACACATTTGGTGCAGTGTGACCAGAATAAAATTACTTTTAAAAACCACGTGAATGTGACAGGTTTGGGTAAAAGATACAGACATTTCCGATGCTTTAGGCTGGTTTTATAGCTATGCGTTTCGACAGCGCTGTTGAAGCGCGCGCGTTCGGATTTGTTCTGGGTTCTAGTATCGTTTTATAGCCACGCGCTTGAGCAGCGCTGTTGAGTAAACGCGCGCTGTTCGCCGGCGCTGCCGAAGCGCGCGCCGCTAGTTACTATACGATCAGTATGCGTTTTAGAGTGACGCTGTTGAGACGCGCCGTTAAGTACAGTACAACACGAATTATAATATCGATACGGAACGTATAATTGAGGAAGTACGATGTAGAAGGTGTTTATGGAATCCGGCCGATCAATTATATAAGAATAAGCTGGATCGTCGTAAAGAAGACTGTAACTTGCAGAGTAATTCGTCAAAACTAGTTATTGATAGGCGAAAATATTTATAAAATTTATGACTATTTTCTCGTAAATCGCAAAAAGATTTTACGTGTTCGCCTCTCAGTATCCTTGTACCAATATAAGGATCAACAGCTAGTCTTCTTTGCCTTATTTTCCATAAGAAGTAATTAGCCACTACTCTAACCGCATTTATGTTCATTTTGTAGACGACTGTACACAGCAGCGAAACGCGCGGTACTAATCTCGTTTTACAGCGGACCGTTGTTCAAACGCGCGCTGCTAACAGCGGCGCTGCTCAACGGCGCGTCTAACAGCGTAGCTATAAAACCAGCCTTATGTTTATAACGATTATGATGATTAACAAATAATGATATGTATTGATATTTTACGTAAAAATTTAACGCCTAGATGGGTATCAAAAAATCCTTTCTTTAATCACAAAGTAGTTTTTTTTGTCTTTGATTATTTTTAGGGTTTACGTATAGGTTGTAACCGCTCTAAAAATTTATTCATAATTTTATTTTTTGATATCGTAACTACTAAAACTAAAGAAATACTGGAAATAGCAAAATTGAACGTTGTCTCGACACAGCCTTTACCTTTACTCGACCTGTCGTCGTCAGTCTCGATTCTCGTGGTCTTGTCTTACTGTACTCTGTGGTGTTGTCTATTCTGACAGAAAGTGTCACTTTTTCAACTTACGTCAGTCAGCTAAGAAGAGCTACTCCACGTTTTCTCCATTGTAAACAATTAAATAATAAGACAATTTCATCATGGGCAAGCTAGACGTAGCAATATTACGTTATTTAACTGGAGAGGATTTTCGAGTACTGACTGCGGTGAGTAATCTCATTTATACAAATTCCTTCACTAACCTATATCATAATAAATTATCTCATAAATATTTTACATTTTTAGGTGGAAATGGGTATGAAAAACCACGAGTTAGTGCCGGGTTCTCTCGTGGCATCGATAGCAAACCTACGACATGGCGGAGTCCATAAATTGATGAAAGAGCTCTGTAAACATAGATTGTTGACATATGAACGTGGAAAACATTGTACGTATTGTTTTGATAGTTAAATATCTCAGAAACCTTTAGGCCTTATCTTGATTCTTCTTATAAATAAGTACTTCCATGCCACTAGTAGATAATTTTGTTTTTAAGAAAGAGAAACTGCTTTTAAAAAGTGAACATATGCCCAAGACTAATTAATGTCATACAGTCTCTGTAAATATTTCCTTCTGTATATTGTGCGATTGATATTCCATAACAAATCAATTTTTAATATATGAGGGTACATTTTTGAACCTTTCTATATCTAGCTTGTTAAATGTTTGAATTTATAATGATACATCTGCTCTCTTTTATTCCTAGCCATTTCTCTGGGCTAAGGCCTCTCTTCCCTCCTTCCATCTCTCTCTAACCAGGGCTGAAGTGCCAGTTTTTGTCAAATTCAATTTTTAAAATTCAGCCTATCTTGGTGTTGCAAGGATTCAATATGCTTTCTGATATTAATTCCCTAAGCCTTTTAGTTCTATCATGTTACTGTAAATTATGCACTTTACACACTTTTAAGTCCTATTTATTAAAATTTATTTTATTTCAGATGATGGATACCGCCTTACAAATGCTGGTTATGACTACTTAGCACTGAAGGCCCTGACTAATAGGAAGGTGATTGCTTCTTTTGGCAACCAGATAGGAGTGGGTAAAGAGTCTAATATCTATACAGTAGCTGATGAAGATCGCAACCCCTTATGTCTAAAGCTACACAGGTAAGAAAAACTTTTTTATTTTTCCGTTTTAAAAGCTGTGTAGCTGAATATTAGTATTTAATGTGTAGGTATATTGTTTTAGGTTGTACCTTTAATTATAGTGTGTTAGGTAAATAAATATATTTTTTTAATATAATTTATTTACCCATTATTACTGCATATAGGTTGACTATGCTATTGATTTTATGGTTTATTCTAGATGTGAGATGACACCAAAAACAACATTATAATCTTGAGGAAACTTTTGTATCCAAACCTCATTGGTCTTTACTTGTAGTAAAATAAAATTCAAATTCTTATTACTTTTTGATAGACTGGGCCGCACCTGTTTCCGCAACATAAAGAGCAAGCGCGACTACCACGCGCACCGCAACCGCGCCTCCTGGCTCTACCTGTCCCGCATATCCGCCACCAAGGAGTTTGCGTACATGAAGGCACTGTATGACAGAGACTTTCCAGTACCCAAGCCCATTGACTTTAATAGGCACTGTGTTGTTATGCAGCTGGTGAATGGAGGGCCCTTGTGAGTAGTGCAACTATTTGTTATATTGATTTAGATTCTTTAATAAATCATTAATTATTTTTGCTGTGTTCCTACCATGTAAAAAATGATCTCCAGAGTAACAGGTTCAGGGTACTTGTAACTTTATTATACTGCAGTATTAATTGCAGACAATGTTATGGTACAAATAGTTTTATTTATTTTCAAATTCATAATTATTAATATAGATTTAACGTAATTAAATACAAATAATTGCTCCGCATGCGATAATGCGTAACAAATAATTAAATAATAGATTTAACGGTTTACTAACGCGTATTTCTCGGGATCGATCCAACTAGTTTCAGAACCAATAGCAGTCAGAAGGAATATAATTAAATTATTCATTTACTACCTACTTCAATAAATAATATAGAATAAAAAAAAAGGTCATTGACACAAAAAGAAGAAGTAAAATATACTTTTTACAGGACCCACGTCACAGCAGTAGAAGATCCAGGAGCATTATACGACGAGCTGATGAACCTAATAGTACGGCTCGGCAACTGCGGCGTGATCCACGGCGACTTCAATGAGTTCAACATCATGATAAATGAAGACAACCATCCCATTATCATAGACTTCCCGCAAATGGTCTCCACTTCACATTCTAATGCTGAACTGTAAGTTTTTATAAATTAATTTATTTAATAAATAGCTGTACCCCGCGACTTAGACCGCGTGTTTTAGTTTCAACGGTTTTTCATTTTTGGTCGTAGCGTAATGTTATATAGCTTATAACTTTCCTCAATAAATAGGCTATCCAACATACAACACTGAAATATTTTTTCAAATCTGACCAGTAGTTCCTGAGATTAGCGCATTCAAACAAACAAACTCTTCAGCTTTATATATTAGTATAGATAATATAAAATAAAAAATTATATGGATATTGCTACCATAAAAGTATACTGTTGTGCTTTCTTTGACTAGCCTTGTCGAAAGCAAATTGGGGTTCGCTTCTAGTCTTACAGGATTCAGCTAAATACCGTATTTTACTGTCTAATACAGTATTCCAAAGTCAGACTGCTTGTCAGAATTGTAATGACTTAACAACTGTCAAGATCAACGTATAACAGTCGAGTACTCGAGAGTGGGCTCGGTATGTTTATAAATGGTCAACCCATCCGCAGACCAACCTCGGCGAGCGCGGCTTAACGTTTATTGTCGGTCAAACCGTACGGTTTACACTTAGCCATGAGTCCCTCACACTTTACCGTATAAATTGAATTAAATTGTTACCAATAGTTTCTACTTAATATTCTTACGTATAACCACAACCAGAGTATTTAAACTGTCGTCAAACATAACACCTTCATGTAACACAATATCATAGCATTTTAGTGCACATAAATATTTCTCTATACACTACATAACAACCGTCAACCTAATATTACTTTTCAACCTTTAGTTACTTTGACCGCGACGTCCGTTGCGTCCGCGAGTTCTTCAAGAAGCGCTTCGGCTATGAGACTGACCTGTACCCGAAGTTCAGTGAATTGGAGCGAGATGATGTACTGGACACGGAGGTCGCCTGCTCCGGGTACAAGCGCACTAAGGATGTTGATAATGAACTGCTTGAGGTATATATTTATTCTTGAGCTGATATAAATAGCCATAACGGGTTTTGTATTAGTATATAATATACTTGTTGTCCTGCTAGGCAAAGTCCTCTTTTAAAGAGAGAGAACTTTTATCACCACATTTGCTTGGTGATTTGTTGCATGGGTTGGTAATTTCTAATTCAATTTTACAACTCAGGTTAACTCTGGATTAGATTATTTTTCTAGTTGTGTCCTGATATTGCAAAATTGGCAGTACCCTAGTGTATTGCTAATATTACATTAACGTTACATTATATGTTGATGTATTTTCAGGAAATGGGCATTGGTCTTGAAGTTAGCGATGATGAGGCAGATTCTGAAGACGATGGTGATCAGGATACGGCAAACAGCACTACCAAGTACACAGAACAGGATCTAGATGAATTGAGAAAAGAGGTTGACGCCTCAATACAGAATGATGAAAGCGTAATACATCAAATCACAACAAAAACTGTTAACTTTACTATATCTGACAAAGTCACTGATCAAATAAATGAAATGAACAGCAAAGAACTGAATAAAATCATCACTGAAGAAAACGACGAAGTACCGACTCTAGTGCAAGCAGAAGAAAACCAAGACTTGGATAAAAACTCTCGAAAGTACAGACTTGCAATGATAGAAAAGGCTTTGTCAGATGTGAGATCAATGAGAACTTATACGTCAGCGAGTACTATAGCCCCCGAGGTCGTTAAGCAACAAGTAAAGAAGAATCTAGATATCAGACAGAAGAAGATGGATAGAAAGAAGGCGATCGCGAAAGGAGAGGCGAGCGCTGTAACCAGAGACCGCAGGGATAATAGAGAGACTATTAGGGAGAGCCACGGACTGTGGGGCTGGGATGAATAAAACTAGTATGTATTTAAATGTTCTTTTATTTACTAGCATGGGCGCCCTTTTTATTGTGACAATACTTTATGGATGAAGAAGAACGATTATTAAAAATCAGGTATGATCGTAGAGTAAAAATAAGTAAACTATAGAGTGTGCCTAGTATGTATGAACTGTGGGCACTAGTATGAACAAATAAAGTCGTAAAATTTGTGTCAAAACATGTCTCAAAACCTAATTTTACCTTTATAATATCGATAATTTCACCTAAACGTCTGTCGTCGCACGGTAAATCCCTTAAATCAGTAAACAAGCAAAGTACTAACAGCTAAGAACTTGCTTACGGTCTGCACAACGGGCTACTAGCGATGCGCGTACTCTATACTTGTCCTTGTATATTCTAAGGCTCAGCGCAGACAGAACGGAGCGCAGCGGAGAGGATTTTATTAACGCACTTGAAAATAAACTTTAAAATTATTACAATAAAGTGCATAAATGCTTGAACCTGACAAAAAATGCTCGCACGTCCTCGAAGATACGCGGGAATCCCCGCGCGGCGTCGTACGCGTACTTTCAGTGTTGTCACTGAGTTTAAACGGTTTATTTGCGCAGGCTCGCGAGGTCGCGCGCTAGCTCGAGCATACGCGATCCGTAAAAAAAATGCCCGAGACCGCGCGGGGATTATTCCTCTCTGTCTGCGCTGACCCTAAGGGTATGACAGTCAAGTTAAACGATTAAAGAGCTTTCCCAGGGATGAAGGGGTTTCGGTAAGGCAAGCGTCGGCTGCCTATCACGGACCAACTTCGGCGAGCGCGGCATAACCTTTAAGATCGCTCAATCCAATGACGCCGTCCTTTAATAAGCCACGGACCTATAAACTAAAGCTCCGTGCATCCAAAAAGCAAAATGATTTTTTGACGTGACAACGTCTTATAAATTGGTTTGCCGGGTGACACTTCAAGAAACTGGGTAACGCTCCGCTCACGTTATGCGCTCACAATGAGAGCGAGTGAGAGGCACGCGTCGCATGGTTAGCCCGCCTAAGAGCGAGAGAGACAGACATTGACATTGACAATCGTTGTCACGTAAAACTTTCGCCCGTATACCGACTTTACAGGCAACCAATTTTTTTTATGAGAATTATAAAATATTTTTTTTTTTTTATAAATAAAACGAATTTTTATGCAGAACTTGTCTTATATTTACCATACTGTGCATTAATTAAACCGCAAGCCACTAATACAATATCGTCAAGAAAAGGTATTATGTTGTTATCACTACATGCCGGCAGTAATATATTGAATTCTCGTAATTTACTTCTAATACGTTCTATATGAATTCCTATTAGCCTTACATTTTCATTGGCGCTTAGGGTGGTCTTGGATATTAAAGGAAGTGTTATAAGAGAACATTTCTTGTCTTCAAGCAAACGTGACAGACCCACAAATCTTCTATACGCCATAACTGCTGTGTTAGGACTTAAGAGATCTAGGAAGCCACATTCTTCTATTATACTAACATCTGTAACTCCCCCACTGAACCCTTTAGATATAAAACTTATATGACCATCTGGAGTATAAGAAATTAAGTATTTAAAAGTATGGCACTTTCTAAAATTTGACCAACAAAGCGCTTCGTTTTTTGCCTTTAACGGTTTCTCAAATTGAATTTCGAGACAGTCTATTATTGAAATTACATTTGAGTAATTAGCTCTAAAGGTCATGGGTAAATTTCTAAATATCATTGATGGTGTTGGCCATATAATGAACTCTTTCATTTTTCCTGCTATACAGACAATACTATTTGAAAAAATACTACTAATTGTGCTTCGTATGCATCCAAACTGTAAAGCCAAAATACTAAAAGATTCATTCAACTTGATTTTTTTTAATGTTAGTAATATATTTACAGTTGGAAGGTTAAGGTTCTCACTCAATTGTTTTATGAGATGGAAGGACCTTTTTTGTAATCCTAATAATATTTTTGGCTCTCTTTCTATAGCAGCAAACGTGCTTATGCGCATTAAATTTTTAAATTTCTTGTCACTGTTAAAATTATCCTCTATCTGCCCACTTCGTATATTGTATGTTATATTGCATGGTATATTTACTGATAAAACATTAGAGTCAGATTCACAATTTACGTTATCTTCTAAATCGATAATGTCTAAATGAGGTTGTTCTGAACTGTAATTAATTTTATATTCTATTTCAATTTCAGAATCTGCAATATCTATATTAGTTAAAGCACTATCATTTTTACTATACAATAAGTTTTTAGGAGATACAATGTCCTTATGGACTGCTGCTGTATCAGAATAAGATTCATCTTCAATTTTAATTTCACAATCGGCAAGGTTTATATGAGATGGCTCGTTACTGGTATCAGATTCATATTCTTCTTTAATTCCAGAATCTGCCATATCTATGTGAGAAATGTCTTTACTAGGGTCACCTGCCCAATCGATTATATTTTCAAGGGTTATAACGTCTGTATGAGATGTTTCCTTACTAGGACCTGGGAGACAACATTCATATGGACATTCACCAACCATATCAGCATCATTATCACACACAGCACCATTTCCCTTGGACAATTTCTTCTTTTTTTTCAGACGTTGTCTGTGTGGTATCTTAACACCATTCTTTAAACAAAGATTTTTATGACATTCAAATTTGTGTGGTAGAACACCTTTTTTTAGACGAAGAGTTACCTTATGCCCATTTTGTATAGTCATTATTTTGTATTGAATATAGTTTTCTGCATCTTTTTCAACCTGAAAATAAGACAGCGATTAAGCAGCAAAGTCAATGTAATAATAATAATCATTTATTTATAAAAGCATAGGTACATCATTATAATACAATATATCTTACATTATATAATAAAGTACCGCAAATGTCGTAACTTGTTTGAATTTGTAAGATATGAATTTTTCTTAGTTTTAAGGAGAGAGTTGTTAAACAACTTCCTATCAGTTCTTATATTCAAATGAATACCCTGTTTGTCATCACCGAAAGATATCCGCAAATAATTGAAAAAATGAAATATTTTTCTCCAATGTAACGCGTTCTCATTGATCAATATAAGAAAACTGGCCCCAATACGGGTAAAAAAAAACAAAAATCGACGTTGAAAAAGCCTACTCGTAAGTGCTTGCGAGAACTCTGTGGTCCAGGTCCTATGAAAGCATACAAAAAACCTGCCAGCACGCGGCCAGATATCGCTGGCGTTGCGATTTTTTTAATTACTACTGATTTTTGTCTTGGTATTTCTCAGCTAGGTAGGAGGAAGCTGCCCCTGGGTACGCCTATGGGGGAAACCCGCTGGCTTTCATCTAAGCGTAAAAACAGCGGGAGCGACTTTGTTTTATACTATGTAAAGAAGATAATATACACTACGTCATTTTAAAATATTTAGAATATAACAGAGAAACAAGCAAATATATAGAACATAATTATATATTAAATTTGCTAATTTATAGCTAATAAGAGTTAAATAAACGGGTTATGCGAATGGGACTAACCACGAATGACGCTAAGTGCCAACTACCTTGGAAGCACAATCACACCCTGTGTTGGTGTTGAGAAGATGAGATACGACGACGATGTGCGGTAACCCGAGCTGCTGTGAAAGGCTTACGAAAGTTTTCAAAGATCTTAAAATAACCAGAACCACAAAATGGCATTCTTATGGGAAGCCTCGTTTATTTCAATATTTCTTTATGGAGCTGAGACGTGGACATTGAGAATGACCGTTAAGAGGAAAATCGATGCACTAAAAATGTGCTGCTGGAGGCGATAATTGGGAGTACCCAGGACTGCGCACCACACTAATGTATCGATTTTAAAAGAATTTATTATAATTGTTCAAATACGAATCCTAAAGTTCTTTGGTCATGTTACCCGGAACGAAAGGAGAACTCCAATGAGCGTTTGGTAGCGCAGGGCAGAATGGATGGGAGGAGGCTTCGCGGCCGCTCTCATCCGATCTCATCAATACCTCAGGTGGTGTTCTTGATGATATTTAACAAGCTCGTGAATGTGACTCCACCATGACTGACTGTTATCGCAAAGTAAATAGAAGAGCAAAATGGAGACGCATTTCAAGAGCTGCTACTCGACGATTTAGAAGACTAAAAAATAATTAAGTGCTGGCGACTACACCTGCGACGCAACAAAGCGCATTAGCGCCTAATGACAAAAGTTTCGGGTAAAATCTGGATGAGACTAGCACAGGACTGGAGAGAATGGCATGTGAAAAGAGAGCATCCACAGCCCGTGTCATGCCACTACTGGGCATAGGGCTCTCTTTTCATATTTCATATTTTGCAATACCGTGTGTCTGTGGTCGACCCGCGAGCAAAGACGTCAGTTATTAGTGTCAGAGCAAAAGGACGATATATGATGATATTTCATGACAAACTCATTCAATCGAATTGCATGAACCTAGAGGGTTAGGTTGATGATTTTATTAATTATAATTCTGTAAGTAAAAACGTACTACGGCCGCGAATCGTATTTTGTTCAAAAAAAGGCTGAAACTGACCGTAAATTACAAAAATGGTAAAAATTCTTGAATTTCGCGGGCTACCCTTACGCTTCCAACTTAAGTATTTGTGTTAGCGGTTTTTCCGAATATTATCATATGGTACAGAAAAAAACAGCGCCGACTCGCAGCTCGCAGCGTGACGTCACACGATAGACGCGTGCGGTCGAGGAGGCCGTAGAAGTATAATAGTAGTAGAAGATAGGAAAAAAAACTAAATTGTTTTTTCCTATTTACCTATTTTTTATTTAGACAGCTGATAACAAAAAACATTGGTGTGACTCATTCTCACGACTGTTTAACTCCCTAGCCAATAAGCCTCGATTAAAACCGACGTTCTAAAACCGTGGTATCCGATCGTAGGTAAGTCAATCACACACTTTACGCGGTTTTTGCCTAAACCGTTAAGGTTGAAGACTTGTCGAAACCGACAACATAATGCTCATTAAATAAAAAATTACTTATATTTATTTAATAGAGTAAGTTATTACCATTGTTTACTAGCTGACCCGACAGTCGGATTTCTAATATAAAAATACAATTTAAATTTCTGACATTTCCCGCAGATTTGTTTTTGATGTTGTTGTGCAAATTTGTTTTTGATGTTGTTGTGCAAATTTTAAATTTTAACCTTGTCCTGAGATATTAAATATGTAGATATAAGCATTCAACTAATTATTTATATGCTATGATGTGATAATTATTTATATGATAATTATTTATATGATGATTATGAAATCATCATTCGTTGCAAAAATCACAGAACAGATGCTTATGCCATTACACGCGACGCGGCTGGCGACAGCCTACTGCCATACGCCTGCCCAGGAGGCGCGCGGCAAATGAACACAAACTGCGGAGTGAAACCCCCGTCTATACAATACATAACCTATAAAATCATTATACTGTCTACCTTATAATACCTTAGAAGTAATTATACGAACTAGGTATAACTTTAAATAAATTAACATTTGGTAATTGAACAATCTTATTTACTCTGCTTGAGTAAGTATTTAAAATATATACGTAAATTGTGACTAAAACACACCAAGCTAATTATCCAAATTACAATAAACTTACATTAAAATGGTCTTCACAACAATAAACACACGATGTCGGAGATAAATCATCTCTTTTCATTAACTTACACCATTGTTTTCGTATATTCGCATCTCTTGGAACAGAAAAAAATATTTTATCGGGTGCATTTCTTATTGTGTTTTTGCAGTTTGGTACAATACAATACCTATAAAACGGTTTTTTAACTTTCTTCATAGTTTGAATAAATAATAAAACAGAAAATAAGTCTAGTCTCTGTAACACGGGTAGAGAAAGACAGATTGATTGTGGCATGTGACGTCATCACAGATTATAGTAATATATATGACGTCATCAAAGGCCTGGGCCTGCGAAGTAGAGTTGTGTAGCTCCTGAGTGAATGATATTAAAATATAAGACCATCTGATGTAATGTATTTACTCACTCACTCTCATACACTCTATTTTGTATCAAAGTGGTGCGGCGACGTTCCACTTTCTTTGTATTTGTCTTACGATGAAGGCAGACCTTTTCATGCTTTATACATTTATGAATAATATTCAGTCAGTGATAAAAGGTCATTGAGTCATTAGTGCATTTAGTGCAACTTGTCAGAATAAATACTACTAACTACGAATAATGTTCGTTCGTTATCAGATAATATTGAATCCGAATCGCGCTATTATTTATTATAATTATATTAATGACAATGAATCCGATGAGTCCGAGTGATATTAATTATCCAGTTTTGAACGTTCAGAAATAGGAATCATATTACTTGCGTTTCATATTACAGAGTTAGTCGGATTACTAATACAATTTTTAACTAATATGACTAGATGTGACCAGCGGTTTTACCCGCGTTAAGTTTCCTGACACATGTACGGAACCCTGAATCCATGAGCCATAGACAAGATGTATGTTTGCCATAAACTTTAGCATCACCTTCAAAGAAGTACTGCGATGAACATCACTGGTAACCTAATTTGTATTTTGTAACACTGAAAACAAAAACAACTGGCAGGTTGAAGCATGTGTCAATCTGTCGCTGTCCAGTTTGTATTTACTCAAAGGTATTTAGTATTTACCAGTATTTACAGATTTACAACAGTAGGTTTTTTATAAGGTACTCCGTGAGACTGTGATATTGGTTATATTACTGTACGCAGAGACTCTACGTGATTACCTGCTCTGTGAAATGTGAATCAAAGATTTGTGCGCGAGTTCGTTCTACAGACCATCCTGAGTTCTAAACCGAGCGAGATCACCTGCTATTTGGTTTTGGTGTGGTTTTAAAATAAATATTAATCAAGATGGCCAATGAGGACAGTAAAATCGACATAATAAAGGTTTGTAATCGTTTAATAATGTCACCAATGATTTGGAGCCTTGTTTAATAAACTAAACTGACTTCTTTCAGAAAAGAAAAAACGCCACTTTTATAGCAAGCAGTTTAGACAACACCGCTTCAGCAGAGAAAATTATTGAATATCTACAGGCGAATAACAAAAAGAAATCTAAGGTGTACACATTGTACATTCAAACTGTGAGACAGAGAAGAACAACCAAGGGGCGGTACCTCGTCAGCAAGCACTTCCATCTGGTCGGCCACCCACTGAACATGTTTAGCGACGACTGGGATGGAGGACTCAACTCTGGATATTTTGAAACATTCCCTCACAAGAGTATGCTACCAAAAATGATATCAAAATTAAAGAATATGGATAAGAAAGACTTGGTCACAGAATATATGAAAGCTAAAGCTATGTGGCAGGACACCTTGACTGATTATAAAAGAATTATGAGTAAGTTTTGTACATTTTGTATTGATTTCTTAAGTTAGAAAATATAAGTGTTTAGTGTTCATATTATTTATTCATTCTATTATATACTGATGATTAATGCTTGTTCCTTCTCTACATGAGAAGAGGTCTGTGTCCAGCAGTGGGACATTTATAGGCTAGTATTATTTATTACATACTGTTCTGACATTGATTTTTGTACAACTTATGCAGTGTACCATTATTACTTCATTCTCATTCAACCTAGCTTTGAAGGTGTCTTCCATTCTTACTCATTACTGCTGAACTTTAGAGTAATTACCCATTTCGCTCACTTTAACATGTTCACAGTGTCCAGTGTGCACCACATGTGGTTAATTTTTGAGCTGTTTTAAACATGCGTGCCCCACACAATGTGAATTTGTATGGAGTCATAATTCATAACTCCATACAAATTTGAAACAATCTCAAAGTTAAGACATAAGAATTGTTTTAATTTTTTGTTGCCTACACATATGAACACTGGATTTCATGTTTAGTGGGTATTGTTCCTTTTTTGGTACTAACACTAAGTGTTAATGTCTCTTATAAAATAAAACTAATATCATATTCTTTGTCTATTTTTTTTTTATTAACTAACTGACGGACTAATTTTTTGACTTTTTGTATCCAGTCGTCTACCCCATTTAAAGTCAGTTACTTTGCTTACCTATATACACAGGTTTAATGAGCAAGAGGCATAAATATGAATGGATCAATGATGAAGTTTTGCACTGCCCAAAGCAGTTGGTAGAAATTGCAGCACATTATGAGCAGAACCCTGACCCATACTTTGAGAGCAGCTACAACTGGTACTATGCCGGCCATGGGAACATACTGCAGAAATGTATTGGTGGATTTGATTATTTGGTGCACAGTGAATTTAGTTGTGTGTGTAAGTAAAATATTTTAAACTTTTTAGGTAAATTGCTGTATATTTATCTTTCACCACTGAAGAGATTAATGATTTGCTAGCATCACCATATCTGTTACTTGTCTGCCACACTCAGAGACGTTAATGGTTACCTAAGGGACTTCTTAGATTTGATTTAACTAAGCCTACTCTCTGAAATCTGAGAGTTGGCAGTTTATTGTTTTTTTTTAATCTAATGATTTTTGTATTTTCAGATATATCGTATTTTTCAAAATATAATTTGTCAATAGAAAATGACTGTGTGGCAAAATTTGACTGTGGTGAAAATCTAAACATACTTGAAACAATAGAATCTCAAAATATCCTTGCTTTGAGAACTAAAAATAAAATATTTTTATTAAAAATTCTTGAATGTGGTGTATCTATAGAAATAGAGAAAATTCAAGAAATGGAATCAAAACTTCCCTTCACTGGCATATCATTTGATGAATATCATAAAAACATTTTGTATGTAACTACACTAGATTTTAAGCTGACTATAGTGAACATAGATAGATTGACTGGAAGGAGTAGACAACTGCGGGGTAATGTGAAGAGTTTAATAGACAATTGGAGTAGAGTTATCGGCTCAGAAAGAGGTTACTTTACACATGTGTCAAAGAATTCCATTACTCTCTATGACAAGAGAACTAACTCAGCTTTCCAAAGATGGCGAAATCTCAGAAACATTACGGACGATGTTGCGTGTAACGACATTAGCGCCGCTTGCCATGCTACAGACAAACGCTTACTATACTTCGGTACTGACCATCATCTCTTCCTAATGGATTTACGTTATAATAAAAAAGAAAGGAATAAATTAAAGGCGGTACAAAGATGGACACATGGTATGCAATGTTTACCAACATACATGTCAGTGTGTAAGTTTGAATACGACAAAGAACTAGTATGTATGAGCAGTCAATGGTGTGAGGATATGTGTGTCGTCAGTAATTACGCAGACAGACTTACCCGATACACGGACATAAGCAGCGTTACCATTCCCTACCGCCCACCAAGCATATTACACACTTTAAATGAGGCGAAAGAAAAAATGCTTTGCTGCGATTTACATAACCCTATAGACAGTAGATTATGTAATTCAATTACTGGTTTGTCTGTTCTAGAACAAGATGATAAATATCATATACTCATGCAGAACTCTTTGGGAGATGTTTCGTGTCACACATTGTGCCCACAATACATGGCAGATTTCTTTGTAGACAGCAGCACAGAACTACTAAATGAGTGGAGCCAATCTTATAAGCGACAGCCTAAAGACTTGGAAGTATCATCTATTGAAGACATTAGTAATATTTGGAAACGATTAAAGAAAATACCAGATGATTATGAATTTGGTAACAATAAGTTTATGAGAAAAGTATGCAAATTTAATGAACAGGAAATATATGATTCATTTACAAAAGCAGAACTCGAGACTGGGCTCCTGGATATATGGACGAAGCAAAATGAGACCACGAAAAATGAATCAAACTTCAGTTTGTTTTTCTGTGAGGATGATGATGAGAAATAAAACAATTGTATTAATTATAAACAACTATATTTCCTACCTATATGACTGCGTTTTTACAAACACCCTCGCATACGTCAAACCAACATACAAACATATACACATTAAAATTAATTCATAAACATGGCGCCGCGTAATGTTAAACCTTTGCATATTATCAGTAAGTACAACTGCACAAGTTTAATACTACGCAAGCGTAAAAACTAGTTGGGAACTATCAACCATTCATACTAACAATTTAACTTGTTCCAATAAGCAAAGTCTACTTACAATGCACATAAATGCAAAGTTGTTAAAGCTTAGCTTTGTAAGAAATAACATCAGAAGGTATCCCGTAGAGGTAATTCATTCAGAGTTCGGGCATCGTCGAAACTGGAAAAATAAAGACACAGTTGATATCTCCCAACTACAACAACATAATGTATTATGTAACGACTAATAGGAATACACGTCTGTTCTGTGATACATACTAAACCAACTAAGTTAGAAACGCGTATGTATCCAGAATCGTAGGGTTTTGAGCAGGCGAACACAAAATAACTGATTTACATATTAAAAATATGAGTATAACGTGCTAAACAGAAGACACAACGGTACATAATAAAATATTACATAAAAAATAACCTAAGGTATATTGTTCTATTTGTGGGTCAGAAACTGGCATGCAAGGCACGTAAAAATTACATTAATTAAAACTGCATTTACGTAAAAAAAGAGCCTTCGAGAAGTCGATAAATACTGGAATAAGTATAAAAACCTAATAAAAACTCATGAATAAATAAATATTTTATTTATAATATTACAAATAAACTTTGTACAAAAAAAGCAATCAGGTAGTTCTCAAATGGCTCCATTTTACTATTGGATATTATTTTTATGTATTTATTCTTTATTCGCTGGGTGTAGATTGTCGAGTATCTAGATATAATAAAATGGGGTAACTAAAACTGATCGGCGCGCCGCTAGCGCCGCGGATGTGACGGGGAACTCTGGTGGCGTCTGTCGAAGAAAGACAGGCAGATGATAGTATGTATTACACATTACACTAAACTTTTATGTAATAATATACATTTAAGCTATAATTATCTTTTGGTTCAAAGATCTTCAGAAATAGGATTTGCTTACACCCAGCGAATTCAGCTTAATTTTGTTTACTAACATTAAACCAAGACAGTTGATATGTTTCAAAAATGGTTAAGAACTAATAGTTACATAGGTAGGTATTATTTTATATTACATAATGATCAGAAAGGGCTCATACATCCAAGGGTATAAATGATAAAAGTATAGAAATTGGATAGTTCTTATGTGATCATACTATGTATTAAGGTTTCCTCAGAATAAAGATAGCGGTGGTTTTAAATGACTAGTTTGACAGTAAGAACTGCGTTTTGATACTTGTATAATATAATGTCAGGATTGGTACCCGGAAACATCAAGACGGAGCCGCGGCAGCCCACGATGTCTTCCTTGAGAATTGGAAAGAAGTGGTGCAGAACCGGGACAGATGGAAAGAATGGTGGGATGCCTTTGCCCAGCATTGGGACAGCACAGGCTGATAATAATAATAATATACAAGAATCATAACACAGTTCTTAGTGAGACATATTAACTAATATGAGGCTGTAGCGGCCTTACTCACGGATCACTACGGAGACGCCAGACTTTTTTTTTTTTGAGAGATTTACGCAGTTGGCCTGAGTGCAGGCTTTGACTGCTTCATCGCACTATAGACGCGATAGCATCGCGGTTCACTAATTTACATTACCGACGATCCATAGATTATTATGTTTAAACAGTTTTTTTTAACGAAACTTACTTGACGACCTGATAAAGGGTAGGTGAGACTGAAGACCGAAAACGAAGGCAACCGGGCCACTGCTTACCGTATCGATTATGGCTGTGGCGCAACTTGTGAGAGACCTATGTCCAGCAGTGGTCCGTATACGGACCGTTTAGGTAGCAGAGTCTATCGTAACTTACGTGTACTAGCGCCTCGTGAAGGTCCTGAGCCAGTTGCGTGTGAGCGGCTGGTCGGGCCCTTTGTTCTCGCGCTCCTTCTCCTCCAGCTGCTCCATGAGCTTGCGCTGGTTCTCGCGGAAGGCCGCGATGGGGTCGTCGAACTGGCTGTAGTACGTCAACACCTCGCGCACGTCGATCACGTCCGACATCGCTATCGCTGTGCGTGATAATCAAACAATCAAGAATAAATAACACCAAAAATTACTCTAAACCTTCTTGAAAACAATGATGACTTAAAAATTTATACAGCTACCGCTTGTTGTTGTAAAATTATGCCAGAAATCTTTTAAGGCAGCTAGTTCCAGTATGGTCCCCAATTTAAAAAGAAGAAAACAAAGGCTTTTAGAAACGTTTCTATGTTGTGTTAGTAGTCAATGCAAATTTCAAAAAATTGCTACTAAACTCAATTTTAACATGACCAACTTTGATACATGCTGCCTGTCTTACTTTTACAACAAGATACGCCCAACATGAGAGAGCTAAAGTTATATTGTTTAAGGTAAGTGAATGTTGTTACTCTGTAGCAAGTTGGCGAGGTCTAGAAGCGCAGTGTCGTCGTCCGCGCCTTTCCACTTCTTGAGGATAAGAGAGTTCTGCGGGTGGAATTTTGTAGCTGCCTTGTTCCAGTCGATTACTATAACCTGAAAGGAACATTCAAGTTTTTATTATTTCATTAGCATGTTTCACAAGACTGCCATCACGACTAAAACACAAACGACTTTGACAAAAGTTTGTATGAAGATAGGTTAACTTCAAGAAAGGACACAGGCTACATTTTGTCGCAATAACAGACATCAATGCAGGTGGAGCCGCGGGAGTAATGAACGATACGAAGCTACGTAATACACAACTAGTCATTATATAACCTAAGCAAATTACATACCTTGGAAAGATCCCGATTAAGTCCTTCGAGGTTCTTAACGTGTACGCCATCAATAAAATGCGTCGAGTCTCTGAAAAGTCTGTATGTGATGAACTTGTTCTCCGGGTCCAGTTTGTCCAGCACGGGCCAGATCATAAACGCGTTCTCCGAGGTAAAGATCACCACCTCGTAGTTAGAACTAGCCACTGTCTGCAGGAACTGATCGACGCCTGGACGCTTTTTGAACCTGTGGATAAATATAGGGTTTTGTTAACCATTATTTAGATTAGAGATGACTTTTGTATGGCCTTAAAACATGCATTAGTAGATTTGTATGATAAGTAGACTTGAAAGACTCCTGCTTGTGGCACATTTTAATCCACATTCATTATTAATATGTTATATATGTTAGTTTGTAAGGTATTTATCTATGGGCCATAGCGGCCTGAAATAAATGATTTTATTATTATTATATAAGTTGACGTAACTTTGTAACTATTTCGGTTTGTAAATATAACGACGAAAATAACGGAATTTAATATGGATTAAGATTTAAACCTCGAATAAAACGATTTTCAAGATGTGTATAGAGATCATGAAGATGAGCTTGAGAAGTTTACACCACAACACACCCTTTACGTATATAAAACTAATAGTATTTATACCTCCAGCCAGTCTGGTAAGACCAGTCGGGATGTACCAGGACATCAGTGAACTCCAGCACTAGTGTGTAGGTCGGCTGATAAGGCGGCGGTAGCGGGTCCGGCAGGAGCTTCTCGCGAGATGGCTCCTTTATCATCTGGAACGCAAATACCAAACTTTCGTAAGTCAAGTCTTGTTGTGTAACTCTTGATTGTTGCTGTTTACTCTATCCTGCTTATGATTGTTTGTTATTGTTATGGAATGTAACAGTTAATTTATAACACAAAGTTAGGAGTGTAATATACATTCATCACACATGCATTGGTATAGTTTGCAATGCTTATCTACTCCTATCCGGCTGACTCAACAGATTGTGAACATCACTGGCATTCTAACACTTAAAGACTTTTAGGAGATGAGATGTAGCCTTGCCAGCTTGTACTTTGACCACAACACTAAACTTAATAGAGTACATATTATTTCCAAACCTTTTCATAAAAGGTAAGTTCCTTCCAGGTGCGTCGTAAATACTGGAGGACTATAGGCATGTGTGAGAACTCATCCTCGATTATTTCGCCGTTGTCCCCGCGTCGCGGCGCACCCATCTCGACCACTAAACAGCCGCCCATCACTGTTAGAGCACCACCAAAGACCGCAAATCTGTGGGAACAATTTTGAATACTTCAGTTTTGGCACATTCATGCTAATAGGGATGTTTCCTGGGTATGAAAAGTTAAAATCTATTTAGTCCGTCAGTTAGATAATAAAAAAATATTAGACACGTATTTTTTCTTTTATCAAAACAATAAAAAAATACAAAGATACACCGCTTTAAAGTTTCGGAGTGGGGGCTTATGACGCTACGCCTCGCTAAAAATCGTAGCGAGGAGTGACGTCACGCGTAACTTCAGTTCTCTGTATTTTGATCATTTTTTGTTTGCAGGAAAAAAGAAAAAATACGTGTCCAATAAAATTCATTAATCTACAAGACGGACATTAAAAAAAAAAATAGGAAACAGGCCCATTCACAGATTTTTAGACTTGACTTACATACAACACATTCATATAACCTCAGACTAATGTACCCTCACTTACAACTACTGCACACAATAAGGTGTAGAATTACTTTAGTCTGTTCTCTTTACAAAGATCTTGTAATTTGTAATATAAAACAACATAATTTATGTTGTATTATATAAGAGTTAACCCTAATGATCTGTGTGAAAGGGCTGCCTAGTGCAGATACCAGAGTAGTATACAAACAGTATCCTTGTTACCATAGTATTTATTAAGACAACTTTGTGAAAGAGAAAATAATGTTTATTATTACCTAGATGACAACAGTCATAGAACCATCAATTTTAAGGTCATAAATGAAACTATAAATTGATATAAAATCAGGACAATATAGCACATACCCCATCTTCATCCGTCTCCAACTCTTCTCATTTTCTTCTGACTTTTCTTTATTCTCTTTCTCAAAGGATTCCTGTTCCTTCTTGATGGCTTGAGCATCATCAGCATTTAAAGGATTCTGAGGGAAGAATCGTCCCAGAATATCTGTTTTCTCAGCCTTTGCTTCTTTGGATTTGTCTGTAAATATCAGCATATTTTGTAACGTTTTAATAAAAATATACACAATCTGCACATGTTTTGCTGTTTTAAATCATTTAGTCAATTGTGCAATGTTATTATTTTAATTGTAATTATATTATTTTAAAGTATATTATAAAGCTTTTGAAATTTATATTTTCTCTCAATTATACTACAAGTAATTAAAATACTAAAAGCTTCACACATACAATTATTATGCCTAAATGTTTTTTTATAGCAGCTGACTAGGTTTTTCACATACATATAGGTTTTTAGAACACATTCTTACCATGATACGATTTTACTGATATACACCTCAAACTTCTATTTTTTATTAATTTAAGAAAACTGGTGGCCTATCTTATCGCCGAATTAGCAGGAGTTGCATTATGTTTAAAGGTTGAATTATCAAGTGCTTTATTAATGTTCTAAAATCGTAATTGAATATGTTTTTTTTTTTGTTGTTATTCAAACATAACATTATTATATATATTATTTCAATATTCTCGAGGTGAAAAATCGAAAATTCATTACTAACCTATATTTTCGGCTGAATAGAATCGGGGCGAGTTCGCAGTGAGTAACCATATTTTCTGCCTAGAAAAATTGTTTGAACGTAGATCTGCAATTCTACAACATGCAGTTCTTGTTAGAAAAAGAACTTTTCTTAAAGACATTCTTTCATTTAAAAAAATCACATTCACAACAAATGAAGAAACGTCATTGAAGATTGATCTGTCCTGTCAAGCGTCTGTCAGTCCGTCGTTTCGTTTGATCTCTGCGTTTGTCTCATAGTTTGACATTTGACTTATATCTATGGTTTGACTATGATTATACGATTTAAAAGTATTTCTTATATATCTATGGGTGTACCTATCATTTAAAGCCGAGTAGACAAGGCTTTAAGCATTATAACAATGTTCGTTGAAAATAGGTAAGTGACGGTGTGGGCTAACATTTTTGAGTGGTCATTCGACCGTTTATTCGCAATGTTTTTTGTCAAGTCTAAGAGGTAGAAAAGAGCTTAAATATGTTATGTAGTTTAAGCACTGTTAAAAAACTTTAAAAGTATATAAATGAGGCATAATTTAATTTAAACCCTCAGTATTCTGATGGAATTCAGCAATAAAATAAGTTCAAAAAGGTCCAAGTATTTTTTTAAACTAGACAGACAATGTTGGTTTGTTAAAAAATAATGTTTGTAAAAAAACTGGCGCAATAGACGCGATTTAGATGTCAAGTAAGTAGTAGCAATAAATTACTGTTTAGTACAACAACATAAATTACCTAACTAGTTCACAGAGTACAGTAACTTAATATTTCCAGTTTCTAGGAAGGCACGGGTAGACCAAACCCTAATGAATTATACACACAAACCTTTTTCTTGAATCACTCTGTCCATTGGTGAAAACTTCAGAGCATTGATCCTATGAGAATCTGTTCGGTAGTTTATCATGTTCAGGCAGACAAACAAACATACTGACGCGGCAGGAATTTATTTTATTACTTTTTATAATTTATTATATCATTTTCAAAATAATATTGATTTACTGATTATGTCCTCAGAAATTGTTTTGAAATTATGGCTCTATGGGTGAAATCGGCGGGTAAAAGATTGTCACCAATGTTAAAACTGTTTCACAATTGTCAAAATAATGTCAGTTCTTTATAGTTGCTAGTAAATATTAGCATGCGAAGTTTGAATAAAAAGAAAAAGAACTTTATTGCAACGGAACACGAAGCAATGAAATTAATAAATAAATTGGACGTAAGAAAAACATCTAATAAAACCTACCGTTAAAAGTAAAAACACTAATAGTACACATAAATTTCTATAAACGATGTCATCTCAAAGTAAGCAATCGTCTGTAATGAATTATATTACAAAAACTTATGGAAATTCAAATACAAACAATACCAGGTATGTAATTAATGAGTAATTTTTGTCCTTTATTTTGGTTTATATATCAACTAAAGAAATAGAAAAATTAAAGTTGTAAGAAAAAATCGCATCACTCATAACTTTTAATTAATTTGTAACTCAGCTAAAATGAGGGTAGTGCTGGTAAAAGTTTAAATTAAATCGTTAATTATTCGTACGTATTTTAATTCGTTTTGCCGATAAAATCTTATACATACAGCGAGCGAGCACTTCTAGTCTCTACATGGATTTGGAATTTTACTCAATTTTTTAAATTGTTTCTCCTTACCTATATCTTTTATGGTTTTCTAGATAGGATAATTAGATAGTGTGTTTTACCAAACCAAAAAAATTAAACAGATTTAGAGTCCAACAAAGAAAAAACCAAATTCGCAATATCCCAAACAAAGTGTTTTTTTCAGTGACAAGAAAAATGAGCAGGCCTCAGAAAAGAAATCGAAGTTTGTGTTCAAATCTAAGTCTACAAATTCTGATAACTGTGAGTATTGTTATTATAATGAGATTGGCATTAGTTGCGCTATATCTTTTGAGCTGCACTATTAGAAAGAGTCTTTAAAAGGAAATGTGTGAAGAAAGATTTAAAAAGTTTAACAAAGCTACTAAATTTACAAATAAATGAAAGACAAATTATTAAATCGTCTTTTTCATTAATTAATTAAGCTGTGCTTTATTATTGTATTAATATATATATTTTTTAATATTTCCAGGGACACCACCATTTAAAAAACATGATGATCAGTCTCCTATTATAACTGTAAGTATATATTTTTTTTAATTTCTTATATTTATATTATCATGATTACAAACTAGTTCAAAATAAACTTAATTTTAAATTATTTGATTCTTGATATTATTGTCAGAGCTCCAACAATTCAAATGGCTTTAAACAATCACCCTCAATCCTGCCGACGAGTAAAGTGTTAAAAGACGCGGCACTTAGTGCTGCGTTACAAACATACAGAACAGATGACAATCAGAGTAATGACCTGTTTGATATGGATGTGGTAAGTTTAGTCCTCTAATTGGTGAGGAAGGTAATGCTCGTGAATGGGTTTTGCTTGCGGTGACTGGTTGTTCTACTCAAACTGGCCTAATGCACTGTTGTGGATGTCCCAAAATGTAAAAAAATATAGATAACTGCCATCTCAATATGAAAAAGTCCTTTGTCTAATTATAGTTCTACAGTTATAACCAGGTATTTAAATTATTTTTATTCAGATCAGGGGATCAGGCAAAAAAATCTTGTCTGATTAAAGGTAAAAGAATAACTCAGCGTTTTCTTAATTTTATTCTAAACAAATAACAAATATATATTTTTTTGGCTTGTATTGATATAAATACCTATTCATGACCTGTATATGGAAAACTTGATGACTAGATGTTATTGTAAACCATATTTGGAGCAAAGACATATGGCTTTGATTGTGTGGTTAAATTGAGTGATAATTACAATAAAACTATATTTGTGCAAATATATTAATAATTTATTTTTTGCAGGAAGATTTTCCAGAAGCATTTAATAAGAAATGTAAAACAAATACTCCAGTAAAGTTAAATGATAGTATCCGTATAAGTGCAACGCCGACCCCACCGAAAAACAAAGTAGGTTCACCTCAGAACCACAAGATTCTCAAGACCCCTGATAAAAAGAGTCCATCTAAGGATAAAGATAAAGATCCGTTGAAGAATTTGAAATTGGATCACTCATTATCCAAGTTACTGACCAATGTCTCGAAACATCCTGCATTAGCGAAAGATATGGTGAGAGATATACAAAATCCTTTAACATTCTAGACTTATTATAGCTGTTCACTGATGTCAAAATTTGCAATGTGCCCACGGGAACTTATAACAGATATAATATATATAATATCGAATCTAAAACATTTCATTAAAGAAAATTGACACGTTTTTGTTAAAAATAACACTCATACACAAATATTCTCGTATTTTTGTTTTGAATAAATGTAGGTATAGTAAGTGGCAGTGGGCGGGGCACATTGCTCGTAGAACGGATGACCGTTGGGGCCGGAAAGTTTTGGAGTGGCGACCGCGTACAGGAAGACGCAGCGTGGGCAGGCCTCCTACAAGGTGGAGTGATGACCTTGTACGGGAACTGGCTGGAGGCGTGTAGCGCAGGACCGATCCTTGTGGAGATCTTTGGGGGAGGCCTATGCCCAGCAGTGGGCGTCTAATGGCTGAAGTGATGATGTGTGATATTAATTAACATTTTATATGAAACCAATTTATATGTTACATTTTAGGATTCTCCCACGCAGGAGTACAGGGATCAATGTAAAGAATTTTACATAAACTTACTCGAAAAAGTATTTGATGCCTTTGACAGAATACCAAATTGTATAAAAGATAAATTTCCTGGATATGAAAAACAAACATATGCAAAATTAAAACAACTAAAATGTAAATTAAAGAAAATTTTTACTGAGTCTGATAGTATAAGTGCTCAAATATCAAGTCGTTCAACCGAAGAGAGGCCTAATAACATCGATAGTATATTGAATGATAGAGAAGGAAGCCCATCATTACTCAGTCGATATAATGACGATATGGATGATTTTGACCTACAGTCCAGTGGAGTTATAAATAAAAAGGGTACAGACACTATTCCAAATAGTGCTAAAAATTTAGGTGTCTCAACATCTACACCTGATTTTGGAAATAAAGGTCCAACAAAGACAATATACTCTGACCAACAAGCAAAGAAATCATTATCATTTGACGGATTTTCACCACTTAACAAACCTCAAGAATCCATAACAAATGATCAAAAAGAAACTAACAATACAAGTACATCTGAAACTTTAAACAAAAGTAAAGGAAAATTTGTGTTCAAAAAACCTTCAAGGCTTAGTATGGAGGAAAGTAAGATACCGGCTAAAGATATCGTGTCTTCTACTGCAGAGAGAATTAGGAGCGCGTCAGAGAGGTTGAAGCCGATGGAAACATCAGTACCTACGAAGTGTGTGCCTGTAGCCAGCAGCTCTGTGGCATTCCAGCCGCCACAGTTTAGTAAGAGTTCCATGTTAAATAGGTGCAGCATTGAATCTCCTAAAGAAAGTGAGGAAGAGAGTGAACCGATGGATGATTACCAAGTCCCCATCGACATGTGTGATGACACAGATATACTGCCGGCGACGTGTGAAGGTGACATCGTAAACATCAGCGATTCTGTTGCCAGCGCTGGCAATGTAGACATGATGAACAATTCAGACATTACTCTCGATGAAGATGGCTGGCAACAGTACAATCCGGAAGATTTCGAAGATAATATTCAAGAAATGAGTCAAGGAACAAGCAATCAGGAGCCAGAAGTAGTCAATCTAATGGAACAATCTATACTGAAAGACACTAAGACTACGAAATATGAAGGGATGGGTGATTTTCATGCGGGCACACAGAATGATGGGATTACTGGTAAGTTAAAATTATGATTATCATAACTGTATAGTCTTAACCATTTCAATAATCTATATTTTAATGTGAGGCAAAAACACGGTACATATTTTTAAATATTAGTTTGAAGAAGACAGTAGCAAAAGGAGATCAGGAGAGCTCAGCTAATGCTGTACCGGGACGAGCACGACCCGTCACAGCGCTGGTTTTCAGCCATTCCTACTTCCAAAGTTGTAATGCGGGAGTTACATATCTTTAATTACTAGAATCTTCATAGCCTAAATAAATCTCCAGTATAATTTAGGACTACTTATATTATAGCAAGCCAATACCAATGATTATATAAATTATTATTGATAATATAACACACCAAAATTATAATTCTTTGATGATTCTATTCAGCATTCTAACATAAGTAGTGGGAACAAACGTCTTTTAAAATAATGATCTCTATGTCATTCGTCTTACGGTTGAATATCAAGTGATATATACCTACTGTATTTAAAATAATGATCTCTATGTCATTGGTGTTACGGTTCAATATCAAGTGATATATACCTACTGTGTTTAAAATAATGATCTCTATGTCATTCGTGTTACATTGTAGGTGAATTCGACGGTATGGACTACCCCCACTCGGCGCTGATGATGGAGGTGTTCCGCGAGAAGTTCGGGCTGAAGTCGTTCCGGCCGAACCAGCTGCAGGTCATCAACGCCACGCTGCTCGGACACGACTGCTTCGTGCTCATGCCTACGGGCGGCGGTAAGTTGGTGCTATTCGTTATTTTTTTATTAAAACCACTCCCGCGTTAAGGAATTGCTAAATGAACTAGTTTAACTTGAAGCTCTACAGAACTGTTATGTATTTTACGTGGGAGACAAGTGAAACAACTGGCCGCTATTAATACATTGTATTATTGTATATTCCTTGACGCGGGTGGTGGACGCAGCCACACACACACACACACAGATGCACAAGCACACATACACAACAAGAACAATGATTATTTTTCCATTTAAAGGTAGTGCAGGCGTTTAGTTTTTATATTATGAATCCTTATCCGTCATATGCTTCGTTCCTATATTCAAAAAACTATTCGTTTTGCTTACGGACGGTAGAACTTTCTTCGTATTGCTTAGAAAATTCTACCGTTACCGTTACCGTTACCGTACCGTTACCGAACTGGCCATTAGATAGATAAAATATTATTTACTGTATACCACAAAAGTCATAGAATGCATATCTAAATAAATTCACCCTTATCTGGTCTCTCATCGGTTTGTTCAGCCACTTGAAACATGTCCTTAATATCGAAGCCATTATGGTATATTTTATACACTATATTCTGAGCCTCTAGTATATTACGGGGACTGAAATCACACCTACGTCTCATGAATGTACAACTAGTTCTAATTGTTTCCTTGGTTGTTTTCAGGTAAATCTCTGTGTTACCAGCTTCCTGCGATATTGATGCCTGGTGTTACTATTGTCATTTCTCCACTCAAGTCACTCATTTTGGATCAAGTCAACAAACTGCTGTCGCTTGATGTAAGTCTACATATTGTAGTTTTTAAAGCTATACAATACAAGGTATTTGACATAACTAAACGCAAAATTCTATTTCCATGTTTATTATATTTTTAGATCTCTTTTGTGGGGTGTTTGAGGCACGACAGAGGCAGCATAATTTCGATCGCACGATTAGTCAATCACCCATTAATAAGTCGACGCGATTGATTAATCACTTTTTAATTAGTCTTCTAAATCCAGCTCAATAGTTTTTTTGTGAACTATCCTTCGACACTGTCAACTTTTATCTAAGTTCATTGCCACATATGAAATATGTTGTTCTTAGATCCCTGCAGCCCACTTATCGGGCGACGTTTCCCTCGCGACTTGCGACGAGATCTACCACAAGCTCTCCATGCGAGAGCCACTCATCAAGCTTCTCTACGTCACTCCGGAGAAGATTAGCAGCTCGCAAAAGTTCCAGTCCACGCTGACGGCTCTATATTCTCGAGATAAACTGGCCAGGTAGGACAAGTATTTTGTATAAAGCTAATTGATTAAGAATCCTAATCTAAATCTTTCATAAAACTGTACGTCACGCAGACTGTGGTCGTACAAAGAGATTACCGTAATATTTTTAGCGTTGCTGTTGTTGTGTAATAAAAAAAAACTTGCATGTGCAATATCAAATGGCTGTGCAGTAAAAAGGCCCCCTTTGCATACCTACTAGGGAATATGCACGATGTTTTTTTTATGTGCTTAATTGTTCAGTTTCACCGTTTTAACACTATAAACTATAACATCATATTAAAATATTTATATATACGATGTCAAAATAACCATTAGAAAAAAGCGGCATCTTCTTGGCCTTTTACTACTGTGTGTGACGTCAACATGACGTCAGAGTCTATGTCAACGGGAATAACAACATTAGGCTGCATTTCATATTAGGTTCAACCAATGGCATTGCCTTTTGATCCTTGCTATGGATGTTTGTTACTCTTTCACGACAAAACTACTGAATGGATTTTAATGAATACTTTACAATAAAATAGTTTATATATCAGAATAATACATAGGCTATAATTTATAAATATTGTGTGAATTGTCCAAAATATAACGATAAGTAGGGAAAAACCTGCCATCTGCGAGCTATTCTGGCGTGCGCTGCAAAAAACTGTAGTTATAATATATATTATATATACGTATATAATGTATATTATATATTATATAATGGAAATATTTATCTTAAATAGTCCTACAAAAAAGCCCGCGATAGCATAATTATATCTACTCATCTTTTAAGATTGACTCACTATAATTTTTTATGGTAATCAAATTTGTTTTAAAATAGTGCAATGTTGGCGAAGGTGTTTTTATGATGTGTTTTTACATGATATTATTCCTTGTCCAAATAAATACGGTATTCATAAAGAAATGTTTAATTTTGAATAAATGTATAATTTTGAAATTCTGAATCTTGGAGAAATTGTAGTTTTAAAATAATGATCAAGTAGGTACCATGTCTAAACGCGCTAATCTCTGGAATTACTAGACCGATTTTACTGGCAGATAGCTGAGGTTATGGACTGAGGTTATATTACACATACCTAATTTTATTTTATAATTAGGGTTCCGCGCAAAACATGAAAAACTAATTAGCCACGTAATTCAAAAATCCCATGTTTATTTTGCGATCTATTTTGGTCGTACGATGGTGTCCCACCGTGGCGTTCATAATGCGACAGTTTCGCGCGATCAGCATCGTGCGATCAATTAGGATTCCTGTTAAATGATCGTACGATAATTAGCCATTTAGAACAACGCGTGAAGGTTCGAGAGTGGTTCTGTGTAGGTTCGTAATCGACGAGGCGCACTGCGTGTCGCAGTGGGGCCACGACTTCCGGCCGGACTACAAGCGGCTGAGCGTACTCCGCACGCAGTTCCCGCGCACCGCCATCGTGGCGCTCACCGCCACCGCCACGCCGCGCGTGCGCATGGACATCCTGCACCAGCTGCAGGTGCGCAGCTGCAAGTGGTTCCTCAGCAGCTTCAACCGCCCCAACCTCGCCTACAAGATCCTCGAAAAGAAACCTAAGTCTATCAATCAGGAAATCGCTACGATGATCAAGGATAAGTTTTTTAGGTACTGTAGGATATTTAATTATTTACTTTGAACTAACTTAGTATAACTTTAGTTGGTTACTCTTCATCTCAGGTGTTTTTAAATTATTTAAATATCTTTGAAAGTTTTTCGTTATGTTTAATAAGGGGTTATATTCTTTGAATAATAACTTTCGTAAGGAGTATTCATAATTATTTAAAACAAAACGGTTTACTCACGTATTTTCTCGGGATCGCCCGACTAGTTTCAGACTCAATAGTAGTCCCTAATCATGAGCTGACGCGGCGGCGGTGGTGTCGCGAGTCGAACTGACCGCTGCCGCGTCATTTCGTGAGTTTTGTTTTAAATAATGATGGGTAATGTTGTGTAGAGCATCGGGCATAGTGTACTGCCTGTCGCGCAAGGAGTGCGAGAGCGTGGCGGCGGACCTGCGCCGGGCCGGCATCCAGGCCGCGCCCTACCACGCCGGCCTCAGCGACAAGAAGCGCGGCGACGTGCAGTCCGCCTGGCTCGCCGACCGCTACAACGTCGTCAGTTATACATTACCTCATTATTACTCTTTATCTAACGAGTTTTGGAAGGATAGGATACTCATTTTATTCAATATCTTCTAAAGTTTTTTTTTACGTCTGCTTACTTTTTTGTTTGCTTTTTATTTTTAGCCACGTTTGCGAAAGACCAATATAAAAAATTGTGAATCATTTGTTAAAACTCAAATCATTGGCAAATAACATTTATTTACAATTCATTTGATATCCGATTAAATGGAGCCTTTCAGAAACCGGGAGAAACTGTAACTTCTAGTTAGGAGTGATACGATGAACTCTTATTGTCTCCATAAAAATGATTTCTCTTAACCCTTGTTTGACGCGAGTTTGATGTGTGGTGCAGATCTGCGCGACGATAGCGTTCGGCATGGGCGTGGACAAGGCGGACGTGCGCTTCGTGATCCACCACAGCCTGCCCAAGTCGCTGGAGGGCTACTACCAGGAGGCGGGGCGCGCCGGCCGCGACGCCGAGCCCGCCGTCTGCCTGCTCTACTACTCCTACTCCGATGTAGTGAGATACCGCCGCCTGCTCGACAGTACGTGCTACATTATTCACTCATACACATTTTTATAATTATTTCTCTTAGCTTTTGTAGGCCAAAACACATTTTAAAACCACATAAAATGCTTAGATCATTTGTTTATTAATTATGCTTAGATCATGTGATACAACACACTTTAGGCCACTTTAGCTGTTTTGTTTTTATTAGGTACTCCTTGTCCATTTGAAAAAGTGATTTTTTATATTGATATTTTCGGTTTGTGACATGCGCAGTGGAGCGAAACACGACAGCGGAGGCCAAACGCGTGCACATAGAGAATCTATTGCGTATGGTTGAGCTGTGCGAGAGTGTGACGGAGTGCCGGCGGGCGCACGTGCTGGCCTACCTGGGAGAGCGGTTCAACAGAGAGCTGTGTCTGCGCGACCGACGCACCGCCTGCGACAACTGCCTCAACGCACACGAGCACAAGGTATCTGTGCGAGAGAGACTCTCACTTTTTTGAAGTGAAACTTCTTTAGGCGCATGAGGGTAAAATTTTTACAGATGAAACGTCACGCCGGTATGCAACGGAAGTGTCGGAAAAGAGAGAGAGAGTGATCGAGACCGATTGAGAGAGAGTAAGACAGGGCGAACGTAGCATGAGCAACTAGCCGTGGAGTGAGAGTAGGGAGCAAGCGAGTGAGAAAGATTGAGAGAAAAAGTGAGACAGAGCGAACGTCGTATCACGCATAGTGCTATGGAGTGTGAGGTGGGAGAGAGCTATAGTGAGAAAGATTGAACAAGAGAGAGAGAATACGGGATATCGAGAAAGAATACACGCCCTATTGGTTGTGTATTCGTTTACTAGTTAATTATTAGAACTTTAGATGGCATTTCTGTCGCATAGCGTAATATTTACAATATCATTAGGCACTTCTACAGTGAATAAACAGTAAGTGAATTTTATAAATAAAAACTTTGTGAAAAACTTTGTGAAAAAACTTTGTGAATAAATTTGTAAGTTGTCCTGTATCAAGCAATTATTCGAAGTAAGTAATATATCTGTTATCTTTTTGTTTATTTACAATTTTTTATGATAATTGGTTTGAAGGTTAGGTAGTTTTAATATTTACAAATAACATGTGGTATTTCAACTTGCCACTCGTCATTTGATAATTTAATAAATCATTTACCATAAAATAAAAATATTTCATAAATTCGCTTTTCTAAATTTTGAATTCAAAAACAAAACTTAATTAATAATTTCTAATATTGACAAAAAACACGTGGCATTTTTATTTACAATTCGTCATTTGAGATTTCAATAAATCATTGTGCATAAAATACTAATAACAATATTTCATAAATTCTTTTGACGAAATTTTAATTTAAAAATTGGAATTTCTAGAATTATCATTAATTTACAAAAATTTTGTATATATTTAAATTGGATTAGGTATTTTTAATATTTACAAAAAATCACGAGGAATTTTAATTTAATATTCAACATCTGAGATTTGACTATATTATTTTTCAAACAATATAAAATAAATTTATTTTAATAATTCTCTTTAATTATTTTTATTATTAAATATTAATTTCAAATAACTTTTCATTTTCAGATTGCAATGCCAAAAAGAAGTTTCACTTCTGACATGTGTACTTTGTACGCACGCATGTTTTTTTTTAAACTATTTTGACTACTACAGAAATTTTAGATCTTACCATGTTGACACAAGTTTACATTTTATGCTCCAGAATGTTTTTTTTTGGGATATAGCACGAAGATTTTAGATGTTCTTTACCGTTATGGCTCAATTAAGAGGCTGAAAATGATGAGTGCGGAAAATGCCTGGTCTACTACTACCGTTATATAGTTTAAGACCCGAGTCTAAATTAACGTAATCAGAGTAAACAACTTTCGTGTTAATTACAGCCGGTTGACGTGACGGAGGAGTGCAAGCTGATCGCTCGATGCATCCGAGAGAAGAACAACGAGCGTTCTTCGTTTACGTTGCTGCACATAGCGGACGCTCTCCGCGGGTCCATGCAGCAGCGGTTACAAGGCTTGCAGAAAGATCCTATACATGGACGGTAAGACACATAGTGAAATATTTTTATACATATTTTATCCTTTTTTTGACGGGCCTGTTGGTCTAGTGGTTAGTGACCCTGACTGCTAAACCGGAGGTCGTGGGTTCGATTCCCACCCAGGACGAATCTTTGTGTGATGAGCACGATCATTTGTTCTGTGTCTGGGTGTAATTTATCTATAATATGTATGTATTTAGAAATATATAAGTATGTTTATCAGTTGTCTGGTTGCCATAGCACAGGCTCTGCCTAGTTTGGGATCAGATGACCGTGTGTGAGATGTCCCAAGATATTATTATTATTATTATTTTTGGTGATAATTTGACAGCACTTTTTTCAGATAAGAATTTTATACAAATTTGATAGTTTGCAAATTATTTTCATTTTGAAAAAGGATTTCTCAGATTTTAATTGAAACCTTTATAATCTGACCAATTTACAGAAATTTATCATTTAATTAATAAGTACAAATGTTAGTGATAAATAATCTGACTATGTGTAGTTGCAAATCGTGGCACCGCGGCGACCCGATGCGGCTGCTGCGGCAGCTCGTAGTCCGCGGCCTGCTTGCCGAGAAGCTCGTCGTCAACAACGACATTGCCAGCGCCTACGTCATACTAGGACCGAATGTAGATAAGTACGTATTATAATTTTTAATATTGTATATTCATAGATTAATTAATCATAGACAAACAAGAAAAAACTAGGTGCTAAAGATTTCATTAAAAAATCCTTATATTTATTTGCGAACATAATTTAGGAAAAAAGGCGATAATTATTTTTTTTTATTATTTTTAGTGATTGACATTTGTGTATGCATGTGAAAAATAAAAAAATGTAAGGAATGACTAACTTGTAAAACGATTGTGTGGTAAAATCTCGGCACTCTTGACTGAATTTTGGCATTTTTGTATATTAGTGATTTATGAATGATACTGTTATGGCACAGGTTGATGTGTGGCGGCCTGCGCGTGGTGTTCCCCATGAAGGTGGAGCGCAAGGCCAGCCTGGTGGCGCCGGCGGCGGCGGCGGCGCCCGACACGCCCATCGCCGCGCTGCTGCGCCGCCTCGAGGAGCGCTGCTACGCCGACCTGGTGGAGGCGTGCCGGTTAGTGACCACACACCCGTCCGAGTAGCCTGTGCGCACTGCTTTAGATAGGAAACTATCGCGTTTGTGTAGCGCGCAAGTAGCTTGTGCACAATATTTCAAGATAATTAACCGTTAAGACTGTGCAGTGCACAAGTGGCTTGTGCATTCTGTTTCAAGCAAGTTAAGTTGCGGTTGTACATTGAGCGAGTGGCCTGTGCACACTGATCCACGTGTTCATTTCTGTCTGCGGCTACTTGTGCATCGTGTGGTCAGCGGTGAAAGGTTGCGTAGAGATAGTAGCACGTGGTTGTTGTGCAGGGAGATGGCGGAGGCGCGCGGCGCGTCGCTGGCGGCCGTGCTGCCGCAGGCGGCGCTCAAGGGCATGGCGGCGCGCCTGCCCGAGCGCGCGCCCGACATGCTGGCCCTGCCCTACGTCACGCGCGCCAACTACCACAAGTACGGCGAGCAGCTGCTGCAGATCACCAGCGCCTACGCCATCGAGAAGATGGGTGAGTACGGACCTCGTGTACTGTGTAGTAGTTTAATTCAAACGATTCATTCGTTCATTTTATGTATCCTGATAGTAAAAATACTTTACATGTCAAAAATTTTCAGCTCGATACGAGAATTTATCGGAGGTTTCTTATTTCATTTTGTTTAGGTATGTTTAAATTTATTGTGTGGTTTCAAAATACTTGATGCTTCGTCCAGGCCTCCTCATGCAGTACCAGGACGAGCTGGAGGCAGAGCAGCCAGCTGCCGGCTCGGACCCGGGCTCGGGCTCGGACACGGACTGGGCGCGCCTGGCGCGGGACGCCGACAGCGGCGGGCCCGCGGGGGCGCGGGGGCGCCGGGGCGCGCGCAGGGGGGGCGTGCGCAAGAAGTACGGACACGCTCATATACTTACTACTTTCCTTCCTTCCTTCTATTCTTCCTTTTGAACACTGATTCGCAGTTTCTAACACAATTCTCCTATATGGTCTTATTATTACACTCGGTATATGGTATTGTATAATTATTCTCACCCAATCACAGACCATCCGCGACTAAAGACCAACAGCTCGTCTTGAACTTAGGCCACGATACTCACGAATACTTACGAATTTATTATAAATATTTCCATTACAATGATTATGCCAGGTTCAAGCGAAGGCCGACGTCAGCGGCAAAGAAGAAGGCTGCTCGCGGCGCGTACGCAGCGCGCGGGCGGGGCAACGGTCAGTACCCATATTGCTTGTGCTAGTTCTTACGCCTGTTCCATTTTATTGACAATTTAATTGATCATAAATAGAATAATTTTTCTAACTCTTACTTAATTCTTTAACAAAACAAATTACCATTGACAAATATTTTTAATATCTAATAAAGTAATCATTAATTTGACATATGACACAGTCTATACTCCGTAAAATTATTGTCTAATGTCTGTTAAAATATGTACTGGTTCGTGCAGTGAGTACGGGGGTATCTCGAGGCGCGGGGTCAACCCGGGGCGCGGGACTATCCCGGGGCGCGGGACCATCCCGGGGCACGGGCTCGGCACTGGGCAGCATGCCGGTCCCGCGCGGTGCCACCACGCTCAACACTCGCCCCGGTGTCTTCAACCCCGGCAGGCTCAACCTTATTTAAACGACCTCACACTAACACACCTGCAGATCTTCCCAACTATAACTGTTACAACACTGAGGTCCAGTTCTGATAGACTGGAAATAACATTTGTTGTGGACACGATTTTAAAAATATGGCTTAAGTAATTGTGTTATCAAATCTTATGACAATAAATTTCATTGGTTGATGAAAAGTAACCAACCACAGTCCTAGACATAACATTTGACAAATGATTAAATAAAATATGTTGCCATTAAAAAATATCGGAGACACTCGACAAGTTTAGAACCCAAACCAGTTCATAACAGGTCAGTGTCGCGCGATATCCGTGCCTAAGTCGTATACTATTACAATATAAATTCTCATCAATATTACCATACTTGTTCAAAGATAATTAAAATATATTGTTCAATTCTAATTCATAATAGTTAATAATTAAATTATCTTAATAATTAAATTATCTTAATAATTAAATTATCTTAATAATTAAATTGAATTTGTCTGTTATACCTATCTGTTATATTGTAAATAAATGTTTTGAATGTTTTTTTTAATATAACGGTGTCTTTTGTTTTAATCCTATTTAACATCCAAGAGCCGTTAAAAACCAGTAAGATTCATTTTCACTTAAAAAAAAATCATTTTGAGCAAAAATTATAATAATAATGACATTAATAAATCAACTTTAAATAAAGGGTTAAAAATAATACGTCATTACAGTTTTATAAATGTATAATGATTTTCATAGCGTTGCCGGACTTGGCGAGCTCTAGCGCCTCCTTCGTCTTCTCAAGCGGGTAGTGATGTGTGATGAACTTCTTGAGAGGGATCGCGCCACTAGACACCGCCGCTATCGCTGCCGGATATCTGAAGCAAGTTGATAAATAGGTTGAACTAGGCAGTATAAATAATAATCCTATTAAGGATCGCGTTAGTTTGCACCGCTTTCCCGTGATACCCAGCATAAGGGAAGGGTGAAGCACTCCGGTGGTTTTAGCCGGTAAGAGTCCGGCATACCCCTCCGCCTTTCTCAGGGCGGAGGAAGTCCATGATGGAAGAAAGGCAGTATAAATAATGGATTACACGTGAATGTAAAAAGGAACTTCAGTGAAATTTATTGTGGGACCACTTCTAAGATATACCTACCCTATCGATGACAAAAATAATTTTTGAAATCGATCTACAATAGCCGGAGATTGCGCGTAACTAACATACAAAAAAAAACCCGTCGAATTGAGAACCTCCTCCTTTTGGTGTCGTTTAAAAAGATGATGAGATAAAACCCGATTGACCTATCACTATTTGTTCAATGCGTAAAAGGTCTGACACTTATTGGACCTAAAGCATCATTGACTTTTAATATAATATCTGGCTTGCTCCCGATTACTTCACTTGGTGGATTGACAAGAAACAAGTTGAAAAAAAAATACTCATTCCATCCCAAAAACCAAACAAGCTCTGTTTATCGTCTTCTTCACTTACAAGGGATAAATTACATTGTCAGGCAATGTTACAAATCATGTATTTACTTAAATTTATACTTAGAAATAGAGCCAACGCGTACCCTTAAGTCTGAACCTGTACGCCATTGAAACAACAACGTCCACTCTCTCGAGAGTGAACTACTTAAGATAGAAATAGGTCAATTAATCAGCAACAGTTGAACAAGACTTACGTGTTAACAATCCTATAAGATCCTCGTATGTCGACCTCTCGTAGTAGGGCCTGCGTCAGAGGGACCTCCACTTTCTTCTCCCCTATACCCACCACCAGGACTACGCCCCCTGTCTTCGTCACCTGAACAGAATAGTAAAGAATATTCTTTATTATAAACCTTGAAAGTTACAGCATTAAAATAATACTCAACATTGAAAGGGTACAATGACCGTCTTACCGCTAATAGCGATATCTTCCAGACAACCTTTGGAATAATATTACATATGTATTAGAAAGTTTGTTGAGTCCTATAATTATTCCGCACTTTCCTGTGGTCAGGAGTGGAGCTGAATTTTTTCCAGCAATACCTACAGCTATCATTTTACAAAGCTTCGGAACCACGATTAATCCTATAAAAAAAGTCAGCTAATATCAATTTACTAGTAAATATAGGCCGCTCCCAAATTGCTTCATATATATCAGTTTCACGGATCCAATCCGATTCAGCTATTTTGAGTTTCATCTGTTTCATCTATCAAGTTACACTAACAAGATATTTTTCTTTCATCGGCCTTATTAATAAGAACCTCGACTGCGATTAGCGATATCTTAGCAGATTCTATATTCAATTTTTCTATGGAGAATTTAAAATTAGAATCTGTTAATCTGTTGTTAAGCTCCATCGCGACTTTTATTAATAAGGCCACAAGTGTATATTTTCTAATGATTTCCTGGCTGAACAGAAAAAATGTGCTTAATTAAAACTTATTCTATTTACAGTTCTCTGTCTGTGAAAAATAACAGGTTAAAAGTCACAGAACAAATGCAATTAAGTATCTGTAGTAAATGTAGTTTTAAAATACCATCATGGCGATCCGCTGCGCTGAGGCGTATGCGCACGCGTCGATTGTGACGTCAGGCGGGCTTCCCAGCTGCGCTACGATGTTGTCCACCACTTCTTGGTCGGAGAACTCTTTCTTGATCAGCAACGTGTAGTTCGCCGCTAGTTCCCGCGCCGTGTCCAGTCTAGACTGTACCACGTCTGCAAACGTGACAGGAAAACAAGATTTGTTGCGTTAACGTAATGTTCCAGACCCTAAAAAGCACTCCCTTAGGTATAGATGGAGTAATCAAATCAAATATATCTTAATTTGCAAAAAATGTGGTACAAAAGATGAAAGAGTCATAATTTTTTACCAATCCAAATTCTTCCACGCTACAGCAAAAATAAAAAGCCCTAATAATTTTCTTGTGAAGGATTTTACCAGTTACAAGTATGTTGCTGGCCCCCATGGCGCGGGCGGTCATGGCGCACAGGATGCCGACGGGCCCCGCGCCCAGCACGGCCACGCGCTGGCCCAAGCGCACGCCGGCGCGCGCGCACGCGTGCATCGCGATGGCCAGCGGCTGCACCGCCGCGCCCTCCTCCATGCTCAGCTGCTCTGGCATCCTAATGATACATCCAGTATCAATAGAACGTAGTGTGAACAGTAACAATGTTATCGGTGTACGATATTTTTATATTCTGGAATTTGCCTTTAAAAAACCGAAACCAGAAATAAATGTCGGAAAAATGGTAGGGTAGAAAGGAAAAACTAACTTATGGCAGAAGTCAGCAACGTGTTTGTAGTAGCGACAGAGGTTGCCCGGCGCGGCCATGGTGGAGCAATAGTGCGGGCGCGCGCACAGGTTGTAGCGCCCGCGCTTGCAGTACTCGCACGCGCGGCACGGCTGCGTCGGCTCCACCGACACGCGGTCCCCCACCGCCAGGGACCTCACCGCTTCGCCCGTCTGTGGACCGACAAAAGGTTTTTTTCAGACCCGAAAGCTTAATTTTTCATTAATACTTTATCGGGTAGAGCTAATAAGCTCTCAAAATTACAACCGCGAAGATTGATGCTGAACCAAATTTGAAATTAATCGTAGGAGACATGCGTAAATAACGTCACGATACGTTCCCATGAGGAACAGACAACAATATTCAAGAACAGGTCAGAAGGCTACATTTTAAGTGTGACAAGAGCGTTTATTTATAGTACTTAAAATATCCCAGAAATTGAGGTATTATAGACAGTGTTTTTTTTTTGGAAGAGATTTACGCAGTTAGCCTGAGCGCAGGCTTTGACTGCTTCACCGGACTTTAACATAGTGTTTGTGATTAAGAAGATATATATATAGAGGAAGTTTTCTAGTACGAGGGGACTACAGCTGGTCTTCATCAATTTGATATAATTAGGTAATATTTATATCGTGTGTCTTACCTTAACGACGACGCCTGCACCCTCGTGGCCGAGGACCATGGGGTCTTTGACGATCTCCACGCCACAAGCGCCGGTGGTGTACAACTTGACATCCGACCCGCAAATGCCGATGCTGTGCATCTCAATTAACACTTCTATAATGAACACAAACTAATAAGTAAGAGTTTTAGAGAAATGTTGGTTGACTGTTTGCTGGATTATCTACTTACCATCTTCGTTTATATCAGGTATCGGCAAATTTTCCTGAAAACGTGATTAAAAGTGGGTTAGTTTTGGGTACATTCGTGAAAGTGTAATTGAATGGGTTTAGCTGTAGATAATTTACAAAAGGTTGTCAAGTCTGTCAAGAGTTTAGCTTAGCGCGTGAAAAGTTATATTTAACAACATACTTTTTAATATTAACTAGCTTTTGCCCGCGGCTCCCACCACGTGTGTGTATCGCGGCAAAAAGTAGCCTATGTTGTTTCTTAGGATCCAAGCTTACCCCGTACCAAGTTTCATTGAAATCGGATTAGCGGTTTAGCCGTGAAAGCGTAACAGACAGATTTACATTGGCATTTATAATATTAGTAGGTATGAATTATTAAAATTACACTTACCTACAAAGTAAAAATTATATATAAGTGAGAACGTAGGTCCTGTAGTAATTATAGTTATTATAGAACAGTGAAGCTTTGTTCAGTGTTGTGAAATAACAACAAAAATGATTAGTAATAAGTAGGCACTGGTTTTTTTTTTATTCTGTGAAGACTAAACACTTTCTAAGTAGGTTGCAGGCACTTGGTATTTTGCATTCACAGGACCTACAAAAGCTTAATCTCATCCTGTATAAAACTATGATAAAACTTACAATTCTGACATCGTATGGGCCATGTAAGACGGCAGCGTAGTTATCAGCCATTTTAAACGGGGTTCGGGGAAACTGTGGCGCGATTGCGGACTCAACCCGAATTTATTGTGATAAGACATTTGTCTTCAATCTTTTAGGTACCTACTTGTTTTGTAATGTATACAATTTTTTTGTAGCAAAAACGTAGGCAGTTATATAAGTTTAAGTAGGTAGGTATATATACCTAGTACGAAGCAAGATAGATAGCTTGAGTTATATTATATTACTAGCTGTGCCCGCGGCTTTGCGTCAATTATTGACTACCTACCTACCTATCAACCTATTTTCTCAATCAGTCAAAAATTTTTTTTTTGTTTTCTTTTATACAAACCTTGTTCTAACAATAACGAACACAATAAAGAAAGAATTATCCAATGTGGTGCAGTCTTTCGGAAGTTATGCGCTTTATATTTTGCGATTCATTTTTATATAAATATAGATAACAATATTTTTGGTTCAATGTACCTACTCAATAGTAGATTCTAGGGGTGAATGCCCTTATGTTCAAAGGTCGAGTTTGTATGTACCATTGATGTGTATTTAATATTGAAAATTTCTTAGTTATTCAGTGGTACCGGCGGAATTTAAGTTGGGTATTATCAGAAAAAGCCGCAAACTGCATTGATTATATCATTGAATAAGATTGATTCAATGCTATTTTTTCGCCAAGAAGATAAAACTTGCCCTTTAGGAGTGGAACAGTTACTGACTGGTTATACTGAACTTACTATATTATATTAATTAATATTATTTTTATTTAAACTAATAAAAATATTTAATCTAATAAATAATACCAATTTTCATAAGCTTCACGTCGTTCAATGTCGCAGTTTTCATAAGCTTCACGTCGTTCAATGTCGCAGTTTTCATAAGCTTCACGTCGTTCAATGTCGCAGTTTTCATAAGCTTCACGTCGTTCAATGTCGCAGTTTTCATAAGCTTCACGTCGTTCAATGTCGCAGTTTTCATAAGCTTCACGTCGTTCAATGTCGCAGTTTTCATAAGCTTCACGTCGTTCAATGTCGCAGTTTTCATAAGCTTCACGTCGTTCAATGTCGCAGTTTTCATAAGCTTCACGTCGTTCAATGTCGCAGTTTTCATAAGCTTCACGTCGTTCAATGTCGCAGTTTTCATAAGCTTCACGTCGTTCAATGTCGCAGTTTTCATAAGCTTCACGTCGTTCAATGTCGCAGTTTTCCATATTCGGATACGTGCCTAACGTATCTATAGTAGAGGGCATTAGTCTGATGTCTGATTCTTACATAAAGGCAGGGAATTAAAACGAAACATACATAGTTACCTACTTTTTTATTAATAAAATATAAAAATATTAAATTTATCTTTTTTGCACCTACTAAGTAGTACTTATATTTTACAGTTCGATAAAATAAATTAAATGCAAAAAAAGTATTAACATTTTATGGAACTGTATCAGTAAATTTTATTTACCTACATTATACCAAAAAATAAAAAACAATAAAAAATATTTAAAATAAAAATATTCTATATATACTAATATTCTAAATAATTATTCACAACACTAACTAATTGCCCTAGCCAGGTAAATATAATATAATTGTAATTTTGAACGATCTATAGTACACTTATGGTGTGCTTACAAAAATTGCCAATAATCGCGCAATTAAAGCCGCCTTGTAAATGGGCGCTGTGTAAGCACTATAAGAGTGGGCTTACACGGGCAATTAATTTTGTCTTAAAAATGATATCCCGGGACCACCTAGCAATGTATGGCAATATAAAAATTGTAAAGGAATTGCCAAAAACTTGTCAAGAATCCCGATTGTATTTGCCCGTGTAAGCGCACAATAAGGACGTTTTTAATCTAGCAAAGTCGCTCGTTATTATAAATTGCTCCGAGTTGATAAATCAAGGTAGCCTAAATATTGCTCCAAAAATAGTCCATGTGAGCGGTCCGTCAAGTTGTAGAAGTTCCTAGAACTTCTTAGGGTTGTTGGCGTCGCGCGGCTGCACGTGTATCATGACCTTGATGCCGTCGCCGCGGCGCGCCAGCTCGTACGCGTCCAGCGTGTGCTCCATGCTGAAGTGGTGCGTCACCAGCGGCTTCACGTTGATCTTGCCGCTCGCCACCATCGATAGAGCTATCGGGTACCTGACGGATTATAAAACATACTTAATCAGTTTATACCGGGTACCATGCCTTCAAGGTCAATAAAATTGCGTTATAACCTAATAAAAAAAAGAAGTGTCTAGTGTCAGAATTTAAATTGAAATGCTTTACTACTTTTTTTATCTTTTGACGTGACAACGTCTTATAAATTGGTTTGCCGGGTGACACTTCAAGAAACTGCGTTACGCTCCGCTCACGTTATGCGCTCACAATGAGAGCGAGTGAGAGGCACGCGTCCCTTCCACTCGGGCATGGTTAGCCCGCCTAAGAGCGAGAGAGACAGACATAAAAAGTTGTCACGTAAAACTTTCGCCCGTATACCGACTTTACAGGCAACCAATTTTTTTTATTTACAGTTGCGAATAAGAGTTTATGGAAACTACTCTCAATAACTTGAATAAAGTGTGATCTAGTTAAAAAATGGTCCACCACCAACCATAATTTTATTGTCTATACATTTATACAATGATAATGCTTTATTTAGACGATGCGAGATATGCCGTGCGAGCCGCACGGCTTTGGTGAGACGGCCATGTCCGCAACTCGCCGGTTTCTCGCACCGTCCAAATAAGCCCTGAAGGCTGCTTCCAAAAACTATAATGTGTTGGTGTACATACTCGTTGACGTATCGGAAGATGCCGCGGATGTCGACCTCCCGGGAGAGCGCGGCGGACAGCGGCACGGTCTGCTCGCTCGCGCCCATGCCCACCAGCACCGCCACGCCGCCAGACTTGGTCGCCTGTAAGCATTTTATATATTTAGTTAATGATGCAGACATATCATATTACTAGCTGTCCCCCGCGACTTTGTCCGCGTGTTTTAGTTTTAACGGTTTTTATTTTTGCAACATTTTCATTTATGCTCCGCTCCTTTTGGTCGCAGCGCAATGTTATATAGCTTATAGCCTTTCTCAATAAATGGGCTATCCAACACTGAAAAAAATTTTCAAATCAGACCAGTACTTCCTGAGATTGCGCGTTCAAACAAAGAAACAAACTCTTCAGATTAGTACATAGATTTTTTGGTGAATCAGTGGACGTCCTTCGCGTCACACTGGCAAACAGTGGCGCTTATTGGACTCTTACCGGTAAAAAATTTCAGTAGGATCGTGTCCTTAGTTCCCTCGTCTCTGTCGGAGTAGAATAAGGGAATTTCTGTTTCGTCTTCGTCGTCTCAAGTGCCGCGGCTTAATTAACAATAGTACCTAGTCTACTGCAGTTAATACTTTAGATAAATACGAAGTATCTTGTTATTACCAGTAACGACATTCTGACGGTGGCCGTTGCCCCGCTTGCATCGAACGACACATCAGGCTGCCCTTCAAGGAGTTCATGTATGTTCTTCAAAACGTCCTCCTCCTTTGATTCCCTGGTGACGAGCAGGGTGTGGTCGGCACCTAACTGTTTTGCGAAGTCCAATCGTGATTGGAGGACATCTAAAAAAATAAATAAGAGGGTGATTAATTATTATTTAATTAATATATCGAGCTTTCTACTCGGTGTTTATTATGACGAAACCAAATGACCTTTCAAACCCATGTCCAGGTTTGTGGGTGATCAGTGGTCGCAATCTGGCGAAGTCATATATAGCACTCTACAAAAATTTATATGCGGACTAAACCATACATATCTGCCGCGGCTACCAACCCAAGTGGCAAGGCCTTACCTGTGATGAGAACTTTGCTGGCGCCCATGGCCTTAGCGGACAGCATGGTAAGCAGGCCGATGGGCCCGGCACCCAGCACCAGCACGACTTGTCCACCAGTAACGCCAGCGCGGCGGCACGCGTGTATGCCCACTGATAGCGGCTCCAGCAGCGCGCCCTCCTCCATCGTCACGTGGTCGGGTAGTCTGAGGAGATTTCATTTATTTTATTAAGGATCTAAGAAATCTTCAATTAATTGCAATTTTTTGGAGATCTACAAAAACAATCGGATCTTTTACCAAACATTTTTGTTGCATTTAGAGCAAATCGAAAAGAGGTTTTGAGTTCCCAAGAATGCCAGCAATCTAAGCGATGGCAAAGTTTTTCTGTTTATGTTTGTTATTAAACTTGATTCCATTTACTATTTCTTATAAGATGATGATCAAGTTACTCTATCTGAGCATTGAATTCCTTGATTCGAGAAGTGCAGATCAAACAGATCCATAGACACGTCTCGCAGTGATGGGTTTAAGAAGATATTTACTTGTAGCAAAAGTCAGCAGCATGTTTGTAGTATCTAACGAGGTTTCCGTGCACGGGCGGTGTGGCGCAGAACTGCATGTCAGAACACAGGTGGTAGCGGCCGGTCTTGCAGAACTCGCAGTAGCGGCACGGCACGCCCGGCTCGATGGCCACGCGGTCACCCACCTTCAGGTTCTTTACTTTGGCACCGAGCTGAGAAAAATTAAGTTTAATTACTGTAACGTAAGTACAACTTAATGCATAAAAAAACAACGTAACTATCTCTTTGGGTTTAAACTTAAACTTCAAGAACATTATAATTACGATACTTATACTAGCTGTCGCCTGCGCCTACAGGTGGTGTCGGTTAACGCGGCCAAAAATAGCCTAAGTATGTCCTTTCTTAGAATCCAACCCTACCCCATACCAAGTTTCATTCAAATCACACAGACAGAATTACTTTCCCAATTTCAAAATTAGTATGGATATTTTATTTTTACTTGGTAAAATGTGTACTTAAGTACATATTTTTTTTATCATTTGGATGTCTGATTGTTTGTTTTAATTTCTTTTTAATTATTTTACCGTTACCTGGTAGCCTGAAAGTGGTTGCCATGGGCAACCACTGTCGTTTGTACTTACTATGTATTTCTCTGTATTGCATATTGTTTGAACAACTTTTAACACAATTTTATTTAACAAAATCGATTGTGCGGTTTAACCTTGTATAACAGACAGGCCAATAGTTACTTTCGTTTATAAAGGATGTTTGATTGTCTGTGTGTCCTGAAAATTATTCTAACTCTGAAAAAATGTGAGCGAGCACTCCTTCCTTCTTTTGGAATAATAAATACTGAATCACAAGAAAGGGAAATTCTTTAATAACTGCATCGATACAACACATTCTCAGACGACATCAATCGTAATAAATTTATATTTATAGCGTGTGTAGCCTTGCCTCATAGTTGACTTGTAGTCGGTAATTTGTCCGATGCGCGTGTTTAAGTTGCTGCAACTCAATTGCCTAGTTGAGCTGATTGCGTGATAGAACTTACGTGAATCGATCCACACTCCACAGTATAGAACAAATGTTTTATTCTGTACAGTAGGTAGGTATACCTAACTATTAATGTAGTATTGTAATACTTATTTTAATTGGTATTATAATACCCATGATTAAGTCAAATTTATCTGAAAAAATTACATATAGCAGGTTTGCAGGTTTTTATCTTCGTCTCATTTAAATTAAATCTTTAAATTATTTAATAACCTTTAGATTGCCGTGTTTTTAAGTTTTCTTATCAAATTTATACAATATTATGTTGATTCAACAGTTACAGTCGCCTGTTTATTATGTTGGTTCTATATAATATTTGTTATCATATCTCGCTGTAAACCCATTAACAACGTAAATGTACGCAGGATAAACAAATAGGTACGACTCGAAACAATTTAACTCTGAAAGATAACAAATACTATGTGTAATGTTCTAAGCAACATAACTACATGTAGGTATGTGCCTAATGATATAAAACATCAAGTTACTTTATAGGTAACCGTTTTCCTTACGATAGAAAATATTTTATGAAAATACTTTAAGAGTCTGTGCGGATAGAGATCCGTCTTGGTATTGAGGCCCTGCTGTATTTGTTTAGCGTATTTCTCATGTTAAAAACACTTGCGTCATTATAGTGCAAGTGTAACATCCGGATGTTTATAAAATTATGTTGGAACACAATGTTTTCCGATGCCTTATTCAAAATTGTTTTATAATGTTAGTTCAATTTTACGCCACGAGAATCACGTAAGCAATAGGTACCCATCCCTCATGTAGATTGATGTTATAAGTAGTTTCATATAGACTATTTTACACTCAGCATATTATATAGTCTTTGATCTTTTTGTCAATTCTCAAGATATTATAATACAAAGCAGATAAGAGCATTATATGACAGGTGATCCATAAAATTAAATAATATCATTCATTTATCTGCAAATGCGACAAATTATCTATATTTTTTTATTATTACTTAGTTAGTTATTTACGCAATTCAAGTTAGTAATCTTTTTCAATTGCGACTAATCCTTAGATATGTAGAGAAACGGTCAGGTTTTCGAGGCGATATCATAATTATCATACATATCAAATAATACTTATCTTTTTTAGCAGCTAACGCATGAGAGTTCATGTTTGTACAACAACTATTGTTCAACTTATCGCTGCATATAACATAAGTACCTATCCGTAGCCCTGACATTTCGCCGTTATGAGGTGACGCCATACCTTATCATAGGACCTGGTGGTACCCCTGACAATGGAATTTAAGGTCTATGTCCTGTAGATTAGGTAGGTATTTATTTTACTGATTTTTTATACAATCGTATTTATCTTTAAAATATATAATCTATACCAGTATACCTATGTATATATAATATCGTAACTCGTAAGCTGTATTAGTAGCACCCGGTCATTTTAACATCTAAATGCACACTACCATTCCTTTTTTGTCAACACAAATAATTGCCCCATCGATTGCATGCTAAACTGGGATCCGAAATCAGGATAGGAACCAACAACATAGGTATAGAGGCTATCATAAAATATTTAACAAATAAGGGAAAGACCATAGTTGTAGTGAACAATGGAAAGAAGAATTATAATAGAATGGGATTTTTTTTTCAAGCGTCTCTAGGAGACTTTGATCGGAGTGGATCTAACGGAGTACATGGACGAAAATAAAGAAAGAAGGAGTAAGTAATGGCTCTAAGGATAAAGCGTAGAATGGAAGAGAACAGCACTTAGCAACAACCCGCTATACCTACTTGACGAGGGATAGAGTGAGGAGGAAGTAGGAAATCAGCTAAGCTTAAGCGTAATACTCTCTTAAATATCTATCTCGAAATTAATAGCGGCCTCCAGACAGAATGTGTTCATGTAATCTAATGAATATTTATTGCCTAGAATTCGGCGAGATATATATAGGTATGTAAATACGGTACCAATAAAATGCATTAGCATTTGACATACTTATTACAGTGAACTCTGCAGCCGGCGGCGATGAAAACATACCGAACTGCGTCACACTTCTACCTGCTACAAATAAGTACCAATAGAAAATAGGACTCTTCTTCCTGCCCTTTTCCTAATTCATTTGGGGTCGGCGCACAATGTTTTCTCTTTCCATTCTACTCTATTAGCCGTCATACTGTCATTCACTGATTTTTCCCACATATCCACCTTTTTTTCGGCCTTCCTCTTCCACTCCAGCCCTCCACATCCAAATTCACCACTCTTTTATTCAAATCCGTTTCATCCCTCCTCATTACATGCCCATACTAACCTAAGCGATTACCTTTCAGATTTTCTGTCACTTGTGCCACTTTCAAACTTCTAATATAATCATAGTAAATAGGAGTCCAAAACATATAAACATGTTTATCGATAACCAGTTAGAGTGGTTATCGCAAATAATTGAAGGAAAATGCAAGTTCACGCATATCAGGGGCAATTAAAACGATATAGAATATTTCCCTTTCGTTGATTAATATGTAAACTAGCTCATTTAATGGTTATCATAAATTACGGTTACATTCTACAGAATATTGTTCAATGAGGTCGCGGTCTCAACAAAAAGACTCGTCTGCTTGAACGGCTAGCAATAAAAAGTTGTTAATTATGTGCATGATTATTAGAATTGCTGTTTAAGCATTTTTATTTAATATTTAGGTAATAGTAAAACGGCCAAGCGACCTTATCTGACGGCTAGTGAACATCGCAAACCCATGGACATTCCCAATCTATAAACTCGAACAAAACGCAGTGGCAGTGTCCATACTTTACGTCGCGTGCTAATCTCTGGCCATTTCTGTCGCTTGCTGAAATTTTAAATATAAATAAAATTTACCGCAAAAGTTTAGCCGCAGCGTACACGCTCTTAAACTTGTTCCATATCTTTCACAGCTAGACATTCGAGTGTTTTTTAACGAAGGCCAAGGTCATTATCGACGACGAGTCGACGACACTGAACATGATTGTATTTGTAGGCGTGTCTCGTCTCTACGCAACAACCCCTGACCGATGGACTGACAGATACTTTATCATGTTTGTTAACTGATGATGATGCACAAATATTGTCTCATGTCCTCCTATAAGCAATAAAAAAATCAAGCTTCTATTTTAACGCAATTACATACTTAAATTATATTTGTAGTTAGTATTTTTACAGCATTTATTCAACTGCAAAGTTAAGTTCTGTTTGAAGAATAAAATTTGTACGGAACGCTCGGTCCGCGACGCACTTTTTTTTTTAATAGACGTCCAGTCTATGTCGGCAATGCCAACATGCCATTAATAGAACAGAACTTTAAGTAGGCAAGTCGGCCCCTCTAGCCATGTTACAGAAAGCATAAGGAAATGCTTTAGTACATTGAGAAAGAGTCAAATGTACTATGTTGCATTTGAGTACCTAGAATCTAGTCTTATCCGACGTCATGGTCGACTAAAATTGAAAGTTTTAATAAAACATGTCGAAAAATTAACAAAACTGGACGGGAATTAAAAATATCAAACAACCGGATCTTAGGCATGTAGACGACCTTGTCTAAAAATAAAAGTATTATTTGATTTACATTGAATTACAGATGCGACAAGGGCCATCCTTGTCGATCTGCTCCTTCGGCGGTTTTATCAAGGTACAGAAGAAGAAGGAAGCCGACCCAAAATAAGTGCACCTCTGTCACCTCTAAGATTACACGGCTCAGACATACTTTCTCCTACCCCGAAGATATAAAAACGCTTCTCCAAGAAGCATTCGAGTTAGCTAGCAATACAAAACACAACCGCCGTAACTTACGTCCTCGCCAAAAAATGTATGTATTTAGGTAAATACGAGTAATATTGTATAATTTCAATAACACAATAAAATTGTTAGACACATTTCTTTCTCTTACCTTGGCGACAACTCCTGAGGCCTCGTGGCCCATGATCATGGGCTCCTTGAGCACGAAGGGCCCGCAGGCGCCGCTCTGCCAGTAGTGCACGTCGGAGCCGCAGATACCCACGCAATCCATGCGCAGGAGCACCTCTGCAGGCAAAGAACTTTACTTAGTTTTGCTATCGAGATTAGGGACAAAAGACGTGGGATGGGCTTGGTAAAAATAATCTTGGCATACTTTTGAACTGGATGTCTTTCAGTGCATCGATGTAACCGCAAAAGAAATAGATGATGGGATGACTTGGATCTTGGATGCCTTTCAGTATAGAACCGAGATCGGTGAAAAGAAGGTAGAGGGTGGTTTTTGGAGAAAAATTAAATAGACTAAATGAAACTTTAATAACAATAAAACATCTAAGTGTTTCAAGACCGGTATGCACCTAGGATGTTCATTATAAATTTCGTTCATAAAATTTAATTGATTACCACCACGTCAACTTTCAATTTGACAGTATTTATAATGCCTTGCATGTTAGTAGCAATGCACAACCATGCCTTACACTGCCGTAAAGTGATAACAAGTTCTCAATAGGTACTTTGTGAAAATTAAATGTATGCACTTTGTTAAAATGTATTTTAATTTACTTTGGATATACACAGACAGAGTTTCTGATAGCGGCATTTTTATTGATTTTCTTTTACAAGAGTTACAACTCGTGTAAGATTTGTGTTAGCAGTGTTCGGCAAAGGAGATAGATACCTACCTAGATACTGTTGAAAATTTCGTACTTAGTAGGTATATGTATAGATACAGATAGTTGTATTCATAATTATATCTACGAGTGGTGCAAGGAGAGAGCTCCCTCGAGTAACGATATCTAGTAGGTACGTGGGTATAATAGAGAGTAAACTTTGCTACGATCGCTACTATCCTTATTGACTGGCCAACTCTACACCATTGCATGAACTATATTGTTCCTGTGAAGTAGAGACAACAGAGGCACTTGACTTTTAAAATTTTGAGGCTTAAACTTACCATCATCGGCTATTGTTGGAATCGGCGTTTGTATCTGCAAAATGACACACGTTTAGGTCAAGGCTTAGAAATTTGGATATTGGAGCATTGGGCTAGAAAGGGCAGGTATTATGTAAGTCAATAATCTCAGATGAAATATTACCTACATGGGAGCAAAAATTTTATGAACAGTACCTACGATAAAATTTAATTCACGAGCATTGCTGCTATTTAAAAGTTCCAAAACAGTAAGTACATATACATATCTATTCTTTATTTATTTATTTTTTCTTGTACTAAATGTATAATGAAATAAAATATAAACTAGAGTATGTAGTATAATTTTAACTTTATTTTCAATAAAAAATTTTAATTTTTCGCTCCATTTTATTGTGTGTATCAGCTAAGCTGTCGCAACATTATCACTACTGTTTCCAAATACAGAAAAATAATAATCTAATTACGATTTATGGGTTTATGATCCAAGGTATTTCTTTTAGAGTCGCTACTAATACTGTTAATTACTTTATCATCATTTTTGTATTATCTTATGATTAATTGTATAAAATGCGTGCTATGTTTTACCCAAAACTAATATGTATACTTGTACATACAAGATTTTTTTTTTTTTAACTAATCTTATACGTATAAAGGGAGAAGTTCTAAAACAATTTGTAATCTTAGTGTAGTTACCTACCTAATTTATAGTTAAATACTTAATTATCTTTATCAAAAATATTTCATATAAAGATAAACATTTTAAGTAAAATAATATCTCAAATAAATGTATATTTTAGTACCTACTTTAATTGATAATAAAATTTTAACGAGGTTATAAACTGTTTTACTACGATTTTTGTAAATCTGTTCACTGTCAAACAATCTGAAATATTTTGTGAGAATGTGTAAATTAGTTACTAAGGTAAAGGCATCTTAAAAATCATAGCATTAATAGGTATCTGTCGAAAATAAATTACAAACACCGTCCCTTTACATTTTCAGTTCAAGAACATTGCTACAAGTCTTGGTGAGAATATTGATCGCTAACCTAACCTGGATGAAACGTTTGAGCACTATAAGAATTACAATTACAAATAAATTATTATTCACTCGTACACTACATATCTAAAATACTGCCACTTATTTACATATTCAAATTAATTGTCAAATTAAATACATTCTTTTAATTTTAAAATTCAAGTAAAATACATTTAATTTTGAAGAATATGTTTTTGTACTCACCAACTGCAGATCCTTGGGCTTGTTGAGCATAGCAGTTAAGTTATCTGTGGCCATGTTGACGCGTGTTCTGTTCGATAGTGACTGAACTACTGAGGGAGGTCACGTCACAGACGGCAGTCATTGACAGAGCTGAATGGGACGGTAGGTACCTACTAATATACATGCGCGAAGGAGGTGTGTCTGTCTGTGTCGCGTAAATGTATAGTAAACAGGTAAGTTCAAGGTCACAAACATTTACGTCACAGTTCGACGCACCTTTCATTTATTTAGATTATCAAGGATTGATTTAGCATATATTATTTTGGAGATGAGTTTTTTTTAATGACTTTTGAAATGTGCTTAGTTAGTCATAATTAAACTATGAGATGGTATTTAAGTATCAATGTTTGCGTTAAGACATTCAAGAACCAAGATTATAGACACTTCATAATAAATTATTGTTATACTTAGTCTAAAGGGGTATTTCACAGTCATCACTTATATAAATATAAGAACATTACTTGGTAGGTACTTATTTGTGATTTAAATGACATTAAATTTGGTGCTCGACACACAGTAAACACGTACCTAAAGTAGGTACCTACTACTTGTATAAAATAAACCAGACCGTAATTGTAAATATACTTATTAGGTAGATGTAAATTGTAAATACAATTGTTTTGTAAGACGGTCACTAAATCGATTCTTTTCGGTTTAAATATTTATGCTTTTTATTTATAGTAGTTTATTTCCACAAAACGCACGAGGAAGACATAGGATAGAATAGAAACGCCAGAGCGCCAAATGCGTTTTTTCAAGAAACGTGCTTTTAAAGAAAGGTATCAAATTAAAAAAAAACCCTCTGGTATTTTCAGGGATAAGCTCGTTCCAACAAACAAACTCTTTTGTTTAATTATATAATAACATATACAATACATAATGCTCTTTATAATAAAAACGTGTAGAGCCGAGATAACGTGATATACGTAGATTGCAATGCGTTCCCACTGGATCCCCCTTATGAAACGATAAAGAAGAACCTAGGTGGATATAGACTTTTCTTACCATTCTCAACAGTTTGTTTAGTTATGTTTTTAGGCCAATCAACGTGACTTGTATTATAAAATTCCTATAGTTGATAATAGTTATCTTATTATAAACAAATTGATTTACCTATCTTTATCGACTATCGGCAAATTTAATGCTGAGTGAGTCATTTTCGACATAATTATTGGTTAGGTTACGCAATTCTACTTATCTTTAGCTGTCGTCAGCAATTGTTTTTTTTGCTTTAGATACCTACAGATTTATTAGCAATCTACACTGTGACTGGTAATAAACGCATTGAAAATTTAACGGACGTTATTTATAACCATCACACCTAGCTAAATATTTGTTCCTCCTTTTGTTAATCTGTACATAAGCGAATAAAGATTTTTTTTAGTATGTAGGTATTAGGTTCCAACGAAGGGCATACAAAACCATTACACAAAAATATGTGTATCAATGTAATTCTCTCATTATAATCACATTACAATTTAATGACGAAATACTCATTGCTAAACTGTATAGTCTAATAGGAAGGGAAATAAATATCTCGTGAACGTTGAAAATTTTAGCTAAGTAAGTTTTGGCAGGTTCTTACGAGAAAGAGTGTGTACTTGTCAGGATAACGTACAGTAGACTAATTTCTTAGTTACACTTTTAAAAATAACTTTATAATCTCTACGACCTCGAAATAAAAAACTTTCCAACACAATCGATTTAAAAACATTACTGACTCTTGAACTAACAGTGTTTACCAAAGATAATTAAGGCTTGCTTAACACGAGAAAGCGATGATGCGCTTGCTGTTCAAAGAGTTTTTCTCGAATAAAGAAGGAACGAGCTCAGCATTCATCATCAAAAAACATATTGGTACTAACTAGCTTTGGTTTAAACATGCAGACTTCTGTATACAAATCCGATAATTTAATCACTGGACCACCATAACATAAAAATGGCAACCGTGCGTGCACACTGCACATTAGACCATTCACGAAAACAAGTGATCTCGGATTAGTAGGACATCGTGTATGGCAAGCCTTAATGATCTATAGCAGTTCGTAATCAGTGTCAAATAGAATCTAAACGACCCTAAATATTTAGAAACCGTAACTATGTAAATACCTCTAATATTGCGAACATGTGGTATAAATTATGCATGTTCCTATCGTTGGTCACGTTTGTCCAGAGTGCGTCTGCCCCTACACACCTGCTGGTGATTCGTGCAGGTCCCTGCAATGACATCCCCAAAACCACAGTGACTGTGTCAGAGTTTAGTTTAACAATGCTTAAATATGATTCGTTGGTCAGTGGTGTGATGAACATATCCCAAGACTTGAACAATGGCTGGCAGATTAAGGTTTGGTGTTCAAAAAAATAATATAAAGTTAGTGGTATGCATCACATTTATGCCTAAAACACAGGGACGACGTGTTCACGGGGTTCGTGGTTCACATTTCGGGCTGCCCGATGACCAAATGGAGCCCCGTTTTAGCATGAAGCTAGTCGGGCATCTTCCTGTAATCATGAGCTTATTACACGTCAGTGTCGCGCGATACCGAGTCAGATGCAGCATCTCTGATGACTTCGCTTGAGTAGTTTAGACAGTGTTTTTAACAGTTATCATGTGTTTCTATAGCTATTACACATGTATGGGTTTTCAAAAATAATTAATATGGTGGAAGGCGTTTTTAAGGTAAATTTGATCGCTTGCAGGCGACGATGCAGAAGTGCGTGGACATCCGTAACATAGACACTTGCGACTTCTTCAAGTCGTTCTCCGTGGTGAAGAACGGCTGCGTCGATGACGACGAGATGGAGAATGTGTACAGCCTATTGTTCCGGTACTCGGCACCAAGGTAAGTTTTTTGAAGCCGAGATAATTAGGAAGCAGTATGAAACTGAAACTATTCACTATTATTTACTCTACCATAATTTTTCATTTTGGAATAGATGACCTGTTTATTAGTGATTGGTTTCAAGGTGTCACTGATTAGAAACACTACAATAAAAAATATAGTTTTAATTTAATTTGTAAAAATATTTTTCTACTCGAATACAGTCATAAATCTTATATACCTACCTAAATAATTTAATAAGTTCAAAGAAATATGTCTGGAAATATTTGAGAGACAAGAGAATAACAAACCAACAATAAGATAAATTATTATTTTGTTTATTTAGCTGACCCGGAGTTATCAGCAGTAAGTAATATTATTATGTTTATGTAGGTAAATCGCTGTCATTAAAATATTATTACAACAAATTCAATTACTTTACTGAACAATCAAATTAATGAATATCAACCCACAGTGGAATTCGGTGGTTACAATTTGTCACGAAATTAGACTTTACTGATTTGAAATCTGGCGATGAAAAAACTATCGATGTCGAAGTGTAAAACTAGGATCAGAAATAAAAGAATAGGTTTCCTAACATCGTTATGAGTTTCTTGTTAAAAATCTAAATGTGCAACGACTGAGTTACTTTCGATAAAGGTCGCAATAGTATAAATTGGTTTAAAGACTTTAGTAAATGGGTAGTGTACATACTCGAATCCCACTGAATCAGGTAAGACTGAAAGCTGAGCCAATCAGCTTTGAGAAAGCTTGAAAGTCCAGGACATTGATAGCGATAACAATAACGATATTTGTAACTTTTAAGAGCTTGCCCTGACGAGCTTAAGTGTGAAGGAAGATAACGCTAATTTTGAACATAAAGGAAAAACACATCGAAATATAATTTCTTAAGGAATTTGTTAAAGAAAGCGCCTGTGCCCACTACTTCTATTGTTCTTTTTTCTTTTTGTACTCTTTTTTTTCGCCGCACCAGTTAAAAGGATTTATCTATCTGTCTTACACAGATTGGAATGCCCGTTACAAGCTGGTCACTACAAAATCGTGAACTTCCCTCTGTTCACCGAAGACAACTACTTGTCCGTGTATGAATCTAAAATATCCACAAGCGTCTTTGGGTACACGTTACGATTAGACGGATTTTCCGCGGATCGTCGAAAGGTAAAATAGCTTTGAATCCTTTACTTGCCATGCATCGTATCTAACATTGCATTTAGAAGTGACAATAAATATTCATATACAAATTCAGTCCACAAATTAAAATATCGCTTATACTTTATTATGTTTTTTAGATATTTTGCATAGACACACACTTGCAGCTTGTTTACATGAGAGTACATAACTGGGTCACGAACGACATTCTGGAGACCACTTTAGGCCCAAATAAGGAGAAAGGGCAAAGTTATGAAGAATGAACTATGCATTTGTAATAAAATAAATCACGTTAAGTAATCATTTTGTGAACTATGTTTTTTTTTAACTTATCTGTGTATTTTATCGATTTATGTAATTTATGTTACTTAAAAGGAAAACCCAGATCAATTTTAAAACTTATATATTTAAATAAATAAACCATATCAAATAATTTTCACAAACAAGAATTTTAACAATATAGAGCAGTTTCAATTACGACAAACAAATAATGCTAAAGTAGAACAATCTTAGCCCTTAGCACATCCACAAACTTCGAAGGCCATACGCATAAAAGAATACTACAAGTTGCAGGATAATCGAATTCGTATGCATATCCCATGCTGATTACCAGGCATTGGGAGTGATGCATACGATTTCAACAAAGTACGTAACTTTAGTGGAGTTTTTATGCGTTTGACCGTTTATATCATAAGACTCTCACAAACATGGAATAACCTCTCAGGAAACGACAAAGCAGCAAATACAGTAAACACTAAAATTGAGTAAACTGTCACCAGAATATCTCTCTTGACTTTCATAATCGGAACAAACTCAGATTTCAGCCGATATCTGGTCTTAGTAATTTTTACACTTTTTTGAATCCTGTCCGTTTGAAAGGATTCGGTTTTCTTCTTATACGAGTTATTTTCATGAGATTTTTCAATCGTTTGGTTAACTTCGCAAATGGAAACGGAGTGGTTCGATTCAGTTGTTATTATAAGCTGAGGAATCTCTATAACACTGTTGTGTTCTACTGAGGACACGGAGGAAAACGCGGAGTGGTATTCAGCAAATGAAAACATTGACTGCGTGGACGGCTCACTGAGCACACCCATCAGAGAATTGGTCATATTGGTGCTGTGATTGATGCTAATGGGGAAGATCTGAGAAGGAGTGTCTGTAAATCTATGTACAAACTCTTTCTCGACTAAATCCACATTGACCTCTTTATCAGCGTAAATTGGCTTAGGACAGAATGACATTATTTCTGCGGGAAAATTTATTTTACTAGCCTTTGGTTTTTGGCGTATTTCGGATCCTTCATTGTCGGATAAGTAATACGAGAAGAGACTCTGGTTGGACTCCAGTTGACGGAGTCTATCTAAAGATGTAAAAGAGACTATCTCACAAGGACTGCTCTTTATAGAATTTTCTAGTTCAGCTGCTTTATTTAAAATCGTTTCCAATTCAACTTTGCTTTCGTTGTTAACATTGTTATTATTATCACTGTTAGTAATTTCTGTTTGACACGTTGTAATTTTTTGAATTTCGTTTAATAGTCCTACTAATATATCCAACGATGTCGTATATTCAATATCATCAGGATTCCCTACTGCAGAATCATTTTCTTTCTTTTTATCTGAAACCTCGCTGAGCGTATGGTCCTTATCAAATAATTCCTTCACAGTTTTATTATCACTGAAATCTATAAAAACATGCTTATTTTCTACATTCGTTTCATCACACTTAGTTAGTGGTGGGTCCTTATCTTTTTCTGAATCCAATGCCTGAGCACTACTTATTTCTACAGTCACTAAAGCCGGCACATTGACCTGAGCAGCTTGCTCTAACTTAAGTTGAGGCTGTCGACCTTTAAAACATTGACTATCCTTATCAGATTTATGGTTTGCTTTATGATATACAATTTTCTCATCTGAACTTTTTGAAACTTCGTCAAACAACTTAACCAGGGAACTAGAACCACATTGGATTGATTTATATTCAGGAAAAGAATATCCAACTGTTGAAATTTGCATAGGAAAATTAGCAAAACTCCAATCTAAATGAGATTTAGATAGTATAGGTAAAGTTTTTAAATCTGTCAAGTTTTCTTTTTTTGTATCACTCAAGTTTGGAGACATGGGTGCCTTAACAACTAGCGAGCCTGCATCCCCAGACTGTAAAACGAATACTTTTTGCATCGAATGTTTCGGCGTCAAAGTTAAATTTTTAATTCTCAACCTTTTTGGAAAAGTGCCTACCGAGATACGGCGACATAGAGCGTTTTCTAATTTTTCCAATTCAGTAACTGATTTAAAAGGTTGTATATCGTATTTAAAAGCATTTTCTTCTATTACATTTATTTCCTCTTGTTCTTCTTTCGTGGCCTTGTCAAAATTTTCAACGGTCGTTAGTACATTTTTATCATCTAATATATCTACGGTGTATTCAGAATCGTCAGTCGATACTCGTTCGGATCTGGACAAGTTTTCAGCGAGAGAAAAATCATCAATGTTTTCTTTGCTTATAACAGAGTTGCTTTCCTGACATTCAGCCAGAACCTCTAAACCTTGTGAGGTACTTTTAATCATGGTATTAATAATATTATGTAGCCTGCTTCCTAACTCGGTAGACTCTTCAGCTGTAGGAGATGATGTCGAAGACGCTGATTAAAAAAAGCAATCGGTAAAATACGTCTCAAGTACCTATTTATATTTTAAAAATAATAACAACTACGTATTAAATTATACTTCATACCTAGTTCGATGTCGTTCGGTAGGAGAGGGACCCGCGACTTTTGTACACTTTGAGGCTCGTTGACGGGTGCCGTAGATGTGGCGCGTCCATAATGATTTTTTACGTACGATTCAACAGCCACCATCTTTTTCTTTCTGTAAGTTATAGTTTAGTCATAAAAAGTGTTAATACTATAAAATAATTAATTATGTTTTATTGAAATGAGGAAAACTTACAATATTTCGGGCGTTTCCGGCACGGTAATTTGTTTGTAGGACGACCCCACCCCTTGACACAGCCTTTCTTTACCTTCGGGACTGCTGCTGGTCGAGTGCCGTGTTCTAACTGGTCGCTCTAAACAAAAACAAGCTGTTTGATATCAGCAACGAAAATTTTACAACGAAGCTTATGATTGCTGGATTAGATATTTTGTTACTGTACTGGAACAAGTGAACTTAATACTATAATCTACTATTTGTAGGTAAGAATAAATTTGTACTTCAGGCAGGACTCGAACCCGCGACTACTGGTTAAAAGCACCGGTCGCTTTACCAACCAAACTACAGAGGTCACTGACTGATGTTCAAATTTCTCCTTCTATTTGTAACACGTCTTAAGGGCGACGTATGCGACATCTAGTGAACCAATTCTTAGATTGGTTACTATTGTATTATCAAAATCATCATTTCAAGATAAGAAATAAAATTCACCTTTACACACCTAAGGGTGGCACAGACGGGGGTGTCAGTTTCACAGATACTGCGGACACTGCCTCGGTGCCACTACGCTTTCCTTTACTTCTAGAATTCGCAGACCCAGTATTTCTGTCAGAAGCCGACGGCGGTTGAGCAGCAGCTAATCTTTGCAGTCTATCTGCCATAAGAGTTTTGCCATACTTAGTCTGATACTCTTCACTGTGCGCCTGGACATACGACCTCTTAGGCTGTGCTAGTGAGTTTAATCTAGAATTTAACTTAGATGGTCCTCGAACTGCTTCGCCTCTAGCTTCTTTCGCTTCATCTAATATATCAGCTATTTTCTTCTTCGGGGCTGTTGCGTGTTTCTCGTCGACGGGGCTTTGTTGATATGGAATTTTTGGTAAATCCATTGTAGGAAATGATCTGTTCTTTTTGTCTTTTGGTGTTGTGACCCTAACGTATCTTTCAGTCTGAGCTTCATTATGTTGATCGAGTCGTGAGCGCCTTTTAAAGGAATTTTGTCGTGATCCACTTTTCGCTTCGGATGTTCCAACCTCTAGTGGTTTCTTTGTCGGCTTCGGTTCTGTGGCAGGCTTTTGTCTATTTTTTTGTACATTCTCAAACTCATGCAAAAGTTGTGATATTGCTCTTAATGGATTTTCTGGCACTTTAAGCGTAGGACTATTGACTAATCTTCTTCGATCTTTCCTATTCTTATCTGTATCACTTTTTGCTGTCTGTGATGACGTTTTAGAACTTATGATTACTTTAGGAATGACAGCTGTTGGGCTACCCGGCTTCTGATTGTAATTATTATTACATTTTAAAGCTTCACCATTATTTTTCTCGAAACTAAAACAACTAGGATTAGAAGATGTAAGGTGATGTTTAAGGCTGGTTCCACTGTCACTGCCTTGAAAAGTGGAACTCTCTCTTCCTCCATTGCCATCACCAGTATGACTAGTATAGTATTTACTTTTGGAGGATTTGCTATCGGTATCTTGAGATTTTCCTAACTTCTTCATTAATGTGTATATTTTATCTATACTTTTTCTGCATTCGACTGAAGAAGTAACCTTCTTTGGATCAGTCTTCTCTGGGTCTACGTTTGGAGAATTCGATGGAACCATGTGGAGTATACTCTTAGTCGGAAGCAATACCTTCGCTGAACTCCCGTCGATGCTTTCATCGGCTCTCGCGGTCTCACTCAACCTACACAATAGTCCCAAGATTACAATCATAATACAATTCATTACATATACATTCTAATATATAAATACAGAAACTATGTGATTTCTATCTTTTTTTGTACCTAAACAAATGCGGATTCTTTTTTCTCACCGGTCTTATAGTTATTACTTTTAAAATGGTATTATATATTATGGTAAATTAATGGTAAGGTATGTTCGGATTGCGTTTAGGACAAACAGGTTATAATCATGTCTAAGTTATTTTGCATAAAATCGTAATGTATCGAATGTGTCCATTATCGATATGATCTACTTAACCGTCTACCATCTTAAAGTATAAAATTTAACTTACGCTTGTGTTTTATCATCACCGGTCATTTCGTCGTCAGCTATATTGATTTCTGATTCAGAAGGACCTATTAACTGTGAAAGCAAATTCAAATTGTTACGGAAATCATTTGATATAACTGAGGTGGAAGTAGAACATAATTCTTTTCCATCCGCTTCATTTCGTTTCATATTCATGTACATCATTTCTGTAACGGCATCATCCAAGTAGTAACTCCTATTAATATATTTCTTGCTGTTCTTCTCTGGCGTAAGTGCCGTCACTTCGTGCTCACCGTCAAACCCTTCACTTGCGACATCACCAACTTCTCGCTTTCCACCCTTACGATTTCTTCCTTTAGTTTGTTTACAATCCATATTAGCACTTTGTCCATAAATAGAGTTGTAGAACGACTTATTAGATATTGATAACTTGGTAACGGAGCTAGCAGACTGAGGCATTATAGCTCCTTTTCCATATTTATGTTTAGTAATTTTACAGTTTTCAGCTAGTGCCATTTTTTTTCTTTCACGTCTCTCCCGTATTTCTAACAGCTTTCTTCGTTTCTTCTCTTCCATTATATACGACTGATTCTCATAGGGTGATTTTATTCTGACTCGCGTCGGCGATTTCTTCTTATTCGCTGTTGATAGTGACATGTCTTCTCCACTTTCTTCTGTTAAAGCACTTTGCATTGTCAGTTTTTGAATTGTCAAACGCAAGTCGTCAGGAAACATAACATTGGCGGCTTTTTCTTGTTCAGCACATTTTAATTTTTTCTCTAGAACTTCTCTTAATGCATCACTTGATTCGCTTGACTCTTGATACGTGGAGTTTTTAAATGATCCGCATCCATCATAGTCACTGCACGCATAATCAATACTGTCTAAAAAATTGTCTTCAGCGGCACTGCATCGGGAATCAGGTGACGCCGCTCTTATATTCTCACTATCGTCGTTTGTATAGTCAATCGGTTCTAGTTCTATAATTTTGACACTACTTTCAGGAGAACTCACTTCGTTACTTAACTCTTTATACGGCAAAGGTAAAGGGACAGGTAAGCAACTCACTGCTTGTCTTGGATCTAAAAAATAAAACTTATATTAATATTAGTATTATAAATTATGTATTTTTAAATTAATAAAATTGATTATAAATGGTTACCACATTGCATCGGAGCAGTTTGCAAAATCATAATTGAGCTGATGTTACTCATCACTTGTCCTGTCTCAGAACGTTGTAGTTGGAACACAACATCAACTCGCGACTCTCTTGTTGGTTCTTCAATGGGTCGCTTTTCTTTTTTACAACTTATTATAAGATTGTCTGCACAACATTTACTCAAGAGTTTGTATGGTCCACAGAGAAGTTTTGGAACTTCAACGACGATTCTTTTTTCAAGAATTTTTGATAGTGATCTTATGTCTACTGCTGAATGAACTATATCATCCCATGTAGATTTCCGGCCTCCTATCTTACGCTCCACGTGCAAAGGTATGCTAGTAGACGTCGCTAGAACCTTAGTATTACTTCGACGATCATCTTCGGTAGAATTATCAACTTCCCGCCATTTTTCTTTTGCTTTGTCTGTTAGATAATCACCGTTGCTGATTCTTTTCAGTTGCTCAATTGTATGTTTAACATACCTAATTATGTTTTCCATATAAAAGTTGTAGTTATCTTCTAAACGTTTGCAACAAATGTAGTCTAATAGTGAAGCTGGGAGTACTGCGCCTTCGATCTCCGTAGAGTTGGTCTTTAATTTCAAGCATTTAAGCTGTTCTTCTATGTATGGGTCTTTAAATAGAAAATGTTTGTCATATGAGGTGGTAAGGTCAGAGGTGTGTAGTTCGATATTTCCGAATTTGTGGCAAAGTGTGTTTTCTACTTTAGATGGAGCGTTGATGAGGTCGAGCCTCTCCTTGTTGATGAGGAACACGTTGGTGAGGTCCTCGCTGCTGTAGATCTCGCTAACGTCCGACGCGTCCGACTCGGGCTCGTCGTTATACACGATGGTCTCCACGTGCTGGTTCGGTCTTTTGCGTTTAAGTTCGTTGGCGTTCGACATAAGCTTTGTTCCCAAGTCGATGTTCTTATAGAGTAGAACCAAGTCTCTGGTCGTCAGCGTATCAACATCTGTTAGATTTTAAAATTTTATTAGTACATTGTTTACTAAATACTGAAAAATACATTATAAACAAAACTTTCAATTTTTCCTATTGTAACAGTTATTTTTATTTAATTCTTATGTGTATCGTTTATGTATGTTATTTTTATTATGTTTACGTATGTTACTTTTGTTACGTGTATGTTATTTTTATTAGATTTAAAATTCTTCATCATACAGACACTATTTCATATTATCTACAGTTGTAACAATATATAAGTAACACATAACTTCGCAAATAACCAAGTCAACAGAAATATAAGTATTAATCACTCCACTTACTGCTTGTGTCAAAGTTCTGGTTCTTTGCCATAAGTTCGAACAGCTCGTTAGCAGTTTGGTACTCGTGAGAGTTGTTCTCATCGCTGGGGACTTCATTACCCTCTCCCTTACCCCCATCGTTGTCCGGTACTTTACTTATTAACATGCCTGCTACCACATAGATTTAGATTCTTACACCTGGACTAACAAAATTACAAACTGCTTCAAAATATATACGGTATACAATATAATAATGCCTACAAAAACACAAGTGACAAAACCGTTTTTATTGTAAATTTTTGGTGAACATTTTCAAAATATACGAATCGGAAAAGAATTTGTGTCATTTATTTTGAATTTCGAATGCAAAATATCAATGCCAATGTTTATGGCCAGTTGAACGACAGAAAAGAGGCAACATTAATATCCAACGAATAATATACAAACTTCGTTTGACTTAACTCATTCATTTAGACTTAGCTAGTACACCGTTTATTTATTTATTCATTTCGGGAAAACAAACAGATACACATTATGTCTTTATAATAAACATTACAAATACTTATGTATAAATGTAATATTATGACAAACAAAAATTACGATATACTTGCAAGTCTGGCGTCTTACTTAAAATCCAAAAGCATTTGACAGCAAAATTTACAATTGTTAAATAACTAATTCAATACAAATAGTCCTGCACATGCGAGGACCTGTACAAGGTCACTGCTGCGTAGTTGAGTAGGTACCTGCTGGTCTGGGAAAATTACTGCCATTGACAGCCATCGACACGCTAAGAAGAAAAATACCAATTTATGCAATGTGACAGCAATAGTTGTACAAATTTTGCTGTCAAATGCTTTTGCTAGATACGTAATACGGCAGACTTGCGCAAGCATATCACTACCTACGTATGTGTCCGGCATTGTTTTAGACAATATCTTCATATTACACATAAAAGTACTCTGTGATTGACACTGCGACTGGTCCTAGAATATAATATGCACATTAATATTAATTATCGGTCTGTTTATTGATTCACACGCTACGAAAGCCGATTCCTTTTATATTATTCTATACTTCTTTCTTTCATCAATGTTTTGACGATCTCCGTGGTCGAGTGGCGTACATACCGGTTTTCAACGTGTCGCTAGCTCTGAGGTCCCAGGTTCGATCCCCGGATGGGTCAATGTGAAAAACCTCATTTTTATCGGCCTTTCTCTAAACTTATAAAATTGTCAAAAGCGGAAGATATAAATAAAACTAATCCTTAGTATTGATAAGAAAATAACATTTATTATATTATAACAATAAAATTAAGTACATTATGCAAAAAAATAGTGCATTACAAATCGGAATGTTAACATATTTTATGATTACAATTCATTGGTTTATGCATTTTATCAGTCTTAATAAATAAATAACAATAAAGCGTTTAATATGATTATATAATACATTGATCGTTATTCGAGCGCGTAACTTCATCGCCATTCAAGCTTCTATTAAAATTTGTTAAAAGTTTTAGGAATAACTTTTTATAAATGTGTTTGAATAACACAACAAGATTCATATAAATTACTACGTAAGATATTGTATCAAATTAATTGGGCCAAATTCGTCTATACGGTAACATAAAAACATCAAACGGTATGCCGCAGACTTGACCACCAAAAATTATATCGAATTATACATCGAACTATATTTTAAAATATCAATTAAAATTTGATAAATATACAGGGTTAAAAAGGATACTAGCCTGGAGTCAACATTTTATTTAAGTTGAAGTGTTGATCTCTGTTGTTGGTCGTTTAACCGTCGTCACTGGTAAGCCCGTCTATTTAATATTTGGTCCAATCTATGCTGATAAGACTGGATTATCGAAAATTTGTTCCAGGTAGAAACTACGTGGTCTACGACGGTGCTCTGAACAGTGACTCCAGAAGTTCTGGTTCAGTCAAATCTTTCTTGTATTGTTGTGCTAACTCCTGAATAAGGTGGCGTCGACGGACGTGAGGCGGTTGATACCTGGAAACGTAAAATATAATGTTCAATTTACTGAAGAATAGGGTAAGGTAGTTTTTGAGTGGAGATCGCGTCTCGGCAAACGTAGTGTAGGACGTGGCTGGCAGTGGTTGGAGACGAAGAGCTGTAGATTGAGTTCAGTGGCGTGTCATGGGAGAGGCTTATGTCCAGCAGTGGACGAAGATAGGCTGATGATGATAGGATAAGATAGCTAGGTTGTTTTTCCAAATCCAGTCTGGCTTGGGAAGCGGAAGATAAAGTGTTATGGCTTATCAAGTTAGAAGAAGTCTCAGTCCAATAGTGGATCACAATAGGAGTTGTTTAAGTATAGTTTGAAGGAGTAAAATGTTCTCGTGTAAAAAGTATGTAGTGGAAAGGGTGGCAGTGGGTGGGGCGTACGCACAGGTCGGTGTTGAGGCGCGTGCGGCGCGCGGCGTCGAGCGCGGCGCGGCGCAGGCAGTCGGGCAGCAGGCGCGGCGCCAGCAGCGCGCCCGGCGCCAGCACGCCGCCGCCCGCGCCCGCCGCCACGCGCACCAGCCCCGAGCGCCGCGCGCTCACCATCAGCGTCGTCACCTCGTGCCGCCGCCACGGCAGCCCCGTCTCGCAGTACGCCAGCAGGTCGTCTGCGCCATCAGTTCAAACCACACTCTTACAAGGTTGAGAGGAAACTTTACACACAAAATCAAAACTTGTAAGAAAATGAAGGCTTATCAAAACATCGAATCGTTGTAATACAAAAAAAGTGAATCACAATACAGTAAAGAAATCAGGGTAAAAAAAACCAATAGCATTACAACAACATGACACGTTGCACTAAGTCTGCGCCGAAACACCGGAAACATTTCAACACATCAGCTGGAACGGGAGTGTTGCGACAAAGCTGCGTCGACTCAGCGCACCGTGCGCATCGATTGTAACGCAGTAATAGGTAAGAGGTGTTTGCTATTAGTTGTATTTGAAAATCTGCTAGGTTCGCTTATCTGGCGTGTAGTCCATCTAATAAAAGACAAGCCACTGGTTCGTAATTGATGAAAATTGGCAGATAGACCGTATGCTAGAATAGCGAACCCAGCAAATTTTTTAATTAGTGAACACTCTCATTCTCATCTTTAATTCGGAAACTGATCTTTCACAGTTAGCCAAAGCAATCAGTTCTACCAAAGATAAAATGGTTCACAAACGAGTGCAAAAGGACTGGAGGGTCTTGCTTTAAGTAGTGATACATTTACTTCAATGCAATGAAATTTAAGTTGAAGCTCAATGTATTGAAAAAACATACAAGACATCTAGTTTTGCGTACATATCGGTGACCTGGATGGAAACTCCAAAATCATCAACGAAGTAAAATTTCTTTTGAATTACTTGTTTTATTATTACTAACATTGTTTTTCAATAATCTATAAAAAACAGGTACTTATTCAAGTTAAATTATACTAATACCAATAGGCAAGTTGAGATGATCCTCGAAGTCCTCCAACCAAATGATAAGAATTTTCGTCGTGAAATCTCTGTTACGTCTTCCGCTACCTAAAAGAACAAAACACATATACGCTTCAATTCCATAATTTCAAAATCTTGACATAGTTAGAAGTTAAGTGGACAAAACTATCAGCTATCAATTAAAATGATTTGGTTTGATGAATTCTGAAATTCTTTCAAATTGCTATTATACGGGATTGACTTCTGGCGGCTGTATATTGTGGGTACAAAATAAAAACAATTTATGTTTGGATACCTGTGGAGTTTATATACTAAATGGAAACAGATCATGCATACTTAAAATTCTATGCGCGTATCGTAAAGGTTACAAAAAGATATCTAAATATCATGATTTATGACGATTTCAAGACGAATCAAATAGTCAACGTTCTGGACTATTTTTAAATATCTGTTATTAGTTTAGTTAGATAGATAATAAAACATTTGTCTTAGACTGAAAAGTTATACTTAATACTGTAGTATCACTTACCAGTAAGTTGCGACGCCGGCTGCTTGTCTAGGTCAAGCGAGAGTGCCCGCAGCTTATCACTCAGCTTGCCGGTCGCTCGGTCGCCGCTCGCGCGCTCGGACTCGCTGACACTGCGCTCGTAAGACGCCGCACCTGAACTGCCGCTTGACACGTCCCAACACGACCCTGCTGCCTTCTCAGAGCTTTTTGGAAACGTTATTTTTCGTTTAAGAAGATTATCATACAATGCCAGCATCACAATGTATTCGGCTCAAGTTTTAAGCCACAAATATATCTATACACCTGTATAATATCATCTGATTGTATTGAGCTTAGGACCAAAAACCTAGACCTAGTTCGATATGCTAAACGTCAACAAAAAAAACAAAAACATAATACTTAAAGTATATCAGCAAGTAACTTGAGCAAATTCTGCAAAGACTTAAAAATCGATAAATTATTCCGATACTTATAAATCATTTTTTTTTCTTTATTTCATACAACTTGGACCCACTTAAAAACAGATATAAAACTAATAAATAATAACTGACCTATTTGACAAGCAGGAGCCGTCGACGTCAGACTTCATGCTGTCGTTCTGCCGATCCTCGCTCTCTGATACTTCACGACCGGACGGCACCACGAAAGCGATCTCGTTCGTAGAGTCCGACCAATAGAGCACCTAAACATATTTGTGTAGATTGTATTTGGAATTTATAATAATGTCTTAAGACTTAAACATTGCGTTCACAGATCATAATAAGGAGTTTACCGCAAAAAAAGTTCCCTGATGAGAAATCTCTATTTTTGCTTAAGATCACATGGTTAGAAATTGCAAAACAAGCACGAGGTATTTTGAGAATTTCAGGATAATTGTGGAAAATATAAGCAAAATTTATAAAAAACAAGTGCTCAAAATGTATTGTGATGCATTCTGAGAACAGCTCCGTTTACATATGTATACCTTTTTGGTTTTTTCATACCTGTTCTCTAGCGTCGTACATAGCGGGCGCGGGCTCCCTTTGCGTCTGCTGCGGCGGAGTGCGCGCGTCGTAGCTGGTGTCCACGTGACCCGTCCAGCCGGGGTGCCCGCGCACTAATACCGGGGTACCTAACCTGTACGTCCAAGTAATCAATGTATATATATGTATAATAAATGATGTCTTTAAGAGATAGCGAGGAGAATCTGTGAAGAATTACGCATTCTATCATTTCACACATCGTGAATGGGACTGAAACAAGAGCTGGAATGTGGAGTACCCCAATCGATTACAAATGTAAGTTCATGTAACTATTGAAGTCAATGGGGTATCCAGTGTCTTCCATTTATCACATATTCAATGTGAGTATTAAGCTCCTTCACAGGAAAGCAGTTATTGGGTTACATTGTACATTTTTACACGCACCCTAAAGTAGGTACGAAATAAAGCTAATGACTTCCGTTCGAGGCTAGATCTTTTTAGTCAAGAGTGTTTTGAAATGGAACAATAATTAACTTTTCTGCGCTAATTATATTGAACCATGTTTCGCAATAAACATGATAGACTTACCCCCTTAGCATCCGAACAAAGGCAGGCGGCACGGTGCTGAGACTGGCCGCATTAGCCACTATATCCTGGGCTCGGAGCTGGCCGGAGCGCGCGCAGAACACGTGCACGGTGGCGGGCGCGCGTGCGCCGCACGCGTCCACGCGCCGCAGCGCCGCCGCGAACCCGGCGCGCGACGCGTCCAGCGCCACCAGGCGCCCCGCCGCGCCCTGCACATTCCGACATACATAAATCAACCGAAATAAGAGGCAGAGGGGGCGTATTGTTAAGTTGACTCGCTGTTGACCTTCTCATAAATGTACTGAAGTGTTTAGCTGTAAGTCTTCCATAAAATAAATTATTAAAAGGGTCAAAAATGAAAAATATCTCTATTTTTTCGAAGGTGGGACCCATTCCATATTCTTTCCGGCACTGGCACAATGCTATAACAATGGTGTCACAATGCCAATGCGTTGTCGTAATCATTAGTGTCACATAATAACATGTTCTTAAACACTAAAGCAGACAAATTACCTTTTTGTCGCCTCCTATGTTCAAGTAACCAAAATGTGAGAGGAATAATCTTGCAGTTTGGAATTCTGTAACCGGTTCTGGAGGAATATACTCTTCAGGTACCTACGAACACAAATAAAGGTAGTTTAATTAGGAATTCCAAAGTTATTTAAACATATAAACTTATTTGATTACTGAGTTCGACTCGCGACACCACCGCCGCCGCGTCAGCTCATGATTAGGGACTCCTATTGAGTCTGAAACTAGTCGGGCGATCCCGAAAATATACGTGAGTAAACCGTTTGTTTTAAATAAATATGAATACTCCTCACGAAAGTTATTATACAAATATAAACTTATTTGGTATGGAAATACTTACGACGTTCTCTTCACTCTCCCGCACCTTTTTCTCAATGGCTGCCTGTTGTTCCAAGAGTTTGAACAATGTAGGAGCTTCAGGATCGTTCAACTGTCGAAGTACCGCTTCTAGACTCGGGAATGCCGAATCGCTAACGTAAAATAAAATAAATAGTAAATTTTATTTAAATTTCATCCCCTTAATCAGACACACAGGATTTTTATAGGCACGGGGCGGCTGTCGCGCGTGTGCACCGGCCGGCGGTGACGTGTACATAGTAACAGCGGCAGTACTCACAGCGCGCAGGGCGGCGCGGGCGGCAGCGGGCGGCAGGCGGGCGCCTGCGCGGGCCGGCTGTCGCGCGTGTGCACCGGCCGGCGGTGACGTGTACATAGTAACAGCGGCAGTACTCACAGCGCGCAGGGCGGCGCGGGCGGCAGCGGGCGGCAGGCGGGCGCCTGCGCGGGCCGGCTGTCGCGCGTGTGCACCGGCCGGCGGTGACGTGTACATAGTAACAGCGGCAGTACTCACAGCGCGCAGGGCGGCGCGGGCGGCAGCGGGCGGCAGGCGGGCGCCTGCGCGGGCCGGCTGTCGCGCGTGTGCACCGGCCGGCGGTGACGTGTACATAGTAACAGCGGCAGTACTCACAGCGCGCAGGGCGGCGCGGGCGGCAGCGGGCGGCAGGCGGGCGCCTGCGCGGGCCGGCTGTCGCGCGTGTGCACCGGCCGGCGGTGACGTGTACATAGTAACAGCGGCAGTACTCACAGCGCGCAGGGCGGCGCGGGCGGCAGCGGGCGGCAGGCGGGCGCCTGCGCGGGCCGGCTGTCGCGCGTGTGCACCGGCCGGCGGTGACGTGTACATAGTAACAGCGGCAGTACTCACAGCGCGCAGGGCGGCGCGGGCGGCAGCGGGCGGCAGGCGGGCGCCTGCGCGGGCCGGCTGTCGCGCGTGTGCACCGGCCGGCGGTGACGTGTACATAGTAACAGCGGCAGTACTCACAGCGCGCAGGGCGGCGCGGGCGGCAGCGGGCGGCAGGCGGGCGCCTGCGCGGGCCGGCTGTCGCGCGTGTGCACCGGCCGGCGGTGACGTGTACATAGTAACAGCGGCAGTACTCACAGCGCGCAGGGCGGCGCGGGCGGCAGCGGGCGGCAGGCGGGCGCCTGCGCGGGCCGGCTGTCGCGCGTGTGCACCGGCCGGCGGTGACGTGTACATAGTAACAGCGGCAGTACTCACAGCGCGCAGGGCGGCGCGGGCGGCAGCGGGCGGCAGGCGGGCGCCTGCGCGGGCCGGCTGTCGCGCATGTCCACGGGGCGCGCGCAGGCCCCGCCGCCGCCGCGGGTGGCGGAGCGCGCGGCGCCGCGGCTGCTAAAGGACCACGCGTAGCGGCCCCAGCCGCAACGGATGATCACTGCGCACACACACACATACATACATAAATTTCACGCGATAACTCACGTGTTCCTTCCACCTCAACTTCCAACCCCTATTCAACCCTTTTAGAGCAGTGAGTAGATTAAAAAAAACGCTTAAGTACGTGTTTGTTTATTTCTAACCTTGTGGTTAAAAGCTAGATTACGAAATTTCATGCCTCTAACTTTGAAAGATATGAGGAAATTCTCATATTAACTTTCAACCCCTTTTCTTAGGGGGTTGAATTTAAAAAACGCTGAGTCGCGTGTTTCGTTTGTAACCAGAAGCGTATACGTGAAATTTCATGCTTCTATCTTTGAAAATGACGGACTTCCTGTACACCCGAGAAACACCTATTTTACCCTTTTGGAGGGTAAATTAAAAAAAACCGATATACGTGTCTATTTCAAACGTAAAGCATTTATATGAAATTTCATGCCTCTTACGTTGAAAAAAAAAAATAACAGATTTCCATTTAAGCTTTTAAACCCTTTTCCCCCCTGTTCAATTTAGAAAAATCCTTTCTTATTCCTTGGCTACGTATTAGACACAACACCTGTGCAAAAATTCAATTTTCTAACTCCAAGGGTTTAGGCTGGGTGAATATGAGTCAGTGAGTCAGGCCTTCTCCTTTTATACGCAGGTCTCAGACAGGGTGTCTCAGACAGGGTGTCTCAGACAGGGTGTCTCAGACAGCATGGACTATCGGATGTCTAGAGGTATCCGAATCACCCCCATGCATATTCCGCGATTTTTGTAGTTTTCGAGGTATTTTATATTAAAACTATTTCGTGATTTTAACCAAATTCCGACCTTCATCATATTTCTGCTCACAGTGCCGTGGTGAGTGCCGTAGCCAAACGGCAAAAAACGGAACCCTTATGGATTCGTCATGTCTGTCTGTCTGTCTGTCTGTCCGTCCGTATGTCTCAGCCATTTTTTTTCCGAAACTATAAGAACAATACTGTTGAAACTTGGTAAGTAGATATATTCTGTAAACCGCATTAACATTTTCAAAGGAGCAATTTGCCATCAACCGGATCGAAAAGACAGTTTAATCTATATTGCTGATACAATGTAAGAATACGCGCAATTTAAAAAAAGGCGTGCCAGTAAAATTTAGCTGATGTGTATTTTCTATCTATATATAAAAGAATAAATGTGTGTATGTATGTTCACCTAAAACTCGAGAACCGTTAGCCCAATTGTTATGAAACTTTGCACAAATAAAAAGCACAACATGACCGCTCCGGCGAACATAGTTCGGTTAGTGCCGGATAGGTGGCGCTGGTAGCAGAGATTTTTAGCTTTTGAACCAAAGGTCGAATAGTACTATTTTTTTAGGCGGAGCCAAGCGCACTGGGCATTACCTAGTTTTAAAACTAAAAGTACTATGACTACTCCACTCACCTATAAGCGTGGGCTGCGGCTCCTGGCTATTGCTGAGCGGTTCTTCAAGCAGAGATAGCAATATATTGCCGTCTGCTACGAAGTGCCGAAGCTGGCCGTGACCGAGTGCCGCCAGCCAGCGCTCGTCCAACCGACACCACGACGATCCACTGCCACCGTTACCAATTTGCTAAGATAACAAAAAAATACGTTTCATTTTTTGTAGTACATATTTGGAAAAGAACTAGGTTCGCCAATGTAAGTCCGAAGTATTTTAATACCTGTTCTAAAATCAACATGAGTAGAGATTCGGCTGCATCACGTACTCTCATGGAGACAGGTTTTAGTTCTTTTTCATCTTTCATTTTTGGTGGTTCACCGGGTTTGCCTATAACAATAAAATAAACTTGCAAAAAACAACAACTTCCAAAAACGGTATTCGATACCAAGACAAAAATTAAGAAGGATTTTTTTGCAACCCATTTTTTATTCAATAATACTTCGTATTTAGTAAAATTAATAGTGCTAAACCTAAAATATCCACTAGTTACACTTTTTAATATGAATACTACTGTTTATATTTTTAAAACAACTGTTACGGGAATAAACCGAATACCTTTAAAAAAATGTCGGCGAAAATACAAAAATGTGTTACCTTGACTCTTGCTGCCTGAGATACCTAGCTCGACGACCTCGAGCAGCGTCGCAATACATTCGGAGTCGGCCAGTAGCGCGGGGCACAGCCAGGCGGCGAGGCACGAGTAGGCCGCCACCACGCACGAGTGCAGGTCGCGCGAGTGCGCCTGCGGCGGCCGGCTGCACTGCACCGTTATGTAGTCGCAGATCCAACGCACTGCGCGCTTGCGTTCTATCGCCTCTGGTTGGTGACAGACAATATTGGATTTATTTGAGCTACTTTATCTCAGACCTAAAGAAATCTAGCGCCTGTCAACATAGCCTATACCGATCTGCGATGGACCGACGACTTTAACAATACGTCACAAAAGATTGAGTGCTTTTTGACACATGGAAAAATGATCGGTATAGGCAAAATACATTTTTATATAAGAAATAACAACAAAAATGTAACAACTTACCGATTATAAATTCTAGTTGGCATGCAAAATACAATACATAAACATTAAACACACATTAATGGACATCACGAAAATAAAAAATATTTAAGTGTTACAGCTATAGAGTAAAGAAACTTACGTTTTCTACTATTAAGTATTTTCAAACACATAAACAGCACCCTCTTAACAAATACATACAATTAACAAATCAATTATATATCGGGCATTCACCTGGTTTCGAAGAATGTAGCTTGGCAAGTCCAGACAGCAGTTCCAAGGCTGCCAGAGAGACTTGCAGGTCGCCCTTCCATGAGGATATCAGCCGATGACACACGAGGTACGTCGCACGCACCACCAGCGCCGCGCCTAATATAACTCACACTCTCTACATAGAAGGCAGGATTATATGGAGCTAGTATGTACATATTTTGGCTCCAAAATAATTCTTGTAAGGATAATAAAACATTAGCAGTTTGTTTTTCACATTAACTCTGCTTAAGATATTGAAAAAAGAACGCAAAGTTGCAAGAAACAAAATAGAAGAAAATCTATTTGACACATTTAAAAATATCTCTTGTAAGAAAGAACGTACTTGAAAAATAACACAAAATAAATCAACATACTTCTTTTCTGTGTTTTAGCTAAAAAATAAAGTACAATTTCATTAATACAGAGCAATGATCAAAATGAAATGTAATGGTAAATTACGACAAATAAAACTGCAAGCAAACATTGAGATATTAAAACAACCAAGCATTGATGTGAACACTGTAAGCTTTTAACGACGTATGTGTCCATACGCAAAAAACGACTCGATAAGTTTTCCAGCAAAAGTACCGTTACAAGAAAGTTTCAAGAAAAAAATTAAGCTGACAGTGTTCTTACTAAAGGACAATGTATAGACTTAGCAATCGTCACAAAAATACAAGTCATTAAATATCAAGTACTTACTTACTTCATACAATACTAAATATGTCTATGTATACACATTTTATCAAAATCTGAACTAGCTACCATTTTAATAAACTGATATTTATCATTACAACTTCATTGGTTATTAGTCTAGACATTGCCTCTTTGGAACGCAAATAAAACATGTGTAATTACCGAAAACAGGCGAGGATGGGTCTAGCTCCCTAACGTCTGCCGCGAAGTCGTCGAGCGAGTGCCCCTCAGCGCTGCCCGACGCACTGCCGCTGTCGGACCGCGCTACAACACCCGCCCAGCGCGATACGTTTTATATCATGATGGTACTTAACTATCCTGTTCGTTATTGTTACTATAAAACAGAGACGACGGGTCTAGTTCCCCGTCTGCTGCGACTTCGTTGAGCGAGTGCCCCTCAGCGCTGTTGTCAGACCGCGCTACAACACCCGTCCATTTCATATTTAATATCATGATAGCTCTAGTACTATCCTGTTTGTTATTGTTACTATACTACTCGTTATTGTCTACTATCGTGTTAAGAACCGTTATTATCATGTAAGTTGTTGGTACTATCCTGTTTGTTAATGGTAATTTTGTGTTTGCTACTGTCATTATCATGTTCGTCATCGACGTCGTGTTGATAACTGTTGATATCATGTTAGTTATGTGTATTATAAATTATACATGTATACTAATTGATAGATAGATCTGATAGAGTGTATTTCTTAGTAAATTATAATGTAATAAAAAGTCTAAAAGAAACAAAAATACAAAATTCTAACAGTGGCTTCTCATTCCTTTGTTTTCTAATACTTTTTTAAATAAAAATATAAAGTATTTATCTACTCAACAGGCTCTAAACAACAATACCTACTCGATGGAAATACGTTCCCCTAATAAAAAATTAAACCTACAAAAGATTGTAGCTCCAACCGTTTGGCTGTAAAAACTAGGTGACAGGCGGAACCCTAAATATTATGATTATGGTACAATGGTAGATTTTTTATGAGACGATTTTAGAGTTTTAAGTCTATACGAATTCGTAGTAGCGTTGTCAGCGTAGCAAAATAAATGTAGCGTGTATGTGTGTGCTTTACTTATTTGTGTGATGGCAGTGGGATAGCGTCTCACGTCACGAAGCTTCGGAAACTAGTGATAGTCAACTGTCACGGTGAGGAATCACAATATATGAGGTACATAAAATCAAATGTTAGGGGTGAAGTGAACAACTTTCTAGATCAAATATTGAAGGTATAAACAGAACTGTAATGTTAAGTTAATGATTGTATGTTCCTCAGTGGTATATAAACCACTTTATCGTAAAACCATGGATTAGTTAGTATATTTTAAACGTACTATGTACCAGCTAGCGTTTGTTTGGGAATTTACCATGAACTCACAAAAAACTCATTAATTTACATTTATGTTTATATATTGCTTGGTATAAACGTGTCTAAATTGATTGTTTTCATATTTACCGCGCAATGGTTAATGTAAGAACATGTTATCAAGCTTGTAGACTACCTATTACAAGATCATGGTAAATACCCCTCTCCTGCAGTAAAAAAGTTGTTTAAATGCATACAAAACTTTGCTTACCTTTGTAATCCGTGCTATGTGACATAGTGGAGCCGGGCGGCGCGCTATGTGCCTTCCCCGTGCCCACGTGAGCGTTATGCCTTACACAGAGGTATAAGGCGCTTAGCAACGGCACGGCTAAAGCGTCTGAAGTCTCCACTTGCACGGCCGATACGCATATCAAAGATAGTTTACCGCGAGTGTAATCACCTAGAGTCATGCCGGCGCTGGAATGAAAATTGAAGTTTGAAGTGCTCTTATGGTATTATATATATTGTTTTTTGCATTAATATAATGAAGACTTTTCTTTGTAATTTACTTGTTTACTTACTATTCATTACATCCAGGAAACTCAGGTACAGGTAATCCCTTATAATGGTAAGGAAAGGCGACCAACGACAGTAGAGCGCTAATGGCCGCTTTTCGTAACTCTCTCTTGTCTATGGATCCACATTCTAGTTTTGGTTCCCTCTCTGATAGAATCTGGTCTAAGGCTGTTATGAAGTCTGGGACCAGGACTAATACGCCATCTAGATCCAGTCTAAAAGAAGCATACAGATTTATGGTAAATGCACTGCTAATGAAACTGGGGCTGTTATTGAGAATTTATTATTATCTAATAAAGCTTATTGTTGAATCTAGAATTTGTTTTTTCCTCAATTGTAGTGTCATTGATTAACAGCTAACATTGTTACAGTACAGAAATTGCACAGAGAGATAAATGGAAAAGAGACCTTTGCCCTGTAGTGGGGCAAGTAGATTTTTTAGACGTCGGGCAGCTGTATCTGTGAGTGTACCTGAAGAGGTCGGGCGCGTTGAGCACGACGGCGGCGGCGGTGGCGGGGTCGCGCAGGCCGCGGTGGATGGCGGCGTAGCAGCGCGCCAGGTAGGGCGCCAGCACCTCCTCGCGGCACTGCTTGGCGCACAGCACGCGGCACAGCGTGCCCAGCGCTTCCGCGCGCCCTGCACCACACTCACTTCACCACTCTAGCCTTAGCTGGCCATACACCGCCTCTGGTGCATAGCAAACTATGCTCTCCTACATACACACTCGAGCAGTTCGACTGTTTCAAGCTGTCAGTGGCGACTGCTTGGCCGCAGGCATACACGGCCTGCTCGAGCACGAGCTCGAGCTGAAGACTGCTCTCGCGCGATTAGCCCTCTAAATATCTATTCTGACGTCATATCGACGTAAGAGTCTTTATGGAATATCAAATAAACGACCGAGAAGATGGCGCCTGTTTCTATTAGAATGGGCCTGTTACCTATTTTTTTTTTAATGTCCGTCTTGTAGATTAATGAATTTTATTGGACACGTATTTTTTCTTTTTTCCTGCAAACAAAAAATGATCAAAATACAGAGAACTGAAGTTACGCTTGACGTCACTCCTCGCTACGATTTTTAGCGAGGCGTAGCGTCATAAGCCCCCACTCCGAAACTTTAAAGCGGTGTATCTTTGTATTTTTTTATTGTTTTGATAAAAGAAAAAATACGTGTCTAATATTTTTTTATTATCTAACTGACGGACTAAATAGATTTTAACTTTTCATACCCAGGAAACATCCCTATTATTATCGGTTATGAGAGAACAAATTTTTATTTTTCAGTTCTTAGGACCACTTCATAAGGGTATGGATGAATATGCTAATCCCTATTGTAAGTAGATATTATATTGACAGTTGTTGTTGCAAATAATTTTTGACGGTCTACTACCAAGGGCTCAGCATAAGAGCATCATTTGAGTGAAGAATACATATGAAGTAAAAATGTTTTAGATAACACTTACCTGGCTGATAGCTGAGCATGTTTAGCTTGAAATTGGCATCTGACAGCGACGGAGGCGGCGGAGTGCCCTCCGCGCGCTCTAAAACAATTGATAAATGATGAAAAAAATAATGCCACATACATTTATATGGAGTTCGATACTTGTTAGATAGAAGCTCATCATATATATATATAGTAAGACCATTATCAAAAACAATATGAAAACCAGCAACCAAACACAGGTTTCAAATCATTACGATTATTTGCGTCTGCTTCGATCACACGTAAAAACGAACTCTTTACAGCACGTGTCCCAGTTGTAAGCCAAATCAATCATGATAGAGGCCAGTGCTTAATGGAAGTCTACCCAATACTCTTCCGATAAGTCCTGAACACAGTCTATATAAATAGGAGTCAATACATAAAGACATAAATACGTAATTAGTTTGTAAACCTAATTATAAAAACAAATAAATCAATCGATACTCACGTTGATTAGTGTACGCAGGTGTGGTTCCAATGAGAGCGGCTTCGAACAGCCACTCCCCGAACAAGTGGAAGATGGAGTTCACCTTCGGACGCAGCGGAGTCAGCGGCGGCTTCTCAGACTCACCCACTGATGATAAGATAAAAGTTTAAGGGTTTCACGGCCGGATACTCAAACGAAACTCAAATTTAAGTTGCTGTCCAGTCTCAAGGTGTCACTTTAAAGTGTAATTTAACTAACTAGCGAAAGATAGATTTCTAAGAACACCATAAATTGGGATATTCATTTTTTTTTTAATTATCCTTCTTGTTTATTAATAAAAAATATTGAACAAATATTTTTTCTCTCTTACATAACCAAAAACTTACGACGATTGTCATACAACGTGGCAATGCCGCCAGCCTTTTGGGTACACTTCCAGTCGACAGCGACGTGGATGAATTTTTTGACGCAATTTTTTAGAGATTTTACTAGTTAAGTTTAGTTTTTTTTTAAGTGTATATATAGTTTAGTTTGTAAATATTTAAGATATACATAATATAAAAATGTCATAATACGACGATTGAAATGTCGCATTTTGAGGCTATAGTACCGGCTTGAACTTTCCACTGAGCAAAGTCCTTAACTTAAACAGTGAAATAATCACCAACCGGTAACTGGAAATACGAACCGCATTAGTATCAACTTAATATACTGATAACTGAAAATGAAGTAATTGGTTTTGAGACAAAATGCCAATGCTTACCTTGTGATGAGATAGAGTTCGGCGGCGTGGTAGGCACGACACTAGGCGGCCGACTGCTGGTGAGACCGATCAGAGACGTGCGTGGGGTACCTGTGTGTGTCATACCCATTACAAAACTGACACGCAATGGTTTTTTTTATTTTTACACTGATTTTTAAGAGTTAAATGACGATTTTCTCAATTCAATTTTGGTTTCAAATAGTATGATACATTCGCTTATTTGAAATATGCATATTTTTTTTTAAATAAGTCTTGTTTACCACCCTAAACAAGTTACAACATTAAATAATCAAAATAATAATAATCAAAGTTATATTTTTAGATTCTACCTAATTCTAATCGAATAAAGAAATCCACACTCAAAATGAAAACAAAATCCACCAAAACAAAATGCGCAAGCCCGTATTCACAACACAGAACATGAATAATTCATCAAATATTTATATTAAATAAAAATTAATTGAGTTCTCCTAATGCCAATATCTTTATGTTGAAGCAGTTACTTCCTTTAAAACATAGAAGTGTCGAAATTTATGTTGTAACTGTCAACCGTCTTTGTGAATTCGTATAGCAATAATAATCGTTGCTTTTATATTGACCTAATTTGTAACACTGTAAGTACTCATAGTCTATGGTTTGTGAATACGGGTATCCATGTAAAGGTAAAGAAAAAAGCGATAGAACTCAAATAAAAAAATCATCACAAAAAAAGTGCAAAATTTCTACAGGTGCAAAACCTACAAGTAATACTTACATATCTACATCTATTTAATTATTTTACACTATTTCCTAAACAAAAAAAAAACGATCAATTCTTCACCTCTAAATTAATATTTCTATATAAATAAAATTAAATAATGACTACCATCGGACTACGTCAAGATAAACTCGATATGTAAACCAATTATTTTCAATAATTTAAAATGTACATTATGAATAATACTTGGACAGGAACTAGTATTCAAGAGTTCTTGAATATTTTGTCAAATCAGAAACGTTGACACCATAGATCTGTTTCGCTTTTCCAAGTCCAACTTTTTGGTTAATATTTTTGCCTCTAAGGACATGATTCGGTATGTAACCTGAAATTTGCATGGGTAAGGACCGCAAGAGGCTTGTTTGGATTTAAGACAAACGTACCCAGGTACAGGTGTTTTTAACAAACAAAAATTATATTGGTTTACATATCGTGTTACGTTGTCCCGCTGCGCGCGGTCTTACTTCGTTCGGGCAGCTTGTCCCGGGGCCTAGCGGCGGACACGCTGAAGGACTTGGCGAGGCGGCGGTGCGCGGGCGGCGTGAGCTCGGCGTCATCCGCGCCCTCGGCCGCGCCCGCGCCCCCTCCCGCGCCCCCCGCGCCCCCGTCCCGCGCCCACCAGCGCTCGCTGCCGCGCCCTAACCGCCCAACCCACAAGCCTTACACTACTATGGTACACTAGTCATGGCTTTTACAACTCATCGATTAAACTTAATTCGATACATCGGTATCGAATCAACTTTATTCGATTAACCATCGATAATTATCGATAATTTAAATTTCAACTTAAGTTCATACTTTTGTTAGTTATAACGAATGAACTTTATTTGATCGTTGTGTCATCCCGAAATATAAGAAAACGAAATAGTAATCGAATGGAGTGCTCGATATGCAGAATACTGAATTCTGTTTCGATATTACAATAATTTGATTAAAGAGTTATAATGCAAGCTACTAACCACACAAAACTTACGCAGAAAGGAACATTTTACAAAAAATAAAAACAATAATGAAGACTTAAAATGCTTGATTTTATTGAATGATTTACAAAGTACTTTCTAAGATTTATTAAAGCACTCTCATTGTTTACTATTCCGTGCATCAGGCAAGGGTGTTCTCAAGTATTTGTGTATCATATATAGATGTAATAATGGATCTCTTTTATTCATTTAGGGATTTAAAATTAAACTATCCTTAAACGAAAGAAATAAATAAAAGAGATTGTGCTAAGGCATAAATTTGGTAAAAATAAATTAATATAAGTATCCTAGAAAATATCAGGAAAAGTAAATAGAAGAATAGTTAAGCAAAAACTTATAAGCTTCGCTCCTCATAAACTTAAACTCAAATATAAGCCTTCTTGCTAAATGAAAACCACCCAGAAAAACAACTCAACGCTTCCCCGTGTATATTTCAATCACACTGCTTTTAGGCATATTTGAAAAATTACGCAAATAAAATAATTAGTTTGACTATCAGTTGAGATTGGTGTAAAATTCAAATCATGCTCAAATTTATATAATTAATAAAAAAACAACTTATATCTTAATTAAAAATCTAGTGGCGTCATAATTTTGCGCTGATCATTATGACAAAACTATAGGATCTGATAATGAACATTAATATCTTATAATTTTTTTTACAACTAACGGCCTAAAAGCAGCGTTTTAGTAGTGCCCATAACACACTATTGTGCAAAAACAAACTTTAAAAATAAATCATCTAATACTAAAGAAAATGAAAATAGAATCCTAACTTCAGATTTCGATACAGGGTATAAAAAGACAAGATCTATTTAGTCCGTCAGTTAGATAATAAAGCAATATTAGACACGCATGGTTTTATTAGAGAAAGCAGTTTATTTTAAATCGGGTTTAAACTTCCTTATGTAGGTTTGCTTTTTCAATATACACACCATTACCCATTTGCCGCCATGCTTTCGCTTAGAATGCACAATTGCATGACGTCAAGCGACATTTTAAATCAATGTATCGTCGTGAGTTTTTGGTTACGTAAAAAAAGAAAAAATATGTGTCAGATATTTTTTATTTATCTATCTGACGGATATTGAAAAAAAAAAGGTTATCTACCCCATAACTAACAAAGTTCGGCAAATATTTTAAAAGTTAGCGAAGACTACAGCCCATTTAAAGTTGTTTGCCGATGAATATCCTTTTTTTTTAAATGTCATGTATGTCATCTTTTAAGGGTTAAACATAGGATGGAAGTATAATAATTTGCAGCTACGTATAAACATGAACCAGTTTTTCTATGCGTGCACAGATTGGTCCGACGCGAAGCGACGAACGGAAAGGCTACTTATTTATTTCGTATCCTCTATTCGACGAACAGAACATGGATTTTGTTTAAGTTTATTCGACTCATTTAATTTATTTGATCGCATCGGACCAAATAAAGTAATTTATTTGTCAAAACTAATCTATTCCTAATCACTGGAAGTAGCTTAGCGTCCTAATACCGCACCTATATCGCTTATCCCTTAAAGATCACACGCGAGGACACAGTTACAAGTCCTTACGAAGCCACAGCCACCCACACCGTGTTGCTACGTACGTACCGAGGAAGGCGTCCACGTGCGCGGCGATGCCCTTCATGGCCTTGTGGAAGATGGACGGGAGCGCTTGCAGGCACGGGTGCTGGCTGGGGTCGCGGGCGCCCTCCTCTTGCGTTATCGAGTACTGTAGCAAGGCGAAAAGCTTTAAGATGTTTTAGATACTGTTTTGGAGGAACGGCTTAAGTAAGCATCGCGTTTATTAGGTACTCGATTCTTGTTATTATTTAAATTAGCTTAATATATAGGGATATTAAGCAGTATTCAAAGATTATGACCAATCGATTATATTATAGACAGATAGAGATCGAAGGAAGACAGAGATTGACCGGCTATCTGTGGTAGGACAGTAAACTCTGAGAAATAAAATGCACAAAATTATACAAAATTTAAAAAAATCAGATGTGGGCAGACAGATCTCTGCCACTTGCATAATCGTATTCAAAATGGTACAAATACAACATTTACATCTCTCATTAAAGTTTTTCTCTAAAAGTTCTTTATGAGTTTGTTCCATGAGCTTTTTAAAAAAAAAAAAAACGATGAATCTGAAGAAAACATGAATCTTCTTCTAGCTATGTTGGGCTAGGCTTCCAGTGTTCCTGATTTCAGCTGAATACTGTAACATATATTGTAACTAGTTAACCTGCAGGAAGTCTGGCGTCTGGCTGATGACGTGCGGGCGGCACAGGTCGACGGGGTTGCCGATGGTGTGCAGGATGCGGTACCAGCTCTGCATCACCGCTTCCGCGCTCATGTCCGCCGGGATCAAGTTCGCGTCTTCCTCGCCTGCAAACATATTTAGTTGTAAGGACATGGATACATTTTAACATGATGTATATTGGGGCTGTACCTACAAATAAAAGGCTTCAGCGCGTTGTATCCAAAGCAAATATCTTATTGAAGTATGATTTCTTTCATGATGCATCGTGTAATAAGTATAATAATATTACTAACAGGCGCCCGCGGTTTTACACAACCAACAAACCTTTTAAGTTTTTTTGCGGCTTTTTCGATATTTTTATAGTTATCCTTTTATTCGGGGTAGAGACGAACAAACCAAACCAAATATCGTGATCATGAAAATCGATCCCGTTCTTAAGTTATAATTAATAGTGTTACTAAACCGGCTTTGTTTTATATAAGTTTAAGGAAAATTATAAAAGTACGCCAAGGATGATCAATAAATACCTAATGAAACAAAAATTAATTATGCATGTTGTTATCTGATGATCGAAGACTTTAATAATGCATCTAAGTATATCTTGATATCTTGTTTCGTCGTTTCTGTATTAAAAACCACATAAAAATCTTTACTTATACATAGATCAGTGTAGTGGAGAGTTTTACAAGCCGAGTTTAAAGCAATAACTATAATTAAGTAAAAGTTTAAGAATTTAGGTGTGATCCAACTTACTTATAGGCATGACCGGGAAGAGCGGGCCATACATATGTTTCAGCAGTCTCGCAGTGAGGCAGAGCGAGGCGCGCGTCCACTGCTCCGTGAGCGGCGCGCGGTGGCGCCAGCGGATGCACTGCTCGCGCAGCGTGCGCCACAGCGGCGGGGCCGGGAAACACCTAACATACTATTCAATAACTTATCTGGACACATTCAAATATAATTGTGTATATTGAATAGAAATGTGTATTGCATAGATTAATAGAATAAATAGAATTGTGTATTGCATATTTATTAAAATGATGTTTAAAAAAAAGTTTCCCGAAGATTGTTTATTGCTCAATGTATTGAATTTTGAAAAAAATTTAAATTCAAATTATTGAATTTAAATTTTTTGTCACAGTGGCCGAGATTACTATGGATATTATGGATTCTATTCTCTCTCAGGACCATTTAATTTTCATATTATTTTGCTTTTCACATTTCCTATCATCTTTATTGAGAAAGATGCTTTTGGAAGTAACTGAGGTAATGTTCTCTGTGTGTTTATGTACACAACTTGTTAAATAATACATAAGAAGAATGGAGTGGCCTTTGTCCAGCAGGTGCTCGAGTTACGTGCGTACCTGTGCCGGGGATCATGGTATTTTGAACGCGTTCTTGAATGGTCCGGTAGAAGGAAAAGGCGAAACACTCCGATGATATTAGCCGGTAAGAGTCCGGGATCCCTTCTGTCTTCCCCAGGGCGGAGAAAGTCCCTGAAGTGTTTCCTGGGGAAAGGAAAAGCTGCTTACCTGTGGCAGGCGAGGATCCAGACCTCGAAGAGCACGCAGAGCACGCGCTCGCACAGCTGGTCGGCGGCGGAGTGGTGCGGCGCGGGCGGCGACAGCAGCGCCGCGGCCGCCGCCAGCACAAGCACCAGCAGCGCGCGCCACTCGCGCGGGCCCAGCGCGCCGCCCGCCGCCAGCGCGCGCGATAGCCGCAGCACGCGGTGGCACAGCACCGCCTGCTTGCTGATCAGGTCGCCGCCTGCACGGGCCAACGGAACCTCACAGCGGCTGCTCTCCGCAGAGATTAGCCAGCGCGTGGAAGCGCAAATACAGTTTCCCTCTCTATTTATTCTCTCTCATAGTCCGATGGAACGGCGATACACGACCGAAGGGTCCGGACCTGCGGCTTTACGTCCGATCAAGGCGCAGGGGTGTAAACACTGCCAAACTTCCCGACACTGAGCTCTACTGAGTATTTCTTTACATATTTGGCTCGACCTAAGGTTCCAAGTCAAGACCTCGAGCACGGCAGACGCAGTTATGAGAGAGAATTAAATAAATATGCCTTGCTACAAACAAATTATCAATCCGACCGACTGCGTTAAATTGAGGAAAAAACCTATATTTTAAGAGCATTACCAGTTTAATATTCTAGGATATTACTTAAGATAACTACTTAGTACATTACATTACGTAGAGAATTTATTGCACGTGAAAGGAGAGGCCTATCCATCCATATATCCAGGTATTTATTTGAATAAGGATTAATATAATGTTTATAAAAACACTGCTGTCCCGAACTTTTCTTTAGAACTTTAAAGTGGATTAATTCCGTCGTACATATTTTTTTTTGTAACTTTAAACGTTTACGCAGTGCACGCAAAGGAAGCTTTAAAAAGGAATATTTCTTCCCGTTTTTGCAAAAAGAAAATTATTTTTTACCACTGCTATTGGTCGTAGCGTAATGTTGTATAGTTTTCCTTGATAATTGGCCTATCCAAAACAAAAATATTTTTTAAATTCGGACTATTAGTTACTGAGATTAGCGCGTTTAACTATTAAAAATTAATTCTAATTTGGAAACTTACCAAGTTCCATTTGATATATGAATGCGAGTGCTTGTAAAAGAAACATACTCTCTTAAACTACACAGAAAATTCGGTTCTTATATTTATCTCTATTAATATTACAACAAATTATATTACTAACAAAGACAAATTGACAGTATTGACTACTGTTAAAAATAAGCGGGAAATTTGAATTTTGTAATTCCGATTATAAGGTGCAATAGTTAGTATACTGACTCTCGTTGGGCCTGGGCACGAACAAGTTCTGCAGGTGGCGCAGGATGCGGCGCGCGTACTTGTGCGGCGCGGCCAGCACGGGCGGCGGCAGCGCGGGCGGCGGCGGCATGGCGGGCGGCGCGGGCGGCAGCAGCGGCGCCAGCCACGCGCAGCACACGCGCACGCAGTCGCGCAGCGCCTCGTGCTCCTGCAGCGGCAGCGACAGCCCGAAGCGGATCACCTCCAGCACCCACTCCACCTGCGCAATCGTTACATCGAGCCTTACCTTTCCCATCCTATATTATGGCTACATTCGATTGAAACGACCTCCGTGGTCGAGTGGCGTACACACAGGTTTTCAAGATTTCGCCAGCTCTGAGGTCCCGGGTTCGATCCCCGGCCGGGTCAATGTAGAAAACACCTTTTCTACATTGTCTCGGGTCTAGGTGTTTTTGGTACCTTCGTTGTCTCTGAATTCCACAACACAAGTGCTTCAGCTACTTACTTTGGGTTCAGAGCAATGTAAGTGATGTTGTCCACATTCATTTCATTTATTTATTTATTTCATTCTACTAGAATTTAATAGAATTTACTAGAGATTAGACTAGAATGATTCTAGTCTAATCTCTCTTTCTAACATTACACTTATTAGATCCTCCTCCTCTAAGAGACGTGTTTTAAGTTTAAGATACTTATCTATTTGTGGCATTGTTGCTCCTAAATGATTAAAAGTTAAATAATTATTTTAAAATTTTCCTATTTGATCTAAGTAGCACAAACCTCAGCATCAGTAGTAAGTGGGCTCGGCTCATGCGAGGCCAGCTGCTTCACGACAGCGAGCACGACGTCGCGGCCACCGACCGCGCCCAGCACCCCGCGCCCCCCGCCCTCCAGCGGCAATGAACTCCATTCTGAATACATGCCGCCACTGTCTTTGCTCTGCAAATTGAGTTATTATTTACACAAAGTAATTATAAAGAAGGCAGGGGTGTTTGATATGCTGTTTCTTCTACACAACCAATGCACATAGGAAGGGGTGACGGGTGGGCTAAGCAGTGTGCTGTCAATTATATTCTTGACATTAAAAAGTTGCTACTTGGTAGAATATAAATATACACAAATCAATTGCCACATGTATGACAGAGGATCAGAATTTAAGAAAAGTTCAACCAATTTGGCTGTGGTTTATTTTTTGTAGGGTTTGTAATTGTCAGGAAAAGATTTGTATAAACTAAAATTTTCGAAATATTTTAGGGAATTGTATTATTTACTTTTGTATAGATTGGCAGAACAATGTCTGTTGGGTCAGCTAGATATAAACAAATAAGTTATGTATTTGAATAAACAGAATAATTAGTCTGGTGCAGCAGTAACAGACTTGCCTTGCTTTTTTTTTAACAGATCAGCCAAGAGCAAACTGTGGCTAATCTATTAAAGAAAAAAATATTTTATGTAAATTTAAAGTTAATATATATTTAAGATTATATCAATTTCCAAAGATAGATATCTGCACATTTGTCTTCTAGAGTCTACATAAACATTTATGTTACTATTTATGTTAATGCATTTAAGTAAGAGGTTAGAACTAAATTTATAGTATACACTATATTTATATGGTATGGAATAATCTAACCTGATGATAATGTTAACTTAAATAACACAAACAGCACTTCAAGTCCACTAAACACATTTCCATGTTTACTTCCTAACTCATCACTTCCATAGTTGGTAAACTGTCTCAAAAGTAAACACACTCATAAAAAATAATATTTCTATGCAGGTAACATATAAATACATTCTCTTTAAACCAAAAAAGTATTTACTTACCAGGTCTGCTAAGCAGCCTTCCAGATACAAATCATACTTGTTCCCTAGCTGTAATGAGGTCTGTTATACTACCTGAATAAACATAATGAGACTGCTACAAACAGTCTAACATACAACAAGTATGTTGATAAACATCTCTACATCATTTATAAATATTTATGGTATATTTATACTTGTCTATCAATTGAAAGATTGTTGTAGTAAAATGTTTGCAAACAGCGAAACAGTTTGTAAATACTTCCTAGTTCATTCCCAGATAAGTAGATGAAAGGCCTATCTATTAGTCACAAAGAAATGTATATGAACTTCCATTAATAAAACTATAATACTTTCAACCAACATAGTTAGAAAACTAAGTATAGATTGGACCTTTGTGTGGTTTATTAATTTACATCAATATGTTTTTGTAGTGTTTACAAGTAAGCTTACCTGGTTGTTGACTCTATTGAAGATGGTTACATTCATAAATAACACTTAACGGTAACTGCTATAACGGGTCACTAGTTTACTGCTGTAGTACTTTAAAAACACATTATAGTCTCGCCAACTACTTTTTTAATTTATTATTGCAAACATATGCATGAGTATTATTAAATTCTAATATATTTATCCTTACTTCCACCAGATAGGTATGTTTTTATGTTATTTCTTACTAAAACGTCAAGTCGTCAACGTCAATTAATAAAATATGAAATAGACATATACCATTGCAATAAGTGCAACAAAGACAGACCAACTAATTAATTTAAGTGTTTTAAGTACCTAATGTCAAAAAATCAGCCGCAGCGGCCGCAGCTGACTGACAGTACATGAAGTTTATAAAGCTAGCTATAAACCATAAACATATGTAGAGCCGTTGCTTAATTTTAAATAGTTTGTATTGTATTTGATACACCATGTTAATTTAGAACGGGGTGCTAATTCCGAACCATCGCGTTTTATCACACACCCGCACAATAATTTTGTTGGCGCTTAGTGACTAGCGTTCTATTTTAAAATTTATTTTTCGCTCAACTGCTATCGTTCGTAGCGGAAAAAAAGGTAGTCACTAAGCTGATAGTTACGGAGATTAGCGCATTAAAACAAACTACATATCTCAAGCTTAATTGTGTAGTCACATAGTCTATTCGTAATAAATGAATACTACTATTAAAATGAGTGTTATGTTTTATTGTGTACCTACTTACCTAATCTATTTATCTAAAGGTGAATATAGACTAGAGCATTTTATCAAGCATTTCTGTGTAATGTAACGTTCTTACGAATGGTACAATACGGGTAAAAGCTCAGTTTCCAAAACATTTCCATGTAATGTAACGTCCCTGCGAATGCTCGGCGTATAATATAAGAATTTTACTGCACTATCTTCAAGTGATTTGAAAGGTTTATTGAATTTAATTGGTGCTAAAATATCAAAGCAAAATACACGATTCAGAGTTCGCCCGCTCTCGTGCAAAGGCTCGACGAAATGTTACACCAATACGCTCGTTGGTTTGTACAATTATTGTTGTAACAAAAGGGCGAGCGTGCTCGACGTCTGGTTCGTGAAGGGTGATACACTAGAACATATTATAGAGCGGCTCGTTGTTCTGTTACAAGTAAATGCTCTAGTCTATACTCACCTTAAGACCTAAGAGTCCTAAGACCAATATTCAACGAACTAATAATAACAAACGAAATAATAATCCTACCTTTCTGACTTTGATTGTTATATTGTGTCTCAATTCACATTCATCTTATTATTATCAGGTTTAGAGCAAATAACATACCTAAATAATTTCGCCTCCTGACCTTGATGGAAAAAAAAAACTTTTTGTTACAAAACATTTAATAAAAAACATGTTATTTTAGCCAACTTAAAAATGAATGCTTTACATCTAATAACATAGAATTACATGATCAAACATATTACATATAGAAAAGTAATAGTGGCTATATTCAAAGATGACTGTACCACCTTCAAATTTCCATAGGTAGGTGTATGCCTCACAAAATTAACACTAAAAGTTATTACTTTACACTACTAGTTAAGTTATTGCCTTGATTCAATTATATATTATTACATAAATACACAATCCAACCTTTGATTATAAAAACCTCCATTACTAATTAGAGAGAGATCTAATTATTTAAATCAATCACTGTTTCTGGTGAACTTTTTACCAGAAGCATTGATTGTTAATTACATTTTTTTTAACAAGACTAGAATTATTTAAACTCTATAGAAATGTAAGTAATCAAACAGTTATAAATCTATAAGATCTTTCAAGCAACACCATCGTTTGATCACAATTATTAATCTAAAAAAAATTAATCTCCTTCTATATAAAAAAGTTATGTTTACATTAAATTAATTACAATTTAAGTAAGTAAGGATCTTTATAATATGAAAATCAAATAGTAAATCCTAACAAATTATAATTATGTAATATTATACTTGCTTTAACATGAATAGTTAATAAAAAATAATCTCCATAACCAGCTTAATCATTATAACAGGCTTAGTGCTCACACAAGACTCTGCTATAGATATAGTAAATGCATTTAAAATGTTACATTTAGGTTACTCAAACTTACAATATTTTTAAGCAATTAGAAATCATAATTAGTCAGTCACTCAACAAAATATAAAGGCTTTAGTTATAAATTATTAACCAATTGATTCTGAGTCATGCGCGGTAACCGGTCGCTGCTTGGGTACTTGTGGGTTAACATTGTTCAACATAGGTAGCTATATTAAAAATTTATTCATCCCCTTTTCCAGTACTTGTTGTAGCAGCAATTGCTTCTTCATATTTTGATTTCCAAGTCTTAGATTCTTCCTCTAAGTCCTTCACTTTAGATCTCTCCTCATTTAGCAGTTTCTCTGTCTCTTCAAGTTGTTTCTTTATTTCATCATAATTTACTTGCTCCGAAGCCTGTAGTGTGTTAGCTAACACTGTGGTCTTAGCCAACTTTACTGTAGCTTCTGCCTCTTTTATTATATTTTCAGCCTTCTTGCTCAATTCATCTTGAATAATAAGCATAGTAACAAGTCTGCGAATGACAAAGGCTAAGAAAATAGCAAAACCAGTTATGTAGAAATTTCTCTGTGCTCTAAATAACTTTACATTGCCTTTCATTTCATTTGAGATGTGTACATGCGAAGCGGCTTCAATACTATGCGAATATTTCCGCATTTCTCTTATTGCATCCAATAAAAATAGACTTAGTACACCTAACAATACGTAAAAGTATATTGCAGCTTGTTGTTGGAAAATAGAAAACAAACGTGAGTTGAAGAATTGATTCCACCTCCTAGGACTAAATATAGGTAGTATCAAAATTATGACGACAGCTACCTCGAAGTAGAGGTATGCAGCAATAAATGTCCATTGAATAGACATTTTCACTGATATTATTAGCCGGCCGGTGTCTTTAAATATATGCTACGAATGCTTAGTCACGTACAAACAAACAATGCACTCTTAATAACACTGATTGTTTCTAGAAGAATCGCTCACTAGTCCCATAAGCTATATTCAAACTTGTATCACAAAAAATATGCGTTAAAACAAACTACGACACATAAACTTGGTTGTATCGGATATTTGTTCTGTGTATCGGATACAGTAACTTTGCAGGCTATTTGACAGCACAAAAATAAGTCGCACAGCTGACCCTGACAAACGAGTTCCATTCCATATATATATAAAAGTACTCTGTGCAAACGAGTCTATGTTCGGGTGTTTTTTTTTTGTAAAATTAGAAATGTGCACACTTCATAAACTTTATATGTTCGTCTTCTTTCTCGTTTCATTTTGTGAGTAACAGAGACGGCCGCTGTACACCATGTATGGGGATCTCAGGACTCTTATGGGGATTTTCAATTTTGTCACCACACCTGCATACGTAGAGATGTCTAATGTCTACGCTCATGCTGATTTAAATTTCTTTCATGGTTAAACTTACAAACAATCAACTACTCTGATAAAAATACAAATCCTCGTATTTTATTAGTTCACAATGCATAGGGCTGCTTTATCTGAAAATAATGTCGTTTATTTTTAATATTTCTATGAGGGGAAATATAAAAGGGAAAATTCAAAAACTAAATCAAATTAAACTCTACTAAATTATAAATATTGATTAAATCACGCGAAATGATGGTGTTGTAAGAAAAGAAAAAATGACCTGTCTGTCATTCATGTCATTTGATCAATGTTAGGAAAATTGATAGGGAATATTATTTGTTTAAACATTCAATAAAATAATGGCTAGTATAGAGCTAGATATATGGCGAGGAGAATGGGGACTCGCCTCCATCGATTTAGAATGTCTCAAAGTTTTAGTAAGTCATTTTCTGAATAACCTATAACCGTTTAATGTGCCGGTATCTTTTTAGTATTAATTCTTCATTTTATTATTCGCAGACTTATATGAAATTTATTGGAGTGCCAGTAAGAGTTCGAGAAGCTAATAATCCGTTTTTTACGCCAAAGGGACGGCTCCCTGTCATGAGGGACGGTCGCAAGCTACTTACAAATTTCGAGGAAGTTGTTGAACATTTAAAATCATTGGTAATGTTTTTAATAGATCACTACTAACTAGAGTATAATGTTTCTTTATTCAGTTATCCTAAGTAATTTATATCTAAGTAGAGTTGCATTGCGACTATTATTATGATGAAAATACAGGTGCTTTACAATTCCCTTTTAAAATAATTTTTAAATAGTATTTATGGTTACTATTAGAAATTTGTAGTATAATTCATGAAATCTAGTCAGCCTAACTGAACTTGTTTTAATAAAAAAACATCTTGATTTATTTCTTTAAAATTTCCACCACCAACCACTATTTCTGATTTATGTATATTTATTTTTATAGCATTATAGTACAGACGTGCACCTAAACACAAAACAGGCAGCCGAAGCCAGTGCATTCACACAATACTTAAGAGAGAAGTTATATCCTGCATACCAATATGCATGGTGGGTGGACGAGAAAAACTACAGTGATCTAACCAGACCAACATACGCCAAAGCTCTTTGTATTCCATTCAACTTTTACTACCCCTCACGGTATCAAAATGCAGCTAAAGAAATGATAGACGCATTGTATGGAGAACATACAGACTTAAGAGAAATTGAAAAGACAGTAAGTGATGAATATTGTTCTATTAGAATCTGTAATCTGTTTGACATTTATGTAGTTGAACTTTGGACTTACCATGAAATACTTGGAAGGAGCAGTGTTGTGTAATATCCAGTTAGCATTGACTGTCTTAAAAAACCCAAGGTTATTAGAAGATTATTTGTTTTTACAAAAGGTAAAATCTTTTGTAATAAGGACTGATTGGCCCATCCTAGCCTAGAAGGTCTTTACCTTGCAGTGGGACAATATAGGCTATTAGATTAAAATAAAATGTTGTTTGTCTACTGACAACCTTTAATTGATTTGGTACAGATAAATGTAATATTTAAAATTTTAAATTGTGGTAATTTCCAGTTATACAACGAAGCAGAGAAGTGTCTTAAAACACTGTCAGACAGGCTAGGGGAGAGTGAATACTTCTTTGGCAACAGGCCTTCTTCCTTCGATGCAACAGTATTTGCATACCTCGCCCCGCTGGCTAAAGCACCATTCCCCAACTCCACCCTAGCAAATCATGTGAAAGGCATTGGAAATCTCACCAGATTTGTAGCCAGGATTAACCAGAAAAATTTTAGGCATGTTACTGATGGTAAGTAATTTATGCTGATGTGTGGGTTTATTAAAATAATTTGTTTGAGTCCCTTAGTCCAGTCATTTAACCAAAGGAAAAATTCCTATTGAGCTGAATCATTACAGTCTTGCTTAAAGGTGACAAAAATCTCTTTTCCTTAAATATTTGTACTATGTAACAAAAACTGCACAACAAACAGTAAAATCTGCTTATATTCCTTTTTATTATAAATGTGAAAATCTAACGAAATCCAATCGTATTTATATGGTCTAACATACAAAACCTACCCAATATTGCAGAATACAACAGGCAAAATGCCAAGAAGCACTCTACAGGTACGCAGTCTGAGCGAGAGGCGGCCAACTTCCCCAACCAGACGCGCAACAAGATCCTCGCCGCTCTGTTCGCGGCCATCGCCATGACCGGCTACGCGGTCGCTAATGGCATGTTCCAGGTTAGTACACCTTATTATTGAATGTAGTTTGAAGCTAGATGGCGACACTAGAGCTTGTGCTTTGAAAATGAAGTACCTATGTTGGTGTAGATTCTTTAAACTTATGAACTGTTGATGTTTTACATTCTCAATAATTTTAATTTTGATGCATCTATGTAATAGTAAACATATACCCACCTGCATCCTTATCGCCTTGTCAATTTTGCTTAAGTATTTACATTTAATTATGTTAGAATGCATTAAATTTATTAGCCAAGGTGCATTGTATATTTGTTTGCATGGTACTTCACATCCATTTATTTCAAGAGCTTATACAAGTGGAGATATTTTAAATGTTATGTTCTGTTGTAACTAGTTTTACAACTCGTTTTAGGGTTATTTAGACAGACAATAAAAAAATAGTAATTTTTCTTTAAATATATAGAGACGGCAAAACAGAGGTTAGTTACTCAATGCCTATAAGCCGCCTCTTGGTTTACGAAATAGAACATTTGCTTCAAGTTGTATTCTTATTCATTCTCACAACATATCATTTTGTTTGTTCAGGACCTCAAAGAGTACGAAAACTCGCGAGAATACAACGACATGTTTGAGAATGACGAGGACGACAACTGACGCTGACTGCGGGTCGGCAGCGATCCCTCGCACCGCGGCGACGGCCCCGCCGGCGACCGCCCGCACTGTCACACACACGCCGCTGTCCGGCTGCTTGTCAACTTCCTATCCAAACTCGGACAATGCCCACAACAACATGTAACAATAAGACGTGTCTCGAATTTGGATCGGACGTCGCACACAAGCGTCCATGCATTTACCAGTAGTCCAGTCAGTATAGACAGTCGTTTTTCGGTTTCAAATCAGACGCTGTTTATGCACTCACAAATGTTCCTAGGAAACATTGCAAGTTGCCTACTTGCCTATATGTATATGTGTCATATAGTAAGGTTGCGAGTTGCAGATATTATATAATTCTTAACAGTGTTGGCGGTTAATACCTTTTGATATAATCAGACTAGTCTAGCGTTAGACGTGGCTTTTTAGTGACTTGTAGATACTGCAATAAGTTCCTATTATTTCGACGAGCAGTCGCATTTTAATATTATATTAAATTTAAATGAATAATATTGTTTAAGATTATTGCCTTTCACTGCTGTCACAGAGCATGGCAACACTAATAATAGCTTCAAGTCACTAAATTCCATGGTAGGTGCCAGAAATGTTTTAAGACATATCTGCTGCATTTAGTACTGAGTCCATAGGATGTATTTTAAATAAAGACGCATTTGTCTCGATGTTTGGTCATATTTTAAACTGTTACATAGGGGTCCTTATCTTTCCATCAAACTTCGTATCTTTGAAATCAATCATTCTTAATCTTAAATCAAGAGTGGACACTGACTAATATATGAGATGATTTTATTTATATTTTAAGTTTTCTAAACGAAGATACGTTTTTGTAAAAATGTAGGGGTAACATTAAAAAAATGGACTTTATAACTGTAGAAATAAAGAGTATTTTGCATGGACTTTTCATTCCCTACAATGTTTGAGGCAGACCAAATATTGGAGACATAAGTCCACTAAGCTTTGGCTCTGTTCAAGTAGTGAGCGGTTCAGTAGAGATTTTGGTTTTATGAATGAGAATTTATTTGTTGGTTGTTAACTTATTCCGTGAAGCGTGAATAAAATGTGGTTCGTTAGTGTTGCATGTTTTATTTTAAATGTAAGACCTATTCAAACTTCAAGTTTTAATTCAGTCTCGAATCTAAATCGAGACAGACTTAAAGGCATGGCCTTAACCTTTTGAACGCCAGAGCGTAAATGCATCGGCGCCTCTTCCACGCCAAGCCAAAAATTCAGCGCAAATACCTACAAAAAATAGGGATTCCAACATCTTATCGATAACCAATTAATCATTGCTTTTCGTGCCATATTATTTAAATAAAATACTACTCGTTGCATAATTATTTAATTTAATTTGACCTTATTTGGTATCATACTATCATTAAACACTACTTACAATGTTCTAAACAACCTAAAAGCAGACATTAGAACGACAAACGAATAAATCAAATAATAATAAGCTACATCACTAATCTTGTTTTGACGTCTTCCGCTGTCGGATATACCCGACTGTGGCGTGACTGGAACGACTTTTGACAATTTCCTCGCATGCAAATAGGGATGTGATAATGTGGGACATAGTAAATAAAAACAATTTAATTACATTAAAGTACTATTACATTAAACAACTCCAAACAAGAAATATTCGAAAAAACAATAAATACACCAAAAAGTAAAGTCTCTCAAGTTATCTCATTTATTCTAAGTTTCTCAAACCGCATTTTAAATGCAATACAGGGAATGCTTATATAATCAATTTACTTATAAAATAATATTAGTCTGATTCCTCGTAACTTGGCAAACTGCATTGCATCGAAAAATTCATCATCCTCTTCTACATTTCCTAACACACACATGAGTTCTTCAGTAGTAATTTGACAGTCAGCCATTTTTATTATTAAACACTTATACTCGCACAATATTAATGCCGTTATAAATATTACCACCGATCATAATAAACGAAGGAAATCACTAGCAGTCTCCCGTAGCGCTAATGACGTCATCGCTTGTCGTCTATACCCGACTGTGGCGTACAGGTTACTGTTTATGCGCTTTCGCGTAGGGATGCGCGAGAGTGGACAGTAAACTATCGATCTTTGGAAATCAATTACGATTTTTTTCCACAATTTTATAAATTTTATGAATTAGGAATATTCAGATACAAATAGATGTCAATAAAAGTATTTTTCAAAGTAATAGTAAGCTACTTTTAATAAAATATTTCATAAATTTAAAATAAATTTGAATAATAACTTACCTTACTTACCCATCACTAGCTGTCGTGTCTTGCCGACTGTGGCGTGTGGAAGAACACATTTTTACGGATTTCGATTAGCAATTTTTGATTATTGTTTTTTCTAGTGAAATGTAAGTAATGAATTTATATTTGTGCCATTATACAATATTTCATTAATGTAGTTTTAAATAATAGGAAAAAGAAACACAGAAAACTTAATTAAGTACATTTATTTTGTACTTAAAAAATGTCGTTTTCTTGTCGGCTATACCCGACCGTGGCGTGTTGGGCACGTTTTCGTTTGTCGGCTATACCCGACCGTGGCGTTCAAAAGGTGCGGTGATGTGGAAGGGGTCTCACAAATATTGAACAGATAAAAAGCATCTATTATATCTACAAGAGATATAAAGGCAGATTGTATTGAAAAAGTAGGTACTTGTGGTCACACAAATTGTCTCAGGTCGGAGATCGAACCCATGGAAAAGAAAAAGTAGGGGTTACATTGCTGGTGCTCAACTTAATATATTTTCACATTACAAACGCGGAACACACTAAACAAGTGCCCAAAGCATTATTCAAATTAGTAGTTGTAGCTGCGCCTACTTGAACCCTTTCCGTAACACCTGAGGTCGTATAACCATTATCACATATAGGACCCTCAAATTGCTAATGCGCTGAAACCATGTCTAATTAACATCCACGTGACGTCATCCGCATCTCAAATCCGTACTCGCCGGCCAGTGATACTAACGGTATAGGTCGCGTCACGTAAAAAGAACGCTAGCTGTCAAGCTGCGCAGAACGCGATTTATATTTTATCGGTCTGTTTGGTGGTATGAAGTGCGGCGCGGAGCGGGGGGGCCACGAGCCGCATGTTCGCCGGTGCGCTATTGGCTTGTCAGTCTACCTTCGCCTTCCGCGTTGAGTTCACGCTACTTTCTGTCTCAAAATACCATCGCGCTCAAAAGTTTTTAATCACGAAATGGTTATTCATAGAAAAATGATTTATGACGTTCATTGTTTTATGAAGAGAGAGGAGATAATAATTCAGTTGATAATTTAAAACAATGCATGAAACGGACCGCAGCGGCAACAAAATGTTCCGAGTCTACAGTGAGACGAATCGTAAAAGGTTCCAAGGATTCGGAATTTCTTACTGTTTATCTTATTGTTAAAAAATAAAATATAAACCTATAACCGACATAGACAGCTTTGACCAGGGCGTTATAAAAAGAATTGTGCACAATTTTCATATTACAGAAAAATTGCCTACCATAGGCAAATTGCAAATTTAGTCTCTACTCTAATATATTTTATTTTTATTTTAATATTAAACATTCTACACGATTTAAAGGTGTTTTTAATTATATTTCATCTAATAAATGTATTAGTATATTTCCGTGTTCAAATTCAAAATCAATAACCACCAATCAAAAATGAAACAGTAGTCAACACTTTTATGCGCGAATATACCCATGCGCAAACATACCCTCTCCACTTTCTGCCAGCGTTCTTTTTACGTGACGCGACCTATACTGGGGGTTCGGTTACGTCACTTTTCCGTCACCAAAATGGCGACCAAGGGCATTACCCATTTGCGGGGCTTATAGAGTCTTATATAGTTCATAAGAAAGGTTTTATTGTTTTTGTCAATGGAACAATCACTTACGAACATTATAATACGTCCTCAGGACTCTTGAACGAATGTCAATTCTAATGCATAATTGTTATTCATTTAGCAGGCACACAAAGATCACATAGTAGTACAAAAAAATACTGTTATTATGATGTTTAGTTCCTTCCATTGACAGTATTTTTTTTTTCAACAGAACTGACACGCACCGTTAAATTAATATAAATTTTATATTGGCATCGTATTGTAATTAAAATTATTTGAATAGTAAAGAGCTCTGGGCGCAAAAGGTCCTTTTTGACTATGTTTCTCTTTTTCTTTTTTGTTTGATTGGTTGCACTACTTCTTTAAATATTTTTTTAAAGAAAGTGTTATTTGACGTGTTATAAATTCAACAGCGCTGGGCATCGTGGAGCTGGCATAGAACGATGCTGATCAACCGGATCCGAATCATGAAGAAACACTTTGATAAGATCAGCAGACTCAAGGCGGTGAAAGCGGCCGAGGAAGATAAACCAGCTTAATATTAAAAGTGTTGGTTGTATTCATTTACAGAATATGTAAACCTAAGACGTGGTTAATTCAGTTTTATTAAGGTATCGATGAATTTCCATGAAGTACTCTCCTAAGTTTATATGTTACAGTCAAAATTCTTAACAGGCCAAAAGCACTTTTAACTGGGAAAATCAGTTAAAAATAATTTTGAACACAGGTTGATCAATACAGAAGTAGTTTTGACTAATTCCGTCCGTTCGTCTAAAAACGGTAAGGGCTTCGATGGTTTTGACCGGGAGCGTCTGTTTAAACTACTTTTGACTATTCAAAAGCACTAATAAATGAAAGATTTTCAGACTAAACTGCTATTGACTAACTAAAAGTGCAGTCAAAACGTTTTTTGACCGGTTTAGTTTTGACTGTGACACAAATGGTTTACAATGTAAACAATTACATCTATAAAGCAGATAAAGTAGGCAGTATTCAGTATCCATTCAGGGTGGCTACCTACTGTTTGTAAATTACAATTCCGGGTACTCAAAGTTCGCTGCAAAATTGAATAATGTGAATTATTCCCTGATTTTTTCTTGTATAACTTTTCCACTGGTTGTTTTATATACATATTTTTTTGATGTGTGTACAAATGGTGTCCTAGTTATATCTATTACCTCTACTATAAATATGTAAAAGACAAATTAATATAACGTGTGTTTTAGACTGTGTATGTGTCATCTATTCCTGTGTATTGCACAATGACTGTTGGGTTGTTAATAATAAGAATTATCCAATATGGTTTTAAAAGACGATTAATGAGATTTTTAAAAGTAAGTTCTAAGGGTATATTTTTCAAACATTTTTGTTTTCGACAGAATTGCGTCCACTTATTGAATATACAGAATAAATTTAGAACTAGAAACAAACAGTATTAAATCTTAAATAATACGGACAGTTTGATAATTCGTATAAATTAAGGGTTTAGATATTGTTATCATAGCAAATTTTTGACATTGACGTGAATGTTATATTGAAAATAAATAAATAAAACAGACTTGTCTCGTAACTCCTTTATTCCTCACATTTGAACATTTCGTGTATTACCTTGTCAGGTACACTCACATAATTTGGTACGATACTTTTCAACATACAATTTGGACTGCACTGGGCTACATGATTACTAATATTCTCTTCTTACAGAATATTTTTTATACATGGTGAGAAAACGAGATGGCACTAATTTCGGGCTTAAGTAGACAGAAGCTTTAAATGTTAATTCACAACAAAACAAAACGGATTTTTTGTAGGCTAAAATGAAACTTATGCTACATTACAAAAGTCTAATAATTTGATGCTGCTAAAGTCGACTGAACTAAAATGTACCAGACCTGACACATCTCTAATACAATTCCCCGCCCATGCAACATTGACAGTAACATTAGAAACTACAAAGACATAAGCATACACTCTTTTGTATTAATCAGTTATAACAGTTCGTAAACTTATAAATTACATAAATATTTGCAACTACATGATAAAATTAGTTATACTTACAATGTTACAACAACACTGCTTCTCAACATGGTGTAGGCTAAATGAACAGTAGAACTAGCACGAATGGCTTTAACGTTACAGATCGTTACATGATAATGATATTTAATTTTAATCTACGGTCATGTTATATTTTAATGGGTAAAATGATACTAATGATTTATTATTTAAAATTTAGCATCTAAACCAAATGTAACGTGAAAACTATTCATGCCAGCTGTACAGTCAGTTATTTCAATAAGGTAACAAGAGGACACCGGAATGTGTCAAACGTGACGTCGGTGGCGACATCTATGAGAACTAAGGCGCTTTTTACGTGAAACAACTTTATTATAATGTTTGAGTAAGTGCAAACACCAGGTTATTTAGTAGTAGCAACTTTTCAGTCGTTTGCTACCAGTCGTATTTAAAGTCTTAGTTTAGTTCAAAAAACAGTTGCCAATCAAGAGACAAAATGTCATTATAGATTTTTATTTAAGGTACATTCGAAATTGGAACGCAGTTTTGATGTTAGTTATTTTGGTTATTATCAAAATCAATCTTTATATTAAACATACAAACATGTGTGCCATCTTTAAAATTTGTTCATGTACAGGTGTTTCCTTCAGTCAATGAAAACAGTTAATTTGTGAACGCAAAAGAAAACTTTTAATGCGTTAGCGTATAACAGTTCGAATATGTAGGTCGCATTTAATCTAACATATATAGTTTTTTAATGATTAGTTGGCGCCAATGATTCTTATATGGCTGACCACTTAGTTGACTAAAGAGTCACTGATAAAAACTTGTACTGTTTTATTTTAACTGAATACATTGTATTCAATCTCCATGACTCAACTAAGTTAGTAATAATATTTAATGGACAAATAATAAAGTATACATTAATATTAACATATCAGTTCAACACTACAGTTGTACGAAGTTATTAAATAAATGATAATTACAGTAAAATTACGGGCAAATAAATAAGATAGTAACAAAGTATTTAAGTAAGCGTTGAAGCTGCCATATTTACAACATAATCATTCAAATATTCAGTTACATATATTTTGTTTTATTAATATTAATTGAATTTTACAGACTTGTGTTTATGTTTCTGAAGCAAAGTGTAGGGTAGTAATACTAAGGATTAGTATTGGTAACAAATTAGGTACTTATTTATATATGTAAACATTTATATAACAGTTATACTCGGAAACCAAGTAGAAATTGAAAGTTAATGAATTTGAAAGAATGGAATAATTTAGGAATGGCCCGGACGTGTCTACCTATTACCACATAGACAGAATACTTTCGTTTAATTTCAATGGTCACACCATAAAACGATTGTTTATAAAAATATAACTATTATTTTAAATGGAATATACAATTTTTTATCAATTCCTTGTTACAGGGAACTTAAAAATACTTTTATTTATTACAGAAAACGACGCTATATCACGACTATATACACCTTAATTATTATGTACGTCTTAATTGTAACGCGAATATATTAAATTCTAATTTACCTAATACTCCATGATGGCCTCGGCGTAATAAAACATGAGCCTTGTTCGTTAAGGACTTGTTCTGATAAACAGTCGGTGAAAAGTTTATTGTCAGCCTGTTATTTGGTACTAGGAAATAATATTATCAGGGTATGGAAACTGGAAGACCGCTACTGCTATCTTGATAAAAAAAATCATCACGAGAAAATTAAATAACAGTCATGTATATACACAATAATTGACTAAAACCAACGGACGCGAGCTTGATATGGAAACAAGTCATTTGTTTACGAACTCACAATTAATCTAATAACTCTACATTTAAGGTAATCTTCCTGGTAATTAAACATACGTAACAAATATTAGGACGACAACAAACTGTTTAACCTAAGGCGCGGAACACGTACGTCGCAAGCTAATGTTCTCGATATAACTACTATTCAGCAGAAGCGACTATAATAACACGTTCAACATTCAAACTTACTGTATTAGGATAAGAGTTGAAATCGCTTGCGACGATTTTCTACCTTAATTTGATTTCGATTTGAAACTGCTCGAATTTGTCAGAAAATCGAAATACGTACACATTTTTTACAAAGACATCATATAACATTGTGATGTCTCGTACTTTTGCATTCTTGTATTTTGTTTAAGTTGGATTTATTGAATAAAATACTGCTATACAGGTAAACACAATAGTTACTAAAAATGATAACCAAAGCATTATTTATTTTTCATGTATTTAAATAACAATAACTGTCAAGTTCAGGCCTTTTTTCACTTTAACCAACATCATAATATGTTCTTAATTTTTTGTAACTTCATTTCTTACATCGAAATATTGACAAGAACTGACCATATCTATTTAGTTTTTATGTGGGTACTTACTTGTTAAGTTAGATGTTATTTGAGATAAAATGTGTATTTAGTAAGACTTATCGTGTGTTATCCTGAGCAGTGACGCAGTACCTTAATCGGGCGCGTTGAGTAGCGACTGCGACTCTACGAGTTGACTAGCGTCGATGAGGCTCGCCTGCATGGCGTCCAGGTCGGCCACCGCGTCGGAGCGCGACATGCTGAAGGGGTAGAAGCGGGACACTGGCGCACGCCGGGGGGAGGAGGGTTCCTCGCCGTTGGAGTGCCGGCTTGAGAGGATGGAGAGTGATGTCAGCTTCTCGTTCAGTTGGTGGATCTGGTGGAAACAACAAAAAATACTTAGAATGATGGTGAAGTTTTGATATCGACACGTGTTTTAGCAATGGAAAATATCATGTAGTTTTATATTAATTTTGATTGGTAAATTAAATTATGACGTAGTGTTTTTAAATGGTTTACCTTAACACAATACGGGGTGATTTTATTATGTCGTTGACGCAGCATCGATGATACATACCGTCTCATCCATATGCCCAAGGGCCTTGTATAGTGAACCGTACCTGCGCGCGCGCGGCGTAGTTGTGCACGTGGTACTGCACGGCGCCGGCGCCGCGCGCGTCCAGCGGCGGCAGCCAGCGCTCGTAGGCCTGCGCCCACAGCTCGGCGCCCGCCACCGCGCCGCACGCCCGCAGCCGCGCGCCCGCGCCCGCGCCAGGCAAGCCCGGCCCAGATTGAGCTGTAGCCACCAATTATAATTCATATCAACAACTATCATTAGGTACTTTTTTTGTATAAGTACCTACTTAGCTATCGAATAATAAAATTTCGAGCACACATGACTAGTTTTAGCTTCAGTAGGAGTCTGCCGCCTGTGCGGAAGCAGACACCCAGAGACAAATATCACAATGAGGGGTTTCGCGATTAAAAAACCCGCAAAAAAATCTGCAATTGTCTCTTATTGGAGGAAATTGACAGATAGATCTCATGCTAAATTAGAAAACCCTCATTGCTGCGCCATGCACGAGGATCAAAGATTAAAGAATAACACATCAAAGACGGCGACCACTGTTGAAGAAAGCCACGGCCATCTGTACCCCCAATACATTCAAAAGTACGCAGCGCGATGTATCGGTGCCCGCTACCAGTCAGTTTGTCACTAAAGTTCGCTGCATCAGCTCATGATTAAGAATAAATTTGAATCCAAAACTGGCCGTACTTTTCCGTAAAATGGCTTACTTTTTCACAAAAAAACTTCGTAATTATTATTACTGTTTTTATAGTAACATAATATGTATTTTTAAAATAATTAATTCTTATTTATAGAATTGTGTGATGTACGCACATAGCCTCTGTGATGGTGTGGTGCTGGTAGGCCTGATGCCCATGTACAGCGGGTTGTAGAACAGCGCCTTGTCCTGCTCCGAGAACTGCTCGCCCCAGTCCCACACCGGCCTCTGGACGAAGTTCTAAGAACAAAAAATTATTACACAATACAATAAAATATTAAAAGAAATATTTTTTTCTGCTTCCTGTCCTTCTTCCATGTAATTTAATGACAACATAAAAAAAAGTCAAGATACCTTAGCCACAGCCAGATCCCGGTCCCTCGCACAGTTAAACAGAAAGGTATCGAAGATGTGGTTATGAGCGCAGTCCCACAGCGTGGTGAGGTAGGTCTCCGTGAACTGGAAGTGCGAGGGGAACTGCTGCAGCAGCTGCCACGCGCAGTCCAGGTACAGCAGGAACACGGGCGCGCTCTGCGCGGACGGCGCATCCTTAGTCGTCGTGTCTTTGGGGTTGCCGGGCCGCGGGAGACCGAACCTGGATAAGTTTAATTCTTGTATATTTCAGCAATTTTTATAGTTAGAATTTGGATAAATAAAAATATTATTACGTAGTTCTAAAATATGAGCAATGGAATTAGATAAAAATTATTTGTTTTAAAAAAATATTAAAAACTTAAATAAAAGTAGCAAGGTCAATTTTTTTATAAAATAAACTTTAATAAAAACATTTATTATTTACTCTATGTCTAGTACATGTAATCACATGTACCACTGCAACACTCAAAGTTTCCAAAAGCTATTGAACTAATATTACTATGAGTTACAAGGATTTAAAATTCAGACACGCTATTTGAGTATTCATAGAATAAATTCAATGAAACAAACAAGTAATAAGTTACTGAAATACTTGTCTACTCGGAAAAAAATCATTATTATTTTATTACAAAGGAATTTATAAAAGATAAAACATCATACCTATCACAGAAGGGGTGTCCTAGCGCGATCCATTCCTTTTGTATGAGCGACTGGAAGCCCGATATCGTTCGGAAGTAAGGGTCCATCAGCAGCTGCGTGAGACACGATACCACAGCGCAGTAGTCTACTCCGTCACCTAACACGAAATAACATACATGACAATATTATTAGAATAATCTAACACTTTTACAGAAACATACAGCAACGAGACAGTTTTTACAAACAATAGGGGATCGGACTGGGTATGAAAAGGAAGTATCTATCTATTTAGTCCACCAGATAGATAAATAAAGAAAAAAAAAATTTTTTTCAACTCGTATTTTTTCTTTTAACACATCAATGTAAACTTACAAACTTAAAGTTTTGGAGTGGGGGCTTATGGCGTCACTTGTGGGTAAAAATTGTAGCCACAAGTGACGTCAACCGACATTTCCATTCACTGTATGTTCCTCATCGTTTGTTTAATTAAAAAAAGAAAAATTGAGTGTCTAATATTTTTTTATATGTGACTTGTAAAAATAAATAGTCCGATCCCCATTGTATTCAAAAACTCAATACAAGTTGAATGGAACCCAGCATGGGGGTGATTCCGGGGCCCACGCTGCAATGATGATGATGAAGACCAGTTCTGTATCATTAATATGGTAATGTACAAGGGCACTGTTTAAAAAAAAAAACTCCAGCCGTTCTGTTAGAGCATATTTTGTAGCCAATCATTATGAAACAGATATTTGAAATAAAAACCAACATAAAATTAGAATACTGTGTACTTAATCAGTGTTCGATTTAGGCTCTTTTTTTCGTAAACTGGTATAACTTATACCTGCGATTTCGTTTTCAATTACCTTCTTGTAAAACAACAGTGACGTTATTCGCGAGTTGTTGCGCGGCGTCGTCGGCGAAGGCGATGCAGTTGGCCACGTAGCGCAGCCACCGGCTCTCGTCCAGGATCGTGTAGTACTGCGAGTCTTGGTTCTAAATATGTAAAATATATCTTCTGTTTATGACGTTTAGGTTTATATTTGCATGTATTAAAATAAAAATGATAGCAGCAGTCTTGGTTATAGAAATGTAAATTATATCTTTTGTTTAAGGCGATTTGGTTTATTTTTGCATGTGTTAAAAAAATTATTTTAAAGCGGGAGTCTTAGTTACAGCAATGTAAATTATATCTTATGTTTAAAGTGATTAGCTTTATTTTTGCAAGTGTTGAAAAGTTTTATTTAAAAGCGGGAGTGTTTGTAATAGCAATGTAAGTTATATCTTTTATTTTAAACAATTCGTTTCTTTTTGCTTGGGTAGTCAATCTTTATTTTAAAGCAGTAAGATTGTTTTTCTATGTTTTTTCTGTTATGTAGTCGATCGTACTAATTGACAAGTACATCCTAGGCGTAGAAATAATTAAATTATTTAATTGGATAGTACTTTAAAAGCAGCATACAAATTCATTCTGTACTTGGAAATATACTTATGATTGCGTTCCTACAGATTTTTCTTTTTAGCTTGAATATTGACTAACAATACTATGAGAAAATCCTGTCTTTTAACAGACACTAAACAGGAAATCAGGTAACAAAAGATAATATAAACAAATACTAATAAATTGCTTAGTTAATAATTATAGGAATAGATAAAGTCTATAAACAAACGTCGACTAGTTGTTTATTATTAAATCAATTAAAGGAATATCTGAAGTTCATTCATGGGTGCGATAACAACAGGAAAAAATAGTTGTTACTTATGGCCTAGCAATATAAACCACAGCTTGTTATATTTATATACCTAGCATTGTCCGAGGGAATGTTTACCTACCGCAGGTTCTTAGAACATGTACGGGTATTCTCGATGCATGATAAGCTGAAAATATACCTTATAGAAGTGCTAAGTATGGGTGGAAATTAATTTGAGTTAAAGGTGTGTCGGACTGTGTTGTTAAACCTCAAACCGTATATTGTAAAAATTGATAGAGCACAGATAATGTAGAACGCTTCATATTGGCAGCTATAGCACTATTGTTCATAAAATATAGGATTTATTAGTCTAAGGTTGCCTAAACGAACTTCACAGGCATGAATCTCTCAAGTCAAATAAATCGTTGGAACATACATAAGTTACATTTATGAGCTAGTTTTATATATTTTCGGTTACACACACAACTTTTCAAGTACGAGTCTTTAGTAATGATAATTGCCAAGTCTTAAAATAAAAAAATAATACTAAAAAATCCTTCAATGATCAGTTTTAATATAAAAGTAACGTCAAATCATTACCTATTTTTTTTTTGATTTATATACCGCGAACACTCCAACGCAAGTTAATTTTAAGACGTTAATTGTTTATCAGTCTCTACTTAACACGTTAACGTGACAGTGGCACGAGTTTTAACAGTGATTAAAAATCAAGTTTCTTTTGAATATTCGGCCAATGTGTATAAAATCCATATTTAATAAACTTACCCAGAATTGCCGTAGTGTAGTCGGTGTGCACAGTTCAACAAGTTTCTTATACGAGGTCTGTAGCGTTGTCAGAGGCGGCAGTATGTTGGCCCCGCCTGTATTCGTGAACGTGTTGCCGCATAAGTAGATCACGTGGGGTGGCGTTAACTTCGGGTGCGAGCGGCGTACCTGCGAATATAGGCTTCATAATTAAGCATTAAGGTTGAAATTTGATTGGCACAAATATACAAGGGTTGTATACGAAAATGTACTTTAATTGTCATGTTATAAAGTTGATTTTGATCTGTACTGTACGCCCAAACCATCTTGACAAAAGACAATAGTATGAAATAATAGTGCATAATATGATTGAATTATTTAATGTCGTTATTAAATTGTTATCATTTATAACAGGAGTTTCTTGACCTATTTCATTTTCCTTGTAACTGTGACGTTAACCTATGATGCGCCGTGTTTTACGTATCTTGTAACGTATAAACGTAAAACACAGTATACATTGACCTAATACATAAGTCATTACATGTAAAAAGATAGTTTGGTTATTACGCATATCAGTAGTAACAATGACGTACGAAAATAAACCTTATAACTTTGAAATAAAGATGAAATTTGTCAGAGTGACCACTGACGGCGATTCAACGGTAAATTATACAAACATACCTGTTCTAAAAGCACGCTCTCCGCAGTCGCTGATTGTTCAGTGGTCAGTAGTTCCCCGCTCCTCAACAACGCGGCACCTTCAGGTCTGCCCCACACCCAAATAGGAACCCTTCCCGACCGAAAATGTCGCGCCGACTCCATTAAATTATAATCCAGTACTGAACTCGGAACTATGAGTGTCTCCCCTGCAGTTAACATGAAAGCGTCTGAAGTTCCATTTATACAGGTTATCCTCCAATGCGGGCACTCGCATCGTTCTAGTTCCCTCTTCCAGTCGCCCGGCCTATGGAACATGTTCATGTCTGAGGGTAGAGTCGGGTAGTACGGCTCTCTGTATTCGAACGCGAAGAGGAGGTCGTGTCTCTTTGGAAATGCGTGGTGCATTAAAGCTAGTGCTATTTTGCGGCCGTTGTCGATTGGGGAGTTTGCGAAGCTGAAGGTTAGGACTTTCATATTCTGCAAAGAAATGTTTTTATTTTTTATTGATTATGTGATAATAGACAAGTGATCCAAATTCAAGAAAATAGACCCAATTTTGTAATAGAGGTTGAAATGACCAAACAATTTAAGTTTTTAATTTAGTGAAATAGTAGATATTTTGTTCTAACTTAAATTCAGGGGATTTTTCTAAATCATTAAACTCAGTTTTAATATGCTACGTAGTTTTTGTTCGTTTGAGGATATAAACTCCTGTTAGCTCTAAGAAATGAGTCACAATTATTATTGAAAGGCGAAATCGCCATGGTTAAGGCGATACGATAAGTACCTAATAAAAATGAATGGATTACAAATCTAAACCGTTCTAATATCAGTTCTATTCGAGTGTACTCGATAGCCATGTGACAGTGAGTCACTAGCTAATCAGATTAGATAAGCACAACAGATTGGTGGAACTCTGTATTTGCGTCTTATGTGTACGACATACGGCATAATATCTGATAGTTATAACGATATTGATAAATAACGAGCAGTTTTAAACAATTTAAAATAGTTTAGGCTTCTTGATTTTTTTTTGGCTACCATCTGTGTAACATGTGCCGGGAGTTAGAAGGATTTGTTGATATTAATTAATGTACATTTGTTTTTCAGTGTAATTTTTGTCTTTCTTTAATGGATCTGCTTTTAATTTGAAGCTTCGCTAGAAAAAAGCGTCTGATAGGAAATGCGGTTGAACGAGTTTATCTTTTTAAATATGTGTGGTAGAAACCAATATTTATGCAGCTGTTATTGATAATGTTTTACGACCATAAAACGATGTAAATTTGCCTTACATACCTAAAATGAATAAACTTTACGCTATGGACCCAGTTTTACATACCCACCTTACAATGGCAGTGATTTTGGTAGAAACAATCTATAAGGCCAACATACGATTCAGAAATACCTATTCATAGCAGCTCAAACATACAAATTGTGTGATAACATGAGTCATGATATGAGGTAAACAAATAGTTTCAACAAGATCGCTAACCATCTAACAAGATATTTGGATGTTGTGCACTTGAAATGCGCCGCCTCATCCGCACTTAACTACAGTATTCTAAATCAAAACACTTTATCTTCGAACTAAGATTTTTCCGAATCTGTTCAGATGTTTCTAAATGTATAACACTTATTAGATTTTATTATAAAACACTAAAATTACACTCACAGCGAACTCGGGAATGCCCGAGTTTTGCGAAGTGTGAATTCCACCGCACATCTGTGGTAACACTTAGACCTTGATGGCTGAAATACCTCAAAGGAAAAGGGTTGATTTTCGTTAGTCGTTGTTACCACAGATATGCAGTCCACAGAACTAACGTAGTTAAAAGTTCCCGAAAAACGGTGGGAGCACCTACAATAATCTTAGAAATTTTATTAGTAGCGCAAAATATTTAAATATTATAATTTCTATTTTTAAACGATACATTCTCACTAGGAAATAATATGTATCTCAAAGGCTTCCACACAAATTAGTGGATTACACTATTGCTTTTCCCATGCAGATATCCAACCCGCAGCACGTCTTACATAGGTAGTCGGCATGACCTTTATACCACTTGGATCCATTCTTTCAAAGGTGTCTGTATTGTCAAGACGGGCTTACCTTACAAATAACCTGCAACCCCTTGACCTTGCCGGGCATGTCTCCGTAGGGCATGAGCCTCCGACGGCGTATGGGCCCGCCGTCAGTCAGCCACACGGCGCCGACGCCCGTCAGCGGCACGTCGAACGCGCCCAGCAGGAAGTTGCGTTGACAGTACTCCTGGATAAATGTAATCAAAACAATTAAGGTATTGTTACTACTAAAAAGAAGTCACTAAGAATCAGAGGTGTTGACGTACGAAACTAATAAATCAAGTATAGCTAACCTTCTCTACCAACTGTGTTTTTAACATCTATATACTATTTTTTTTGTTTGTTTGTTTGAACGCGCTAGTCTCAAGAACTACTGGTCCGATTTGAAAAATTCTTTCAGTGTTGGATAGCCAATTTATTAAGGAACAATATAACATTACGCGAAAAGGAGCGGCCCATAAATGAAAAATGTTGCAAAAATAAAAAACCGTTGAAACTAAAACACGCGGACAATGTCGCGGGGGACAGCTATTATAATATATAGTAAAAAAACAATAGAATAGGTAAGCTGTATCATCATATCATATCATCAAGCGAACAGCACGAATATTGGTCCCCGTCAAGATATGTAATCATCGGTGCGTTATGGTCTACAGCTGGACAAACATTGTCATTCAAATGAAGTCGCTTAATGATACTGGATGATAATAATTCAAAGAAGGATTATTACCCGTATCGCGGATGTATTTTAACGACAGGATAAAAAAGTATGAATCTGAACTGAACTGGTAAATATCGCGATATTTCTGGAAATATCAGCCCCGACAAAATGCAAAAAAGATCAAGATAACTTAATTACAACTATCATTTCCACGCTATCCACCAAGGAAATGATGAGAAGATTTTAAAAGAATATCCTTTAGAAAGTGGGCATTGTTATGAGAGAAAGAAAGGTGTAACAATGGGGAGCGGAATGATGAACCGGCGACGCTATTTAAATGATTTGCAATAGTTTTTATAACTATTAAAACGTTTGGCGAGATAAATGAGGCGACTGAATCACCAGGCACATTATGGGTCTGAGATCACTGGATCTAGTAAGTAGCGCAGCTTAACGCTATTTCCGGCTTAATTATATTTTAATTTTGATGAGCTGAATTGCTGATTCAGCTTTTTTTTATTTGGTTTGCCTAATTGGTAATTGAACTATTTATAAACTTTACAAGGCTGTTGGAAAACTGGGCCGACGTTAAAACCAATATTTGCATAGTTTCCTGATATATTAATCCTTTCAAATACTTTTTGAATATGAGGATTGACTTGGTGTCATATGGAGCATTTATAAATTAAGTCTATGATTTTTTACACTTGCTTATGACGTTACAAAAAAATTCAAAGGCCAGAAATTAAATATAATCATGTACCCTTCAACTCAACCTATCACGGTCTGCTGCTTGACATAGGTCCTCCCGAGTTGCGCCTTAACACCCGATCCATAACCTTCCGCAGCCAGTAACCTTGACAGATTAATACTTAAGGCTATGAAGTACTTACATCAGTGGTTGAGTTCTCCAAGGGCACGAAGGACAGTTTGTAGTTGGTGACGAAGAGCGAGCCAAACCGGCCGCGGTCCCACTCGCTGAGCGGCGTCAGCATCACCACGCTGTGCGCGGCGCCCGTCACCAGCTCTCCTGCACAACGAAACGGGAAACTCGTAACTATTATACATACTTGCAAAACAACTATTCTAGCAATCACAATTGCTTTTACACGCACTGAGTCAAAGGGGTTTCACAAAAAATACTGGTTCACTTCGCGTTTACCTATTCGCATCTGGTCGTTTATTACGTTTTAAATGCCAAATTTTGCTGGATGGCTTGCAGGTTTTTCAAAAGAGCAACTCAAATGAATTCACGTTGTAATTCATATCGTTATATCTATCATCATGTAAAGGGTAATGTAATGTATGGCTGTGTATTGCTGCACTAAATTACAAACTAATACATTAATCCAAGACGTAGAAATACTTTTACGATGAAAAGCAAACTAGAAGATAATGCATACGTGTTTGGATAGTAACCTACGGAGTTTCTTGCTTGGTTCATCTCCATACTTTTCAAAAGTGCATAGGTATGGAGGTTAACTTAAAATAAAAACATTTTGATGTTGTTTTTAGGATACGTGTCTCTGAGGCGAAGTTAATTAACATATTACTCATAGCAAAAGCATTTTCGCTTTTCGTAGTAAAATTAATACGGTAGGTCCTCGTGCCAAACTAGTTCTGGTCCTGTTTATATTTGTTGTTGGTTTTTATGTGTCTGTTTTAGTAATAGCTAAGGAATTATCGTCTATACTTCTATAGTAAACATTAGACTCTAAAAAATAATAAATTACTAAACATAGTTATTGTTTCTAAACAGATCGCAGTCTTTTAAGTAGTTATAGAATAACAAAGTTTTGTAATTATTATTAAAGGATTGACAAACCCCATATAAATAATATATTAAAATCTCCTTTGTAAAGATTTAAATAACTTGAAGATATATAAATCTAACTTTGCATTCAATGTGTTAAACGGGGAATTTCTCTAACGATGATCGATACCAGTGCGGGTGGGTTTTTAGTTACTTAAGATCGCGTCATCGCGCATTTTCTCAAGATGACGCAAAACGTTCCTACGTAAAAGTTTTGTACATTAATGATATAATTGCACACCGTGGGGGTATTCCCACAAATGTGCTATTGAGAAACTCATACCTATATTTGAGAATAATTGCTAGGATAAGTAGAATATAAAAATGTGAAATAGAAGTAAATAATAATGAAAAATATGATAGTTGATAGTGAAAAGACTATTATGTTCTATGTTACTATGTTCTATCTATTTTTAAGGCTCGCAAATCCTGGACCATAGTCCAGGATTTGCGAGCCTTAAAAATATGAAAATGGAGAAACTAAATAATTATGAATACTCCTCACGAAAGTTATTATACAACAAAATATTAATTGAAATAAAGCAAAATATTCCACCTTATTTGGTTACCCTTGAAATTAATGATAACTACAACTACTTATAAGCTTGAATGTATCGCACATTCTTGCTTACTGTACCTACTACTAGAAATGACGAACAAAATAAACTGATAACATAAATTGTATAATACATTTCTGGATCGATAAGATAGACTATTGCCAATATGTGTTTAGATTTGTCATTACTGAAATAAGCAGAGAGAAAAATCTTAAGCAATTAACTTCTTCAGTGAAACGAATGCGCGCGCAGGTTTTGTTCTACTAATTAATTCATTGTCACAATGACTGTTTTTGCATACAAATAATTTTTATCTGTATCTATAAAAACGGCAACGACCTACACGCACATTAAATGACTCATTAGTAAATTATAAATATCGTGTGTGTTACGTAAATCGCGCTCTGATTAACATTGTAACATTTCTTATCAAATGAAGTATTGTTATAAATTAATTAGCATTTACAATAAGAAACAAGTTGCGTATTATTTACAAACAACCTTAGTATGTTTAGACATTTCAAGATCATAGTAATGTTGTGTTTGTGGTGCCTTGTAAGTACTTACAAAGTTAATATCTCCCATTCATGACTAATAAAATAGGCAAACAGACTTATCATCTTTCGAATTAATTATTTTTATTCTTTCAGAAAAACAAGCAACTGCAAAAAATACGCAGTAGTCATAAAAAAATAAACAAAATGAAAATGGTTGATCGTAAATGGAGCGTAACCATGAAAATTGTATTTGGAAACTATTTTAAAATATTTACGATTAGTAAAACTTACTGGAGCGAGGAAAACTAGTCGTTCTGACGCTTGTTAAAACAGTGTCTTATTAGTGTTCGCAACCTGTCTATACAGAGTTATCTTTACACGTAACCCGTTACTATAGTGTCATTGTACTTTTTATTGATACCGCTATAACTACGAAATCTGTAGATAACCGTTGAAATAAAAAACACCTTTTCCAATGACATCTGGAACGTCGAATTATAAAGTACCAGGTTAACATAGCACAAAGGATCGTAAAACAAAAGTTGTTTGTTTATAAATATGACAGATAAGTTTCCATAAAATAATAAATAGTTGCCCTGCTTCAAGTTTATATTTTATCTCGGTATTAAAATTGAAAAAAGTATGTTTCACATATAACTCAAACAATTTTTTAACGATCAATCTTCACATCATAATTAAAGTTGTCATTAAAGATGGACGATTAAGATTTTATGTCAAGTTTTAATTAATAACGTTTATCATATGACACCAGTTTGATTGTGAGACTTCTGTGAATTTGGTACAGCAAGCCCAGGCTGAAATGGCAGGATGACCTAGATGCATTTTTATCGAATTGGTCAATCGCGGCTTTTGAGAGAGATAAGTGTCAGAAGAGTGGGTGGCCTTTGCCCAGCAGTGGGGCACTTTAAGCTATTATCCTTACTAATATTATAAATGCGAAAGTAACTCTGTCTATCGGGCTTTTACGCCAAAGCTACTGGACCGATTTAAATGAAATTTGGTACACAGTCTACAGCCTGAGAAAGGACATATCCACGGGGGCGGAGCCGCGGGAAATAGTTAGTTAATAATAAACATGGTAAAAAAGCGTCTTCCCGTTTTTACCAGAAAACATTGACGACGAGTAGCAAGATTTGATAACAGCTGAGAGTGTTATGTTAGACAATACGATGAAAAGTTTTAAAACAATTGTTCGGCCTTCGCAGTCAGCGATGGTCCAGCCATACTTTTTATTGCGATTTGTCGAAGGAAATAAGAACAGTTTACGCAAGACGCGCGGCCTTCGATGTTGTCTTTGACTCATCGTGGTATCGTGCAACGAAAATATTTAAGGTTAATTCTGGAGGCCAGCTGTACATGTACTGTTATCGCAAAGCCTTCTGATCTTCAAAGCATTATGTTTTTCATCAATGTTTTTATGTATTTTTTTTTACGTTTTGTGTTTATTTTATCGTATTGTATATTGAAATAAATGCAATTAGGTACCGTATGTAGGTACAATAAATATATTTTTTTAGAACTTTACGATGTTCGCGAAATAATTTGAGGACAAAAAATAAATAGGCAGTGTAACTATTAAATTAAAAATTTAAGATACCCCAACAAATTTTAGAACAACTGCTGAAAACTTTCAATGTGATGAAAAGATCTTCTAAAATTATAGCTAAGAACCATCTCGACCACGTCAGCTAATAAACGAATAAAACCCGTATCATAACTACGTCAAACTCATAACACCCCTTTTTGCGTCGGGGATTAAAAATACGATAAAAATTCGAAACATCATGAACTTTCGGAATGAAATTTAACTTTGATACGCTTTAAACAAGGTGACTGATATGAGTATGCATAAAATTAATTGAATCATTCTATTACTAGTACATCATACAAAATAATAGTTTTATACATAATCAAAGGGAATCACTGAACATACCTTTCCTCAGAACACCCATCGTGAATCACAATACACTATCAAATGGTGTATAGGACACCACTTCCTCCTGCCATTACCATAGGTTAAGTTACCAGGCATTCATAAAAGGCGATACAGTTACGTATATGCAATGCATACATAATGATTATTATTGTAATTTGCATCATGCCTGTGTTGGGTGAAATGAAATGTTGAGGCATAAACACAGGTTTATTGTTTTGCCCTTGGCTGGTTTGTAATTAAACGAAATTTTAATATGTCACTGACCCATTGTATAATAAAATTATCGTACAACGACCTTATCGCTAGGGGCAGAATTTATATAAAAAACTAAAATTGTGATTTTTACTTAATTATTTTTAAAAAAAAAATATTAACACATTTCGTGAAAAATATTTAGGATCGTTTTCTAATGTAAGAAATAATTTCTGTGCTTGGAGCAATGAAAATGGTGCCTTTTTTTTCTTTTGTGTAGATAACTAACAAATTTTTAGGGGTTGCCTGCGTCTTGTCTGTAAATAATAGAATATTGCAGATAAACCCAAGCAAGTGATAATTTGATATAGAATTACACCTTACATACTTTCTTAGTTACTCCATAATACTTGTAACCGACTGCTTCATTGACGATGGATTAGTCTCTTATTAGGATTTGTATTGTGTGATAAATTTCCTCATTTTACCAGACAGTAATTATGTTTAGAGATATATAATAGTATCAATGTAAGGGTGTTCTGTTAACAGAGAAACATGTTACATACACATACAAACTCAAATTCTTTATTACGTTCATGTGTGTTAGGTTGTTATAAAATTAAAATAAGTACAACATGAAACCCAGTAATGGCACAGCAAAATTCTCTGTACATGTCTGGTACAGAGAAATGGCAAATACTGTAAGATGGTATGTATATCATAACACCTATTTAAAATTTTAATACTGCATGATTTTAATTATCACTGCAAACTTGTAAATACTTCAATAAACTAGTTATATTTGTCAAGTCATCAATATGCATGTATTGTTTATAAAAGATAACTTATTGATTAATATTATTCTCTCTACATTTTCAATAGTATTTCTTTTTTTAAGGGATCTAAAAATAAGCAAACATCCTTTAAGAGATTAAATAACAAAATTTTGATAATTCAAGACAATACACATTCCATGCTGTATATCTATTTTGATGTACTTTAATTATACACTTTTTCAAGACTATTTTTTATCTTAGCTAAAAATTAAATATTTAGATTCAACAAAAAAAAAATCACTTACCATTTAATAGTTTGGGTTTTATTTCTTGCAATGAACCATTTTTTTCTCCTTTACTCTGCAAAAAAGTATAAACAAATAAATACCAGTTAATATTAAAGCTCTAGATATAATTCCACCAACTTTCATTATACTATTGTTTATGATCTTTATACTGTAATTATTATTTATATTCATACTTTCTCTGAAATAATGTAGGTCAAAGAGTACTCTAAGGGTAGGAGTGTGCAAAATAAGTAATTACTAACCTAACTCAAAATCAAAATATGTAGGTCCTACTTTGAATAAATTGATTAGCATTTAAACTCATTCGATAAAAGACATGGAATTCTTACCAGCGGAGATACATTAATGTAGCTCTTGAAGTTTTGAACCAACTTTTTCTCATTCATTGTAATCAAATAATACCAACTCTGTGTTGACCCACTTAGACCGATTTCAACTTTGTTTTTGTTACAATGTATAAATAGATCCTTATATTAGGTTAAACGGAAGGTGATAGTTGATTAAATTAACAGTTATCCACATGATTTTTCTTATTTTACATATTTTTGATAACAATCATTTGCACAAACACTGTACTATCTGGATACAATTTATTCATTAACACATCGGTGTATCTTCGTTAATACAGTAAATCGGGATGAATTAATCATAATGAATACTAAAAATAGTACTAGACATGATGATACTCATGACGAAGGCAATATTTTTATAATTTTATAATAAAAATGACCCAACAGCAAACACGCAAACGACTAACGACAGATGATTTTTGGTATGGTAAGCATGAAATAAAAACATCTTTTTATTTATTTTTTAGGTGTGCAACTATCACCAAAATGCCACAGAAATTAAAAAGTGCAATGCAGTGTAAAATATTTCCTGAGAAACTCATAATCAGTATCTTTTGGAATTGTAATGATTAGTCTTTAATCTGTGATTGTAATATTATGTAAAAAATGCTGAAGACTCTTGAATACCTGTAGCTTATGCTCTAAAATCATAAACATAAATATGAGCGTGATACTAAAATGTGAGCGTGTTTTATGCTACCTATATTATCTCGATTTTTATTCAAATTTTTATTTTTACCACTAGTTTAATAACTATGCCAAATAATACTTTACATTTACATTTCAGAACATTACTTAGCTAGCTACTTTTGGATATTTTGGATCCATAGACGTTACTACTCTTGACTCTATTACTATCTGTGAAATTACAGCGTCTGTGCGATTTGTGTAAATCTGTGATTTTTTTAGAAAAAAGTCATACCATAGATTGTGCATGTCTTATAAAAAAATGGCGATTGTTAAATTTTTGTTGAGAGTTTGAAAGCACAATCCTCAAGCACATATTTAAAACTTTAAATATCTGTTGGTGAAACTGTGAATATATATTCTTAAAATGGCTGACGCTTTGGTAGAGCGGAGACCCACCGCTCGGTTTTTCTGCCACAGGTGTAACATAGAATTCGAAGATGTTTTGCAGGTAAAAATCAATAGTTTTGGTTATTTTAGCTAATAATGGATCTGGTGGTGAAGTGTTCATCACATTTACGTGATATATAGTTCATTCTAAATACTCTGGATTCAATTTACATTGGTTTATACTGGAAGACCAAATTTCCGTGGCTAATTTCCATTAAGGCTATTGGTGCAGCCGGTTCACAAATTATTCTGCGTGACTATTCTTTGTAAAATTGTCCAAGGGTTAGAATTGACGGGAAATTACTAATTTCACACAGTTACATCATTCACATTGTGATGTTTTCTATTGCGACATTGGAACATTTTTCATGTACTCCTTACTATACAGTACCTAGTCTACTTCCAATAACCAACAATAGGTAGGAATGTTATTGATGTCAATAGAAATGTCTGCTCTAATTATACTTAGCCAGAACATAGTGAGGATTTAGGATACTCAGAGGCTTGGTTAAATTATCATTATTAGTCATCATTAAACAATATGCTGTACTATACCTATATGTACAACATGATTTTAGAATGTATGTAAAATGGTTTTATAAAAGTTTTTCTGTGTCAGAAATATAGATAGATCTTTTTGTTTTTTTTTTCATTTGTCTACTTACTTTTATGTTAAACTAATAGAAATATAATTATATACTGCAACAGAATGATCTTGACCAAATATTTAATTGTTGCCTTCAAATGTTTCAGGATTACACTTGCCCATATTGTGCGAGCGGTTTCATTGAACAGCTAGAAAATGAGACAGAAGGACTGGCACTGTCTGGTGACGACTTCAGTGATGCTGACATGAGCAATATTGATGATATGAGCAATATAGATGACATGAGCAATCTGGACGACTCAGACGAAATACACCACTTGTCACAAGTAAGATATTAAATATTTCTCTGTGTTATAATGTATGGAGAAGTATTAATCTATTATTGTTACACTACTTGAGTAGTTACATAAACTAAGACCTTCAATTGTTCAACCACAAGTTATTTATAAATGTCACAGATGCTAGAATATGCTCTGGTAGAGTAACTTGTATTCTTTATATTTAACAGTGGGTAATAATCATTATTCTGTAGTTTATATTGTAAAAGTAATAATAGTGCTTCATACTGAAATTTCAGTCTGACATTGTGTCAATGTAGAATATAGCCAATGAACTAATAATACAAATTGTTAATCATTACTATTGTAATTTAGTTTAAATTGTATTTTAGTTCAAACATTTTTTTATCTATAAAATCATGATAAAAATTGCAGGTTTACACAAAGTGCATTATCTTGTACTTCAAAGTTAGATATTAAAGTAATTGTTGTCACACAGCTCTACTAAGTATTTAATCTTTACAATATATCTTAATCTATGATAATAATATAGATGTTCTACCCTAGTTCAAACATCTTTTGGGATGTCTTTTACATACATAAATATTATGCAGAGAACAAAGCCCTCTAGGAATTAAACCTTTGACCTTATCCATTGATAACTAAGCACAAACTCCAATGTACCTGCATTTTACACTTTAGTCTTAATCACAATGATATAATTATCAACACAACATACAGAATAAATAACTTATTTACATCAATCTTCAGAGTGGACATAAATTTTAGAATGCTAATGCAATGAACTATATTTTGTTTCCTTGCATTTTGAATTTCCTAAAAATCCTGCCTGAGGTTTAAATTTTTTATTTCTACTATTTGTATTTAGGTAATTACTTAAAATACTTTTTGGAAAATAAACGATCTTAATTGGTATTCACAAAGATAAATTTAGATTAATTATTATATTTGACATATGTTGCAAGTAGGTCAGGACTCCCAGGAGACGTACATGTTCTAATTCGCCGAAGGTCTGTTATCGCAGCGGTCGCGTGAGGCGACGCTTTCGCCGACACGTGACGTGGCCGCCGCGTCGCGATAACAAATGTTTTGAAGTTTCCACCGTCGTTCTTGTTCGCAGCTACTTGACAACCCCACGTGGCTGCCGCGCGATTCTTATTAATAGATTAGATCGATTATGCGCATTTGCTACACACTGACGTTTATCATGTCTTTACCTCGCCGAAACACTGATAATACTTTTATTAGCATTTTCACAAAAGTGCCTGAAGTTGTTTTGGTTTCTGATACTGCTTTTTCTATCATATGTTTACTAAACATTAAATGAATATGATATAAGAACATTAATTTATTAATTGATGGTACAGTTAAAATTATAAGTTAATAAATTATTAATGAGTTTTGCATTTACATCTGCAGAAACACACAAGTGCAACATATTTATAATGTTTAGGTTTTTTTCGTTTCGTCATTTGGCAATGAAATATCAATAATTATAGGTACTTATTGTATTTGAATTTCATAATGATTTGCACTTATGCGCGTATATCATCACGATATTTTCAATAAGGTCGGAGTCCTTAAGATGTAGTATGGTTTATGTAAATAGCATATACGTCAATGGCAGTGTCCTTTCAATTGGATGATGTCATGTTTTATTTTGGAATTGCAAGTGGTGTCGTGGTGGCCGAGAGTTATACGGACCGGCGTCATACGCACAAGGTTGCTGGTTCAAACCCAGGCAAGTACCAATGTGACTTTTTCAATGTCATATGTAGGTACTTAGTTGTTGTTTTACACCACTGATTATGGGTAAAGGAAAACTTGGCAATAAATCTGTTTACGGGTTCCTTCTTCACATGGAAAGAGGCCTTTACCCGGCATTCGGTATGATGCAATCCATTAATATTATAATTTTATTATTTTTTGCTATTGTCATTTGTTAAGTAGAATAAGAATGCCAAGTTGATGGCCCCTTGAGAAAGGAGTAGCCTCAGCATGGGATAGTAAGCTCTGGACGCATTCTTAAACTGTTTTTCTTCTTCGTAACTACGCTAAATAGAATGGCTTTATAATGTAATACTAGTAGATTTTAAATAAGAACTATTACAAACCAATAAATTTCAAGCAATAGGTACCATTGTTGCCGATGGCCATAATGACTTACACATTCAAACAATATTATTATAATCTATCCGTTTATTTCAGGGCACCCCGCCAATGTTGAACGATCTAGCATTCCTAATGTCGGGCAGTCGACTGCGGTAAGTTATTTTATTATTGTCTGCCATATCTAAGGAGCACGTATTTAAAGAAACAAAACATCGTATCCATTAAGATAAATGTTACTATTTAAAGGAAGACTTAACACATAAACCTACTTTGCTTGGAATGTAATTCGCAAATGTTTAAATAGGAATAGCGTTTGTATCACGCAATGTTTAAAGTACGGATGTGGACGTAGAACACGCCTATAATAAACTACGCTCACGAAGATGTTTTATACTGCGTTCATTTATATAGTACATTACCGACAATCATCTAAAAAGGTTTGTATTGCTTCATATATACGCGGCATTGTAAACCACGCCTACACTCGAACCTAGTTTGTTGCACGTATTATCACTGAATGACGCTTGTCGTATAACCTAGTAACGTACGATTATAAACGTATTGATGACGTCGCCGAAGCATTTGGCTACTCACGAGTCTCGTGTGCCGTTCGTTGTTACGATGCAATGATATTATAATATAAAAATGAGGCAGATGTTATAAGCGGTCGCATTGTCAGACCTCGAGAACCTTTTAATTAGGAGGTTTTCAATGATAGCTATCTATTTTACTTACGTGCTTATCCTATCTTTTGTACTATTCATTATTGCAACTCTACATTTTGATATATACTAGCGCGATCATATTTTAAACCTCGGTAACTATGAAGGTAACATACCCCTGTGTACAAATCATTGTCACGATGTAAATAAATGTGCCTGCTTTTAGATAGCTTGCAGTTGATAGGTTAGAAGTCGATCTTTACGTCTCTTTGGCGGACTGCAGAAATACCGAGGGAATCTCTTAACGTTTGTTGATGCAGTCGGTTGATTAGCTGCGACCCAGTATCGTACGCCTCTCATATGCCGATGAGTATGTAATAATGTTGTGCGAGGCTAAGTAGGTACATGTTGTGGGCACAGGGGCGCGGGGCGGCGGGAGACCCTGATGGAGCAGCTGGTGTGGATGATCGGCGGCGCGCGGCCCGTGGCGGGCGCCGTGACGGCCGGCGCGCCCTTCGTGCTTGTCGGCGCGCCCGGCGACTATGTCTTCGGTGGAGAAGGTACTTCTTCACCACTTTATATACATTTCTTTATCCGGGGATATCCTCATGGACGCTGGGGAAGACGTAGAAGTATGTCGACTTTACCAGGAACCATGCGGGACACTGTTTTATATAGGTACCTATTTCTACCTTCAACAGAAACAGAAATGTATAGTTTAAAATATCTGTTAAGAATAATTTGAAATTTCAATACAAAACGTCGATAACACGTGTTGGGGTGCGTTCGGGGATTCTGTTCAAGTTATAGAATAACATTGGCCTAAAACTATGCGCATCCATAATCAATAGTTTTGTGAATCTATTATGCTACTATCTTCGCGTAGCAACGAGAAAGAAGTACGATTTGGTATCTAGAGTGTCTTTTATAATTACTTTTTGCTCTCTAATTGTAGGTATAGTTTTTTATTCAGAATAATGCCTATATTTCCAGGTCTGGACGCGGTGGTGACACAGTTGCTAGGCCAGCTGGAGAACGCGGGCCCGCCTCCGCTGCCGCGCGAGCAGATCGCCGCACTGCCGTCGGAGCTCGTCACGGACGAGCAGGCCGCCGCCAACACCTCCTGCTCCGTCTGCTGGGAGAACTTCCAGTCAGGTATGCTATACGTCCTGCTTGCTATGCTAGCCTGGTACTATGGCAGTAAATAATAGTCAGAAATAGGTACTATTTATAGGATTGAATATCTTAAGATGTGGGTATACCTACTTGTATTTTAATTTGGATCCATGGCATAAATTTAATCTTTCAAAAGGAACTTCTCAGTTTTTTGTATGTTTTTTTATGTGCAGAAAGGGCACAAACAATGCTTGTTTCTTTAAAAACGTATGTACGTGTCGTGCAGGCGAGACCGTGTCGCGGCTCGAGTGCGACCACATCTTCCACTCGTCGTGCATCTCGCCGTGGCTGCAGCTGCACGCCACGTGCCCCATCTGCCGGCGCTCGCTGCTGGCCGAGGAGCCGGAGCCGGCGGCGGCGCCCGGGCCCGCGCCGGCGCCGGCGCCCGCGGCCGCGGACACGGCGGCCAGCCAGTACCCGTCGCTGACGGAGCTGCTGGTGCGGCGGCTGCCGCGGCGCGCGGGCTGGGACGCGCTGGCGGAGTCCAGCAGCTCGTCGGGCAGCGTGTCCACGTCGTCGTCCGTGACGCCCGCCACGCTGTGGCCGCCGCCGTCGGCGCACTCGCGCTCCAACACCAACTCCAGCAGCTCCAACTCGTCGTCGTCGCTCAACTCTGCGGAGCGCGAACAGCGCCACTACAACATGGACATAGACTTCGACTAAGCCGTTCCCGCCGGCCTCGCGCCGGACGATGGACTCGCCTCGACGATGGTTGTGTTGGTGCAGTGTTAAGTTGTGATGTGTTCGTGATACGACGTTGTTGGACAATAAGTTGAAACGTTTATTTTTTTATTTATGTCAAATTGATAATATTTTTCATATTGTATCACATGAATGCGACCATTGTACGAGCTGTATATGTATAAAAATATATAGTTGATACCATAACTTAAAGTTCTTACTTTATAGATAATAGTTGATCATATAAAGGAACTGTCGGAGTTGTGTGCCTTTGATTTATATTGCAGTGTAGTGAACACTAGGTAACATAGTCGTGGCGGTTTCCAAATGCCACACTCTGATCGTCCAAACGTGTGAACTGCGACTAATGACGGGTCAGAATAGTGTGTGCTTTGGAGACGTGTTAAAACTCAGAGAAAATTATTTTGCTACTGTGAGGGTAATTGATAACAGTGTTGTCTGCAAAATATGTAATACATACAATTTTTTAACTATGTACAAAATTGTCGAGTGAATAATAATCAAATGTTTGTTGTACACGATTTTCTTACGGCATTGTTTTTTTTTCTTTTGTAAATTTTGTAAATATGCATGTAAGTTTAAGAATTTTGCTATAAGCTGTAGTATATTTAATACTCAGATAAATAGCTGGATATATATTTCGAAATGAAGTAATTTTAAATTGGGTTTTATTAATAAGGGGATCCTTTTACTACGTGTTTGTTTAATCATTTAATGATTTAAAAGCTTATCACGTATAAGGATTTTAAATCTATGTTGACAATGCAAGAATCATTAAATTGATGAAATATTTTTTTGTATATAGTGAATGAGTTAAAAGAATACCTACTTATTATTTTCTGCTTTTCGAGTACCAGTTTTGTTTTTGTATTGATAGCCATTTTACAATCTGTTTTCTATTTTATGGGGAAAATGCTCACTGTAGACATTTTACAAAGGGTTTAGTGAGTGAAAAGTAATATAATATAGAATACATAATATTGGCATGAATGTGAAGTAGGTGTGATGGGAGCAACACTTGTACAAACACTATCGGTTAGGGTGTGTCGGGTGAGTGCCGACCGCGGCCCGCCGGTTCGCGGCGCGGCCACAGTGACAGTGAGTGGACTACGAATTGTGACTGAATGACTAAATTAATTTATTTTATAATAATAATTTCTTATTTTGCCGGAGTGCTGTATATTCTTCAGTTGGGTGGTTTGCTCAAGTGTACAATGTAAACAATGGGATTGAAGATATCATTATACTACTAACACTGACGTGTGCGACCAGGCTAATTTATTTATATATTTCTGTTTTAAACACAATCATACTTGTACTAATACTGTAAGATGAATATTTCGTGTGAACATACTGTGTGATCTAATGAACTTGTAGATGTCATGTTATCTTCTTATTTTTCTAATACACATTTTACAGGGACATTCCTGTTTGAGTTGATAATTTTGATGTACTCTACAATGTTATGCGACGGGGCGTTCCGAGGGGATATTTTATAAAATGTAGTGACCGGCTAATTTTAATATTGTAGTGGGAACTTGAAGGAGTTCAGAGTGAATTTGTAAATAGCAGGCCACGGGCTCGAGCCCGCCAAGCGGCTGCGTACATTCGACGCCGTGTCCACCGGCAGTCAGGCGTCAGGCGGTCAGGAGTCAGGCCTGACCGCTGCAACTCGAGGCCGTGGCCTCGTAAGAGATTATGATTGTAAGTAAAACTTAACAGGTCATTAAGAGACACCATCAACATTTCTATGTAGCTGGTAACGTTACTCGATGTTCCTATCCAACGTAGGTTACGTATTAGTGTTGATTAGGCAAATGCTTCACCAGAGCAACGTGACGAAATGTTTAACTTGCGCTTTAATTTCTTCTGCTTCTGTTAATACCGTACTGTATAATATTCAATAAGGTAATATAATATGTATAATGACTCGTCTAGTTACTGTTCTAAGGTAGATAGATATCATGATCATATTCATAAGCTCATGGTGACTTATGTTGTCTTAAAATATGCATTTCAAATTTTAGATCTAGAACATTCTGGGTCTTAAGACTGATCTCTTAAGTGATAATACTTAAGGTAAATAAAATTTGAAATTGTATTTTTGTATAATCATCACTTATTCGTAGATTAGGCCTAAAACTGGTTTCGTAAGTGAATGAGGGCTTGCCGGTATGCTACCTATACTTACCTCATTCGGGTCTAGTTTAAATTGACGATAGGCACATAACTTAATATTACATTTCCATCTGGTTCATATTTATTAGTAGTGAGAATGGAATACGCCAGTGCTGGGTAAATTAAAGTTGAAAATTAATTTGATATTGAACTTTGTCATACAGATGCACTTTATCTATGTAGTATTAGTAAAACAGATGTTACAAATGTTTGAAATAATTTATAGTTACTTGAATGTGTATATAAATGTTTAATCTTGGGATTAATAAGAGGTCTGGAAATTGTAAAAATATTGTAGTAAATAAATTATAAATATTTTAAAAAGCGCATAATACTTTTGTTTTGTGTAACTAATACAAGTAAAGTATTTATATATATTATACTCTTATTTTTCATATTTTATCTAAACATATGGTTTGTATTGTAGCCAGCCGGTTTAACATAAGTTCATGCTTATGGATGTTTGTCATATAATGTCATTGGATGTTTGGTTTGCTAGAATAGTAAATTTTTTGTTACTAAACTAGCCTCTGACAAAGATTTCACAAGCTGTAGGAGTGGAAGTCAATTAGCAGTTTTTTTTCACCTCATGATTATTTGAGGCATATGGCGAGTGTATTAGTCGCCTGACAAAATATCTTTGCCAAGTAGATTAATTAGTGATAATTTAGGAAAGTCATCAGCTTCTCGAACCCGTTGAAATCGTCAGCCATATTGTATAATCTTATTGAGTATTTATATTACATGTATTTACATTTCAAACTTTTATATATTATAATAATCCATTTTAAGAATATAAAATACAGGATTTTACCATTAGCTGTATTTTATTCAATCCCTTTAAAATATTTTAATTTAAATCAGCAAGTCTTATGCTTTATGCATATGCCTACTCATAGTTGGATGTTGCAGATTTATGTATTCAATGTATTTTGTGACTGGGTTTAGTTGCAAAATATATGTGAATATTTTAATCTGCAGGTAACTGTGTATGGGTGTCATTATTGCAAGAATAACTGACATATAATAAAATGGCAATGATATTTCTTTAATAGGGTCATAACTAGAGTTTGTACACTATACAATCAGTAAAGTGGTGGTTTTCGGCAGAGTTCTTTATCAAATTAGCAACTTGTTACATAATGTATAAAGGCAGTCTTAGGAGTTTGTATAAACGTTAAAATTAAAAAGGAAATGTAAATGTTAACATTAAATTTAATGTAAAATTTGAAAATAAATTCAATTATATTGATATCTGCGTATTATTTTATTTAAGATGTTCTTGCTCTAAGTGCAACAATACACCAACTATATAATCTTTTGCTTTTACTAAGACTAGGTTTAACTTGCAATTTGTAAATAATATTAAATCACGTGTTTAGTCCACCATTTAGGCCTAAAACGTTTCAGTAAATTTACTTAAAACCCAGTTATAGATCTTAACCAGTTTACATTGTGGTAGAATAGAAGAAGAGATTCATAGTTACGTCTTTCTGATCGACTTTTTGTTTGTATTTTGTTCTTGACGATTATCTTAAAAGCTTAATTTAAAGCAAAGTAGTTAAACGCTCCGATTTCCTCAGTTATTTCTTTCAAGATTAGGTAAAGGTCATCCGACATTTAATTGTTATAACACAGTGGGAGCTTTCGTCAAACGGACGAGTGGATGGTGAGGATAGCTAAACCTACGTTCTAGGGTGGCGCGAGGCCGCTGATTTGTGTACTTGGTCTATAGTTTCGAGCGACGCTTGATCATACAACGAGAAATCTACAATGTTTTGACTGCTACAAAGGGCAGAATTCTGTCTTATTGGCTTTGTCATATTGTTCTTCAAATGCCTAATATCTTTTGAATTCTTTTTGTCGCTATTGTGAGTTTTCCCATATAAATCCTACAGTTTTTAATAACTTTTGAAAAAAGGGATGCTAAAATATGTTAGTGTTGGTCTTTTCGAGGTTCGTCTTTCGGTGCTGTTTATTCGTGTCCTTGACCTTCAGTCTGCGCTCGTGTACAGACCCCACAGATACAATCCCCTGATTACAATTATTGTTAACGCACAATACATGTTCGGGGTGCTCTAGTTTATATTGTATTCTTTTCTAACTACGCAGTACGTACGCACACACTCTTTCAAGTTGCCTTGAAAGAGTCCTATTGTATTTTTTTGTATTATATCCATCCATCATTATTTGCTAATAGGCATGTTTCCTAATTTTTTTTTAATGTCCGCCTGGTAGATTTATGAATTTTATTGGACACGTATTTTTTCTTTTTTCCTGCAAACAAAAAATGAGCAAAATACAGAGAACGGAAATTACGCGTGACGTCACTTCTCTTTACCAAGGCGTGGCGTCAATAAGCCCCCACTCCGAAACTTTAAAGCGCTGTATCTTTGTAATTTTGTATTGTTTTGATAAAAGAAAAAATACGTGTCTAATATTTTTAAATATTTAAATATTTTTTTATTATCTAACTGACGGATTAAATAGATTTTAACTTTTCATACCCAGGAAACATCCCTATTATTGCTGTTGGCCAAGCTCGCTTAAGGTGATAGTACCTAATTGGATCGCTAGCGGACCTCAAAGAAACAAAAAGAAAGGGCCTCTGTGAATGAATTATATCTTATAGATAATGACCAACAAAGCTTTCTATTTAATAATAATAAAATCCTGTTGCTTTTAGTGTTTGGCAGGTAAACGCAGGTAGATTAATTATAAAGTACCAGGTGCGCAGATGCGCTGACACGTGCGCGCAAACGCGGGCGCCATAGCTGCGCCGCGCCGCGCAGGCGGCCAATATTTGAGTCCAGCCTGAATGATTTACATCTATCGGTTATTTTATAACTTTTTTTATGGAAGGGGAATTAGATTAAGTAGGGTTACTCATAGTGTCATTAACATAATGTATTTAATTAGTGTAGTTTTATTTTACTATGGTTTACGATGATATTAATAGTGTACGGTACCTAAGTAGTTATTAAGTTGCTGATAGGAAGGTGAAGTACGTACCTACCTAATCTTCTTGGGCTGAGACAGATTTAAGAAAATCCTAATGCCATTATTTTTTAATTATTGTAAGTTAGTCTAGTGTTCACAATTTGGGCGGTCAAATTCGTTTCAATCTAATATTTTAATGGTTCCTAATTTCAACAGGGTGTATTGTTATCGGCTAAACTCGCATTAAAAAGTGAAAAAACATTAATAATACATAAATAATATTTTTTAAGTTTATTAATTATAAAATTTTAAATATATACTAATTTTGTCTAAATAGAGCGCGCCGTTTTATTAAAACTATGTCAAAACCTAATATTACCCTTATAATATCGGGACCGTCACCATCGATATTTTCGCATAAACGTCGGTCGTCGCACGGAAAATCATTTAAATCAGTAAACGAGCTTAGTACCTACTTACAGATAAAATTTTCTTACGCTGGGAACAACGGGCTACTAGCGATGCGCGTACACTATGCCTGTCTTGTTGTATACTATGATAGTTTTGTTCATCTATTTCTTAATTTTATGTTCATTTTCTAACGGTGATACCTTGTATTTTATCGTCTCAATTTTTATTTCCCAGGATTGATAGTAATTTAATCACCTTAATTAACAGAAGTCTTGCATATATTTTAATAATTTAACGATAATTAAGGCCATAAAAAATTATCAGAATTAAGATAATTTAGTATGGCGTCAACTACGTTGTAAAACTTTAAGATAACATAATAAGTTAGGAAGTCCACACTACACGTCACGTGTATTTGGGTGTGTCTTTGTGTTTAGATAAGAAACCTCGAGATACAGAAATTACTAAATGTTGGTAAGAGTCATAATCGTTATAGATTACATTGAGTTGCAAGATCGAACAGAGCAAGGAATTGTGATTTTTACCCGTATGTTACCGTCACAAATTTATTAAAAAACATGACTACCGTCGTGGGCTGATGTTGCGGTGTTATAAAACTATCCCGTACCAGGTTGTAGGTTCTGACCTAGGCAAAATTTAATTAATTAGACAAAATTTAATTAACCATTTGCAAATTCAGTGAGTTCTACTTTCATCACCACTTCGACAATTTGATGATAAGCACCATAGAAAAATATCTATAAGTGTACTAGGTTTACATTAAAACACAATAACTAAAATTGTCCTGTCTAGTATACGTATAACAGTAGTTAATGAGCACATAAAGCCATTAAGTGCACTCTATTTGTGATACAAAATAAGAGCAACATGCATCGGAGCTTAATGTTGTTTGAGTTGGCCATGCTATGCTGCCTTCACTTTATTAGGTTGGCATTCCTGACTCCACAGGCTCTAGAATAATGCGATTTATTTGTGAGAATATATTTATGGACCAGGCGCTCATAGGCCGCTACCTACTAGGGACAAGATGCCAACTCAATGCGACGTGCTGCAGGTTCGATCCTCTTGTAGAGATGGGACAAACATTTATGTAATCCACGAATATTTGTCCTGTTCTGAATGTTATTTGTGTTCGTGACTCAAATATGTGCCTCGATCCGCTCATCGCAGTTCTTACAAACTTTCCAAAGAACAGAAGAGTTTTTGAACATAAATTAAGTTTTCTTCTGGTCCTGCATATTTTTAAATTTGTAGTAAAATATAAATAATCGGAAAATAAATTGTGTTTTGTCATTGTTTTTGAATTGATATGGGTAGATAGGAGAGGATTGGGAAAACTATAGTGAAGCCTGCCTTGTTACGCGATAAACAGAGTAGGGTTGATAATCTTATAGGCGAAACATATCGGGGAAACTCTGTACCTATCTACAGTAGATATTTAAGTTTTATAAAATGTTAGTACTTCATGTTATTTATCAGGTTGATTCTTGGTTTAGTTATGATATGAATTCGGTTTTAAATTGTGCAGAATGTAGCACCTGCATTGCCTAGAAAGACTAGTATGCGTTAGTCTCACGCGAAGGTTCGTGCATGCGTCATGCAAAGCTGATAAAGAAGTCTAACAATTATAACACTAGCAGATGTTTCTTGTCATAATTTAATCTAGATATTAACATAGGCACCTATATCCTGTCACAGTCGTTATGTGTACACGATTTTTATAGCTGCCTATATTTAATTTAAATCTACGATCACACGCGAGCGGACCGACACAAAACGATACAAAAGTGATGTGGTGCGGCGAGGTAAACAAAACGAACGCGCGGGCGCAATGCAATTACTACAAAGGTGCGTGCGCGCAGCTGACGCCGCACCTGCCATCTTTAACATTTCTTTAGGTTTTTTTTCGCCATCGGAGTTATTGGCCTATTTTTTATGGCGCAAGCTGTCCCGGCAGCTGACACCCGCATGCGTATGTGTGTAAAGCCTTTGTTGGTCGTTGACTGGCATCACAAGGTTTTCTTGAGGCGATGTCTAGGATAATAAGGATATCACCAGCTGCTCTGATTCAAAGGTTTAAATCTTCAACAACAGCTGTGAGTGCTTCGGGCCTCCACGTGGATGTTTACTTTTTTCCTGCCTATTGTTGTCTTTTTATTTGCTTATTATTTAAAAGAACATGCTTTTTTTTAACATTTCGATCTTCCTAAAGGCCATGGGAATATGTGACGTTAAAATAAAACTTGCGTAAAAATATTTAAATTAAATTGTAAGAAGATACGTTAATACCCACCTAATTAGGTAAACAGTAGATATCGTCCTAATTTTCTGTCCGATATCAATATGAAATAACTTTAAGAAGCTCTACTAATAGAAAAGTATAAGAAATGCCTCAGTAGGTATAGATAGATTATTCTGCTCATATAGATATCACAATTTTCTTATTGTCGTCGTCACAAAGAATGCAAAATAATTTGCGTAACCTTTTCTTAATCATGATAATAAGCCTTTTTTAAAAAGATCTTAGCAACTTTCCTCTTAAAAATATCTGCGTGTCTCACCTGATTTATTATGAATTTATTATCCCTAACAACAAATGCTAAAGGCACGCTTGATGTTCAAAATTCCACGAATTGCACGTACATACACGATATTTCTAGATAGAAGGCGTTCGAATGTGACTCAGTAAGGTCTTCGACCTATGCACCGTGCAATAAGTCTGACAAGAGCGTTATACATGTTTGTGGTTAAGTCCAGCCACATTATTTTGTAGCTGTTGTTGTAAGTTTTGTTCGACCACCTGCTATTATTTCTGTAATTAACTAAAGTATACTTACATTAAAAAAAGGCCAAATGGAAAGGGGAAAGTTAATTCGTCTCTAATGATTAACAACTTATCGTAATAAGTATTTAAGGAATGTGGGATTCAATTGTAGGTAGTTTTTATTTTTTTGTTCTGTCTGAAACTGCTAAAAGCTACCTACCTATCTACATATTCGTATGAAAATAAGCTTAAAAAGTATTGGCTGTTATTAACTTCGTGGGGCTTATTTAATCAATAAGTACATAGAATCCCGTCCTATAAATTTACCGTATCAGCAGCTACCCCATGGATCGATGGTGCACACCGCTAGAGAAGCACCCTCGTCAAAACTAGGTCACATGGCCCCCATGGCTCGCACCCTTGCTACCAGGAGACGAGAAGCACGCAGGAGATTGAGAATTAAATACAATGGAACACTGTTTTGAAATCTTGAAGTATATTCTCTTCGTGAGCGTGTATAATTGCATATGATTATGTACTTGTCAAAGAGTATTCATAAAATATGGTCTACTTTACGTTTTAAAATATATCGTATAATTACCTCTTTTTGTAAGGCACTCAACAACGAAATAACCACTGCTTGAGTTATTAGGTACAATTATAGTTAATAGTCGATGTGCTACTGTCCTTGTTCTTATCATTTACAAATTCGTTGTTTTGTATCTAAATATGTCTATTATTGTTTTTTAAGAAGTTTATACCTATATAGTAATTGAAGTAAACGCAAAACATAAACATGATTAGCGATTAAATCATAGTGGAGCCATAAATAAGGCTACTATAAATGTGTTGTTTTGCTGATAAACCTATTATTTATGTACATTACTTGTTTGACAGATTTTATGACTCCAGTATTCTATTGGATTAAGATGTTTATTAAGAAGCGCACGGAATATTAATTGGACTACCTCTATCGTCTTGTAAGCTTGGTAGGCGTCAGACAGAGAATTAACATGCAGTTTTATTTTTACTCGGTTTTATCAATATTTAATAAGTCAGTAGTATCGTCGCATAAAAAAAAAAAATTGTGTCGGATATTTTAATTACCTAGTGTAAGCCAAATTCGTATCTTTATTTGAATTAAATAATAGTCGCCTCATATCAAGCATATTTGTCAAATCTGTAGATCAGAACATTCAAAATGAGTGAATGGAGTCCCATACACTTTGCGCAGAAGACCAAATCTCCAACTACTGCGCCAATGTGTTCGCCCCAGTTGTTTACAAGCGTTCGTACCTATGTTTTTATTTAGGTTAATATCCCAGTAAATATGCCTCGTTTATTCCTTTCATAAAATATCGTGGAGACAAAGTTTTTGGCATTCAGCTAACATCGGCCGTGATATCCTAATGGATATTTTATTATACAGCTAATTGTATTTGATTTGATCACGTAAATAAGGGATGTAAGCTTTTTACCATAAACTAATAAGGTATGTAGGTATGTAAACATTAATATTGATGATAAAAGATTTAAAAAGACATTTAACGCGCAAATAGTCTTGTTAAAATTTTGCGGAGGGTTTTAATTTGGTTTTTAATTTCTTTCTACCTATTAATATCTAAGAAGGTTTATGAGTTGCTGGTATATTTAATAATAGCATATTTTATGACGGTAGTGTTTCCCAAAGAACTATAATTCTGAGGGATATGATTTCAAAGTTGAACAAATTAGTCCCATGATCGTAAGAAGCGTTTCAAGCCACACTACAATCGATCTATAAATGATCTGTTACTTATAATATCGGAAGAGGCAGGTAGCTTGGAAGGTGTTTAATTGTATTACTCTCGTTTCATGGTGCCCTAGTCGTTGTGTAGGGTCACGGAGGGTTGGAATGAGGTCGAGGATTCCGGTCACACCCCTGCATTCACCATGGAACTTTCTTTGGACACATATTATTCACGGATTTAGTCCCAGTTTTAGCTTGATAGAAATGATGACAATTTACGGAGAAACCAAATGAGAGTAAGTATAACTTCATTATTGAATGCATTGTATTTTACATAAGTTGTTCATTGTATACCCGATCGCAAGGAATCAAGGGTTATGTTTTTCGCGCGTGTCTTGTGTTTATGTTTGTAAATTTCTTTATTAGATTTCGACACTTCGACGGGCCTGTTGGTCTAGTGGTTAGTGACCCTGACTGCTAAACCGGAGGTCGTGGGTTCGATTCCCACACAGAACGAATCTTTGTGTGATGAGCACGATCATTTGTTCTGTGTCTGGGTGTAATTTATCTATAATATGTATGTATTTAGAAATATATAAGTATGTTTATCAGTTGTCTGGTTGCCATAGCACAGGCTCTGCCTAGTTTGGGATCAGATGACCGTGTGTGAGATGTCCCAAGATATTATTATTATTACTTAAGGTGTCGTTAGATTCTTCTCAAAAACCCAAGTGACCTTGTATAGGAGACGATATCGAAATATAGCCATTGAATTATATTATAATGTAAAGGCCAGCAAAATCATGAAATGTTCAATTGAGCGATTGGGTTTCGACATACAATCCTGTATATTCCTGAGGATACCAAGAGTACCTCATGATTGTAAAAAGATGTGCAGTTTTATTTGTGCTGAAGTAAAAAGCGAATACATAAACTACGTGTGCGAAAGTTTTATAAGAAACACATAGATGTCGCTGATACGGCGAACAAACAATAACATTTGTAAAACAGAAACACATTTCTATAAGAAAAACAATATTATTCATTATTTACATGTGTACCTACAAGTTTTTTTTGTGGAATGCATGTTATAAGAATTTGCATACATAAATGTAGAGAGGAAATGCAATCCATTTATAGTAAAGACGTTCGCACAAAACTTGATGTCACAAAAACTGGAAGCAGCTCAACATTCCTAAGGATTTCACTGAATGGCGAGGACCTGAATTAACCCAAACATAATTATAAAACAGGCCACAGTAACAGTAAATAAACTGTATTTATAGTCACAAGAGGCCGAAACAGGGATAATAATAGCTTGACAATTAACGGGCCGGGTTCACCGCCCTGGGCAGGAGCCTTGGACGGCAAACAGCCGGTGTCAACGCGTCCTCCACCGCCACTCGCGAGCGTATCCTTTTACTTTGCACATGTAGGCTTATTTGCTTGAGCTTAAACTTGTTAAACTATGCATAATTAAGGCCAAAGAATATATAATTAAGACCCGACTGGCGAAACAAATAAACTTATTATGCTAAGTTTTCAAGAGTTCTGAATAGTGCCAGTTTATTGAACTAGAACTTGTAAGTTTAAATTAAATTGGTTAAACTACTTGTGACTGGTATTATATCTACATGCCATGCCGATCTATAGGTTGACATCTTGAATTATGCTTGAAAAAATAGTACTCCATGCAGTATAAGTTCATATTTATAATAAAAAAAAAACATAAGTATAATTATTATAATATTTTTGAGGATTTTACCCAAATTAATCAATTATTTTATGTTTTAAACCGTGTTTGAACATTTGTCGAAAGGCAACCATGCATTATTAGCGCTAGTAAACAAGTAGTGGCGACTAATGCTGAGTTATTATGGTCGTTAACCATTTACTCTGTATCCTGGCTACATCAGTAAACATAATATGAGTCCAATTAGTTTTACAGCTGGTAAACCAGTATTATATTATTTACATAAAAAATTTACTTCTTTTTAACTTTGAGCGATTTTTGCAACAATGAATAATTATATCATACAAAAAAGAAACAGTAACTTTAAGACAATACTCTCACTTTTTGTCATGACTAGGACCTACCAGGATAACATAAAGTAGAAGAAATATCTCCTTTCAAAATTTTTTCACCCCTCGTTCAAACAATGGTCACATATGATAAGTAAGCTCTGAATCTCCAGTCAGTACGTGCAACTGTATATCACGTGACGGGCGATTGAGGGCTCGTCCCCTAAAATAAGTACATAAGTAGCTCGGATAAAAGGCAGACCTTTATTTGATGTAAGTAGTTGATGTTTATAGACAAACACATCCTATTAGCCACAGGGTGCGGGTTGGACATACTCAAAGAAAAGAGTGCAGATTACATATTACCATTTATTTCTTAGATATTTTTTTATCACATGTTAATATCATATAGAAAAAAAAGCAAAAAAAATAAAACATTTCCATAAACCATCAAACACTCTTGCACATATACCAAACTTGAACGGCATCGAGCGTGGTGATCTCAGTGCCATTTTATAAATTCTTAATCAAATATTGACTTTTTGGCAAATGTACAGTACACATACACATTGCAAGATGACCTAGATTAAATGGCGCAAAATCACACGACGAAAAACGCAGTAAGAGTAAATATTTGGGCCTTGTTTATTTTACCTGTAGGTATGTTAAATGACCCAGGTACGCAGTGATAATTATTTTGCAAGTTGATATTTCCTATTTGCACGTTGAAATCTGAGAGAAAAGATAATATTATAAAAAAAAAAACATATATTCGCATTTTTTTCTCGTTTCTGAATTTATTACGAATCATTGCAAAGTGGGAGTGAAGGAATCAGGTATAGAAAGAGTCTGTGGTATATGATGATGACATTTAAATCTGACAGGTCTGTTATTACTTGATTTGTAGAGTATGAAAGACCCTTAAAATAAGTAAACTACAGAGTGCGCAAAGCGAGTATGAACAAGTAAAACCGTAAAATTAGTATCAAAACAGAACATGCCGTTTTATTAAAACTATCTTAAAACCTAATAATATTGGAACCGTCGATATATTCGCATAAACGTCTGTAATCGCACGGAAAATCACGCGTAGTACATTTAGCAAAAATGTTGCTTACGCTCGGTACAAGGGATTACTAGCTATTCGCGCGCTCTATGATTGTCTATGTTTACTCTAAGGGAGGAACACCCTTTTGGAAAAAGGTGCTATCGAAGTCGAAATAATACACATGTGTAGTTGACTGTACTCTACCCAGGAATTACTGTTGCAACTTTGTCTTTCTTATTTACAGTTATTTTTGAACTGGACTTCTTAAAATAAAGGCTATGAGATAAAGTGTACCTTATCATTTTAGATATAATTAAGATAAGTAAGATGCAAGAGTTAAAGCTCACCAGCCTTAATTGACTATACCGAGTATCTTCATTTATGTTATTGACAGTAAAGAAAAATCTGCTTTAATTTTTGTAATGGTATAATGAATTCGATTGTATCATTATTAATTTAGTTTAAAAATAAAATAATGGGTAGAACTTAAAGTTTAACTACAGTTTTATGACATTCGTTTATCATATTTAATAGTTTATGATTATGCCGTGGTGGCCTAGTAGTTCAATGAATGGATTTGTGTGCACATGGTTGCAGGTTCGAACCTATTACAGGCAAGTACCAAAGTGACTTTTTCAAAGTTATATGTATTTTCTTAATTATTCTAAGACACCGCTGACAATCGGTAAAGGAAAACATCGTGAGGAAACCTTGATTCCAAACATTAGAATCCGAAATCGCCAACCCGCAATGAGCAAGTGTGTGGTGTTCAATACTCGTGCCTTCTCTATATGCGAAGAGACCTGTGCCCATCAGTGGGACATTTATAAGCTGGTATTATTAATAGTTTTTAATAACCTAAAAGTTTTAGCCAAATTCTTAACCACAAGTTATTTTTATCATCGATAAATTTAAAAAATACATTTCGAACCAAGTTTTGACCACTGGTTAAGGTAATGATACTGTACGCATGTGTGAGTTCGTACACGTAGCTTATTGCGTGTGTGTCGTCATTCTGTTATTGGCTATTATTGATCAATCAAGCCTTTCGTACACAATATACAATAGGATAGCCACCGCCAACCAAACTGTTTGTTTCTTTGATTTATTTGTTTATCTTACTCCAGCCTCTTAACTAAACGGTAAAACATATAGTTTATATAGTTTCTTCATATAAATACAATAACACAAGTGCTATATTGCTACAAAGTTACTTTAGGTTCAGAGCAATGTATGGTTCAAATTTATTAAGTTAATAATATTTGTGGTTCATTTATTGCCTATATTTCATCCATGCTGTACAAGTTTGTAATCGCAAAAACTACATTAATTTCCGTATTTTTGAAGTGAAACTTCTTTAGGCGCATGAGGGTAAAATTTTTACAGATGAAACGTCACGCCGGTATGCAACGGAAGTCAATTTTTTATGATAATTGGTTTGAAGGTTAGGTAGTTTTAATATTTACAAATAACATGTGGTATTTCAACTTGCCACTCGTCATTTGATAATTTAATAAATCATTTACCATAAAATAAAAATATTTCATAAATTCGCTTTTCTAAATTTTGAATTCAAAAACAAAACTTAATTAATAATTTCTAATATTGACAAAAAACACGCACAATTTCAATAAATCATTGTGCATAAAATACTAATAACAATATTTCATAAATTCTTTTGACGAAATTTTAATTTAAAAATTGGAATTTCTAGAGTTATCATTAATTTACAAAAATTTTGTATATATTTAAATTGGATTAGGTATTTTTAATATTTACAAAAAATCACGAGGAATTTTAATTTAATATTCAACATCTGAGATTTGACTATATTATTTTTCAAACAATATAAAATAAATTTATTTTAATAATTCTCTTTAATTATTTTTATTATTAAATATTAATTTCAAATAACTTTTCATTTTCAGATTGCAATGCCAAAAAGAAGTTTCACTTCTGACATGTGTACTTTGTACGCACGCATGTTTTTTTTTAATTACGTTACTTTGACATTAGAATCTTGAATTTTTTATTGCTTCAATTTGTCATAGACGTATTTGGTATTAATTTGAAAATGATAACTCCACGCGTTCCTGAGATAAAAATATTGACAGACAGACAGACGTTCAACCTTTGAGATACAGAATCCTAAGAAGGACAACAATTTTATTACTTGCGCAGGCACATTAAAATAAAAACCCAAGAAATTAGGCACCAACAAAACAGCGTCACAATTATAAAACTTTTAAAAGTTGCGCTTAGTACAATAAAGTCAAATTAATTTGTCAAGTCGCCATCTTGGAAGAAATTCAATTTTTCTTTTCTTGATCCCCCTGTCTGTGTGGTAAGTGACTTTTTCAGACACCTAGACGGTAGATATAGATCTAAGAGGAATAAATATGTAAACTATAGAGCGCACATATCGAGTATGAACTGCTGGCACTAGTGTGAACATGTAGTCTTAAAATTTGTGTCAAAACAGAGCGCACCGTTTTATTAAAACTATCTCAAAACTTAGGTTTTAATTCCCTTATAATAACGGAAGCGTCGATATTTTTGCATACAGGTCTGTCGCACGGAAAATCACATAAATTAATAAATGACCGTATTACATTCAGCTAAAAATGTGCTTACGCTTGACATAAGGGGTGCGCACGCTCTATGCTTGTCTATGTTTACTCTATGACTTGACTATGTCCGGTGACAGTTGAGTATTGAGTGATATTACAGGCCATCGAAAGTCTCTTTGAGTGAAATTGATGAATGTTTCTACAAAAACTTTACTAAGTATTAACCAATAGATCCATTCCGAGTTTTCTAGAATTCTAGATGAATGACAGACCTAACTACTTGAATGGACTTTTGCAATATTAACTAGACCATTTTCGACATCAATATTACTTAATAACTTCTCTAAGTTCGAGTTATACCATATTTTGTTATTTTTGATATAACATATTTCATAAAAAAAATAATATATAAGTATATCTACCCTTACATGTAGGTATTGCCAGCCTTTTGAGCACGTTATTGACAAAGATGATGATGAAATTTTGGGTTAATAAATAAGTCCTTCTTTTTATTTTAAATCTATATTATAAAGTTCTTAGGTAGTTAGATAGTTTTATTTTTGTTTGAAATTTTGTATAAGTTTTAGCTGTATAAGTATGAGATATTATGTTAATTGCATTGTAACATGTTAAAATAAATAAAATTCTATTTTATTATATTGGGTATTTCCAATCAACAATAAAACCAATAAACAAAACACGGAAAATGGAAACAAAGGACTTGTGACGCTCAACCTGTGCAAGTACCAGGGGATCATTCGCGCCGGGAGTATCGACGTTCGCAAGGCATCTGTCTAAAGGCGCATCTGGCAAAGTTTATACAGCCAACGTTCACTTGTCGGCCCTTCGGAACTTATACATTGCAACTTTGTTGTGTTGTTTATAATACCCCTACGCTCCTGCGGTAGCTATGCTATGGAAAATTTATAAAAACTAAATATAATTATAAAAAAAAGGCAAGTAAATCCATTTTTTACGAAAGCACGAATAATTATATATTAAAAGTATTAAAATATTCTTGGTAAATTCGTTTATTTCTATGTTTTTCGTTCACTGTTCATCTTGACCTTTGCGAAATTGGTTTATAGTTATTCACAAAACTTTTTAATCGTCTATTATTATTATACAAAAATAAACACAGCTAACAGAGAGAGTCTCTTTTAAAGAAATTAACAAGAATGTACTTATTAACTTAAACCGTATCTTGTAATATCGTAGCTAGTAGTAGATTACATGCAAGTATCGATGCGCAATCCAAATATTAGCCGAACGTCTGGCAGGCTGTACTTACTTTCTCAGATGACTCACAGTGATACAGCCAGGAGAAATCAAATGTATTGTAAAAAAGGACATGACAAAATATAAATTATGATTATTTTATTTTTGATAACTTTACAAAAAACAAAACTAAATTATTTTATTACGTCGCCTGGGTCTGTGGACCTGGTACCTGGACTCCTCAGTCCTCACGAGAATTTAAACCTTTAGTTTTATAAATTAAATTGGTTTGTTTTATCATAGTAGAGTTTCCTGTAATTACTATTTATAAACCAGGTTTAAAATTATTATTACTTTAAGTAAAATTTTATTAATTCTTTTTATATCTCCACGTTGTCTGACGGCAAAACAGCGATGGAGCCATATTCACCATATATCTGTACATTCATTAATCCCAGTCAATAAATATGGTTAGCTTGATTTGTGGACAGACAGACTGACTGATCCATTTGCAGGGATGCGCGGCAGACTAGTGAAAAAGCAAATTAAATATTTAATACTCGCAGTGAGGGAGTGTCGGCAGGCGAGACGAGCCTTTTTTTAACCCACACTTTGTTTGTTTTCTAAAGGGGAGACCTGACGTGGGGTATTTCTAATTTCGATTGATCGAAATGGATTTATAAAAGTCCTTGATTTTAAAGTTTTGTTTGCTTGGCTTTGTTATCCTCGCTAATTGGCTTAGCAGATAATCTTACAAGAATAAATTATTTTAATAGGAATGCGTGTCATAGTTTTATTTTTACGAATTCTCCTGTGATTGGATTTTGTAAACAGCCCTGCCTTAGCAGTTCTTAATTTTCCTAAACACTTTTGTTTTTTACGAACACTACTTGTTTAATTTATATTTGCAAACGTTTTTGTATCGGAAATCTTAAAACTAGAGTGTAAAAAATAACAAAACAAGGACGTTATCTAATACTTACAAGAGTAAGTTACTACATTTCTACCACGATGATTAAATAATCTAATACCTAATGAGATTTAATAACCTTTTTCAATAAACGAATTTTTATTTTTGTTGGCATTTACTTTGTAACCTACCTCTTGCAAGATCCTTTACTCCTGGTAGTAGAGCCGTGATATTCGATGTTCCTTCAAGTGGAAACATTCTACCAGGAAAAACAATTAATATTTTTCCGAGTTGTTTAAAAAAGAGGTTGGCTAGGGGAACAAAAGAGTAAACATAACAAAAGTTTGAAATACGCGAGTCAGGTGCGGTGCGGAATGATATTGTGAAGCGAGGTTCCCGCTTTGTCGCAAATACAATCTCATACTTGGTACGGTCAACCGCGCAGCAGTTGTTACAACGCATTACGAAAATCAACCCTAATGTATCGTAATAGCGCTTACACTGTCAATGTGATGTATAGTGCTGAGCGTTGACATGTACCTTGGTGGTAAGTTTTGCATAGCATGGTCTATGATATTAGAATTCTTTAGTAATGTTACAATAAGTTTTACTACATCTTTTGATCGAAAGATTTTGTGATTTTTTTACTGAGACAACAATATTCGATTTTTAATTATTTCAATGAGCGTTTTCTAATACTTTCTGTGTGCGCGGGAGCAGGGAGGTATCGAGCTTTTAGTACCGCGTACACCTTACAGTAAACATAGACAAGCATAGAGTGCATCGCTAGAAGCATGTGCCGAGTAAGCAAATTCTTAGCTAAATGTTCTACGCTCGTTTACTGATTTAAGTGATTTTCCGTTCGACGACACACGTTTATGCGAAAATATCGACGGTTCCGATATTATTAGGGTAATATTAGGTTTTGAGATAGTTTTAATGCAACGGCGCGCTTTGTTTGAACACAAATTTTACTATTTTACTTGTTCATATTAGTACCTACAGTTCATACCCGGTTCATACTACACTTTATAGTTCTTTTTGTTTTTTTGTTTTTTTTAAAAAACGACTCCCGCACTAAGGAATTTAATCCTTGTGTCGCGGGGGGTTTCACAAACATTCAAATCACATGCACAAAGAACACCCAGACTTGGAACAAGCATTTGTGGGTCACACAAATGCTTGTCCCATGCGGGGATCGAACCCGCGGCACGTCGCGCACAGAGGTAATTGGCGTGGTGACCTAAACCACTCGGCTATCCGTGCAGTCAAGTTCACTCTATAGTTTCTTTTTTTTTCTCCAGTATTATATTACATTATACTATAACGAGCATACCGATTCCGCATCGCTGCCGCACCGGAAAATCAAACAGCGGCCTAAGCATTTTATTCTCAAGGTTCCGATGAGTATTCATTCACTATTAAATCCACTAAGTGTTATACGTTTAACATATTTAAGTTAGGATACTAAAGGCTTCATTACTATTAAGTAAAACAAAACAGAATTAAAACAAATGATAATCTGTCAGACAATGTTGGAACTCGAAAAAGTTGTGTGAGTTTCTGTGACAAGGGAAACAGTTCGTAGTTAAACAATAATAAATAAGGTGGAGAAATGTGTTCGTGGCGCGACAAACACGCGGTGCCTTGTACAAACAAACTGGCACTGATTGGTTCAGTAACTATTATTTATATATTGTTTTATGATATAGATACAGATAATGATATAAAACTCACTGGTAGTTTCATTTGTTCGAAATTATTTGTAAATTGGAATATTTATTAATTATTGGGCATTAGTTATTCTCTTTATGCACACGACACCTATGTTGTAGTAATTTAAATACCTTTTGTAATGCATTTGTCAAACCTTAAATAAGCAGTAAATTTTTATTTTGGTTACCAATCTTGTTAATACTTTGTAATATACACACCACACAATAAATATATAGAAACTTCAAATTTTTAAGATTTAAACCAATTTTCATTTAATCAGGGTATTCAATCCCACGCTAGCAAAAAAGCTCTTGTTTGAGCACCACGAGACCACTAGAAAGACTGTGACGTCTAAAAACGAGCATCCACAAGAATTCAATAAACTGATTAAAGTCTACAAATAAATAGTAAAATGTCTAGATCATTCTAGAACGTGGTTGTAAGGTCATCATAGTCGTGTTGGTCGTAGGCAAGCTCATTGCCAACACGAGGCCAAAATTTCTAAAGAATAATTTAATAAGTATGTTACGTAAATATCTACCGATATAAAATGTTTGGTCCTTTATAAGGGAGAGGCCCTTTTAAAGAAGAAAATATATAATCCGATTAAAAATAATGATTTCAAGCAGATAACCTAGTAATTATATTGGCGCGTAGGAGGGTCGCTGAGGCTCGCGTCGCGTACTTTAGAAAATATAAATAAATAACTAAGGAGCCATTGATATAATTTATTCAAAGTATATAAGTAATCATATAAGTAATCTTCTATCGTAAGTAAGTATATAAGTAATCTTCTGCTGTTATTTAGTTTCGTGGTATGCAAATTTCAGTTACCATTCGTTTGACACAGCTAAATCATATTGTACATAAGAGTGTATTAAACACAGCTACAGTTTAATACCTATACCAAAAATATACCCTGCTAACTGTTGACATTGATAAATATTTGACTATAACTAATTTATAAGATATAATATATATATTATATATAATATAATATCTTGGGACATCTCACACACTGTCATCTGATCCCAAACTAGGCAAAGCCTGTGCTATGGCAACCAGACAACTGATAAACATACTTATATATTTCTAAATACATACATATTATAGATAAATTACACTCAGACACAGAACAAATAATCGTGCTCATCACACAAAGATTCGTTCAGGGTGGGATTCGAACCCACGACCTCCGGTTTAGCAGTCAGGGTCACTAACCACTAGGCCAACAGGCCCGTCATAGATATATATGGATAGCATCCTGCCTGTACCTATTGGTCGAAAAGGTATATATATTTATTTGACAGATAACGCTAACTCTCAATCCTGTGAAGTTTACTTTATTATAACAAACATAATATCCGTAGAACGTAAGATATTTGCTGTATGAAACTAATTAAGTTGCTATCTTAGTTGCCTTTTATTAAAAGACTCGTTACCCCGGTAGCGCCGGCACTGAGTTCGTATCGAAAACAAAAACACCCCGCCTCATAAAATGCGACCCCAGTTTCCTCATTATAATTTTTTGTTTATATTGATCAATCAGTATAATATTTAGGAGAATTACATTGGTAACCAAATGAGTTAGAAACGTCACAATAACACGCAAACCTTCAAACGAACGAACATAAATCAGGGCTGGGAGCGTTGTACCCGAGCAGGAAGCAGAGTCGATGCACCCCACGCACACAGGCGCGCCCCGCCGTCAATACGGTTAGCTCAGCGTAATTGTGCATGTGTGCGTGACACGAATACACCAAAACGCGGAAGTACCACATTAACATAGATTTTCCACGCACACTAGCAAACAGTGTATAGTGTCGGGACACGTCTCGGTCGCACATATAAACAGATTTTCCTTTGACTAAGCGCCTGTGTGAGTGCCGCCCTGTCCTAACACGGCCGGGGGTGTGGCGTTCACAGAGACGCTTTGAGGAGAACTGGGCGACTGCAGCTGTGTGCATTCGTGCGCGCTAGTGTGCGTGACTGAGCTGAGTAATGTTTATACGGTGTATATATATAGTTATACGGATATAATTTATAATAGATGGTACGGGTGGTTATTTTAAGAATTGTAATCTTTGTTTCGTGCTATTTCAATACTAAATTTGCAATTTTATATGAATTCTTGTAGTTAGCGCTAGTTTTAACCACTTTTTATTGTCTATAAAGTTATTCATTTTTCTAATTTCTACGAAATTAATTATGCATGTATCAATAGTTATGTAGGAAATTGATAAAAATTACACAATATAAGGCTATACATACAACACATGCACTTTTGGTAACGCAGTATAAATTGAACCTAGAACAAAGCCAAAACGTATACCAGAAATGCAGCAGTGCACTATATTAAAAGGCTGCGTCGTTTATACAGCAGCCTGTGTATACAGGGTGCGGCGGACTCGTGTCTACGGCGGCTGGCTGTAGCAGTGTGCGGGGCGCGGTGGGCGCGCGGCGGGGGCGCGAGAGCGCGGGCGGGACGGGCGGGAGGCAGTGCGGCGCGAGCCCGGCGCGCCCCCGTTCACGGCCAGGGGTCGCCGACCGCACCCCGGCTACGCCGTAACCCCGCTACGGAGCTACGGTGCTACGGCCCGTAGCTTCCTCTTTTGTTTCAATACTTACTGTCTATGTAATTTGATTGTTTTTTATTTAGGTCACATCATTAATTGGTGATCGATAATTCGGATATAATTATAAATGTAATTGATACTTTTGGTACCCGACGAAGGATTTTTTTTTATAATTTGTATATTTTCCTTGTGGAATTTGGTTTTGAAGTATACATTTCATATACTCGTAATACACCTATTACTGTTTTTTATAGGTAAATAAATGATTTATTATAATAACAGCTAGTATGACCTCATTACTTTAATAAGCCATAATTTACAAAGAATAAACAAAAATAACATTATTAGACTAACAGCAGTCGAAGGCAAACAAAGACTTAAAATCATCTAATCAGTAATTATTTGCATGAATAACAAATGTCTAGACATATCTTCAAGCAATATAGTTGGTTGGTTAAAAATTGTCCGCAATTCAGAGCTGACCAGGCAGTGCTAAATAATGTCCTGAGATATATCATGACCTGCCTCCACCAGGGGCAGGGCCATATGAATTGTATTTCAAAAATATATGCACGAACATTCCTCTTTAGATCCTAAACTTGCTTGATAAAGGAATTAAAGGAGTTTTCAGAACATAAAATCGTAAGAAGGTTTTAAGTGCGGATAAGTTGAGTACAGTTTCAGTAAGTTGTATAGATTTTCGCGCCAGGCTGCTATGAGATTTCGCGGGAAAATTTTGGCGCTGAAAATTGTGACAAGATCGTCTGGCTTCCTTCAAGTTACTGGCACTAGAGAACATTCATGGACAAAAAGTAGGAAAACCAAAGCTTAACATAAAATTACATTAATATAACTTTCGGGAAATGCAATTTCTCATCAAAATTTTCCCGCGTTTTTACTTTTCTATATAATTATCTGAAGCCTCATCATGCACGATACTCCATCCTCATCTGAAAAACATGTGAACTGCATAATTACTGCAATCGGGATGCAGCAGAAAAATCAGGAAACGATCACGCAAACCGCGTCACTGTTACATAAGCGCGGGAGGGGGTGGTTACGCAAGCCGTGCGGCGGGGGGCGAGAGGGGGGGGGGGACGATCGATGCGCGGCCGTTCACCCGCCTGCAATGCGCCTCGCCGCCGCACGCCGCCAGCCTGCACACATCCGCCTTCATTTCATGCCGCCCTGGTACTTCTCGCTAGCTAGGTCGTTCGCTTTTCCCAAAAATGGGGAAATGACGTTTGATTATACGAGTTTCATCAGGATTATTCCTTTGTAATATTTCCCTCTACACAAATAAAAAGTGGATATCTCTATTAAAGTATATCTATGACACTTATCTCTATTTATACAGAAGCTTGTAACCGCCTCATGATTGATACGATGAAATCTTAGGAGTCACTATAATGGTCTATAAATAAAATTATGCTAATAATTTACGATTTGATTTAGTATATAAATGGAAAACGGTTCACGTCTTCATGATTAATTACAACCAAGAAATTTCCAGGGATTGAACTAGCAATCGTTTTGCTGTCATTAAAAACTGAAGAATAATTAATCAGATAAATAGAAATAGGTATTTAAATATTGTTTAGAGAATATTTATTTGTAGAAAATACACTGGATCAGATGCAGATCTGTTCGAGAGCGTGCTACGCGTGCTCTCCCGGCGTAGCGAGCCTACGTGCGTGCTACGAGTACTCATAGGCTTGGAGGGGGTTAGAATTTTCTTTATTACGTATTCTTGTCGCGTTTTAAGATATTTCGGATAATGGCATACATGGCACAGAAGTTTAGTTTGTTAAATTGAATCATGCCACTTTCTGGTTTACTTATCCTTAATAGGCTTTTGCAAACTTTATTTTTTACGTTACCAAACGCAATACGATATATATAATACTTATTTTTTTAGTATTTTATTGGATAAGGCAAGAGTCCGTAGAAACAAGGGTGGCTTATATAAAATAAGCATACAATAAATTCTATTCGTAAAGTATTTTCATCTTACGAACGTTCTCGGAAAACAGTTCATTTCTATTACAGTGCTTTGTTGACCTGGCAATTACAAAAGAATACCCATTTCTATTGTGATTCTAGTAATACGTGTACCTAAGAGCTATAATTAGTCTGAATAGAAAAACTTTTTTCATATAAGACTTTTCTTTTCGTTTTCTCAGATTTCATTTAGTTGACTGATTTTTTGCTCTTTCTCTAATTGCAGATTTAAACATTGTTAACAACAAAAACATTTTTTAAAATAGCCAATCGCTTCATGAATTACTTGTTTATTAAATTCATGATATGGTGACACTAATAACTACTTACAAAATTGATTTCTAAATCCTACACATATTCAATAACTCGTAAATAATGTGACCCAACAAGATATCTAAATAATACTCAAAAACAATATCTTGGACCTTTCGGCTTCGCTCATAATCTTACATATTTGCTACCCATTATTAAAACCCACTTCAGTAAAAGGATAGATACCTACTTGAAATATATTTATCATAGAATACGTGGTATATTAAAAGACTGATAGAGTTATTTAATATTATAGTTTTGGTAGAGCAACTTGTACGCTTACTAAGTCTTGGTATAGCCAGGCCACGAAAGATGAGAGCCTCTCCTTTGATGATGGTACTTGCGGTCATCTTACCTGTGCTGATCATCGTTACTAAGTTGTAAACTTGCAACCAACCTTGTTTTCTGTCCATCTCTGCACCACCGCATGACCTTTTCAATATAAACAACTTATTACATGAAAAATGTAATTAAATCAAAAATTTAGCACAACTGGCTAAAAGGTGTCCCAAATTGAATATAATAAATTATACTCTTCGGCAATGTTTAAAATTAGATGATTAAATAGGACTACTAAGTATTTCATATAATTCATGCAAATAGTAATCAATAAATTGTATTTAAATATCAACGCTGTAAATATTGTTGCTTCACTACGTTTTCTGAATGAAGATATTTTAACAGGTTTTAGGTCCGTCTTTTATCTCTAATGAACTTAGTTTGTTACTAGTCCTTACCTTACTTGAAATATTTACAATTTCAATCAAAATAAGTGACGATACGTGTTTCATATTTGCAAGTGCTTACCATTTGATTTCCTGACTGCACCCTCAAAGGTATTTCAAATGTGAGAGAACTTTGTACGTCACCACAACTACCTAGCTAGGCAGAATTGCAGGAAATCGACCAGACTAAGTCAATTTTATGCGGCGGACGCTTCTGAACGTTTCATTTATCTTATTTCCCAGTAAATAAAATAAACACTTATGTTATTTCTTGTAGTTTACTATTAAATGTCATATAGACAGTAACAAATGACGAAACAAGCTCTTAAGTGTTCTAAAGGTTTAAATGTATATTGTATTAATATATATTTAAAAATGTATGATAAGTAAAAATAAAGAAGTTAATAATTTATTTATTAATTTGACAACATTGGTTAAGACATACCTAATTTAACATTTCTAACACTTTGAAAGTTGCAGATAACATTAATTGAGGCATTGTCAATTAGTCACTGATATCTCAGTATATCAAAAGAAATACAGTAACCATGGACAAAAAAAGGACTTACGGATAATAAGAATGATATTTTATCGCACACGGGTAAAATTAAAGTAACATTTTAAAACTTTGTTTCCAATGCAACAAAATCCTTGAAAAGCAAACAACAACATGCAACTAAAAATAAACTTTCAGTTTAATAGTTAATTGATTCATACAATGTCTAATAGTCCCGATACCTGGTCACAATTATAATATATCCAACCTTAAAAATTTCTATTTTCAGTGTTTTTTATAAAAATATCAATGATCAAGATTTGATAATGAATAATATCCTACACATGGAAAAGTTGAAGAAAACTGGATTCAGTAGAGTTGTCAAAAAATAATACATAAGTAAACATTAAGGTCTGAGCAGATACTAAAGACGATGTTCATAATGCCCAATAAATAACATGGCCAAAGATAAGAATGAAAAAGTATGATAAACAAAATATCTGTCATTTCACAATTTTTTGTACGTTAACTTCACAATTATTTGAGTAGTCTACCATCAGAATTATTTATCCAAATAGCTCGAGATCATTACGAATCTAATTTATGAAAAACGATCTTTACTAAACTAAATACTACCATCAGAGCATAATCGCAATTAATACATAACAATAATTAAAAACTCCCCTACTGAAACCCTATTACTTTAAAGCTTTACAAACGAGATGAAAATAAAACAGTTACAACCAACCAAACATAAACGCAGCGATATAGAGTTGCAGTACCTGACCTACCCCTACCGGCTGCGCAATGCGACGGCACACGTACACTGAGTAACTATAGCCGGCCAGACTTACACCAGTACTAAATTATACACCACTAGGTTTATTGTGGGGGCAGACAACACTAACACTCGAGACTTCGGGACATTATGCACCGATCGATTGGGAGATATCGATCTGTTGTTTTTATTTCCGGTTTCAGAGAAATCGAAATTTTGATGGTTTTTAAGAGATGTTTCTGTTGCAAGTTAGAGTAAGGATGGTAAAGCAAACTTTTTGTAAAAGAAATCTTAAATGTTGAAAAGTAATGCGAAGATAATGGGTATCTCCCAGAGTTAAGATAAATCATTTTTACCAAGAATTCTGATATTGCTCAAGGTGTATCCCGAGAGGAAGAGTAGCCAAAACTTGACTATCGCTGTATTGGTCTATGAGCCCAGATCAGCACAGGTTAACTATAAAAAAATGTGTTACCAATTTATATTCATAGCTTACATTCTCCGCATCTATTTGTGTATGTGTTTTCTAGTATCACTATCTATCCATTTCCTCTTGGTATCTGTACCAGTTCCAATGCCGTTGCTATGTGAGTCATCCCCATCGATTTGAAGACCTCAATCGTCCTCAAAACTGGATCGTATACAGGTCTAAGGTAACTGTTGTTGTTGACCTTAGTAAAATCTTGTCACGATGCATGTGGAGCTGTTTGGAACCTGTTTCTCTTTCATCAGGACTGCATGGCATCTCCACGTGGTCGTGGCACCGGCTACGCTCACCCTTCGGCCTTGACTAAAGTTCCCAAGTCGCAAGTCTCCGCGGTCAGACGGCAGACAGCCTCTAGTCTAGACGTGGGGTTCCAAGTGCATTTTTCTGTCTGGACCCCTCTTTCAATGTATAAGCGAACCCTATCGTTTATGCGTGTGCGTTATTTAATTTTAAGTACAAAAGTGTCATGATTGAGACGGAAACGATTCTTATTTGCAAGCGCTAAGGGTCCATAATTCGATACAGTGATTTATTGGAATAAGTTCGATGTAGGTAGTGAGTAGCCTTTGATGTATTTTGCACGTTTGCTTTCAACGTAATTTTTGAGTAGCAATTATTGTTGGTTGTGTTCGCAGACGAATGTATTTACAAAGCAAAGCTGCAAACAACATTTTAGACCGCTTTGATTTTTGATCGAATGAGTTTTGGGAAATAAAACATGATTGACGTGCTTGGTTGGTTGGTTTATGAATTTCTATCCTTCTTAACGATTTTTTAATATTTGAAGAGAACATTGAACATTGCGATACATTAAAACTTTCATGAATTTTAGGAGAATTTTGTGTGAGAAAGGAGTGTTATCAGTAATGATAATAAGATTCTTTACAAGTGTAACCACTAACACAGGCACATTCTCTGTTCTTTTACACTCAAAGTCAGATGGGACGGCAGACCGACATGACTGGAAAAAGATAAGGCGCAGGACCAACGGCCACAGCTCCTGAGTATTTCTAAACCGAAAAACCTAGTAAATATTTTTGGCCTCACAATATTTTCGAGTCGACGGGATTGAACCGAGAACCGAGAACTCGTTCTCAGCAGTCGCAATTGCGACCACTACACCAACGAGGCAGACAAATAATAATGTACCAGACATAATATACAAATAGAGGTTATCAAAATGTACATTATTTAAACATTCCAATATACGAATCATAACAATACAACAATTAACGCTCTGTTTATCAATCCTATATTCATCCAGCATCCCTCTGCAACAATTAAGAAGTCCTCACATTGAGCATGCGAGGGTGAATTAATCAGTCGGGATGGATGCCTGCCCACATTTTACGTCGGCTAAATATGTTTGTCCGTCTAGACTCAATCTTGTATAGACTAGGAATTTATAAGCTCTCGAATGTCTACGAGCGCAGCCGCGGGCTTCAGGAACACAAAGAGCGAATTAATATTGTTGCTGTATCTTTGTCTCTTCTTGGTGTTGTTTGGGTGTTTGAAAATACCGCCGTACATGTTAAAGTTGGATGTTAGTAGCTGAGGATCGATTAAAATTAATTAGTAGTGATATTTATATACTTAATTAAAATCACATCGAAAAAGAATTTTATGTATCGATTTTTTGCCGATGTTATTTAAAATTTAATAATTTTCCACAAATACACGAGAAAATTGTAATAATTGAGATAATTTTTATTTATAACCCGATGTTTTTATAAACTTAAATCTAGTATTTCTGAAAATTAAAGCCTCTTTGCTAATTAATCCGATCAAGAGATTAGTCTGAAATAGATTACTCAAATTGAGATTGGCTTAAAAAAAACATAGTTGACCTTTCATAGTCTGTTTACCATAATGAATTTTAAACTAAAAAGAAAACGAATATTTTTAGCTTCCTAAGAAAAAGAATATGGAGAAATATTTGCACCAAATGAATACTTTCATGAAACTTGTTTATCTTACCGCAACTTGAACTGAAAAAAGTTATTACTCTATCCTATAAACAGGTATTTAATAAGGGTTTGTACCAGGCTGTCATCAGTTACGAAGAGCTCGTAGCTACGGGTATAGTAATCGATTCAATACTGTACATAACCCATTATAAGAGCCAGCTATGTACGGTGCGTACGTACATAGCTACCTCGGAAGTGGCTGCAGGTCGTTGCACATCCCGGCCGACGTAACAGGGGTTTGGGGGATTGGGGGATTGGGGGCAGAAGCCTCGCCCCCCCGCCCGGGCAATTGCCCCTTGGTTCATTATCAAAGTTCACTAGTACGGTGCACACATTTACGTGGCTGTTTCGACTACGGCGCGTTGCATACATACTTGCATTTTCCACCACGATACTGAGAGCTCGCAGTCTCTCGCCGCCGAATGCAGGTAAAGCTGCACGAGCTGATATCGCAGCTCTAGATACAATGGCCACCCGTGACGAGGGTGTCGAACCGTGCCGACGTTTCACGGAAACAGTCGAACCCTGGGCGGGAGTTTTGACAGCTCGCCCGGAAAATCTGCAGCGAGGAAATGCGCTCGCCAAGTTGGTTAGGCTCTTAATTTGTTAACTTTAAACTCAATGTATATTGAAATAAAGCTTATAATAACGTTGAGTAATTACTATCCATAATTTGCTTTTAGAAATTCTTGACTTCCACGCTTAGGACAGGGTTTGGTATGCAGTAAAATTAGATAAAATTCTTTAAAATGTTTAGTACTTTTTTTAAACAAGACAAGAGCGCGGAGCGTACTTTAAATTATTCAGAATAGGCTGTTAAATGAAACTGTCTGTCCGAGTATAAAAATAATATATAATTGGTTGCCATGACAACCGCCGCACTCCTACAGCCATGCGTTGCGCGCTGTATCAAAAGTTTATATATTACCAGGCAAGTATAAGTCACATGGAGGTGCTTTTAATTTATCTGCATGGAAAGTTTCTGGTTTTTAAATAGAATCTCTTGAAGTATCGAGACATAGCTAAATATTTTGGGGCTGGCGAAAATTATCATAGGATTTTTTTTAAATATGTAATTATTTTAATGACATAAAAGAGGTCAAAATCGAGACAATTAAATACTTCATAGTAAATTATAACGTGTAACGAGCACTAATGTCCGTAGCGAGTAGATTTATGTCGTCTTAAATGGTCGCAAAGTGATTTGAATGTCCCCCGAGAGGCCGGGGAAAGAATACTAATGTTTAAACTATTAGGGGCTCGGACTTGAGTGTTTAGTTTCAGATAACACGGAAGGAGGGTTATTAACTGCCGAAGTTAATTGGTAATACCTACGTTAATTTTGAAATTCAAACCAGCCTTTATTAATAATGATTTTAATTATTACAGTTATTTTATTTCGCATTGACAAAGTTGTCTTTTTTTTTGTTGTTATAACTGACACGTTTTTCATGATTTTAGCTCGAGTATCCGCTGGAAAAAGTACTAATTAATGCGAAAATTAAATACATAAATTTAGTTTCAACGCCTACCAGGAGTACATAACCTACTAATGATTACGTTTTAGGCATTACGATGTATGTAGCAACCCCGTCTCGGGGCTATTAATTAATTACCGTAATTGCTAGCGAGGATGTGATCCTGTTCGCAGACAAGGGGTGGAACCAGACGCTTATTATGACCATGTTTTGATGTATGTATGTGTGTGTGCCAATTTGTTTTGATGCGCGCCCAGACGGATGGCAGTCTAAAGAGAAAATTAAATTACACTTTTATTATTTCTTTAAAGGCTTTGAGTTCAATGTTGACAAGGTATAAAGGGACGTTGCTAAGGTTTTTGATACAGCATATTAAAATGTCGGAATAACTACTAGAGCTACAATATTGAACCCGGTTGTTTTATACAGTGAAGTCAAGATAATTTTTTTCGCTTTTAATCAAGAATTTTTTGAATCTTTATCAAGAACATGTTCACTGTAAACAGAACACTTGATGACATACATTCCGAAGATGGATACATTTAAGGACTCTTGAACAATTTTAAAAACAAACTGAAGGCTAATTAGATTCCAGAAAATACCTACTCATCGTTTCTCAATAAAGTTTAAATCAAAAAGTGATTGCCAATCTCACAATTAATTTATTTTGTTACACGTGTCTTGGGTCACCGATTTTCTTAGTCACTTCGGAGAGCCAGACGGACAGACAAAGGAGAGATCCTATATGGTTCCGTTTTTACCTTTTGAGGTACGGAACCCCAAAAAGGGGCCTTATGATACCACTATGGTTAAGCTTTTATAGAGAAGGGTGCGTTCGGCCCTCTCTGGTACTAGCATTGATTGCATTTCTTTGTAACTTTTTAATTAGTGCATGACAGAGACTGAAAGAGATTAGACGGCGATCAGCGATAGAGTTTATATTGTTTACAAAGTAAAACAGTTGAGTACTTAGTACTGTACTTACTTATGTACTAAAATTAAACGATTTCGGATTTATTTAAGTAGGTACTTCATAAATAGGGCATAATAGATTTGCGTAAACCTTCAAGGTTTAAGCATCAATCACCATTTATTTTATAATTGTTAACACACACTAAATCATACAGAAACAACGTGATATAACAAATCTACAAAGGTACTGCTTTTTACTAAAGATATCTCTGCCAGCAGACCCGCGATAGGAGGAGTAGTAAATAATGGCAGAGAACAGTGCAAACTAATTGAAAGAAAAGAAAATTAAATTATGTAAAATTACTTTAAAACAAAATACCAAGATAATAATAAGCCCTCCAAATATGTAATATATAAATACACAAAAGATGTAAAAAAACCGGCAGTCCTTTGCGTTGATAGTAAAAAGGCAAAAACTCCTTCTTGAGGAACTACACTACAGGTTGTAATGAATGGAATGAAGGAGAATGTGGAGGTCGTTGCCCTCTAGTAGAACACACCTTTATGTAGGAAACTATTGAAATCATGATTAATATTATTCTGTATCAAAGACCGAACAGTAAACAAAAGACACAATACCTCTATTACGAATCAGTGGTGTACAATTACAGAGGTCTCCATTCTACCAATTAAGCAACCACAATACAATAAGCAATATTGCATGCAATCCGCCATAACCGTATTACATAACTCCTCCAATTAGTTTCACAACACGCTTCAGGATAACCAGGACGGAGCTAGCTATCCTCCATTTAGTCTGATGCTTATCTGACTAAATGGAGGATTCGCGATCGATCGCTCGTCACATAAATATGATTAGGCACATAACAGCCATTGCTGCAATACAGGCGCAGTGTACCGCTAACAAAAAGTAAATAGGTAGCGTTGCAGGATTCCACCCACAGGCATATACACACAGCGATATCTATGTGACGGTAACCAACTACCGGAGTCAGGACTGGCGAGGACTATTCCTTGTTTTTATGTACTCCTTGTAGGTCACAATTTATAATTTTGTTGATGCGCCTGGTTCTATGCTAAGTGTGTAATATGTAGACATTTTCTAATAAATAAATATAAACTTTCTCCTGCGGAGAAGAGAACTTCACTTGTAATCATGACCTTTACAAACCACGGCAAATTTGTTTTAAACCTAGTTATAAAAAGTATTTACAAATGGAACTGTCATTTTCAGATAAGTCGACAGAGTAATAATAAAACAAAAACAATAAAGTTACTTTTTAATTTCTCTTTGTACACTAACTTATTATATTTTTTTCATGTTGTTCTAAATATAATGAAATATACGTTTTGCTGTACGTACCAATTCTAATAATTTTATGTATTTCATTTTTAATAAACTTAGTTTCAATATTTTCATAGCTCTTAATTAGTCCGTATTTTCCCATAAATCGCAGTTGGTTCGTGGTTACCCCAATGCCCAGGGTTGCAAGCTGGCGGGCGCATCCGGCGGTCGCCATGACTACCGCCGCTCGCCGCCTGCCGCATCCTACACACCTCTACCACCCTGGTAGCTCGCTACGCAATCCCGGCCTTTGACGACTCCTGGAGCGAATATTATCCCCCCCTGTTAGTTTGTGAATATCGAGATTTTCGAGTATGGCGTGTACAAGGGGATGATGGAGTATATATTATTAATTTATATGATCATATTTGATAGGATTTTATGTACCTAGAACGGCAGGTTTATACACTAAATTATATACCCACCCGCGTTTAAATGTACATGGAAATGCATGGCTACATTTTTATTTATTTTTATTTTTATGAGTTGTTATTACATATGCTAGTTAAATATACGTGGTAGAAAGCTTTTTTCCGCTTAGAATATAAGACATTATTATAGCTCAATTATAATTCTTGTGTTTTATATTTGACGTGGTTACAAGAAATCAAATTACTTACCTAAGTAAAAAACCTTTGGTTCAGGCGGGTTGTTTTTGTTTTTCAAAATAATACTTTTCAATAATCATTTTTATTACACACGTATACCACCGAGAAACGAAAAAATATAAAGAAATAAAAGCAGATGATTTCTGGCCACAGTAAGTCCAGTCCATTAACTAATTTAGGATCGGACTTACTGACCAGGTGTTGGATTTTCGTGTCCTTAATGAGTACTAAAAAATGTTCATCGTTTGAAATGTCTTTAATTAAACGTCATTATAAAGTAAGTAAGTTATTCCTTTCTATAACCTTACTGGATGACATTTGATTTGAAGTATTACTACTACTATCTAGAATAACCATCTATTTATATTAATAAAATCGTTTAGATTCAAAATTTAAATGCATAGATGTCTCCAACAATTTGAAAATGAAATCTGTGATTCTTAGAGATACGAGTTCAATCCTCATCAATATCTTCGAAGTTAAGTCAAAACAAACCTTTGTCAAAGAACTATGGCATTTCCTTTGTAGTAAAAATGCACCCGGTGCAGGCCGAACGGAAGGGCAACGCGCTTTACTTTGGGGTAGGTCTGGCACGCCAATATAAGAAGACAGCTACTCGTACTCCCGTCACTGCAATTACCCCTAATAAGTGACCGATTTCCGTCGTTTCGAATCCATTGCTGCGTCTCTGGGAAACAACCGACATTCGTTTACACAAAACCAGCTATGAAATGTTTCGTGGCGATAGCATCGTTTATTCAAGTGGGACATTTATTTTCCTTTGTAGGGGGAGTGCAGCCAAATTATCGGACTTCCCGAAGAAAACAAACCCAGGAGGCAAGTTATTCACGCGTTGCGACGCTCGATATACTTGTATGCAGGCATTGTACGTATGTTGCGGTACCCTCTTCAGTTTATAATGCCTTGGTATTTCATTATGTTTCGTTAAGTCATTAATATACAAAAAACACTCGTTAATTTATTACAATTCGACGACCACTTACGGTGGGACTGTTACTGGGACTGTTACCCCAGTCAATTGGGTTTTGGATGTCAGATAGGCAGTGGCTGTATGGAAAATTCGGTTGGTATTCAGCTGAATCCGGTAAGACTGGAATGGAAGCCGATGATGTGCTTTGTTAAGATCGCTTACCCCATACCAAGTTTCATTAAAAACGGTTCATCGGTATAGCCGTGAGAGCGTAACAGACATACAGAAAGACAGTCGCTTTCACATTAATAATATTAGTATGGATTTCAATACGAGTAATAAATTAATTAACCTTACTTGTACATCTTCAGATAGATTAAATTTACATTTGAGAGTCCTTACATAAAATAGAAGTATTGGTATATATGAATTGCTATTCAATCTCATTCTGTCGAAATAACATAGCGATTGCTTTTATATGACTAGATTTACTAGCAGAAAATCTAAGTACTCGGAAATTGAACGCAAACTCGAGAAACAGTTTTGGTGTAAATATGATGTTTATTTCATCCAACAAAACAGAGATGGCCGCTTAAGATTTTATTCAAACTTAAGCATTACACAAACTAATTTGCAAGAAAACTCAAATATCATAAATTCAAACAAATACCTATTAAATGACATTAAGTTAAGCAGACGGATGATACTGCCATCTGCATTTATGAAAGAATATTTAGGTCCCTTAGTAATAAACCTTTATTGTGCCTAGAAAAGTGTTTAAGCATATTAAAAATAGCCGAGTAAACGTTAAGTTTAATCAATTAGGCTAAGTAGTTTCCCTAAGGTTCATGAAAAATTCAACTTGATGCCACTGCGGAAACGAGAGCAGTACGGAGTATGTTGATTTACTTTATTGGTAGAAGTGAATACATCTATGCAACTGGTTACATTGCTTTCGAAGTCTATTTTATTTTATATTTGTATGCAGTATGCAGCACGATCTACTTGTAAATAATTATTGAAAAGAAGATTTTAACCATGAATTTATTAATTTTTGTACACTTAGATTTTTCGAAACTAACTAATTACCACAATAATGTTCAGGTACTTACAATAGTACTAATAATTATCTATTGTCGAGAAACCCACAGAACAATATACTGCAGCCACCGCTTGTAAATTGCTTTTGGTGGCACACTTATTTAAATAAAGAGGTCTCTCCTTACTAGTATGTTTTATTTCACGCTTTTGTTGGTGCAGCGATTCACAGTAATTAACATCTCGGGAAACCTCGACTGTAGAGAAACACTGCGAGAGAAGTACACTCCTAACAAATAAAAACGGAGGCGACAGCGACCCTTTATGTGATCCTTGTGTTTATGCAGCTCTTGTGACTCAACGAGGTTTTACAAAAAATATGTAATTAATTAATTTTGGGTTTGCGTAACAAGAAAATCTAATATAAAAAAAAAAACCGTTTTAACCCCCATAACATAAAAGGATGACAGCAACAAATGGAAAGATGACAATAGATCAGTGTAAATAAAAAAACAATTGGGTTTATTTATTTATTCAATAAATGATAATTAATTAAACAAATACATGTGGCCAACAAAAGTCCAAAGTTACTAAAGTATGTGTTATGGAATCAGAGACAATTATGGTACCATTAAGTTATTATTACTCTTCATGCATTCCGTATTCCAATATTATTTTATATAGATTGCCAAATTATATCAGATGCATTTCAAAAAAAAATTCTTCCGTTTAAATAACTCAGGTCAGGAACAGCAGCACGTGGTCCTATCTGCCCTACAAAAAAAACTGTCCCAAATACTCCGCAATCACTAGCTAACTTAAGCTTACTTTGCAGAGCTCAAATTTGCCAACCACTTAGAAATATATTGTATCTGCATTCCCTATACTGAAAACGTAATTGTAACAAAAATAAATTGAAATTCAAAATAAATAACCCACCCTCATCACTCTTCAAATTACGCAACATTTCATTAAGCGTATTGGACCATCGAAATAATTATCGAATCCCTACGATGCGTAATCCCCCTTTGGTCGGGCCGGTGCGGGTTGGTTATTAAAAACTCTCTGTCGGCCGCACTCTAGGTAATAGGTACAGGTATAGCTATGTCTGGCAGTCTGGCGTGCAGTTTCGATCTGTTTCGGTCTGGTGCCGTAATAGTGCAGCTTTTAAGCCAACCCAGACTGTGTGACGTCACACTGTTAGATTTGCGTTAATTATTTATTGGTTTATTTATTGTGGTTGCATTATTACTTAATCATCTCTAGTTCCTTTGGTAATTTTATAATATTTAAATAACTTATTATAGTTGTCTCATAATCGACATTTTATTGTTTTGTACTATATGTTTAATTAGTACGGCTTATACAAACTAAATACATAACAAGCTTTTAGATCATCAACATTACAGTTATTGATTTGTTTTATTTTTTTTTATTATTGTTCGTAATATCATGGAACAAAGAATTGGGCAAGAGTAACTTTAATTACACACAAATGCATCAGTAATATCGTTTTTTTTTTTTTAAATAAACGACTTCCGCACTAAGGAATTGAATCCTTGTGTCGCGGGGGGTTTTACAAACATTCAAATCACATGTACAAAGAACACCCAGACTTGGTGGATCACACAAATGCTTGTCCCATGCGGGGATCGAACCCGCGACACGTCGCGCACAGAGGTAATTGGCGTGGTGACCTATACCACTCGGCTATCCGTGCAGTCTATTTCTTTTAATCTTTTATAGAAAGACGAGTATTTATATACATATTTGTAACACAATATAAGTATTTGAAAATAATACATGGTAGCAATTTAAATCTTAACCAAATGAAAACGTAAATCCATTTTCGCATCATCCGTCGAATGTGTTCGTATTTTACGAAAATGAATTCTATGAGGTACCTACCGTTTATCCGATTATTGTGATGTTTCCCCTACCTTCTATTTCAGTTGGTATAATACCATACACGTACTAGGTAAACATTGATGCATTAAAGGTGCACCACCACTCACCACCCAGCTCCCACCCTGCTACGTTGATTTCATCGGAAACGTACGAGTATGGCTCAAATAGAGTATGTAACACACGTTGATGGTAATAAATACCCACAAATTTATGTATTCCTGGTCGCAGGTATTATGTAAACATATTTTTTTGTTTTTCATTAATCCCGCGTGGGTTGGGGTTTTTTCTGAACGTACTTATTCGCAAGATTTTATTTAAAAATAGCTTTCTAATACCACTTAAAATTTTCTTTTTCTAAGGGGCTATTATAAATGTCTATTTTTAATTTATTCCAAATTACTTAATCACAAATATTGCATAGTTGATGGATTATGTAAAAGGCCTTTTCTGCATATGATTCCCGTATTCAATAGACGAAACTTAATAACTAATTACTGAGCTCCAGACAGTCACATTCGACCTGACATGTTGAGATATATTCTACATCGATCCGCTGATTATTACCACTTTAATATTTAAAACAATTTAAATTATTTAATGCAAATGAAATGAGTTTTTGACATAGTTATTGTAGTAATAAAATATTTTGCCTTCTTATTTTGTACTAGCTGTCCCCTAGCGACTTTGTTCGCGTGTTTTAGTTTCAACGGTTTTTAATTTTTGCAACATTTTTCACTTATGCTCAGCTCCTATTGGTCGCAGCGTGATGTTATATAGCCTATAGCCTTCCTCAATAAACGGACTATCCAATACAAAAAGATTTTTTCAATTCGAACCAGTAGTTCCTGAGATTAGCGCGTTCAAACAAACAAACAAACAAACTCTTCAGCTTTATAATATTAGTATAGATGTAGTGGATCTTTTTTCTTAAATAACCAAAGATTTGTTACACCCACGTTGCTCGATTCTGATTAAATTGAAGCCTTGTAGAACGAATAGCAACAACCGAAGCAATTATTTTTGCAACCTTTGCTACATTATATGAACTGTGTAGATACCGGCTATGCATTAAACTTTCCGAGTCAAATGTGCATTGAACAAGCCAAACGACTTTAACAAAAAACTTGTGTAAGAAAAAATGTAAAGAAATTCAAGTTTTATTTACACAAAGGCAGTGTTAGAAAATAATTATCATTTTAATCCTGAAAACGATACTAAATTAAATAGTAGTTCATAGCTTTAACGTCCTTTTAAAACGCCTTTGCCGCCATGACATATTATGCATTTCTGCATAATTATGTCCTATTTCATACAATTTACACTTTCTAGTACAACCTAAGTGCAACAGCACACACCACTACCTTTCCCTTTGGGGAATGCGAGCACACAGACACGGCAGACACATGTTCGCTCGCATCCTAACAATATTTCAGTGACAAAGGCAGGCAACCAACGGTGCACAGTGGCACATAACAAATTGGAATGCAGGCGGCAGAGTTTTCACAGTTCTTTTGTGTCTGCCCGTCTGGCCTGCCTAATGGATACCGGATTCTGCCGCTTTTTACCTCGCCAAGCCTTTTGATTACTAATCCGGGATGAAAGGATGCGGAATTGTATTTTATGTGATGGTTATTTGATCACTGAGTTTAGATACGCGAGTAATTGGAGTGAATTCGTTGATTCATTATCAGTAACAGTTTTTATTGTTTGTTTCTCGATTAGTTTATTCAAGTAGTGAATATAGGTATCATTATAATTAAAAAATTAATATTTAAAGCAAATAACATATTTTTCTATCGCGTTACTTGTCAACACAATTTTTTAGAGCTGAAGTATTTTGTTTTTCTGTATTTGAAAGCAAAGAAAATACAGAATACTCCTGTAATCGAAAAAGCAGTAGCTGTAAAGTTAAGCTTTATAACAACATCTTTTGTGCGCATAATATCCTGGTAAAATATTTCTATACGCAAAAAGTTTGCCATAAGCTACTGTGAAAATATATATTTTATAAATAAAATAATGGTATTAAATTACACAAAGGCAGAAAAAAAAACACGTGTCAACAAAACAACTTGTTAAGTTAGACAAGATTACACTTAACAAAAACATTGGTAAAAATACTGTCCCTAATAATAGAAAAGAAAAATATCAACGAATAACATTTTTCCATCATGTTATATTTAGAGCACCTAATTAGTGCGAAATATGATATTTTAACAATATTATTGATATCTAAACTATTGGATAAAGCATCGATATCACATTATTTATTATTACTAGTTTTCGCCCGCGGGTCCGCCCGCGTGGATATCCGTTATCACAGCAAACGATTCTTCGGGATATTTCTCCGTACTGTAAATACATTAACATCGGCTCGGTAGTTGTCCCATGAAAGATACAGACAGACAGAGTTTCGCATTTATAATATATTAACTATAGATTTGGTACGTCTTTATTAGGATCTTTTTATGTCTTGGTCTTTTTGTGTCTGCTTTCCCGGTAATTGTATTTTTGGATGTTCTTTTTTCTCTTATTTTTCACGGGCTAGTAGTAGTTATCCTCAAGTAACGATAATAACCCGGTCCTTTGAAAGGCTTACGTGGGCACAGGTCCAACACGTAGGTCTTGTTGAGAACTTTACTCAAATATGAAATTAATCTACCATTTTGGATATCATTATTATAGTAAATATCATCATATAAACTGCGAGTTAACTACGAGCGATAGAAGATTATGAAAACTCTTATCGGAGGTTTGAAGTGATTTATAAATGAGTGCGTGTAATCATTGTGATATTTGAATAAAGTGTCAGTTTTCGATTAAAATCTGAAAAGGTTGAAAAAAAAATTTTATCCATTATAATTTACGTACATCACTAGTAATTACCTTTTTCTAGACGTGTGGGGTTTCTTAAAGACAGATTTTTCTTATTGATTTTACCAATCAACTTAGTCGTAACTTTGAAGTTATAAACCGCTTAGTATAATTAATTTGCCTTTTTTTATCGTATTCCATAATTAATTCCAAAGCCTAAATTTTACCCTCGATATTTCTGTTCACAGCCCACTCAAATTTTATAGTTAATACAAAAAAGCGTTCTCATTTATCTATGTCTATACAATTTAAAAATATAGGATTTTATGTGATTTCACATAACTGAATTTTTCGTCGAGTCGTGGAATGTGAATGATACTATTTACATAAGAGCAAAATATACACAATAAATACATTACGTACTTTCTTACGTTTTACTGTGGAAACCACAGTTTAAATTACAATAAATCAATTCAAAACGTACCCGACGCCCGCTGCGACGCCCGCTGTGAGTCAAGGGGTGGAAGAATTACATGTAGTTATAGTCAAGTGCCCACAACCAGGGCGGCTATTCACGACAGATTGAGTTACGTACTATGTAACTTTATAGCTCTAAAAAATATAAACGTGCTATAGGAAAAGAGGTTGAATGTAATAAAAGAATGTTGTTTAAACAGACCAAAAACAAGCAAGTTAAGCAATACACAAGTCTTCAAGGACTGTCTTAAAGTGGTTAACACTAGTAATTTATTTTTAACTAGATGTTTCCCGCGGCTCCGCCCGCGTGGGTGTCGGTTATCGCGGCAAAAAGTCTATATCCTTTCTCAGGCTCTAGACTACCTGTTTACCAAATTTCATTTAAATCGGTTCAGTAGTTTTAGCGTGAAAGCGCGACAGAGATACTTTCGCATTTATAATATTAGTAAGGATTTAAATGAAATACATTACATACATACAATCGTACGATTTTCAAATATAGATATTTTACTATCTCTTTTAAAAGTATGGCAACCTTTTTAACTTATTTTGAGAGCTCACGCTTTGTCTATGTTTTCTGATATGTGGTTGTTTTAAATATATGTAAATAGAGCTTACCTATGTAGATATTGATATTCAAAAAGTAAATTCTTTTATGCATAATCTTTTAAGGTTACACAAGCTTTTGGCTGTGCTAGTAAAAAGTACTTCATTTTTAAACATACTCCTATTATTTTCTTACGTTACTTTTATCTTCTATATACTTATAATAAATCTGTAGAGAGGTCAATTCTGTACATCAAATATATTTTCAAAATAACTATCAGGGGGTGATTAGTGATCGATACTGATGCCAAAAATGCAATCAGTAAATTTTTTGTCTGTCTGTCTGTCTGTCTGTCTGTCTGTCTGTCTGTATGTTCCTTATAGAAACGAAAACTACTCGACGGATTTTAACGAAACTTGGTACATTTATTCTTCATACTCCTGGGCAGGTTATAGTATACTTTTCATCACGCTACAATCAATAGGAGCAGAGCAGTGAAGGGAAATGTTGGGAAAACGGTATTTTTTAAGCTTCCGTCGCGTATGCAGCCTTAATGGTTAAAGCTACATAGAAATCATGTATGACGGAAATGTTCTACATAAAATTATCTAAAAAATATCCCACAACAGCATATGTCTATCTTTTATGGTTGACTCACAATAACACGTGTAACTCCCGATAGCTTAGCAGTTCGGAGATTTCTGATTATATTTGTTTACTCTTACGTTTATAATACTCTCACTCATCTCTAATTAAAAAAAGTTTACATTATTACCTATTCAATAAAAAAAAAATCATAGAAATCGGTATAGAAACACCAAACTTATACATGAAATACGATAATAAGCCATCACGCCGTCGCGCGTAAATACTGAATCATGCTATAAGGATTATTTTTGTGTAACGTGATATATTATATTTCCCTACTAAAATACGAAAGTTAATCTGTCTGTTACATCAAAACCACTGAACAGTAAGAAAGGACATATGCTACTTTTTTACGAAAAACGACGGAAACGCGGACGAAGTCGCTGGCAAAAGCTAGTCATTAAATAAAATATAACGCAACCCGAGAATTATGTAGAACTATTATACCACACCTACCTAGTACCACAATTTGAGTTTTCATTGATGTACTTGCATTTATTTATTTTTTATACCTCAAGACACGTAGGGCTCAGGGAGACAGGCGTACGGTTAATTCTTATCATTAATAATTAATCAGTAACTAAGAGATCTTTCGTCGTTTATGCATTTATTACCTTCAAAGCAACATAACTGTGGTATATTTTTTTCAATGCTAATTATTACCGTGTATGTTAATAAATAAATAAATAACCTTAAAACAAAGTAAATTTAATCCCATAGCATCCAGTTTACCCCTCTGTTCGCTGTCAGGTATTGTGTCAGTACCTCTCCGTCAAAATAATTACGTTAATTAGAGAGCCCAACAAGACTAATAGCTGTTTAAGATCCATTCGATCTTAACCCCACTACAATTATTTGTCGCTAACTAACGTTTACTACTAATTTTCCTTTATTACCTCTAGTTTCAGGAACTCTATTCTATCTGCTTATATTAATTGAGTATTTATGTTATTAGATATTAGCTATAAAATGTTTTAACTTATCATGCGAACAAGACAGGCGATCACATATAAAGTCGCGATACTAACTTAGTTAAAAAGGTTTAGGTACTTGCAGGTTACTTTGTATAGACGCATAAGTCTTACGAAAGCTACTTTACAATGAGATAATATTTACATGTATGATTTAAAAGATAAGAATGTACTGAGTCTTTGAAAAAGCACTTTTTTAACATTGTGACAGTAACTAATGGCAAAAAAAAGTAAGTAATATAAATGTGAAGCTTATTAAAATACATACTGTATCTAATAGTAAGATTGCATTAAAGAAACTTTATTTATTTATTTTAATTTTATGGAAGACTTACAGCTAAACCAATACAATATTCACTAAAATAAAATAAGAAAGCCAATTATATGTCTACGCATTTAACAACCTTTAGTTAAGCGTAATCTTTTTAGTTTACATAAAATAATGTGCAAATTAGGGGAGATCTTTGCCCAGCAGTGGGGCACCTGAAAGGTTAAATAAAAAAAATGTTTGTAGCTAGTATTACTGTTATTTCAGTAATGTTTTGTGCCACTTTTATCTTTTGTCACTTTTTTATTTTATTTATAAGTACGTTGTGTATGCTAATTATCATTTTTTCTTTCTTTCTTTTTATTAAAATAACTTTACTTAACGACATCTAGTTTTAGTTAATGATATGTATGTATGTAATGTCTAGAGCACCCCAGTGCAGTGAGATGACGTTACAACAGTCTAGACGGTAAATCTCGTTACAATGAGTTCACAACACCGCCCTCTCCCCTACTAATCGATAGCGCTCAAAAACCGAATAAGATTCACAAACCTTCGCACTTTATATTTCATATCGATATCTATAATCTATACTTAATACTTAATAATATTATAAAGAGAAAAAAAAATATCTTTTTATGTTTGTAATAAATAAACTCAAAAACGACTAGACTGATTTTAAAAATTCTTTCTACTATTAGAATGCTACATTATCCCTGAACAATATAGTATATATTGCTGTTCTACCCGTGTGAAGCCAGGGTGGGTTGCTAGTTATAAATAATTTTAGAATTAAAGCGTTTAATATAACTATGTTTTATGCGACTTTAAAAAAGGCTACTTATCAATTTAACACATATGTATGTAATGTTATCGAAACTGCTAAATATTCACATTATTGATAATCTATAAGGGCTTCTAAGGAAATATTTATTTGTTTTAAGTGTAGATATATACGTATGTATGTATGTATGTATGAATGTATGTCTACATTTACGCCGAAAGTATGTATTGAATAGATTGTGACCATTCTAGTGGTCTAATAAGTGTAGGTGTGACGTTCTAGCTTACTTTGCGAGCTTTGGAGCTTCTTTATTATATGGTATGTACTGACACTGATCTAAAAAATATATAGGCCCCAATATGGTTTTGTACCTACCTACTTTCAATTCCGCGTTGGATTTGGTTAACTTCGTGTATTTAATAAAATATTATTTTTTCATTTTCAGTTAAGTAGTTTAATTTTGAAAACGATTTTTGTTATTATATTTAAGCTAATAAAGTTATATATTTGTGAAGTCGGTAATGACACGGGAAAAAAGCAAGTTTTTTTTAAGTAACTCAATCCTTAAAGAAACGAAATACAAACAAACGAGCTTTTTGAAGAAAGCTTTAACTATCAACTAATCCTGTTATTTATATACTGTAGCCCTTATTTTTCACGGATTATTCTCCGTAACGAGAATACCCGGTCCTTTGAAAGGCTTACTGTATTATTGTTACTATTGACAACTCCATCTATACCACTAAAACTATAAATATTGGTATGGCACCCTATTCCGATACTCGCTCTTCGACTTAGGGCGTTGCTAGGAAGTCGGAACTAACTTTAGATTTGTTATTTTCACCATATATTTCTTAATCAAGCAAATCCCCGACAGTTACATTCAGAAAAAAATAAAGTATAGAAGTATTTGTCTTATTAAAACTTAAAATCGAATTTAAATTCGATACCGATGGGAAATTATCTATAAAAATCTGCTATATATGATTTTATAGTTCAATTATGGTCTAGATTGCAATCTAGTCTTACCTTATAAAGCTAAACTTTTACACCGACATAGGCAAAAAATCTCCTTAGATAATTTGTATCATAAAAAAAGCATTAAAAACCCGACTGCCGACTGTCTGCTATGAAACATTATTATTTATTTTAGCATTTCTCATTCTTCATAAAATTTAAACATACAAGTTGCATATATTTTTGTAAACAATTTACAAAACCGTTTATTTTGTTATCATACCTAACCCTTTATACCGTATTTGAAAGGTTTGGTTAAAAATTATATATCAACGTATTCCGGCATTTTTTTATATATCACATATCTAAGTACGCTTGGGCAAAATCCAACCGTTTGGAAGATACGAGGTAATAAAGATATTTAAAAACGTAACTTTCTTTGAAGACGATGTTGACGTTTTACTTCCAAACTAAAATGAAAATCTCTTTTCGCTATAGTCTCCTGGTACATAGTCTTGACTTTTCACTTTCAGTAATCTGAGAAATGTCAGTCAATGTTTAAAGATTAGAGAAAAAAGTAAGTAAACTGAAGGCACTAGTATAAACAAGTAAAATCATAAAATTTGTATCAAAACACAGCGCGCCGTTTTATTAAAACTATATTAAAACTTAATAATATCGTAACCGTCGATATTTTCGCATAAACTTCTGTCGTCACACTGAAAATCACTTAAATCAGTAAACGAGCGTAGTACATTTAGCTAAACATTTGCTTACGCCCGGTACAAGGGGCTACTAGCGATGCGCGCGCTCTATGCTTTTCGATGTGTCTAAGGTTGAGTAAGGCGGGAAAAGAAAAATTGTCACTTATAATACTACAAGAGCTTCAAAATTATCGGGTATTTCCCGATAGGTTCGTTGCAAACAAATGAAGGAGTCAAGTTTTTCAGGTTAAAAAATCACGAGCGCGAAGCGCGAGTGATTTTTCCTGAAAAACTTGACGACTTTATTTGTTTGCAGGGAACCTATCGGGAAATGCCAGATAATTTTGAAGCTCGTGTGGTATTCAGGGGATTATTTTTCCGTCCCAAATGTCGGCCAATAGAATTGCACCATGAGACGTCACGTGGTACAACCTACAAATTTTCAAAAAATTATCAGTATAATACCATGTAGGTTGTACCACGTGACGTCGAATGGTGCAATTCTATTGGTCGATATTTGGGTCGGAAAAATAATCGTAATTAAACACAAACACATATTTTATCTGGACAGCAAGGCTCGCTCGACAGAATGTTTCAAAACTATAATATATGAACCACAGATGATGAAAAAAATCAGTCAGCAGTGTGGACTGCTGGCTTCAGGGCTCTTCTTATACAGAGAAGGTAAAAAGAATGCTTGTTAAGAAACAGTTAAATTTGCACCATTGTCACGCGCACAAGTCCTAAAACAATGGGCCTGTTTCCTATTTTTTTTTTTAATGTCCGTCTTGTAGATTAATGAATTTTAATGGACACGTATTTTTTCTTTTTTCCTGCAAACAAAAAATGATCAAAATACAGAGAACTGAAGTTACGCGTGACGTCACTCCTCGCTACGATTTTTAGCGAGGCGTAGCGTCATAAGCCCCCACTCCGAAACTTTAAAGCGGTGTATCTTTGTATTTTTTTATTGTTTTGATAAAAGAAAAAATACGTGTCTAATATTTTTTTATTATCTAACTGACGGACTAAATAGATTTTAACTTTTCATACCCAGGAAACATCCCTATTAGAAAAAGTTAGAGGACTCGACCGCATGAGGTTTGTTGAAACAGACGCTTGTCATGTAAATTGGAGTTGTGTGTCCGTGTAACGTGTTAGAACCACGCAATAAACTCGACTCAAAATACGTAATTATTCTTTTAACAATTTTATGATAGTGCAGAAAAGAAAAGTAAGAAAAAAAATTATCAAAAAAATAATTATTATGAGTGAGGTAGTTCCGCAAGTATTTATAAGGTTCCTAATTTAAACCCAAGAACTTCTTTTTCTTACTAAACGTGGCTTCATAATTCATACATGTATATACCTTGTGTTAAAGTCGCACTATGGAAAGTAAACTGCTAAGCATTCGACTCTTCAAAGTTAAGAAACAACTGCTGGAACACCAGATACCGGATGTTGTAGCCTAACTTTCCGCCAGTTCTTAAGCTTGTCGGTCTATCAGAACGAAGAGTCCTATAAGTTTGTACATTTTATTTACGGCTTAACAATCTTAAAATAAAAAAGTCTTACATACGCACAATTTTACTTACCTTCAAATTATTTTTTTAGTCAATTTATTTAAGGAAGTTATGATAAATGTATACTGCATAAAAAATGTAATACAGATTGTATATGCTTTGATGAAGCGTACACGTTGTTGAAATAGCACCCGGCAAACGCTAGTACCTAGGACGAAGTAGAATAGAACAAAGAGAGTAATAACGCAGCGCATCCTGAACTGCTCAGGCTGTAAACCAGTGCGAGACGTGCTTGCCCGGCTGAAGAAAATGTCATAAAGGCTATGTTTGATACAGATGACACTGTTGTCTGACACAGGTCAATCGCGCTTTTGATACATCTCCTTACACGCATGTAGCCCTGGTAGCAAGATTTGTAGACGGTACGTTTGGACATGCGATTTATAAATAAAATTTAGTTTTTTTTGTCTACGCTATTTTATTTAGAGAGTTCCATATTTTTAAAACTTTCTTTTATGTTAACACTTTTCCTGGGTAAATAAATTAAAGCAAGATACCATAAACGAAATGTTACTTAGGAACAGCTTGAAAATAAAACATTCATTATTAAGTATTTTCATTAAATAATTTTTTAACATTTACTAATGAAAGTGTATCAAAGGTGTATTATTTCCTGAGAAAAATGATTTTCAAATAAACATTTTTTTGCTACATAATGCTAAGCAACCGTGCCGCGAAACAATTTTAGGGAAGTCATTGTACTTTTTGTTTCGTGTCTCGTAAAAAGTGGCGGGAAACAGCAACTTCCTACAAACAGAGCGCGCGGTTAGTACCCCGCGTCGAGTTTTGTTGAAAACACTCATTACATAAGACAAATAAAAATCTAATATAACGGTGTAATAGAAAAGTTTCTAAATACATAGCGCAGAGAGGGGTGCAGAGGTGGGCGGTCGTCATGGCAACGGTCGGTTGCAGGAAACTGCACAATCGATGTTGCCAGACGTTCTGCTGCCGCCTGTGGATCAATGTGTCTCTAGTACTACGCCCGGCTCCCGGGAAACCTACCTTGCCACGTTCGTGTGAGTGCTCTCTGCTTCGTATCGCCGTCTCTGTCTAACGGCGACCAGCTCGCGTCGAGCTCCGTAGCCAGGTGGCGGCACTTGCAGGGTTGATTAGAATCCTGGCGGGTGAGAGCTCCACCAGTTGTGGTCGTTACACATGTGTGCAGCTTTTCCCCGGGCGTTTCACGAGTGTGCGTGAGTTGTGTCAGTGTTACGTAGACCGCGTTCCATTTTCGAATGTTCGCGTCGGAAAACTTGTGAATTGGTTATCTGTGTGGAATTGTTTGTTGTTGTGGGTGCGTTCAGCAACGCCGCGCAGCGCCGGGGACCATTGTTTGTTTTGTTGTTATTATCGTACTGAAACTGTACAGTTAATGCATACAGGGCGTAATGTGACAAAAGGATTAAAAATTAATAAAGAGCATGACGTTCAATAATGTAATAAATCATCGTCGTACATATTTAGTGGAAAAGAGAACTACTTTCCTGAAATCTGTATCGTAGTACATGACATGCATACACTATTAAAAATAACGTGACTATAAGTTTCCCTATAGGGATTAGCAGGATTTGGTAAACAGGGGGTGGGAATTTCTTTAGATATCCGTATATCGTAATACGAAATAGACTTTATTTGTTACACGTAAGGTTGAATTTCTTTATGTTATTAGATGAGAAGGGGAATGCTTATTGACAATATCTGATGACTGGCAAAACGTTTAAATATTTAGATCGGACTTTAATAATTAATGACGTTGTCCTAAAACTGATTCCAAAGATGTTAAAAGTTAAAGACTCGTGAAATAGCAATTATAGGATTTGAAAATTTTATTTGTCGTAAAGCTGATATAACTCGTATTTTTCGTTTTTATTTCGTAAACTAGTTTTCTTGGACAATATTTAAGAACAGAGAGAGCTATCAGATACCTACTAGCCAATATCCTGGATTATATTTATACCAGAATTATTTATATCGTAAACAGGAAAGTGGCTCCCTCCGATGTATAAGACGAAGAAGTCCTACGATGTGAAACTACCAGGAGAGCATGAAAGGCGAACAGGTCTAATATTATGTTTATACACCGAGTCTCTATTTTTTTCACTGTTGGATAAACGGTCCTGTAGAGATCTTTATAAAGATTAATCCAACATGTAAAAAGGTCTTACTGAGATTTGTTTATTTAACATCCCAACTGAAAAGACAACACGGTTCCAGTTTTTTAACAAGAGACGTAGTTAGTAGTTTAACGTGTCTCATAACTTGAATTTAATTGATATTCCATAATAGTTTTATTGACGTATTTTGTATACCAATAAACTTTCGAGAGACGTCATGAAATATAAGAATTATTTTATCATGATTTTCCAAATGTTACAATATTTTATTGCAAGAATATGTCAGGAAACTGTTGACTTATTTTATTCCGTTTAGAAATTGTTATGAAATAAGTAAATAATTCTCCTAAAGGACGCAAAACATTGTCGAATGAATAATGCCGATTGTCATGGTAACAAACGATATTGTCATAAAACAAATTATTTGTCGAGAGCATTATATTAACGTATCTACTTGATTATTAAGGAAGTCAGGGTAAATTGATTCACAGTATTTATGTGTATAGATATTAAGAGATTTAGATAAGGTTTTGCCAACAGGAAGAAGATGAATTACAATACCGATTTTTATTTTGGTTAAATTTGTACCCACCCCTGCTTCGGGTATAGATTCTTTTTTGATCTCTGGCAATTCTCTCTTCAAAACAGATAAGTACTAAACTTTAAAAACAACAAACAAAAGATACTTTATTTTTCTCCCGTTTTTCTCCCCTCTAAAAATATTACTAGCCCCTACACACTTACCAGGAGTTTTGAATATTCAAAGAATATTTAAAGGACAATACAATATCGTGAACCTACACAGGTGTAGATACTTACAGTTAACAAAGCTGCTTATTCTGCACTGAGTGACAGATCACTCTTACAAAATTAAGCCCATTGTCATGTCAACACGATCAAAATCATCGTAAGGTTGACAAGTTTATTGTAACTGGATGAATAGCCGAGAACAGTATGTATTCATTTTGAATATTTTTGTCTGTTGAGGTAAATAAATTAATAAATTCATATTACACATCTGTATCGTAAAGGTAGTACTTAATATAATAATTAAATAAATAAATAAATAAATAAATGTGGACAACATCACATACATTGCTCTGAACTCAAAGTAAGTAGCTAAAGCACTTGTGTTATGGAACTCAGAGACAACGAAGGTACCACAAACACCCAGACCCGAGACAATGTAGAAAAGGGGTTTTCTACATTGACCCGGCCGGGGATCGAACCCGGGACCTCAGAGCTGGCGACACCTTGAAAACCGGTGTGTACGCCACTCGACCACGGAGGTCGTCATCCATAATTAATGTAATAAATAGTTTTTATGTGAAGTCAAGGAAAGTGGAGTCTTCGCAAACAATAAAATTCATGTAAAACTAGGGTCACGGCTATAGTATCTACACATGCACATACTGTCAACTCGCTACTTTTGTTTGTTGACAACTTGACTAGTAATAGTAAACTTTAAGTTTGTGTGATATCTATATCTATACTAATATTATAAAGCTGAAGATTTTGTTTGTTTGTTTGTTTGTTTGTTTGAACGCGCTAATCTCAGGAACTTCTGGTTCGAAGTGAAAAAATCTTTTTGCATTGGATAGTCCGTTTATTGAGGAAGGCTATAGGCTATATAACATCACGCTACGACCAATAGGAGCGGAGCATAAATGAAAAATGTTGCAAAAATGAACCACCGTTGAAACTAAAACACGCGAACAAAGTCGCGGGGGACAGCTAGTACTAATATATAAAGCTGAAGAGATTGTTTATTTGTTTGTTTGAACGCGCTAATCTTAGGAACTACTGGTCCGATTTGAAAAAATATTTCAGTGTTGGATAGCCCATTTGTTGAGGAAGGCTATAAGCTTTACGCTGCGACCAAAAGGAGCGTAGCATAAATGAAAAATGTTGCAAAAATGTACAACCGTTGAAACTAAAACAAGCGGAGTAATATAATAATCCGCTCATAATAATAATACCGAGCTGTAATTATCCCACTGCAGGGTTAATGTCCGAATACTGAAATGTCAATCAGTTTTAAGTCACCGTTATTTCACTTTAAGGTGAAAAGTAGCGACAAATAGACGTTTAAGAACGTCTTATAGTTAAGCAGCGTTTCAGTACTCGGGCTAAGAAAGAGAAGAAACTAACATTCGTCAATACTGTATCGAAAACCGACACGACCATACAGATTTTAACAATTACAATGTATATTATTTTCCTAATGGTATAAAATATAATCTCAATCAAGCATTATGATTAATTACAATTGTGTAAATCACATGAAGCGATACTCACCAGGGCTGAAGGTTGAAGGGTGGGTATTATGAAATCCAGCGGCAACAATATAGTGGTCAGTAACAATGAGAATGTGGCTAATTAGCGCCTGACGTATGGCTTAGTACTATACTCTAGCTGCGAAGAGTTACGGACACTAGATGCGACAAACAGGTTCAATATTTTTACATAAGTTAATATTAATTAAATAAATAAATAAATAATGTATATCTATGGTTCTACATACATCACAACGATTGTATCTAAACAAATAGTCTAGACCAATTTCGCCTTATATCGTAGTTGTTATTTTTTTTATTATGTAATTTGTCTATGTTTCTATATTAACTTTTCCAGTCCTGGTTTGCGGGAATAAATTTCCTAAGAAATAAGCAGTACTTTTGTACCTACATGTTCTTTATGTCTATGCTTCTATGTGTGTACACAAACAACAAATAAATAAATAAATATATAATGAACTATTCGTTTAATGAGATGATTAAAATTTTTTGGCAGAGTTATATTAATTTCTACCTATGTAATACTGACATTTAACTATATTCTAGGAAATTTGTACCAGGCTCCAAAATAGCCAAGATAAGGTTTTGCAACTTAAATAAATCAATGTTTTGTAATTAATTAAGTAGACATGGCATGTGCAGAATTTGGCAAAAAGAATTGAACTTACACATTTCTGCATTTAAGTGTATATTTGTTTGACTCAAATTATTTGACATACGCCAGTTAAACAAGGATTATGGAACACTTTATACTACACACTTGAAATATTAAGGTCTTAGTCGTCTCTACAACTCGCACATTTGTGAGAATTTTAGTCCTGTATGCGACTCGAGTATGTGGAACGAAGAAATTTAATAGTCCCTTTATTTTATAGGGCTACGAGTACAAAGGAGAGAGAAACAAGTGACAAACTGCTTGAAATTCTACGCACGGGTTGATCGGAGCTCGGGACAAATATTTGTGACACTTAAAGTGCACACAAAAAATATTTACACTTGAGAAACATTTAGTGTTATAAGAAATCGTTTTTTTTTTTTTTGTAAAATGTTTAGATTTTACTCTGATCTACTTCACTAAAATTCTTAAAGATAATTTTGTAATTCCTATTCAGAAACCCTATCTATTCATATCTTGAATATGAATTTGTAATTTGAATATTTATTGATGCTTGTAAATATAAAAGCAAGTATTGTTACTTACTCCTATTTTTCTGAAGAATACCTACCTATATTGCAATTTTGCTTTTGTCGAATATGTAATTGGAACATTTAATTACGTACTTGTCACATCCGGTTATAAGTACGTGAATCTGAAGCGCTCTTGTGTCGTTCTAATGCACCATTTATTTGGCTCTCATAAAAAAAACAGTCTGAAAGGGATGTCAAAATTACGAAAATGGACTTGCTGGTTTCCACTAGCTACTAAAAGCGCCCTAAAGCCACTGTCAATGTTTCTTCCACAGATCACGGAATTAATCTTAATTTTTGTAGCTTTATGACAAATAAGTCGACTTTCTTTATAAACTTGATATTTTTGATTAGATAATAGATTGTGTGAATTGTGAGATAAGAAAGTGCACGTTAATAATAGGGATGAATGGAAAAAAATATACATTGCTCCGAACCCAAATATTTGAAAACCTGGCACTGTATGTAGAAAGTACAAAACTTGAAAACGAATATCTTTTTACACTTAGAGATAAATTGTGACTAAATACACAAAAAAATTCATATTGTAATAAAACATAGAAGTCAATCTACACTTTGCATAATTATGCCGTTTCCATTGGTTGCTCGGTGCGCGGCAAGGCAGGCGCGGCGCGCTAGGCGCGACCATGCGTCATGGCACTGCGCCCAACAGTAACGCGCGGACCCCTGCTTATTAAGGGGTTTTGGGAAACAACGTGAAAAATAAATAAACGCTTTACTTTATGGATTATTAAAAGGGACGATATTCCCTTTAATTTAGGATTTGCTACTAAACAACCATTGAAATGTTTTTTTTTGTTTAGGCATGAAAAAAAAAATTAAAACAAAACATGGAAGTGTAATCATTTCAACTGTTTAGTAGATAGTATTTTATAACTGCAAAACGTATCTTTCAATAATTAAACTGAACAAATAGCATTCCTGAGCAAAAGGTAAAAATTAGGTACATCTTAATATACTTTTAATTATATTCATAACAATATTTGTAAATTCAAGTTTTTGGTACACTATTTGGTTCCAAGGTATTTTTAAGGTTTGTCCAGGTACCTCGAGGTAAAACCAAAATATTCCTTGTGGTCTTAAATCGCCAAACAGCAATGTATCAATTCTTTTTTAGGAAGATTCCTTTATCGCGCAGTTAAGCACAAGATATGACGAGGGTATAAATCACACAATAAAATATAATATGAAATCTACTTGAAGTAATAAGTAAGCCATCTCCAAAACTTATTTGTCGATAATAATAGTGTTCAGCTCCAATGAACCTATACACCCTGTATTATTGCCGACCTGATTGGCACCGGGCTGAGTAATTCGTTTTTTCCGTTAACACGTTCCTATTCGATTTTTGGATAGGTGATTTTGAATAATGAAATACATTTTCCTGTTGTGACCAGTTTTTCATATCATTTCCATGTAAAAAACCACTTATTTCTAAAGATACGTCGTTATACCCGAATTCTTCCTATTTCCGGGATAAAAATAGTATTCTATGTGCTACAAGTAAAAAGAGTATTTTTTTATATGATAAACTATCATTAATATGTGTGCTAAATGACAATAAAATAGAATATTTTTTCTTGTACACCGTGAGAGTTAAATCATTAAAATAAAACACAACAGTAAAGGGTACAATGGTGGTCTTATCGCTAAAAACGATATCTTCCAGACAACCTTTGGATGGACCGGAAATATAGACTTCCCAAGTTAGTAGAAGTTCATTGAATCTATGACTAAGCACATCTTAAATCAGAATGCAACTGACGTAACGAACACAACTCAAATGACGTTGTCTGACAGTTTCATGGGCACTTGTAGACTGAGGTACATTTAGATATGGTAGTTTGTTAATTTTTATTTATTTTGCAAACATAACTCCTTAAAAATGTAGCTGGGTCGGACTGCATGCGGAAGGCTGAGAATCGGGTGTTGTGGTACAACTTCGGACAGGCCTATATCCAGCAGTGGACCGCGATACTCTGACTTAGTGACGAGTTGATGATCTTGGGATAACTCACACGCGGCAGATCTGATCCCAAACCACGCAGAGCTTGTATAATGTCAACTAGACAACTGATAAACATACTTATAAAATTCTAAATACATACATATAGATAAATTACACTTAGACACCGAACAAATGATCATGCTCATCACACATAAAGCTTAGAAAATTATAATTATGAAGCTTATAATTATTTTCTAGAACTTTTCTTATGCTTTTACAATTTATGTTTCCCTTACAAAGTAATAAAAAAATCACTAAATAAAAAATCTAAATGGATATCCAAAGGTCTTAGAAACTGTAGTAAAATAAAAAGAAAAATGCTATGGCAGTATAGAACAAATCCAACAAAAATAAATAAAAACATCTTTAAACAATACTCAGCTAGACTTAAAAAAGTAATATCACTAACTCAGAAGTCACAAAACAATTATTATATAAATACATCACAAAATAAATCAAAAGCGACATGGTCAATTATAAACAAGTCCAAATTTAACTTTCCAAAAGAACCTATTACAGAAATACTTAAAGATGACATCAAGATTACAAATCCTAAATCTATTGCGAATCATTTTAATGACTTTTTTATTGACCAAGCTTCAGAATCTGACCAAAAAAATTATTTAAAAAGTGATAGTCAAAACAAAACTCGACCCTCAAATCATAAAATCAACACAAAAATTAACTCAATGTTTCTTTCTCCCACAACACCTATAGAGGTAGACACAAAAATAAAGCAGCTGAAAAATACTCATAGCGTGGGCGACGATGGTGTCTGCACCAAAGTCATAAAATATGTATCCCCAGATATTTCAGCTCATCTATGCTATATAATTAACTTATGCTTTTCTAACGGAACATATCCAGAAAAACTTAAAACATCCATTGTCATTCCACTACACAAAAAAGAAGATAAACAAAAAATGGGGAACTATAGACCCATAGCGTTAATCCCCATTTTTTCGAAACTATTTGAGAAAATCATATATAGCAGACTATACAGTTACTTAGAAAAATATAACATTTTGGTAGACGAACAGAAAGGCTTTCGAAAGGGGAAATCAATAAATACGGCCATTTATGACCTACTGAAAACTATTCTCGTCGCCATCGACAAAAAAATACCAACATGTGCTATCTTTATGGACATGAGTAAAGCCTTTGACCGTGTTGACCATAGGATACTCATGCAAAAATTAAGCATGTATGGCATAAGAGGTAAAGCGCTAGATCTCCTTTTTTCATACCTGAATAATAGAAAACAAATAGTAGAAATAACACAAATATGTCAAAAAACACGAAATGAAATAAAACATAAATCAAACTCGAAAAATATTAAATTTGGAGTTCCACAAGGAAGCGTCCTTGGTCCTTTGTTGTTCTTGATATATATCAATGATCTTCCTAACCATATCAATCAACAAATGGTACTATTTGCAGATGATAGCACAGTCATAATAAAAGGAGACAAAGCAAATGATTACGAGCTCATAGTCAACGAAACTTTAAATACAATAATACAATGGTTAAACGAAAATAATCTTAAAATAAATATGGACAAAACAAAAATAATACACTTTCATCAGAGAACTCAATTGACAAATATAAACGTTAGTTACCAAGGCGAAATAATACATCCTGTGACAGATACAAAGTTTTTAGGAATTAATATTGACAATAAACTGACATGGAAAACACATCTAGAATGTATCTGTAAAAGAGTTAATAAATCCTCATTTGCTTTGTACAAACTCTCAAAAATTGTTAATAAAGAAACCGTATTAGCTGCTTATCACGGACTTGTCGCACCTGTCCTAAGATATGGTATTATATCTTGGGGCAACTCAGTTGATAAGGAATCCTTATTTAAAGCTCAAAAAAAATGCATTAGAGCAATGTGTAATATAGACAGCACTACTAGCTGTCAACCCTACTTTAAAAGCTTAAAAATTCTGACACTTCCTTCATTGTACATATATGAACTTAATGTTTTTGTGAAATTAAATCCTAATTATTATAAGACTGCTTTTAAAAGCCGTTACAGACAATTACGTGACAAGAACAGATTAGAAATTGATGTACCATATGGGAAAACAGCACTACTCAATAAAAGTATTCTTTGTATGTCATCATTGATTTATAATAAGTTGCCTGACGATGTCAAAAAGTTACCTGTCCATCAGTTCAAGTCGAAACTGCACAAATTTCTAGTAAATAAATGTTATTATAAGGTCAAAGAGTACTTGCAGGATAAAAATATAGATAGAAACTTATTGTAAGACTGTAACAGTAATTTATTGACATTGAATATTATGACAACAAAAATAATGTGACACATAATTTGAATTGACATTTCTTCTTTGTTTTTCTTTTTTGACCAATATTTTAATTTATTTGATTGTATTTGATTTTTTTTATCTTTAAACCTTTGACATTTTATTGTATTCCGAATTTATTTTAATTTTGTAATGTTATTTTAATAGATATAATTATGTAGTTTTAATAATGATTTAACTTGATTAACATAAATATTTGCACACCTTATTAGGTAATGATACAGTGTTCTTTATATTTATTTTTAACATCTGTTTATACCCACCTGTATTAAGCAAATAAATGATTTGATTTGATTTGATTTTGATTTGACAAAGATTGGTCTTGGTTAGGAATCGAACACACGACATCCGGTTTATACTTAAGTAATTAATTATTTGTAGTAAACCACCGAGGCCAATCAGAATAATTAAAATACAAAAGAGTATCATTGTTTTTTGTATAATAATTATAATTAACGGCGTTCTTTACATAAAACACATAAGTCACTCTGTATCCTAATATAGATTAAGTATTAACAAGCATTATAGTTATTAGTTGTCAATTTGGAAGGAAAAATAAGTGCCCCTCGCCTGCGTAGGCTAAAATCTCAATAGTCTGTCTCAACTCTCATGTGGTTCCCTGCTGTTCACCCCTAAGTGTGTATTATGTGTCATCGGGTTTAACGTCTTATGATTCATTTAATAGCCTAGATATAGATAATAGTCATGCACCCTACCGACGTTCTAATGTTTATTTTAAAGTTCAAATTACATTTACTCAATGGTTCTGAAGACAGATGACCGCTATACGAGGTCCCGGCTATTCCGTCTGACAAACTGACTATTTAGAAAACAACTAAATTTAGTAAAAATAACAGAGTCATGGTTAAATACTGAAACGTCAATCAGTTTTAAGTCACCGTTAAGTCTCATGCTGTCTCTGTTACTTTAAGGTGTAAAGTTGCAACAGGTAGACATTTAAGAATGTCTTAAAGTTAAGTTGTGTTTCAGTGTTCGGGGGTGAATTAGTTAAAGTTTTACTACGAGATTTGCCAATCCCATCTACATTTTATGATTTAAAACTAACTTGTACCTAACATGTAACTAATCCTAATATCATTAAATAGCATCTTAAATATATGAACGGATATTAATCTCTGAATGCTAAGTAACAAGCATGAATCTATCGGCTGCATTGTAACTACATCTGTAAGTTTCTAAAACCCATCCCATTATCACTCCACACAGCCAGACTTACAAATGCATTACCTATGCCCCATCCCTCTCCGATAAATTTGCTTTATGAGAGTGCTTTCATCCCTACATAATCTTTAGGGTATAGAGTATAGGGATAGTTCGTTAAAACGTGAGGAATGCCTAGGGTTGGTGACCGCGTCGCGACAGACGGACAAACAATGTGACTGTCGCGAGAGGCACCGAGTGTCGCAAACATATCGACACCTACCACATCACTGCGGGCACAGATTTGTACTAACATCTTCATGTTACAATGTATGCGTTAGTCTGTTTATTAGAACAATACGTATTAACATGTTTGTTGTAAGGGACCTTGTGAATAATGTCCTTGGAAATTATCATACATTAGTCACGCATATAAGTATGGTTGTGTCGTGAGGCTATACAAGTTGAATTTAAAATGGGTAGATGAATTTTGAGTTTTGTTTGTCCTTAACACTACTGCAAGAAATGTAGTAGGTAAGTTTTTACAGTATTGGCAGAAGTTTACCTGAAACGAGGCTTTAATTTTTTACTGCCTACACACATTTTTCATGTATATTTAACAAATTAATAAGATCAGAAACACTGTCTCCATTATTCTACAGTGTAACTCGTACGAATATTTTGTAACCATAACAAATTAATTAATTACAATCTCGAAACAAAACGTTTAAAAAAAATACTACTACTTTTACACTGTTCATAAATAAATGGTACTACCATCTGTTTAAATCTTAACTCATTCACTGCGTTATCAATTTATTTATTCAAACAATATTAGCAAATGAAGTTTTACTTAAAGTCAACTTGACCTTTAAAATATTAACTTTTTAACCTCAACGGGGTATTTTAATTCAAGGACAAAGTACAGGGGTATTATAATTCTTAAGATAACGCTAAGTCTTTTATTACAGAGTGTAATTTAGACGCGCGCCATATTTCAACTGTTTTGTCAATAAACTGTGAAAGTAAAGGGCAATTGTGTGCGCGTGGTAACACTCGATTATTTTATTTACTTAATACAAGGACAACAGAGTTTACGCGTAGCTTTCGTTGCTTACAGAGGATATTTTTTGTGTTTCAATAATTAATTTTCCACCTCTCTGCACTGTATTTATACGTAAGTATTTTAGAGGAATTAATTAATCTATACTATCTATACTAATATTATAACTACTGATTCGAATTGAAAAAATATTTTTGTATTGGATAGTCCGTTTATTGAAGAAGGCTATAGGCTATATAACATCACGCTACGACCAATAGGAGCGGAGCATAAATGAAAAATGTTTCAAAAATGAAAAACCGTTGAAACTAAAACACGCGAACAAAGTCGCGGGGGACAGCTAGTATTGTAATAAATCAGTTATTTCTAAAATTGTTTCTATACATGTACTTATAAATTAAATCAAATTTTAAAGATAATTATTTAATTTTGTATTGTAATTTCTTATCAGTCTCTCTTTTATTAGTTCTTCGGTACATTTGGAGGTGCAGATGTAAACAACTCAAGTTAGGTATGTAATTATATAAGGCCTATTTAAAATAGACATAAGCTCCGATTGAAAATACACTACATGGCGCATAAAAAGTTGTGGGTGGAATACCCACAACTTTACACATTTCCATAATGAAATCAAACTGATATGACATTATTAAAATGTCTTCTTGGCACATTATTAATATCTGAATGACAGAGAGCCAATACGTGCCTTTGCTTAACATTATCTGAACATTCTCGTATTAAAGTTTTGTACCTATGTGAAGTTCGCTGAAAGTTTATGTAACACGTTATTTCGTCTACCAGTAGGGTTAGGTAGAGTAGTAAGGTATATAGGATCGACTTTCGCAAATTGATTAGGAATGCTTAACTATTTTTCTTGTTTTATTTTTTCATACTTGGCTCATGTGTGTCATTAGTTACTTTAAGGCACAAACATATCTCTCGAACTTTAACTTTTGAATAAAAGATCTTAAAACCGCAACTCCCGTAGCATTTTCTTGACCACTGTGTAGTTATCGTAATTTTGGTATTTGTCTTATTTGCTTGTCCGAATGGCGCCCTAGCTAAGAGCAGTAAATCTTCCATGCTACGATGTGGTGACGATTCGATTCCCTCTCCCTTTGTCCAGTCTGGGTATTTATGGTAATGTTTATGAAAAAAATACCCTTTTCTATGACTAACCATGAGCTTCTAAAAACAACATATTTTTTCTACAGAATTTGATGGGCTTTATAACATATTTTTGACCATGACCTGTCTGAAGGCTACCAAGGTCTTTTTACAAGGATTCAAAAGTTTTCTTAGAAACGACCAAATCGAAATGGCAAAAGTACCTGGCCATTTGCCCTTTCAGCCTACCAAATGACAACTTGAAGACAACAGGGGAAATCTGGTATTATAAAGCTAATGATAATCGCCTGAACCCAAATAAAAATAAATAAATATTTTTAGTGACTTTGTCGTCATATTTCTGTAACAAGTCGGAATAGTGAAAGTGGTTCTTATAACTGGGCAGTTAGGGTTTTATTTACCTTGTTAATAATGAACGACTAACTCAGTATGACACAGAACTATATAATGTACTAGAAAGGACCATTTAAGTCATGAAAGTTCACTAATTATTATGTATTTTGTCTGAAACAAAATAGAGTTGGTTTATTGGTGTATTTTAAATTAAAATACTGCTCTTTCAGCTGTGAAATTGTACTACATATTAATTATTTTGTGAGGCAAACTGTCATGATACAATAAAATGTCGCAATATATTAAACTGAACTGTAGACTCTGAATATTTTTGTTCATCTATATTTAAATCTTTTAAAAGGTTTGTTATTTAACCACACAGGCCGCCTCGTTGGTCCCACGTTCAATAAAAAATTCAGAGATCGAAGTTTATATTTTTAGATTTTAATTCCAATCTGAGATCTTCTGCAGGTTTTTTCGGTCAGCATGAACTTACAGTAAAAAGTTTATGTACCTAGACTTAGGCCTAATAAAGAGTAAAAAAAGAACTGAAGTAAAATTGTTTAACCAGATATGTCACGCCTGGTAAAACGCAATATAAGTACTTATCTGTAACAAAATGTGGCTTTACATCGCTATAACTAACCTCCAAATACTGGAACGCCATTTAACTTTAACACGTTCTTAAATGTGAATCTGTCGGCTCTTTACATCTAAAAGTGACAGAGACGGCATGAGACTTAAAGGTGATTTAAAACTGATTGACGGCCGGATAAGTATATCCCTTTTAAAAGCCACACTCTACCGTTTAACATCTTTGTTTGACGTAGTATTAGGGAATCTCGGCACGCGATTTGTAAATTAGCTTGAACAGAGAGGCGGGCGGTGAGCGCGGTGCGGGCGACGCGACTCTACGCGACCGCCGCGGCCGGCACAATTCTTTACCTGTTTCACCTACTTTTGGCAGGGCATGCACCCCTACCACGTGGCGAATGGCTGGTTAATAAACATATTTTATATTTACATTAAATTCTCTTACGACCTTAAAAAAACCATTTTGTTTTATTATAACAATGTAGCTTATAAAGCACCGATAGAGGTATGTGGTATCAATAGCGTTTTTGTAACTGCTTTAGTAATTCCTCGTCTTTGTTTAATTGTTATTTAGGTACGACGACTACCTATATGCAACTGAAAAGTGAACGCATTAGAAAATTAACCTAAATGTTGACACTTTCACGATATTAAACTTACATTGTTTTGACATAAAGACTTTGGCTGATTAAAAACAAGAGAACTAGAGATAATAATAAAAACATTGTCACTTTTAACCTTTATGGTCACGTGGGGTCATTGATCTCCAACAGGGTAGGAATAGTTTGATGACTGAAACATATTCCACCTGTCGAGGCAGGTCAGTGTATTGGCATTTCATTCTGAAGTCCACTTCTCTGCCCTAGATTATTTACGAACAATGTTTCATCAAGACAACTGTCTGGACGTAAATGATACGCTATTTTAGATGCTTTTATTTTTACGAGTCTGATTTATATTAAGACTAAACATGTTACTGATAAACATATGAATAATTTTTTTTTTGGTCCTCTTCCTTGATGAGTGTTTCTTTGCAGAGGGTTGCAGGATCAATGCCAAGTTATGTTAGACAATTACTTTTATGTCCGACATTTTTTATTTAAATCTATTAACCACACAACACGAAAAGGTAAAACATATTTACTTAATTAAAAAAAATACCTACATTCGAGTAAGATTGTGAACAAAGATTTTAAAACTGTAATATTTACTAAGTTTTATTCAATATTCACATGTTTAAAGGCTATACAAATAAACATAAAAGCAACCCTTTGTTTGGCAATCAAACTACTTCATGGGTTCAATAGTAGTTAATAAAGCGCACATAAGTGGTTAAACCCATGAGTCAGGCAGGCAGGGCTTTCCTAGTGCTATTTGTGTCACTTTTGGTAATAGTTCATTAGTTAATTAATTAAAATACCTGAAAAACTAATACACATTGACTTTCAATTACGAGATAACAAAGTTTAGGTTTTTTTTTGTGTTCTAGAAAGATAAAAGTACCTTTGTACATCTGTTCTATTATGATGTTTTTTACGATTTTGTATGTGTACATAAATTATTAAATAAATAAATAAAAAAAATAAAATTCCAACTTCAAATTCAAAATAAAAACTTCTTGATTACCAAAATTGGGTATCATTAGCACAGTAAATACATATCACCTATACAAAAGTACAGTTTCTTACATAATAAAGTTTTATCAATTCACCTAAACTCAGTAAATCCTCTACCAGTTTCAAAGTAAAATACGTGTTCACCGAATAATATCGTATAATATTATTACGTGGGCTACAAAGTACAATCGTATATTATAAGAGTAAGCAGTACATGTGCCCCCCGACCGTTAACTGAGTACCTTTGAAATTCTGCGAGTTGAAAAGCTGGGTACAGTGAACATCAAAAGTGAAGGCAGAACTATTTACAGCAAATATTTATATTATAATATTTTTTTTATGATACCTACTGATTTCTGGTAGTTACATGGCTGGAAAGTAGAAATTTTAAATTATTATGAATTACAAACCTCTTTAGTTTTTCTCGTTGACAAACGGATTGAGTTCAAATCAAGATTGTAATGCATCTATAAATATCTGTACAATACTCTAACAATGATTCTGGCTAACTTTACATTGTTTATGCATTAATAATTTCGATCATTATTAATATAATTACAATACTTAATTACAACACTATATTTGTCGTAAGTATGTACATAATACAAAAATTCCCACACTACCATAGAAAAAAACACAACACAATCTATAACAATATCGACAACACTTTACACCACTACTAAAAAAAACACAATTTCAAAAAAGCATCCATTGGGTCATGGGAACTGGAAGTGAAACTAGTTGTAAGGCGAGCGGCGGAAGCTGCGCCTGCGCCGGATGCTACGCCGCAGCCTCCAGCGGCCAGTTACCATATGCTTTATAACCTACTTACCGTAACCTTCTTTTTTTGAGTTTTACGGCTTGTCTGAGGAGTTATTTGTCGGAGTAATGGAATAAGTTGTTCCTAGCAGAAATTGTTCTTGTAAAGCAAAAAAATGAAGAAGTTTTTTTTTTCTTTCTGAGTTGTTTTTGTCGTTGTTAAGAACGTTAGTTATTAAAATAAAGCAAATTGATTTTGATTGATTAGCAAATTGAAGTATGTTGCGTTTTTAATTATTTACAATAATTATTCTTAAATCATATTACCTATTAAAAGTTATATTGAGTTCCAAACAATTTACTGGACAAAAGAAGTTAGTCACTTAAAGAATACTCTGGTAACTGTTTCACGAATAAGTAAATACTATTTCAATACATACATTAGCTAAGTTACTTCTCTTTATAATGAATTGAAGTAACTTGACATTTATAGATCAGTTTTACTATTTCTATAGGACCCCTATAGAAATAGTGAATCACACGTGTCCCGTTTGCCACATGATACCTGACCTTGTATCTCCCATGGCAATAACATTCTAAGGTCATACAGTTTAAGCAGAACTAATCTAACACAAAGACCTGACCTCTATTCAAAACTATTAAAGCAAATTTTAATGGATTCTGACTAGAAAAATGTTCGCGGCGTAAGCTCCGAATTATAATGTTAAACGTTTATTCATTTGTAAGTACAGAAGTTGATCTTCAAAACGAAACTGCTACAAAAACAAAAGACAGAAATATTTAATTTATATCAACGATCAAAATAGTAGCGTCATAAATACTGATTAAATTTTCGTCATAGTTATAAGGCGAATAAAAGGTCCCTAATAAACAAATCATGAGTCCTAGAAGTCGTGTCTAGATTCATACCATTTGTAGGCCTACATTTAGGGCAGACGAACTAAACTTTGAATGCCTCCGGCGATCAAGGCAACGAGGCCGTTTAGTGCTAACGACTTTTAGTTTCGTCTTTTCTTATAAGATTATCGAATATATCTTATAAGTACTTTATTGGACAAAAGACTGTTAGAAAAGAGTTTGAAATGTATTTTGTTTTTCTAGAATATGTTTGGAAAAAAGTAATAAATATTAAAGCTTACTTTAACACTGGCCAGTCACTACAGCTGTAACTTTTATGATCAAATAAGTTTTTATTAAAAATTAATTTATAAACACAAGCTTTAAAATCAGCTAGGCTCAAAGTACGAGTAAAGACAAATCAAACAAACCCAAACACGATGGTATAGCCTCGTTTCGTTACAGAGTTAATAAGGCCACCTTCTGGCTCCACGATCAGAAGAACTCGAAAGTACCATAATATATCATCACCTAACTTATTTAATTATGCAAAATATCATCCCAATCGGATGTCTAGAAGTGGTTCTAATTTAGCTTGCAAGATTTGACCTAAACAAACATAGTGACATACATATATGGCAAGTAAAAAAAAAAGATTTTGTTTATAATTCAAATTAATATTCTATGTAAGCTACTCTTTATTATTAAAAAAGAAAAAGTTTCGCCCATTACAATATGTTATACGAGTTATTATATTCCCACATGGTGACGTCTGCCATAATAATAGAACAGTCCTCCACCTGCTCAGTTCACCATTTCCTGTAATAACATAAAAAAGCAAGGGTTGTCGAGCCTTTTCAAATGTAATCACTACTCAAGGAAGTAGACACATTACAAGGATACTGTTCACTACGCCCGTTCAGGTAGTCTGACATTTAAAAAGGTAATTCATCGTCATCGAAGCTTTAACACTTTAATTGTTTTGTAAAATAGTGTTTAAAATCGTAAGGTGTGAGCTTAATCAAAATCAATTAGTATAAATTATACGTTAATCTAATCTTATACATATATAAAAATCTCATTTCAAATTATTTGTTATCAAAATTCTCCAAAACGGGTTGACCGATTTTTTATATTTTTTTTGTGTATTTCTTAGGTCACATGTAAAAAATCAAGAACGTATACTACGATTTTTTTCGACGACAGACACACCGAATTTTGACGGTGTACAAAGAATTAAGTTAATTTGCTCTTAAATTAAAAGGTTTAACACTCTTTTAAGTATCCAATAATAGGGTTATTAACGAACAAAAAAAAATAACCTTGTCCATTATAACAGTGAAAGAACGCGTTTAATATTCTCATAACCAATAAGAAACAAAAATAAGTTAGGCAGTTGCTAGTCGTAGTGTGTAAACGGGTGTTACTGTCTGATCGGTTGCCTAGCAACCGCGGAGACACGTGTACCGTTCAAGGCCGGCGCGACCTCCGAATGTTGGTGCTCTGATGTCTGTCTGTTCTGCTGTACAATATAACCAGGTACCTGAGTCAGAGTTTGTTCGTATCGTGACGCAGCAGATTCATTGAGTCTAGAAGGAATGAGAAGCAAATGATTGCCAAGTCTCAAGAGTGTGTCTAAGACATTCTTTAAACAAAATTTTTAACACTGATTTGATATGTAAGTAGTTACTAGCTGTTTCGCGCGGCTCCGCCCACGTAAAAGGTCGGCTAAAACTAGCCTTTCTCAGACACTAGACTACCTGTGTACCAAAACTCATTTAAATCGGTTCGATTGTATAAAAAATTAAAAGATAAATTGTAAGGTTAGAATATAAATTACATTAATTTTTTTTAGGTTTAAGGATCATGCCAGCTGCTTACCTTATTGCGAGACGGTCATTAATTTATGTATAAACGAAGATAAGCGAAACCGTATGTAGAACTAGATATGGAAGAGGATTTTATTGCCTAACATTTACAAGGATCAAGAATGAAAAGCAAATCATGAGAATATACAAGTAATCCGAACTTTTTATGTCTATTAATAAACGATATTTTATGTTTACAGTTCGTGCTAAACAGTCGAGCGCACATCAGTGTTATAACTTTGACTTTAACAACGCTTTTATTTCAATGCAGTTAGGTTGATATTAGCAGCTCGTTGTAACTATTGGCGTGCCTTCGACTGTACAACACGGGCCAACCAGGAACAAAATACTTCCGGCTTCTAATATTCAGTGAATCGCTAATAAGTCACTATTTTTAGTATATCGCAATTTTTGTATAATATATTACTTTTTTAAGTAAATCACGTATTAAATCATGACGAGAACGGTTTATAAAGAAGTTACGTGCCTAAAGCATTACTAATTTAAGTTTTAAGACCTTTCTAAATAACTTATTAGGGTTTAGATACAATAAATATTTATACAATATTTAGTAAAACTTAAAAAAAAAACTATAACTTAAACTACAAAATTACTTGTTTGAAAATCTTCTTATGTTTATAAAGTAATCAAAAAAATACAATAAATTTGAAGTAAAATGTACGATTTCTTAATTATTTTTTATTTATTTTTCTTCCATTTTTGTTGTCATATTTACTACATTTTGCTATTTACGTTGTTGTCGCATATTTTAAGATAATTGTATTTCTTTTTTAACATTTTATGTATCAACATATTACCTTTTTTTTAAAAGAGTAACCTATGGAGTTTCTTGCCGGTTCTTCTCCATAGGAGTGACATTTTGGAACCGCGCAACTAGAGTCATTTAACGTTTTGAAAGTGCCTGAAAAGGCCTACTCGAAATGAAAATATTTTGATTTTGACAATAAGTCACATTTAACAACAAAACTTTATACTTCAATCCAACAAATAGGAACAAAAAGTCTATATCAACCTGTAAATGAGTGCTCACTAATCTGACCGGTAGCGGATTATCTCAGCGTTTAGCGCGGCGAGTGAGGGTTGGACCATAATTGGTCAGGGTTTAGACAGAGCGCACCCCGCCCATTACACTACTTAGCACATTTGTTTTATGGGTCCTAAGTGATAATTGAGTATTAAATGAGCGATGTCCGCGGCTGGGCTTTGGTGGGAACATTAATTTAGTTGTAATTAAAATTAATTAGTCTTATTGTTTTGTATTTGTCAAGACCTTTACAGTATAGTGATGCATTTGCGACATACTTTCGTGTATTTCACCCTACTAAATAACATTTGGTCTCTCTCTATGCCAACTAATTTTAGCCGAATACATCAAGACCAGCTAAAACAGCACAAGCATCAGACACTCTTGCAAAATTTTATAACTTATCGTCTAATAATTTTGTCTAATCTAGACATTTTGCACATACACAAATAAAAATCACATTTCAACTACGTACATTCAGTCGTCTTTCTTTTATGCTCTACCGTCGGATTCGTAGGTAATATCGATTGTTCGAAATAGTAAACCAATTCATCTTTTGTTTGCTGAACAACAAGCGTCCCTGATTGCTCGCCACCTGCGCACTTAAAAATAGATCACATCCTGCATGAAATTATGTGAAAAACGTGTGATCGTGCACAAGAACCGAACGGGCTCAGGCACTTACCTACGACATCTGTGCCGGTGCTTATAAAGTAGCTATTAAATGTCATAACAAACAAAAAACTCTCAAAACACACCACATTCAAAACTCTACCTTATGTCACAATTATAAGGGTTGTACATTTCTGTGTTAAATTTTTCGACGGTACAATGAAGTTTGTAATATGACGGTGTCAAGTTGCAGGGGACATCCTGTTGGATGCTGCGTTTATTCAATAATAGTAGCGTTTATTGATGAGATTGATGTGTAGTTAGTTGCGTTATGAGGTATTTGATTGATTGGTTATTAGAATTGTTTGGTAAACATGTAAATTATGGGGCGATTTGTTTTCACTCGCGAATTCTTGTAGGCAATCATTGTTGATTAAACAAGTACATATTTTTACCCTGAGTTCTTATTTTTTATTAGACTTATATTAATCAGTATGACCTACTGGGTCAGGTATATTTTTAGTAGATTACTTGTCTTCTTCCTGCTTTGGTATTGATTTTTAATCGGAGTCATTGTACTCGTATTTTCCGCCAACTCATCCCCCTAGGAATGATAATTAAGTGCTTATTTTGTTCGTAATATTCTTACCATCTATTTGTTAGTTGAACTAGTTCAAAACTCTAACTATGCATTTTTACAAAATTGTAGGTAACACTAAAAAGCAGTCTGGAACTGTGAACGGTATGAACGGATCATTTTTCAGCTGTATGGTTGCAACTGCACCCTTATCGCCGTGACGGCTGCTACCAATTTTTGTTGTGATATATTTACCCATTTTTGTTTTCTGTCTGAAGCTAAGATTCATGTGATCACTTCTTATAGGATGACCAAACTACGATAAACGTTTAACTAACTTGCTTATCATCAGCAGACATACATCCAGAATTTTATGCTACATTCATTAATAAATACTTCACAGTTTCTGATCGTCAGACGTCAACAAGACTTTTTATAAATAGTTGTTCCGTTTATTTCCATGTTACATATGAAAGTGAACGCTCCAGGTGAGGACTCCCACGAGCCATACACGGCAGGGTAGCGGGTCATTGCTCGACAATTACGCTGACACTGTCCCAACGACCAGCGGCCAGGTCAGACACTGATTTACTATTCAGCTTGACCAACATTCAGTTACAAGAATAAAGTCATAGAGAAAGTTGTAGTAGTAAGGAGAAGTACTTATAGTTTGTTTGTTTTTACGTAAAGGAAAGTAAAACTGCATTTTCTTTCATGCCTTGAGTTATATAATAGAAAATTGACAAAAAATAACACGATTGATCGATGATCGCTTTGTAACAAAAAAAGGCCTAATAATTTTTAGTTTTTGTGTGGTATCTCATCACATAAAGTAAATATTTTTACTGTATCATTTAGGTTTTATATAGGTCAAATAAACAAATTCTATTATGTTTAAGAATTTCTAAAAAAAATAATGATAAACGTCCCTTTAAAAAATAGCGTCTCTATATAGAATCAGGTAAAGTTGCCTGTACCTTAAAGTGCGCTTACGCGGGCAATTAAAACTGGGTAATTGTTGGCAATTACTATATAATTTTTATATTGCCATACATTACTAGGTGTTAGTAAATCATTTTTATCAACAACTAGTTGTCCCGAAAAACGTTGTTTTGCCCTATAAATTAAAAATACATACCCTACCCTACCTACCCTACCGTACCTACCCTACCCTACCCTACCTACCCTACCCTACCCTACCCTACCTACCCTACCTACCCTACCCTACCTACCCTACCCTACCTACCCTACCCTACCCTACCTACCCTACCCTACCTACCCTACCTACCCTACCTACCCTACCTACCCTACCTACCCTACCCTACCTACCCTACCTACCCTACCCTACCCTACCTACCCTACCCTACCCTACCCTACCTACCCTACCCTACCTACCCTACCCTACCTACCCTACCCTACCCTACCTACCCTACCCTACCCTACCTACCCTACCTTTTCTTTGCTATAAACCTCACGGAGCTCGAGACCTTTCCAACGAATGCAAAACCGTGGAAATCGGTTCGTGCGTTCTGGAGTTATAGCGTCAGGAAGGAAAACTCGACTTATTTTTATATAGTAGATTACCAATAATTGTCAGTATTAGCGAACTGTAATTCTTTCATTTGTCTAGGTTTTCCATGCAATATCTCTAGTTTCACGGCTGAGAGCAACGCACCCCGTTTAAGTGTTTTTAAGAGTATCTAAATACTATTATTTTTACTCACCTTTTGTAATTGAGCATATCACGATATTCTGATTTGCTCTTGTTGGTTTTACTACCCGTAAAGGTTACGGTTCCGGTACAAATTGGGCCAACCCTTACCGTCTCCAAGGTGTCATAAATGTCTTTCTATTGGATTACTTTAAAAGTATGTACAACATTACCCACCAATACGATGGTGCTAGCTACTATTTTATTATAAGATACTTTATATATACTGTAAATAACCCACTGCTGGGCACAGGCTTCTTCTCATGTAGAGAAAGAATGAGCATTAATCACGTTTGCTCACTTGCGGTTTTAGATTCCAATTATTGGAATCTAAGTTTCCGATTGTCAATGATATCTTAGAATTATTTATTAAGAACTCTATAACTTTTAAAAAGTCACATTGTTACTTGCCTCTAATGGGTTCGAACCGTCAACATTCTGCACAAAAATCAGTCCGTTTTTTGGACTACTAGGCCACCACGTCTTCTAGGATATCAGAAAACAAGAGAGTAACTTCATACACTGTTCTTTTCTCGACTCTCGAGTAACCAAACAGTTATACATTATGTAAAATGTATAAAAGTACATCTAAGGCATTGGCGCACTCCGTATTGAAAATCGTGTAGAGTGGGCAATAAACACAAACGTATGTAACTACCGCTACGTGAGTTGCGTAGTTCAACGCTACGTGCTACGAATATCGTAGCGCATACTAATATGATATCGTACCAGTTTTTGATGAATTTCAGTGTTATACTCATTTTATTTATGTTTGGTATGTCCATGTTGCTTGTACTATATTTGCGTTTTACAACTCAACTTACGTATTTAAATACTTACCATTCCATTTAGATTATCGTAAACACAACGTGTTTGCTGATTCTCTATGTCCAAATCCGACGACGACGACCTCCGTGGTCGATTGGCGTACACCAGCTCTGAGGTCCCAGGTTCGATCCCCGGACGGGTCAAAGTAGTAAACCACTTTTCTATATTGTCTCGGGTATGGGTGTTTGTGGTACCTGCCTTGTCTCTGAATTCCATAACACAAGTGCTTCTAGCTACTTACTTAGGGTTCAGAGCAATTTTTGTGTTATCCACATTTTAAAAAAAACTAAGTGGTCTGTATTTTACAGAAGTGCAGATTAAAATTGTTAAAAGTACATTAAGTAATGTCTCTTTGTGTAAAAATTTGCGAGTAAATAGAATAGGCGTGATTATTACACTGGGATATTATATTTCCTCAAATATTCAAAAGTAGTTCACTGACAGACAGACTTGAGCTCTTCAAGATCGCTCGCTATTTGAATGAGATGTCTTATGTTTTGTATCGATATGATTGAATGATGAATACGTACGTTTAAGTAGCCTATAATGCCTACTTTGATATATGTTTAATATCAACAGTCTAAAGAATTTTCAACCATTCAAACGTAAGGTATGTCGAGATCAAAACGTTATATTCTGATTATATGTCTATATATATAGATTTTTTTTTGTTACAGATAATCGTCATAACTAGCAGGAATGTATATCAATACCTACCCACATCTTTATTGACTTGGGCAGTAGACAGGAGTGTGGCTCTCCTAACGAATAGAGGGAGGCTCTATTTGTTAGGAGAGATTAGTATCATATTAATACTAAATGCATTTATTGCAGTCTTGAAATAAGTTAGTCTGAAAGCTAGTGTCTGTCCATTACTAGAAACAAATCAATTTAGGTAACATTTAACATTCAGGTATACATTTTAACTTACGATCCTGGTTCATAAACCTCTAACCCAATAGCGGATACTTCGTACTTAGGTTCAAGTTAACCGTGTGCCACTGAAATAGCACCGATATCTTGGAAATGTTTCTATTGTTAGTAATACCAACAATTGTTGGACTGTAAGGAATGTTCGGCAAAGTGAAACAGATGGCGGATTTCCAAGCACAAGTTTCCTTACTTCGCATCTAGAATATCTTAGCTATAGCATATGTTTTGATTTTGTAGTGTTAGCTGTGTTAGGACCTAAATATCCCCAGTGTAGAAGAATGGAGTTATATGGCTTATCACGACCCTCCAAGTTCTCTTTAAGAGCTGAAGATGAGAATGACAATTAGCACTGTATATAGTATACAGATCATCAAGGACACTAAGTTTTAGTTTAGCTTTACAATTCCGTAAATTGAAAGTAGTGTCATAATTTAATCTTCTTGAACTGCGCATAGTCAAGTTTTGATTTATGTACGTGAAACTCAAACTATTACCATTGTATCGGCTTAGACCGAGGTATAGAGATTTTTAGGTCAGAATTCCTAAATGTACCTATTCATGTGCTACAATGTAGATATATTTCAAGTTTACCATGAATACTTATACCAGCCTTTTTTTAGATACCTAAACAGCTTGCCAGACGCAGCTTCCAAAGGTCCATAAAGCGTCTTGTCCTAACCTAATTCAGTTCGTTTCGTGCTGAAATCACGTTGTCCTTCACTTGCCAGTGTATTCCGACCTTTACATCTTCAGCGTGACGTGTGCTCATGTTTAATGCAGCTAGCTCTCTAGCTATGCTTGTAAGCAATGTCAGGGTGAAATAAAAGATTGCATTCGAAAGTTATAGTTTATATTAGATTTATAATAAGATATGTAGTCTACAAAATTTCACAAATTTTCACAACGTTATTTGAACCTAAAGCGTCTACCCATTTTATTATGAAAATAAAATTATCGAAATCACTGGATCTACGTACTGCGGGGGTTCATTTTACGCAACCATTATTTTTTAAAATATAATCTAATAGGCAATATTTTATCCTCGCGTATTTTTACATGAGTAAGTCAAAAACTAATAACGGTAAAAAAATAAAAAAATATCAATCCATAAAATAAGCCCCCGGTAACAGAACAGAACAACGTCGTCCCATACATATACAATAATATTTGTTATGTTATATTTAACTAGAGTTATACAGAATAATGATTCCTATGAAATATAATTATGCATTCTTTAAATTTATCAATAATATAATAATACTTAATAAGTATTAATAGGTAATGGTTAGTCAATGACGTGCTACAGACTACTATAGTTTATATATAATAATGAATGAGTCGTATTATTTCTTTATCATTTATTACTTTAAATTTATTACTCGATATCATAACCACTAAACGAACATACAGCAGCCTCGGCCCAGCGCGGGCGCACGTAATCACAAAAAAACATCGTCAACACATAAAATAATAATCAATAATAATAATCATACAGATAAAAATCATTCATAAAAACATTACAATAAAAATCTAAACATTAAAACACACTTAAAACAAACATTATATTAATATTATCATAATCATAGTGTGTACGTATGTATAATATCATTTAAGCGAATAATCGTATAGTCAAAAATAATGTGAGCATGGCGCGCGGGGGAGCGGGGCGGGGCGGCCGACAACGTGCGCGGCCCGACTCATTACCTAACAACACATTAGCTACGCGCTCGGCTCGGCGCGCGCGGCAGCTCGGCGGGCCTGCTGCGCGCGCTCGGCGCCACATACACTACATTACACTAGACTCTGAACAGACAACAGGCCGCGCATCCCGCTCCCCGAGCCGCCCGTCCCTCGCCTATCATATTATTATTATTATAATATCTTAATACTTTACGCTATTACGTTATGTAAGCTTTATAAATTTTTCGATTTCTCATTACGCTATCAATAATAATTATACAACTTTTTTTAAATTTTATGTTTTTTTTCGAAATTCTATCGTAACGTACTTCGACTCTCTCTGTGGCGAAGAGCGCGGCGTGCGCTCGACGACCTAATAAAAAACGTTCATAATAAGAAAATATATCGTGAACAACTCTGCCGACTTAAGATAGGTACGGCGCGGCGGACGGGCCGTGCCGGCGAGGCGCCGACTTTTGGCACCAGGATTTCGATTACGCGATTTTTACTTCTTTTAATATTTTTTATAACGATTCGAGTAAAAAAGATCCCTACTACGAGAACGTACGACTCGCGGTTGCGGCGGCCGCCGGCGGCGGAGAGCAACCTCCTTACGAGATGATGCGGATAGCCTGGTGAGCCGGCGACGAGCAGGCGGGGCACGGCGCGCCCGTGCCCGCCAGCCGCTGCGCGCACTCCATGCAGAACAGGTTGTGGCCGCACGGCACCAGCGCCGCCGCCACTCCGCGCTCACCGCACACGGCGCAGGCGCGCGCCGGAGACGCCGCGGGCGACGGCCGCGTCGGGCCCCACGCCCATACCCCTGCCGTGCCGCCGCCCGGCGACTCGAACGATGGCGACTCGCCTAGCCCCTCGTCACGCTCCGTGGACGACCAGATGCCCAGCAGGTCGCCCAGCCGCGCCGACGAGCCACCCGACGAGCACGAGCCAGCCGAAGAGAAGGCGGCCTCTTGCTCAGGCCGCAGCAGCGAGGCCAGCCCGGCGCGATACAGCGTGGCCAACGGCTCGCCTTCCACTGCAGGCACACCAGCGCCAGCTGCGCCCGCCGCGCCCGTACGCAGCGCGATGTGCGCTTCGATCTCCTTGCGCGCTGCCTCCACGCTCTCGGGCAGCCCCGTCACCTCAAACACGGGCTCGCGCTCACGCGACGGCGTCACGATATAAGTGTGCGTCGTGTGCTGGATGCGCTTGATGGTGGCGCCCTTGGGGCCCACGACGAGCCCCACGACGCGGTAGGGCACGCGCACCTGCGCCGTCACATGGCCAGGTGCGCCCGCGGGCGGCGGGGGCGCGGCGCCGCACTTGCGCGACGCGCGTATCTGCGAAAAGTGCTCGGCCGCCGAGAGGATTTCGCGCTTAGCGCGCGCGACGTCCTCCTTGCGGCCGGTGACAACAAACACCGGCTCTTCGCCGCGGACCGGCGTCTTGATGTATGTGTTGGTCTTTGCGCGGAGCGCTTTGATCTTGCAACCTGCAACAAAACAATAACTTTATAAACCTAAGTTTGATAAAAAAAAACAATATTTACGAACTAAGTTAGCGGGCGTCCAACGTGAACCCGTTAAAATTCTAGGTTGTTTCCATATTCAAAGCGGTCGTGGCATTGTATAGTACTGGAAGCCGTTTACACGACGTAAATTTAGTGTGTGGCGAAGTGGCTGCGGGCATGTTGTCGGCGTCGATATGGCCTGCGAGACAGGTCCCCGACTCCTACTACAGACTGTAGTAAAGCGATACGTAATTCGTCACTCCGCGTCCAACTGACGCACGGATAGGACGTGCTTCTTGCTTACTACTAAAATAAAGCACGGTTTACAATTAATACCGATATAATAGATCATTTACGAGTTCAGAACACAAACGTTTACTAATCTTCTTGTTAAACAAATACCTAATTAACATGTTTACTTTCACATGGTTAAAATTAAGTAAGCGGCACGTGTAACGTAGTAGTAGGTGTTGTCCCGCATCAGCACGTGTAGTGGGCCGCGTTGTGTCCCGCTCGCACGTCTCACCCCAATGCGGCAAAAACATGGCCATGCTGCGCATAGCATTCGCGACTTGTTAAGACAAGATCCGACTAAGGGTCCGTTACCACAGACCGGGTCGGAGAGGAGAGTAAATTTTTGTCGCGTTTACAAAGAGTTTTGTGGCATTGATCTTTTTAATGAGAATGCTTGAGGCCGACCTAACGCGCCTAGTGTGCAATGTAAAAAATGAACCTTATTTCTCTCTTTTTTAACCACGATAAAAATGTACACTCATCTCCGACCCGGTCTGTGTAAACGAATTGTAACACACGAAAATGTGGCGTACGGTTAAGCATGTCAAAGGCATTGGAAAATACATTCGTATGGTACCCTTTACTTACAGGATAGTAAATAGTACAGAAACAATAACAGTATGGCCATGGGACAGTTATTATGTCTATACAAAGATTAATACTGCTAAGAACGTGTTATTGGTATAATTGTCAACGTCAGATATTAGTAAAAAAGAAGACGATAAGAATACAAATATAATAGAATTCATTAAACATAATGGCTTGCTTTAAATTCAGTTCGCGTGAAAACCAGGTATAATCCCCGTCGGTTACAAATGGGAAAGGCCTATATGTAATGGAGGGTAGTTTTATGAATCACAGGTTGTCGACCCGGCTGCTAACCTCACAGGCTAAAACCAAACGAATCTGAGCTTTATGGCCCAAAGAATAAAGATAATTGATTTATTCATAAATATGAATGCGGATGTCTTACGCCAAGAGATTTTAAGCTCTACGTGTATATTATAAAGTTCGTTATTCTTTGTATCTAGATAATGATATTGGAAATATCGGAAGGTGGAAAAGGATCGTTTTTCGATTATGATTCAGATTAGCCTGTTTGTGTTCTGTTTGATTAATACGCGAACGAACGGCGTGTTAATAATTTGCCGACGATTTATTTATACTCCTAATTTATTACCATAATTGATTTAACACGCTTTTTTGGCATCTCGTAATGTGTTAAAATTATAATTGGTGAGCAATTTACTTCCATTTATATATTTGCTCGAATATTCTAATCGTTGTCAATTATCTGTTTGTTTATTTCCCACAGTGCGGTTATTTTAAGCTTTTGATCTACCGAAGTAGGATAGAAACTTGTTTTATGACTACTCTAGGAGTTGCTACGAGCGATGCTACGAGTCACGTAGCAGTTTCCTATGAACTAGACTATACTAGATGGTGTAAGTCGCATTTTTATCCGACTAGGTAGATATTCTGTCTTTGTCTACATAGATGTAGAGAAGTACTTAACACATCTATAAACACTTTCGTTTGTTATCTTTCATTTGTACTTTGACAGCGTAATGCTGAACCTAATGCCGGTCACTCACATTTCGACGAATACGCAAACCTAGTATAGAACGACATTTGCAAATGATTTCAATTCCCAGTTGTGACGGGTTTTTTAACAGGCATCAAAGCACGCGAACTTTCTTCAAATGTTTGAAAAATTCTAAGTCTCCTTGCCTAGCCAATGCGAATAAAATTCAGAGGATTAAGTAGTGCGACTCGTGAATGTGAGCTCGAGAGCCTGGCTTCGTGCCAACTGCGCTATCTGGACAAATGAACATGCGCCGCGGTAACTAACGCCTGCTTAGCGTTAATATGTACTTAGTTAAGTACGATCCAAATTGTTGGTGAGTGCACGGCATTATTTTATTAAGTGAGTTTTTTTTCCTTTTTTTTTTTAATAAATGCTTATATATATATATCAATAACACCGTAAAGTTTCTAGTTCGAATGCAAAGGTAAACTATTCACTAAGCTACTGATCTAGATTCTCAATATTTTTTAATAAAATATTGTAAACTGAAATTTCTTTCCAATACTATGGATAAAAAACGCCATATTACGTATATATCTGAGATATGTGTAGTTATGATGTATAGTGTTTGTATGATGTATAGTTTTGAGAATTATATTTATTTAGAGACTAGCTGAGCCTCGCGGTTTCACATCATAAAAGTCGGTTCAGCCGTTCTTGGGTTATAAATGGTGTACCTAACCCTACTTTGTTTGATATAGATTTCTCAATCACAAATGCGTCAGCTATTAAAACCCACTTTAATGAAAATCAATATAAATGTTCGCTCCACTTTACCAATTTTAATGACGTCACACGAAAAAGCTTGAATGAGAGAATAAACACAAGTTGTTTGACCCGCGACCTATATACGGCAGAAATATTTATTAAGTTTATGTTTAAGTTAATTACTTAAATATTCCATATAAGTTCCATATTACATTATTATTTTTTTTTTGCTTAGTTGGAAGGTTAACAAGATTGCCAGTAAAAAAATAACTATAGCTGAAATAAATGCATCCACGCAAATATTTAATGAGAATCAAAATAACGACCCTTAGACATGAAATAGATGAACTCAACTACTGTGCTAATTAAGTCTTAAATAATTGCTTCAATTTGAATTGTACTGTTTTAGATTCATGAATGGCACGTAAATAGGCTTCAGATATGAATGAACGATATTGCTGCCAATGTCGTACAAATACAAAATGTCATTGATGAATGTCTGCAATTACTGTATACATTTTACCTTGATTTGACCTACATTTACTTTGGTTACCAATCAATAGACAAATACCTTATATTTTTCTTGTATTAAATTTCCTACCGCCTTCCATACTACATTATAAAGAAAAAGGTTTAATAAATAATCGCAAAGGTTTTCAAACTAACGTAAAAGTATTTGCTTTAAACTACGACAGCCTCGAAAGTCTACTTCCGTACGCTCCATACATACCATTCATAAGGGTGCTACGTGTCTACGAGAGTGCTACGCGGGCACTGCACTCTACGCGGCTACGGCGTAGCGAACCGGGTCACCGGCCCGTCCCGCCCCCCACCCCTCCTCGTAGCCTTTTCATGACTAATATAATGCGTATTTGACGTGAATTTTTACGTTATTTTTGTTAAGGCTGTAAATATCGAACATTAGCAATGAAATTATTATTACTGTGGTTTTTATTACCGTTTTTTATTGGTGTAAGGTTGTAATTTTTAAACGTAATTTTAATAGTAATATTATTACTTTAGTAGTATAATTTAAAAGCAGTGAATAATATGTTTTCTTTTTCTGACAAACCTTTCCCAGGCTATGTTGGGGTCGGCTGCCAGTCTCACTGGATTGAGCTAGATGACCTTCACTACCCATTTTACTGGGCAACACACTATCCCATGTTTAGGATACTGTGACCCCTCCGTACCTAGGAAAGCACTTTAAGCCGTTGATCCCGACTGCCATACGTTGATCTTTGGCAGTCGTTAAGTTATTACAATTCTGACAACCAGTACACTACAGGCTATTGTGTTACTCAATAAAATGGATTATAAAGGTCAGATAGACAGTCGCACCACGTTAAATCCGGTATTCAGCTGAATCCAGCAAGACTGGAACCCGACCCTAACATAGCTTGGGAAAAGCTAGGCTGAAGAAGACATATTAAATCAACATTTTTCCAAGCAAGTGTAATAAATCACGTCTACATCTGTTAGACTGAAAATAATTGAAAAGAGCAAAGAACATAATAAAAGCCGCGGAGCCTGAAATACCGACAAAAGATTCGAAGGTTCTCAGCGAGGGTAACGACCTCAGATTTGTCAAAATAAAGGTATTTTCAGCCAAGTTTGAACCCCGAGATAAATAATTGTGTTTGGAACAAAGAAATAGTTTCAAGTTGTTTGTTAACACTTGGTAGGAAAACACTATTTAATTGATGTTTGTAAACACGTGTTTTTAAAGATATTTGAATTGTATTTTTTAAGCGACATGATGTAAAATAGTTATGGCTAAATGACTTGCCTGCTTCTGAATAAAAAAATATATCAGCTGATTATTTTTATAATAATAGCTTACAAAAAACATTACATATTGAATCAATCCAACCAATCCAACAAAACAATTATTTAAACAAGCTACATAAAAACTATAGAAAACTGTATTTCTGGTAAAAATAACGCTACGGTTGTCGGTGACCGCTACGAGATCGCTACGCCGCTACGATCGTGTTCCAAGTTACTCGTGCATGACAAGCCTATTTTATTTGCCAAACTTATTATTCAAGCGTTATTCTAACTTTAGTATTATTTTAAACATTTCAATAAGAATTTTCTTTTTAACGTGAACTCGATTTTCTGTAGTGAACACGTTTAAGTGACTTTGTTTTTTGCACGTCTCTAACTGGTAGTTTCTATACCTCAAAGGCTTAATTATTCTATTTAACGTGTTGAGTTCAAAAACTTTTCTCTTCATAACGGTTATTCTGTTCCATAAGTTTAATTATTCTCAGCTAATAAAAAAAAACTTATTTTATGTTCTTCTCACATCTATAATATTACTAGAATCATAATAGCCTATCTATAATATATAGATAGCTATAGGGCTGACGTCATCGTACTAAATAACTAAAAAACTCTCACTAACAGTATATAATACGTTTACTTCCAGGTTGTTATTTCCCTGTGATTTATGAGCGAGAACTCATCACCTATCAAGCCAATATGAGTTTTAACCTCATTATAATAGGAAGCATAATGGTATGGCATAGACGAACTGGGTGAGAATATGGGGTATTTGCAGAAGTTCATTATAATATTGATGGCTTGTAAATATTATTGTCTTTACATTAACAAATCAACAGCAGATAGAATTTACCACAAAATTTTGTTATATCAATATATTCGTAAATAAATGTAACTATTATTATTATGCATATTTATAAAGATACGAAAGTCATAAGAATAATAAATTAAATAGATACTAATAAGGTCCTCTTGTAATAACCTTGTGTAAATAATACTTTTCATACTATAACTGTGTAGGTATATACTTGCGCAAACACAGTATAATACGACAAGGAAAGAATTCCCCTAATTCGTTGGAACAGGCTTTCCTTATGATGCAAGCAAATGATAATTTCCTGCCGTAATCAAGACACTGTGAGCTTTCTTCCCTCCCTCAGGGGATGAAATCGTCTTATAAAGACAAGTGTTATGGTTGTGAGCGAGCTACCAAAATATACCTACAACATAATCTTAAACATAAGATAGGGTTTGCAATCAGCAAAAAAATTTAGATTTAAAATTTAATTAAGTAGATTTGAACAATTTACTAAATTTTATGTTTAATAAAGCATATATTTTTTTATTTTTTTGTAAATATCTCTAAAATGGTAAGTTTATTGTTTTGTCTGAGAAGACCAATTTCACGTAATCCACAAATAAAAATACTATAAATTATTTTACAGCTCTAGAACACAGACCAGTACACCCGACAGACAGTAACATGTGCAGTAAGTAATTTGAGAGTCTAAACGAAACCATGTAGGTCACTGTAGGTACAGCGGAACATAAATACATAAGTGAGGAGCAACGAAAAGCGTAGTCACACTGAATAATGAACAAGACAAAGCCTGACTTCTGTCCCACTCGCACAAAGCTGAGTCTCACTCTATCTACTTTTTGCTATTGTGTGCAGAACCAATACCTTGTATTTTTTTTCCGTTTCATATAGTTTTATTATTTTTTTAGTTACTACATTACTTAAGTTAATGATTTGTCACTTGTTATTTCGAAAACGTATCTTGGACATCTTTCATCAATAAAAATTACCAAAAGTTACCGAATAATAATTTGCTATATTCTTCGATATGTTTTGATATCTGTTCCAAAACAAGGTCTTTTTCTAACTTCCTGTTTGCAGCGTTTCGGAACTTATTGCAAAGATATAATATATAATTTATCTCGAATCCAAACACCAAGACGGCAGAAAGGGGAGGAAGTGATCGATACCTGACTGCGTCAGTTTCATCCAACATTACAAGTCAACGCTCATCAGTAGGCCTATTTCATATACAAACAAGTTAAATTCATATATGCGATAAAGAAAAAAAACACAACTTCGTACCTGCTGATTGATCTGTCAAACAACTTGCACATTTGTAATTTATTCAATTTATGACCACTGCGTTACTCAGATAACTGACTTAGCATTAGTTATGATCTAACTGAGACATTAAATTTTATAGAGGTTCGGTTTACGTGCCTCGTTTACAGTACCACCATACCAGGCCGGGATAAAGAAATCTTTCCAATAAGAAGACGGGAGAGCATCGACTATATAGTCACCAGGCAAACATAAATCATAGCACGTCGCCATAACAACGGTAGGCCGTGCAGGGGTGGCCAACTCCGGCCGTCCTCCCTCTAAGGCAAGCTGTTTTCCCGCGCCCGCCTTACTACAGCTGTTTCCCTATACAATGCTATAGACACTCTTCCTGTCTATAATGGATGCCCGGGAAGTCGGGAATGAGTTTTCATCTATGCTGCCTTTTCTGTACACTGGGTTCGGTATATTCCTTGCCTATTATACATTGCTTTTCTCCCGGATTTGTTTTATTTGAAGATATTATTGTAAACGAGAAGTAAATCTGAGCAATTGATTGCATTATAATAGGCCAAATAGCTTGAGTTCTGTTTATAATATTTAAACTCGGACAATACGAGATGGTAACAGAAATACTGCAGAATAATGTTAATTACTTTACGATTAAAAAAAGGCTAATAAATTGGACAGATTTGTAAATAAAGCCCGGGATATAGGGAATCGTTGGCCAATGCTTTTGTACCAGAGACACGGTTTCGTCATAGCGCTTGGCGCGGCGCCAGCACTGCGGGCTCATCAGATCAACATCCACTACTGAACTGCACTGAACTCACCGACGTCAAAAAATCTGTCAACACTTAACGCGAATGGAGAAACAATGCACGAGATGTGCAATAAAACAATGTTACGTAAATATGTCCGACGTCTTCTTAAGAAGAATACTGAAGGTATTCGGTGTTTAGAAATTACGTGGAGTTATTTAGTCGATCGAGGGATTACTGCTGAAATGTCAACAGTGATTTCAGTTAATGTTTGTGGTAACTCGGTAAGACGTGAACTTTGTTGGAAAGTGTCGTCAAGTTGACCAGGCTGACGCATGCGGTAGCGGAACCCGCCGGCGAGGGCGCGTGTGTGCGGCGCGGGGCGCGGGGGGCGCGGTAGGCGCGCGGGGAGCGGCGCCGCAGGGGCGCGTGCCGTGTCGCACCCTCACCGCGCCACCCCCGCGATCGATACCGGTCAACGACCCCGGCAGCGGTCTGCGACCGGTGCATTGCCGGCCTCCGCGCGCGAATCTAACCCACATTCAACGACCTGCCCGCTGCCGCTGCCTCGCTAATTACTACACGCAGATTACGCTGAAATATGCATTGTTTGGATTTAGGTCACATAAAGGGGTACGTACGGTTCGATTCTCCAGTTAAGTGCTTTTTTGAGCTGCGAATAAAATGACTGTTGTCCAAGCACTAATGTTTAATAATTTTTTTTATTAAATGTTCAACTTAATATGAAACAACAACGTTAATGTTAGCAAGTCATTTATTTTTTGGTAATAAAGATTTTTTAGAGATACCTAACTTGAAATGTTATTAGAACCACTTTGAAATAACACAAACTTTGTTGCTTGTAACAACACAAACGATCCGACGAATTCTTCAGTAAAACAAAACATCCCCCGACCTACTTTCGCGATCTTTATAAAAAATGGTAACCACATTATAGTAGCGAATCTTCATCATTTTTTTTACAAGATGTCAAATTAATTTAAGTGAACAAGCAAATTAAGCGCAGGGGAAATAACAGTTTTCCTTGTGTTTTGGAGCGGCCATTGCACTCGGCTTATATAACACCCGGGGTTCAGAGGTAACAAGAGGTAGGCAGACACTCCACACCAGTTTATGTACAAAAAGACGTATTTTACGACATCGCCGCAAATAATAAGCGTCTTTAAATCCATGAGCATAAAATCTAAAATTAAATGGTTCATGGTCAGGAGATGTGTGTACAGGAATGATTAATGATGCGTCTTAGCGCGCGTGGGTGACACCGGTGGTGTGGGGGGAGGGGGGTTTGGGGTTGATCGAACTGAAATTGGCAGCGTTCAACGTTCGCCCGACATTTGTTTTATTCTGTAATTTGTCGTAGTATGTACTATGGTTACGAATCATTTATCACTTCCTTGTAAATATTTCGTAATTATATTCGTTCAGCAATGATTAATTAAAATGATACATAAAAATTAAATAATTAAAATTGTTTACACTAATACAATTTATTATTCGTAGTCAAATTTAGGACAATTTGAAAATGGAACAGTGGATGTTCGAAGACGAGACGTTTTGAAACTAATATGGATCTTGTTAAGTTGGGATTAGGTTTAAATTCTAAAGACAGGTTGCTACATGTAACTTTCTTCGATTAACCTAGGGTATCCATCTTTGAGGATCTACTTATGCAATTAGGAACCTTGTTTCAAGAGCAATAAAAGCTAATTTTGTTTAATGTTTTGGTATCGAGTTGATACATTGCAGGAGTGGATTGACACGTGGCGTCTAGGGAATGTCGCGTAGGCGCGAGGGAGAGAGGTGATCGCCATTTCGCTCTGATTGCCCGAGATAGACATCTTCCGACGAAAGGGAAACGTCGGGACCACTCTTGTGTTATTTTCGTGATGGTTAGTTTTTTCAATCTAAATATTGTACTAAGATTGTGGTAAGAATAGATTATACGGTTTTAAGGTTATTATTTTGGTGGTTGCGTAATGTTTAAGATATAGACTTCGATACGGGTCAAAGATTAAAGTATTTTTTGTGACATTTGTACAAATATTCTCCAGAATTAGTTTAAATTCCATTACAAGTCCAATACAAAATTAAAATTAAAATAATTACATAACATTGAAACAATTTGACGGTAGTATAAAGTTCAAGAGAACGGGGAACGAGGAGCTAAATTCAAGAGTAACCCTCACTTGTATCCGTTAGCAAATTATACACGATAAGTGTCCACGTTTTTCTTCCTACTTACTATTTATTATGTCAGATTTGTTGGTGCAACACAGTGGATTTTAATTTAAACTTATGTTGCTGACTATACCATAAACTGTCACATTGTCGTAACGCTCAGTACTGTGCTAATCACTTGCCACTTAAGACGACCGCTATGAAATAGTTAGCTAATACCTTACGCTTACGCCTGGTAAGCGGTGTGAATAGTACGCGTTACCAATGCGTTTATGTATCCTTAAATGGGCAAATAAATCAACTGATGCCTGCAGATTTTAGAAGCAATCTACATCTTTTATAAGATTGTTTTATTATTTTGAGATAGAAAACGCAATGGTAGCGGGAACTTCTCACTTCCTTAATGTACTAGGAGTTCAGATCTTATTGATAGGATACTTAGGAAAGTCTTCAGTAGTTGATCTTGAATGCTTACCTGGAAAAGAAAACATTGGTTAGTCATAGGCTCCAATAGACACATTATTAGGTAATACTTAAACAAACAGGAACTTCATAAATGATATTGGTTTAAGTGCCTACTGCTTAGTAATCATAGCTCAATCAATATAAGATCATTTAAGACATTAAATCGCTCGGTTAGCTTTTCCGCTGTCTAGTCAATTACGATATTATTCAAAAAGGTTTTATTATCTAAATATTAATTAAGGCTACACTCGATACTTCTTGTTATGACAAAATTAATTGAGATTAATAGTCCATTCAAGCAAATAATACGGGTATTTTTATTCAAACTTCGATGTAGGTAAGTAAAAGTCGTAGCAAGGTCAATACTGGCAAAAACTCGCCACCCGAACCCTCGGCCACAGTAAAGGTTTAATCCGTAATACAACTCGCCGGACATACTCGATACAGGTAACTAATGTAACTATATGTTCGTATACTGAACCAGTTTACTCCGCCAAACAGCTAATATAAATTTTAAGATGATATGCGAGGTATCGCTGAACGGATGTTGATTCGCGCCGATTCTGCGGAATTGTATTACTGTGTGTCCCCATACTGTGTACAGATCGGATTATGTCTGGCACAGTTGGCAGGGCTGTCATATTGCATTACTGCCCGCCGATTACGACTTATTTATAAATGTTAAGAATATTTTGTTTCATAATAAAAAAATGTAGATATTAAACTGTTGTGAAGACATTTGGGTATCTTTAGCTAACAGATGATCGTTAAAGTAAAAGTAACTATAAATAATAATAATTATAACTTAAGATTCATTAAGTTATAATTACACTAGTATAGAACTTTGTATAGGTTTTTGTGACAGTGTTTCTATACAGAATACAAAGTCATTATCATCATCATCCATAGCCTTTGTCATTCCACAGCTGGGCATAGGCCTCTCCTTTCATGTGCCATTCTCTCCGGTCCTGTGCCAGTATCATCCAGATTCGACCCGAAACTTTAGTTATGTCAGAAAACAAAGTGCGTAATTGTTTTTTGTAGTGTTGTAACTACGGCTAAATACCAAATAGACGTCAATAATTCGCTTAGTTAGTTCTTTAAGAAAAATCGTGTTCGAACATCGTTACTGCTGACACGATAGAATAAGGTAGTGTCTGTCTGACAGTAAGAACAAAAGTTGTAACCATTCAGTAGTGTACAATGGTTACTGTAAACGGCAGGATCTGTTAAGCCCTGCGTTTGCATGACTCGAGTATCAGGATTGCAATGCACTTATTTCACTTAACAAAAAAAAACAATAACCGTTACCGTTTAAAGGAATCTGATACCTTCGTCAAGGCTTTGCTTTCAAATATAGAACTTTAAAATGTATACAGTAGCTCACATATTAATGTTAACAATTTAATATTAAATCCTTTATTACAATGACAATAAGGTTGACTTTTCTAATTGCTGTTTACAATTGAGCTGTCGACAGTACTTAACAATAGTTGAGCGATTGCTGGCTATAGATCAAGGTGGAAGATGAGCTTGCTACAAGTTTCTCGTAATTTAATAAATAATTGAGAGGCAGTAAAGTTTACTCATTGCGTAAAGGTAATAATAACATGTTTATGTGTGCGTAAGATTTTATATGAGTGGTATTTTCAGCTGACCACAAGCATACGACACAAGTAAGGGGCTTATGTCGTGTGCTCGGAGTAAAATAATTTAAATAAAAGTTTCGTGCAATATACATGCCGTATATATGAATTTAGTGATAACAGTGACTGTCAAGTGTACATTCTATAATTAAAAAGAAAAATTAATTAATTAAATTCATGATTGATACGCTAAAACATGTGGGAATGAACCTACTAGATACATACTGTAAATTACAAACACAGACAAATATATTATTTAAATAGTAATACTTATACAAAATTCTCTTAGCTTCTAAGATTAACTAGAGAGTTGACGTGAAGTAGTGAATGATTAAGTACTGTAACCTCCATATTTAAAAGAGAATTACCGCGGCCATTTTTTACTTTAATCTGTTTAATATTAATGTAAATAGTTTGGTAGCTACTGGCAATTTGTTAAAATCACAAAGGGCGTTGACAGCAATCTTATAAAAACAATATAAGCAAGTATTTCTGACGTAGAACGTGCGAAGGTTAACTTTACCTAGTCTGTGTTTCCAAATATATGCGAAAACTTTGTACTGGTTATAATAAAGACTCAAGAGATCATTTCCATCAAACTTTATTAAAAATATATCGAGCGGGCTGCAACGCGATGTAAACTTAAATATTTTACACTAGATCCACCCGAAATTCCCAACACGATTCCATAGCAATAGTGATCCAAGCTTACTGCGCACGTTCGGCGCACGAACTAGATATGACTAATATAAAGTGCATCGAACCTAATTTTGACATGTCGAGGCGCTACGTACCTACAATATACACAGATCAACAAGATAAAATTTATTTTTGCGTATGTAATAAAATAAACGACGACTGGTTTAAGTCCTACGTCAGTGGTATGGACAACACGTTATTTATGTTAAAGATTGTTTAACACGACGCGAGATAAAGGACCAAGTGAAATAAATGGACTTCCGAAAGTATCCGATGTGAATCATGCGACGTTGCAACACTTACGTCACGAATAAGAAAAATGTCAACGCATTTTTAACCTAAAACTTAAAATAATTATCTACCTATCTATCGATTAACGATACTCGATTAAAGCTATTGCTAAGAATGTCTCAAGCACAGGCACTAAACACTACGGTCTTTAAGTAACATTCCTTAGAGTATGTTGCTAACGTAAACAGCTGATTACTATCTTTCATGAGCTATAAAAGCTGATATTATTTGTCTCTCCGCGCGATAACGAGCCATCTCCTAACGAGTCGCATACGTCGAGGGAGTGACAAGACCACACGCATGTGTCACGACACGTAGGGGTACGTACTGCTCTAATCGATATAGATTGATAGAATCGATTACGCCAGGAACGATCAAAATATTTTGGATAGTAGTAGAAATAAAAACAATGGTAAGTAATTATCTTTACGGCGTGTGTGCCTGTGGGTGAACGCACCGGCGTGGCCTGGTTGGCCCGCCGCCAGCTCTCACGGTAAACGCTTCTAATCACTGAACTCTTAGCGCGTTAGTATGCTCCTGATAGCTTATAAACGCCTGGTACTTCGCAAAGCCGATGCACCTCGCAGTCACGGGTCGAACTTTTGTCACTGGCTAGTTTTCTGGACGATAGCAATTATAAAGTTCATTAAACCGTATTACGCGCGTGACGTAATTCGTCATGTGTCGCCTACTAATTACAATTGCGGAACAAAAATACTTTTAATGTCGATACAAAAAGGTGTTTGTTCTTGTCTGTGAGTGTTGTTACTATTTTATAAATACTGTTTAACTGTAAGCTTTGTAAGTACATGACGTCAGGGATCGTTAAATTGTGCAACTACACTAACATTGGGTATTGCAGGAAGATTTACGTTCGAGCGATAAGCGTTATCGGTTAATCAACCCGGGGTATCTCGCGGTGCACTGACATAGACCTTACCGCACCTCATGTCGTGCTCCGAAAATCCGGTCAAGTGTGAAAACAAATACCATCGTTGAGCAATTATATGTTTAATAATAACTTCGAGCGCCGCGTGACTCTTAACATCGCGTCGTTATTATTTAAATCTATATTTTATTTGATAAGACCTAATAAGGAGATCATGTTATTTATGTACTTACGTATATTATAACTAATATGTATTAAATATATTATCTGCGCGACTTAATACAATTATAAAAAACATCCTTTTTTACCAGCTAGGCCATGAACTTTTTCAACGATACATTCTAATTACATACACATCTTGCCAATTTAATTGTTGTATCAATATCGTTAGTATTTCGCAATAGGTACATGCTATGCTTGAGTATAATTATAGACGGCCAACAAACAGACAGACACGAGGCTTTGTCTCACTTAACAACTGGACCCAAAAAAAGATCAGCCAACAAACATCACGTATGTTTTATTGGTCTGCCGGCGAAATATCAAAAGTTGTTTTAGGTATAGAGCGGTATGTACCAGGTCACCATGACCGCCGAGTCATGTTTAGATGTTGATAACTCCGTGGCTACGACCTCCTTCATTGCCGAACGTTTGGAGCCCGTTTCCGGCTAGCTACATATTCGCAACTGAGGCCACTAAGCTACGACTTGGAAGGTTGGCGAGATTGATGCGAATTTGTTTATATGTCATCGCATACATTAGCGAATTAGCAAATAGTGGAATGTGAATGTTGGCGGTCTTTGATGACAGCGAGGCAACTGCTCTTTCGCAATGTGGTATAACTATCCAAAGAAACAACATAAAAGAACCACGTTCCAATTCAGTGTATTTCCAATAAACATTCAATAACAAAGCGTCTCCTAGGCAACAACGACATAAAAGAGAGGATTCGAAAAGGTACTTCAATTGTAGCAAAATAAGGACGATATTTTGTATAGAATTACTGTTAACGGAAGTATGTTAGTTATCCAACAATTGGCGAAGGCACTAAGGCCCCAGGTGGCAAGTGGAGTGTGTTCAAATATTACTAAACATAAAAGCCGATAGGATCTCGGCCTTGAGTTTAGCTATTCGGTAATGACCCTGCGCAAGCGACGCTAACCGTCGTCGTAGTTGCGATTACGTATATGAGAGACGTGCACCACACCGGTAGACGGAAGCTAGGCGACGCTATAGCTACTTCACTTATACTTAAGATCAAGAATAGCATTATTAGATATTTTAAAATGCTATAAGAATATACACTAAGGATAACCTCGTTGTAGTTTAGTTTAGATAAAGTAGACTAACTGGAACCGTTTTATTTAAAAATGTGTCAACAATATAAATATTTTTGTAAACATAAACGATCACTTACAATACCATAGATTAATCTATGCAAACCAATTTATAGTAAATTGACAAAATCTGTTATTTAAATTATTGTACCCGCTTTGTAGAACGATTGAGTCATAAGTAATTCTAATTTGAAATTAACATTTTAAATAGGCAACAAAAAATCCCAACAGTATTTCACTAATTGCTTAATTTTTCTGATTGGTTAATAAATTAGATTCGTGATTTGTTAATGCAATACAATACAAGTCCACACAGCTGCAACATCAGCAGTAGACAGCAGCCAAAACACTTCAATGAAACCTATACTATATGTATATTTGTTATCTATATGTATGCTACTAGGTTTATACTGTGTTTATTTTATGTAGGTTGCGAACAGAATCTGATACAAATTGTATAATAATATTAATCTCGTCTGTATGAGAAGACCAGCGAAGCCCATCTCCTTAACTATATTTAAATATTAAAATTTTGTGAATCACTTCATTGTTTCAGTGGTCGTAAGATCGGCAAATCAACTTGAAGATCTAGGATTTGCAGTTTATCTAATCAATTTAGTATTTTGTAAAAGCAAGTAAAATGTAGACTAGACCCCCTAACTAAACGGTGATATGTAAGTCCAAGCCAGTCTAAGGCTTCTTGGGTGGTCTAATTCGGTACCTTTCTGACTGCCAAATCTTTACACAACTGCATAAAATTATTCTGTTTCTCTATTATCTTATGTTGATATAAAGGATCGAGGGGCTAATTAGGTTACTAGTCTAGCCTATTAAATATTATAAGAACATAAGAATGGATATCCATCCGCAGTCAAAATGACTGCACAGTAGTAATTAGCGAAGTAAGTGTCATTTATGCTCTCGACCTCTTTAAAAATACAGACGTGTTTGCTGTAAATATTGTTTTTTATGATTTAAAATCTCAAGTCACTTATGTTCGTCTTCAATAAGAAATTATGCATTCTGGGCGGGTGTTCCACAATTATTTACGAATGACACTTATGTGCCTACAAGGCTGTGTTCACTTGGTGTTTCCTGGTCGAATTAGCGAAAAACTTTTTATATTATCCTCTTTAGAAATTTTCTTAAAAATCATATACATAATCTTCTATAGACGAAATAACGTAGTGGAAAAAAATATTACAAGATCAACTTTAGGTCATTGCTTTAGAGTTTGTTTTGAATGTTTTGCCATTGAGCTAACCCTCACGTCATCAAAATACACAATAACAAGCCACGGTTGACAAGCAAAGCTTTAAATTACCGAAATCTGGAAATACCATTTTTACATATGTAAGAATATTATATGATAAAACAATATGTCATAAAGTGTAATAATAATATCTTTAAGTGTCCATATGGATGTGTCTTTAGTATGGAAACTCGCAAAAGGTTGCGGTTAATTTGCAAATATTTTTAAACGGAAACAAAAGAGGTGCGAGCGAGATGCCGTGCAGCTGCAGGCGAGGCTTTAAAGAAAGTTGATGAGTTATAAGCGTCTTGATTTTAGGGTCATTTGAAAGATTATCGACATAGGGATGGACTTATACATCTACATTTTAAATGTCAATGTCGATAGTTGCACTTGCACCCATCTGTCATTAGAGGTCCCCGATCAATCAATTAAGTAATCATATTAAGTTACGTCTTTAAAGTTCACGTATATTGGCGCATCATATAACAGATTATAGTATTGTTAGTCCACAGCATTTGTGTGGTCTACAGAATCAATGATGTAATTTCATAAAATAGTTACGTGCGGAGAACATTTGACCACTATATCGTCGCCGCCTCAACTTAACTTTGATTTATCGAATAAAGTAATTCATGCCATTGTGTTTTTTGCGAACGTCGTAAAATATAACGCCAAAGGTCAAAGCTAGCAGGATAATATTACTCAGTCACAGCACAACCAAATAAAAATACAAAAAGCTTCCATTGTGATAAAAAAATAAACTGGCAGTGTTTCCGCCGAGCTGATCGTGTGTGGAACAGCGCGTTATGAAAGCGGTCGCCGCGCGCCGCTCGCCGCCGCCACACGCTGAGCGTTTACGACGTGCCGGCGAAACCCGAGCTTCAAAATCTTCATTATCGCAACCATCAACCATAAGTTACACGATACAACCATATAAACCATTTCAAATTTAATAAAAACCTCATTAACTCTCATTTCACAGCCTGCTATGCAAATAATTCCAATAACTCGGTACCAACAAATCGAGAACAAAATATTAGTCGATTTTCGAAACGTCCATTTAGTAACTAGTCTGTCTCATCACTATTCCGTCCCTGAGGATATGAATGGAGGATAACATTATTAAGCTCCACAAATAACGGTCCTGAATGCAGATGAGCCCTGTAGCTAATCTAAAGTTGGCGCCTGCCGACGCTAGAAATAACAGCTCTGTAGAAATGTCGATGTCCAAATACTACGAGTGACGCACTGGCGGGTTATCCCACCACATGGACTGCTGATGTGAGCATACGATATATGGCTGGATGTCCCGCATTTTTATGATCAAGGAGGTCTAACATATGTTCGACCGCCGCCGCGCCGTCCGGTGTTATCAAACTAGTTTATATGGTTAATAAATGCAAGCGAGGTTTAACGACCAAAATATTTGAGATGTTAGTTAATCCGCGAGTTTTATGCGCAATAACTCACAATATACCTGTCTATTAGCAGGCTGGCTCATTTTAAATCGCGTCATGCCTTGTGACGTTCTCCAATCGACGCTTCTTAAATTCTAAATAGATGGTGTGGCGGTTATAAAGCTCTGATTGTGTAATAAAACTCAGCTGCTTGGAGTGGCGCCACGGAAAAAAGTGTAAATGTTCCGGTTGTTTACAAACATTCAGTTGTAAGTTTCACGAACGTGGCGACTGAGTTCAGCGTCTGTACCACAATTATTATGGGACCTTTGACTTTGCTCTAAGTCGATTATGCGATCTTTGTACTGGAATAATATAGCTGTTGTGGAGCTTTTTAACTCAAGTGAATTTATTTACCGATACCGATCCGCTTTGAAACGATATTAAATAATCGATTGTTATTTTTTTGCGTCTCGGAGGTGTCTAATTTTTGCTGCACCGTCATTATGACGGGTCGAAAATTGCAGTGCTATCGTTGCGGTCGGGTACCATACTAACGCTCAATTAATTTTGAATGAGATTTGACAGCATCAAATTACAAACAAATAGTCGGGCGTGGGGAATTCGATTTCGCAATGGGAACAAATATAACCTCGATGTGTCCAATAACGAAAGACGAAAAAAGTTGAGAAGGGCGAGCGAGTCGCAGCGTGCAGTTTACATTGCGCATTTTGTTTTGCTAGCAGACGTGTTTGTCTAGAAGGAGCGTCGATGTAAAAGGTCAGCTGTGGTCGCCGAGTGTTGATGACGAATGTAAGGGGTTGATGAACGCGAACACGTTCTATTTCGGAGCGACTAAATGCGGCGGCGGCTCACCGAGTGACATTTACTCGGGCTAGGTGCATCCGACACTCTACTATCAGATAATATAGATAACTGTACCACCACTATGAATAGTATCCACTATAATTGAAGCTTTCAACGTTTTAAAGATTCCACATTGTTGTAGAGGAGACGTCTGCTCTCTGATATTTATAGGATCGCTCGGAGATTAAAGGTGCATAATTAATATTGTGCTTATTTTATGCGGTGTAAATCGATAACGCAGCCTGCATTCAGCATCTTAATTGAAAAATAAGTTTTATTTTAATATTTTGATTAAATTAATGGCCCACACGTGACTTGCATAAGTTACGTATATACGAAACATAGCTAGAGTTTTTTACATAATATATTTTATTCCACGGCTTTTCGCATTAAACTCAGGGTTTTTGGCCACCGTAGAGATATTAATCACATAATCAAGTTTATTTTTATGAATGGCCGTGTTACACGACTCCGTATGTTTCTTATATTGTCTGTTTATTACTCGTAACCTGTTTTAAAGGCCTTTAAGTATTAGAATGCGTTGAAGGATGTTTAAGTAACGATCGGGCGGACATTCCTCCAGCGATGTAACGAAGTTCGCGATTCGATACGTCTTAACGCGTGCTAAATCAGATTAAACTGTGAAAATATTAGTGTGATCATGTTATACATAGCCTGCACGCACGCATTTACGAGCTTTGTACATATTTAAACGTTACAAACGAGTTTTGTCAGCAAAACACATTTATGGCGCGCCGCACCGCGTGTTTCAAAAATATGTTACATAGACTGCACGGTTTGAGGTTTTACTCATGAAAATGGTGTAAATATTCGTCTCTTTATGTCGTGCTGTGCATGATATCAGCATGAATGCTTACGTGCAACAATATTGAGTACTAGATAGAATAGATGACTTGTTAAAAAACAATGTTCATATCAGTCAACGAAGCAGCGTTAAAATATTGCCACCGTACATAATTCAGAATTAACTTCTCAAAGGATTTACTTATTTGTATCGGGCGAACAAAAGGAGTCAGTAAAAAACGTATGTATGAGCTTCTATCATATCAACATTAACAATACGAGATGAAGCGCTAATATTTGGCACGACTGCAATAAAAGAAGGCTCGTAGCACAGGAGTGATTCACAGTCTGCCGCGAGATTAATGATGCAATTCAAGGAAGAAGCCGACCATTTGATGGTTTTAATTTATTGTGAGAAAATATACGTCACTTAAAAATTCGTCAAATGAACATTTCAAAAGCGATTAAAATAAAATGTATTCATGACTTCTGATTATTCGAAGGTCTCGTTTATAAAACAGACTACCGTCGTAACGATCACCAGATAGCCGCCAGATAGAATCATTATTAGTGTTAGTCTTCGTAAAATAACTCATTAAACAAAAATGATATCGATCGTAAACAGAGCAATGCCAGATCCAATTCCGAACATTTTAATTAAGGTGCGCCTTCAATAGTGCGATACAGTTCCAAGACAAAGCGAGAGTAACAAGTATAAAATAAGTCCGGCCGTGCGGCGCGCGCCCGGCGGCGCCCGGGACCGGCGACCGGCCGCGAGCTTCGCGGAATCACTAAGTTTTTTTCGCAAACACATTATTACACTCCATCGCCTCGGACAATTAACTCCAGTTTTCAACTCGAACGATTTAAGACCTCGAGTATCAGATTCGCAACCAAATAGGTTAATCGATATTTTAATTGATTGTATTATTAGAGTTCAATGACCGCCGGCGGCGGTGACCTAACCGCCAGGATATCTGGATATCTGCATAGTTTCTTGAGATCTTTTCGCACGCATTCGGTATACCGCAAAATGAGCAAGTCATTACAATCAACAATGACTAACGATTAAAGATCTGCTCAAAATTTCTTCCGAATCGAAAATAGATTTTATTTTCATTGAATAATTGAAAGTGGCGTAGACGCGCAAGATAAACAGTGCTTTCATTTTTATTCGTCCTCGCATTCTATTCAGGTTTGGGCTGTCACTTTTTGTTTCGTTGCGGCGGCCGGCGGACGGCGGGCGGCGCGGCGGCGAGCGCGCGGCAGTGCGGTGCGGCTGCGAGTAGGATCTCGATCGGTCGCGGCCAGCCTTGACCTTCGGCAGCGATCGGTCGCGCGGCCGAGCGTCGACCCGCGCCGCCCCGCCGCGCCTCCAGCCCCACGTACAGATGCACTACTACTTATTGTATTACACGAGAAAACCTATCGATAAACATATCAATCTCTAGTATTAATTAATTTAATCGATGATCAACTAGCTAACGCCTAGTAACTTAAGTAAAACTTACAAGTGATTGATTAATGACTTGTTTAATTACTTGCCTAATCTAGATTTAATGTTGACCTAAAGCATAAATTATAATCGTTTATTTCGTATTTGTTAAGCAATATTTTTATTAGCTAGATTATACTCGTTTTGACGCAAGTAGTTTGGGTTAATTATTATTTTTTCATTAAACTAAATGATAAAATATGTAAGCTATAACATTAATATTATAAAGAATCGATATTATTTATCGTAGTTTCTCACCCCAAATCGCGGATCGCAAGAAGAGGTGGCGTGCAGCTGGACGAGACCGATGCACCTCTGCGCTATGCAAGTTTGTCTTCCGCAAATTGTGTATGTACGAGCTCAACCCAGTCACGTGACACCAACCAAACAATATTTATAAATCAAGGCTCCGGCTTGGTGTTCTTTATTTAAATCGCTTAGTAGTTTTCCATTCAACTGTTTGCAAAATAAATCGAGGTTTTAAAGCAATTTGCAAATAAGAGGAAATGGTTTCAAATGAGATGGAACAGTGTGTGTATTAGTGTCGGTAACACGTAGGTTCGAGTGTGCCTGTGCATGTCTCAAGGGGCGCCTCGCCAGCCATGACAAGACAGTACCTACCTCGCTTCCGCTGGCTCGGGACACACGGGCGCGCAACCTACCGCTTATTAAAATAAAAAAATATCTCGTAATTACGACTGTTAATTACTTTATAAAACAAAGTACCTACAACCTGTCAAGGTCGCCTATGGTTCGGTAATCAATTAATATTAAACGTTACTGGAATCGATTTTATTACTTTTAGTTCATGAACGAATAATAAAATGATTTCCGCAGTAATATTTATACAAGTCTTTATCTACATTTATCACGAACTACCGGAACTTTTCGCCAAACTATGTACATTAGGAGCGCAGCGAGTGAGTGTCTGTACACGGGCAGCAGACGCGGCGGGACGTAATCTTGTTAGTCAAACATACGAGCACTTGAATTATCGTGCGTTAACGGCGCGCACACATGAATGGTACATACGGTATGTACGTGAGCGTACGCGATTCATTCAATTTGTTTACTCGGACTCATCGCGCGACGCAGCGGTCAAGGGCGCCGTCCATCGCGCGCCCGACACACACCCGAATTATTACAGCACCTACTAGAGCCGCGATGATCACACCAGCATTCTATATCAACCGATTATACGATACACTATTTTAGCTTTGTTATTGTTTACACATGCCGAAGTTTCGTGTGAATATATGTAGTGTATAATGATGAAACTTGAATATCTTTATTTATTGTCGTTCCTGTGTGGCAAGGCGTCAATTCTTCAGTTGTTTATGTCTTGTGAGCACTTAAACAGTGTCTTACATTTATTTACAGGGAGCTAGATTAGGCTAGCATTACATGTAGAGCCTAGATTTTCGGTAAGATCACAGCTCGTAAACAAGGTGCCGTGGAGCGAGTGCGGCCACGTGGTCCGCGAGACCTTCGCCCGAACCACCAAGACTTAGGTCATTTACTCCAATTACGTAACACCCGTGTAACAACTACGACTACGTATATAATCGGCGGAATTTTTATTGACTAATTATTCGCCATTTTTTATAAGCGGTGAAGTCAGCGGATATAGCTAAATATTCAAACAGTGTATCATTCGAGGCTAACAATAACGTATAAAAAAGCCTTCGGATCGAATTATCTCACGTCGATATCTATTGGTGTGTAAATATACAGCGGCGTGTGCTGGCGGGTCGCGGTGCGAGCATGTGCATGCACGGTGCACGGTGGCCCTACTGCAGGCCGCCGCAGCCGCCGGAGCCCCGGCTGCAGCCACATTCCTCGCCGGTGACTCGCCCAGCCGCCGCGGCTGCGGACCACCGTCGCGAGCTTTTCACACGTAAACAACATGTGGAAGACGTTCATTACTTAGATTTTACTACTTTCGACGCCGCCTTGTTTCAAAGATAAAGTGAACCATTGATCGCGCACGAGCTCGCGAGCCAGCGCGGAGTCAACGCCCAGACGGATTAAAGGGCCGATTAACGAGCACAGTTTAATTTATAACCGGAATAATAAAAGCTCACGGAAGGACCGCCGCGCGCCCGCGCAGTCCCCGAGCCCCTCAGTAACCCACATCGCTCGTAAGTCATAACTAAAGTGTCAACAAAACGTTTTGCTCCACACTTTCGGTATTCTTCGACTTTTTTTTTACAAACGCGACCGGTTTCTATTTTGTAATGATATAGAGATGCTAATTCGGCGCATTCAATCTTATTAGCTAAACGCGCCGACCTAACTTTCGGTTTCGCACAAACGTTAACATTGATTTAGAGCAGAACGATAAAAGTAAAAAAGCCGGGACATTGAAACCGGTTGTAGCATCGGTCGGGGCAACCGAAAACTCTGTAATTATGTTAACGAGGCGAGTCAGAGACCCACGTGGTGGCCGCGGCCAACTTTATTAGTTTGATCGTAAACCGAACGATAGTGAAAGATACTTTCATAAGTTTGAGCACAGAACAATTAATATGACTACTTTTAGGTATCGGTACCGCACGTGTCTTCGCGATAGGCTCCCCACATCTGTTTAATAACTTTGATAATCTATCGCGACCGGAAAACACGGCGAGATTTGCCGGTGAGCCGAGTACTGAAGGTACCAGGAAAGCGTGACTGATAAGGAGGTTACACAACGGGCTGGAGGGGCCAAGGTCGGGGCAGATGTGGGAAGCATAGGCTCCCCGTTCAGGGCTTATCTCCTCGAATGTTTGCCAAGCATAAATAAGCAGCGCCTCAACACAGTTCGGTCGAAATACTCGTCGATACGGCGCACGATGTTTATGGGTGTGAACGCACTCGGCTACGGCGCGGCGCGGCGTCGTGAGAACTTGACTACTACGTATTAGGAGCGATGATATGTGCGATAACGCGACACGTGGTAATCGAAGCCCAGCGACTACAATGTGCCAGTGTAACATTGCGTAACTATTTCCTAAAGCTTATCGGTACCAAATGTTCAGTTCTCGGTGTCAAGCTACTCTAGTGAGGCCAACTAGTCTTTTTTAATTTAGTAATGAGTTCAGTGGTTTCCGACCTTATAATACAGAGTTCACGAGATCTCCGCGGGAGGGCCAAATAAAGCGCAGCTAACATTCCAAAATCGATATTATTTATTTTTTATAATGCCAATGAACGCTTAGCACGTTTACCTTCGATTTGCATCTACTCCTTTATTAAAGCGCTTCCTGGTCGCGCGTTATTTGTGTGGAGATTATTTGTGAACGATATTCATTCAAGTGGATAGCGTCGCCGGCGCGGAACGGGCTCGGACGCTGACGAAGCGAAAAGCATTCGGGCCGGTCGGAACCCGGCCACCGCCAGTGGGTCAGTGGACCCCGGGCCGGGAGCGGGTGCCCCCTCAGGAATCCCGGCTGCGAAGGCCGCCATTCATAATAAAAATGACATCAACCGCGTGGGAACATATAAATGCCAAGCAAACGACCGGTCGAACCGGCAGATTTTAATTACGACAGCGCTGATTAATATTGACATAAACGACATTCGTCGAAACACTGTTCCTCTTCGTCGTTAACACAAAGAAACTGAAAGCTCGGGGTAGCGATTATAAAAAGGACAAGAAAGCGTGTAGACGATCGTGATGCGTCAGCGCAATGCACTTCTGCCGTCCCTGTCGCGGCGGCGCGCATGCACTTGTCATTGTATGCTCGTCTCTGTCGCGCGCACGTCAGAGTGGCCGGCGCGCGTCGGCCGTCTCTCTCGCGCCTCATCACTGTTTGAGGAAGTGCGCCTCATGCTTACGGGATCGCCTCGGCCGGCAGCTGCTTTGCATCGCATACCGAGCGGATTAGGAGTCGAAGGTTTAGTCATTGAAGAAAATCAATCGAATAGCAGCGCGCGTGTGGCCGCGACATTTCCCCCATAACAATGAGTGATAGTGCATCCGTCTCTTTCGCGGCGAACCTTGTCGTGCTGTTGCTCCGCGCCAGGTTCAATATCCCAGACCTTGAGAGAGTACCTACCGATGGCCAGTGCAAACTAGTTACGCATACCTACCGACCACCACCTGCACTTTGTAATTTAGCCATAATTTTTAACATCCGTTCTCCGAATTAATGTTTTATGATCGTTGTTGCGACAAAGGTGTCGGTCGTGATAGTTCGTAAGGAAGTGGATTTTTCCATGAGCTTTGTCGGCTTTGGTTCGGGGTCACGTTTTGACATAAATGACCAAACATAAAAAATGGAGTTGTTTATGATTTGTCTACCAGGAACACTAATGAAGCGTCGGTGGTCGGCGCCTGCGCCGCCCGGCCCCATACCTACATCAAAATATACGAGCGCCCAATTAGATGTCGGGCGCATTGCGAAAATAATATAAATATTAGTAGAACCGACAAAGGTTTTTAATCACCGATCTCGATGCGTTTTGTTCCTTTTGCGGTCCGAAATTACAGGTTGCGAGTTCGCTCACCCCGGCACGCCGCGCTTAGGGCAACTATGCTCTTGTGGATCGTGTGAAAAATTACCGAAGATTTTGCTCTTATTTACGCATTATAAGTGGCATTCGATATGTATAATTTTGCATCCGGCCGAATATCAAGCAGCTTGCACGCGCGGTTTGCGGTGGTTTTGTTAGGCTGATCGGATTTGAAGATCGATGAACTTTTTGTATGAAGGGCCGGTGTCGTTCGCGAGTAACATTATAAATAATTTCAAAAAGAACAATGAAAACGAAAGCGTTGCAGGCGCGGCGGCGGCGGGCGGCGTGCGGCGTGCGGCGCGGCAGGCGAGCGCCTCGCGGACGAAGCGCATCTCGCGCCAAGGTTACGTAGTAGGGGCGGCGACCGGCGACCGGCGAGACGGCCGTGACGTCACGGGCGCCGGAAACGATTGTCCGCCTCATAGTTACGGTTACATTTTGAGATTAGAAGAAAGTGCGCGTGGGCTAGGTCAGTGCATGGCTGCAGGCCCATCACTCGCTCATCACCGGTCAATTAATAACGACGCACAACAATACCCGGGAAGGTTATGATACTTAATAAAAAGTAATGGACAACATTTTTAACCATTGTTGTAAGTAGGTAGGTCATAAACCAAAAGCGACAACAAAAGCTTGGTTTGTTCAGATACGGCAGATGTACAAGAAAGCAGGCGGCCTCCGCCTGATAGCCGGCTGATAAACAAATTAATTGTCCTCTACGACAATGGACGACGTTTTATTTAGCACGCAGATGTACTCAAAATAATATACCTCCTTCCTTATGTATATACATTTGTATAAATGACTGGAGGTGATGTAGGTTACTTTATAAATATTACTTACACGTTTAAGCACCATTTTCACATTTGAGTGAATGACGTATGACGTTGAATTACCTAAAAAGCATACAACCTCTTCGGTATATCTTGATGGAAAACTTCTGAAGACTTACCTGGAAAGAAAAAAAATACACTTTAGAATTGTATAAATTAAACAAGAAATAAAAGTGTTAAAATAAGAGAGCTCAGAAAAACACGCTGACTAGTTTATTTTTGTCAATGGCGTTTAGGTATAAAACCTTGTTTTATGTAAAATCTGGTTATCTCATTTAACCTAACATTAAAGAGAATGAATTTGTAAAAGATGTCAAACTGCTATCATATCTCATCAAGATGGGCATCTTGTATCTGCGTTAATGAGAAATGTAAAAAATGTCGTAATTCGTAAACAACAGCACGCGTCGCCAACCAAACACATAACACCACTTTTACGTAAATCGGTATAATGACGCGTATAACAAGCGTGTTTATAAACAAACACGTGAATTTATGTTCTTAAACTCACATTACTAATTGACTAGATACGTTTGATGACTCTTATTCAAGAGTCCATAACATATTTGACAGATCAATTAAAAAATATACCAAAATTATTTTGGCTGGTATACGGTAAGCTTAATCCAACCTCCAAACCTTATTTACATAAGTACGTACCTACTTTTCTTATAAAAATATTTAGTTTTACAACACATATCGCTGCGAGACGCGAGCCACAAGCAAGGCATTATTGCGCCACCGCCGTACCGTGACCCCCAGTCTCACCTTCAAACGCTCAAAGTTTGCGGTAATCGTAAAAATCACAGTGGACTAAAGGATCAGGTAAGAGTGGTCAGGGTGTATTTAAATACGCGCCCCGGCCGTTAGTGTTTCCGATAGGCGCGTGACGCAGACCTACGAGCCGAGAATTTAAAGTGAGTCAGAGTAGCACAAGAGCAATGTACCGCACGCACCGCGCACTGTGCGTACTGGACGCAGGACCCCAGCACTCAATGAACCTAACTATATTCTATAATAGTTCCGCTGACGTACCGCATTCTCAAACAAACGACAATTATTAAATAGTCCACAAACACTCGCTTGGAACTTTCAATAAATGTAACGGTCAACTTTCACTATTGTTCTAATCCGTCCTAATTTCTAATCGACCTTACAACACGCCAGCAGACGTCACGTCACACAGGTGCCTTCGGTAAGGAACCAACAATGTGAATTTAAACAAGCATAAAGGACATCCTTTTACGTCATTTATGGACATTTAATACGCCAATAAATCGGCAGCTGCAATGTCGATGAACCTCCTAAGTAAATTATAGGAAGAGTGGGCAGCCGCCAAAACAAGTCCTACTGGGAGCGAGGTAATCGAAACAAATAGAGTTGAGGACATGCGAGGAGTATTTGTGTAGTCGCCGTTCTTGTTGCGAGCTTATAAAGGTCGAGCTTACTGCTTACTGCAGATTAATGCGGTAGTTGCCGATGGAAACAATTATTGGACTGTCAAGTTAATCGCGGCGCAAGCGCAGCTTTTATGTGCAACAAGGACGCTACACACAGATACTATCACAAACAACACTGAGGCAAATTTTCACCAGAACCATTTAAAACCTTTAATGTGTTATAAAAAGTAATGAAGGAACTCACACCGGTCATCATTATCGTTCGAAGGGACATAATTCAGACTCTCCGAGCAGTAAAATTAAAAACGCGTAAACGGCGCGGTGGGCTCGCGGTACCCTACCGACTTCAATTAGATTTCGCGAAAGGCGAACAATAAGAAATAAAATGGGATCTTTTACGATCACTCTGTCAAGCGTCGGTCAAGGGAGATGATCGTAAAAACGGGAATGCAACGGGCATGAGTCGCTAAAAAACCAAGAGTTAACCGAATCTCACACAACTTTTAACCCGAAACTGCCGGGACGAAATTTGATGGGGCGGTTTATGGCACCAAAACTGGGTCACTCGCGTACACGGCACGGCCACGAATTTCCACTTCAATTGACGCGCGCAATAAAAATGATGCCGAAGGTGAGATGAAACATTGCCTCGGAACAATAAGTACCTCGTCCCGGCCAGCCGGACGCCAAGCACTAACTTTACAACTTTTACACCAGCGCTGCAGCGTGGGAATCGTCAAAGGTAAATATAATTAAATCGATTTACTAATGCGACTTTCTTAGTGATCGATTCAGTGCAAATTCGTATTTCAAAACATAAAATTCGCAGTCGTTCGTCGCACACGAATACTTGCGGAATGCAAAACGGAATCTCGCTCGGTCTTTGTTGCGGATTCCCAGACGGCGGCGATGGACGGCGGCCGAGGTAAAAAGCGGTCACATGCACCGCCTTATAAATTATGAACCCCACCGGGGTTATTAGTTGTCGAAATGACAGTGCCGGGCTCCGCCAGCGCCGAATGTGACGCCCGTTTTACCGTTACAAAACCTAGACCATTAAAAACTAAGGGCGATAGGGTCGCGCCAGACGCGCGGCCTGCTCGCTGGCCCACTCTACTTTTATTTTTCTCGATTTAAATTCGACTGCGCTCAGAAACAATGCCTTACGGCAACAAAAACCTTTTGAATATAGAACGACCAGATAAAAGTATAGGTAATCGTTGTATAATTAATTAATCGTCATATGAACGGGAATCTTGCGACATAAAATTACAATAACATTGTTATCAAGTGACGTATTGACCTATCAGAGAAAGCAATAAGTCAACGACTCTAGTCAAATGAAAGAAATCCTCTGTTGATTGATGTCTTATGCACGTCAATATAAATAAACTTTATTACAATAAGGTAATTTATTAACGTTACATAAGTGATTTAATAACAATATTTTTTTATTATAGTTCTATGAGATGAGGAGATCAAGACGCAGTTTACGGTAAATAAAAGTGTATGGTCATCTATAAATAGCTAATTGCTGCTAACTGTCTATGCATATGATAAATCTATTAATAAATTCACAATTTAGATAGAAGGCCGACGCATCCCACGCAGACTGACATCGAGGTAGGTCGGGATGACAACAAATAATAAAAAATACACGAACTGCTGCGTGACGAGAGCAACGACGAGAGAACTTCTTCGATGATTGATTGCTATGATATCAGCTTCAAATTGGAATATGTATAATTCGGTACACGCCAACCTTGTAAATTAAATCACTGTTTTCGTTAACTCGACCGCCAAAGGTCATTTCTGATACCTAACTCCATTCATTGTAAGTCAATTAATTTGCTGAACGTGATGTTTTTAAATGGTACCTAACCCCACTTTTGACCTAAACATTAATCGAAACAAATTAACATTGTTTCATTATAGTCTTGACTAGCTCGCTTTAGGTATGCAATACCTACCTGACAGTAATAACAGCTAATCATATTAATAGTAACATGGTTTTTGTATTTAAATAAGTGGGTAAGTAATAGGTGGGTGTGTTATGAGACGTCCTTTTAAATCAAGACCCGAGACGAGATCTCTGAAATATTATTAATACCTACCTACATATTTTTTTTTGTATATTACACAGCTCAATGAAAGAAGCTTATTCAAAACAATTTATTATGGTAAGAATAACATTATCCCTCGTTAGCTCACGCCAATAACTGGTACTTACCAGGGCATCACGAGGGCCGAGGGAGTGCAGAGGTTGTGAAATTGCGTGTGACCGCAAGACATCCGGCGGACAATGGCGCATGCGCCCGGCGCGGCGCGGCAGACGAAAGCCCAGCGCGCCGGATGTGTGTAATGTTCAGATATTGGTGTGCATGTACGCATTTATTGAATAATGCTTAGTTGTGAGAATACAAGTAGTTTAAAAGACGAATACATTTAGGAGATTTCCTAGCGTTTCAGTAGAAATGAAAACTTAATCATTACTTAATAGTGTATTTCTTTCTCTTTCTAGCCATTTCTGTACCACTATAGGGTAAAAGCTTCTCTCTCGGTTAGGGCTGTGCTGAACCAATTTTTATCGAGGGAATCCAGCTCGTCCATCTCCGTCTGGACCTGTGCATTTATTTGCATATTCTTTTTTAATACACAAATATGCATAGGTATGTATTTATAGCAACAGTTTAAATAATGAAAAGATTATTTTGATCAGTTTCAAGGAAACTACATGAGTGAAGTAATCCAAAAAACTTAAAACTTTCGTAACGTTTGCATGGAAAGGAAACCGCAAGGAAGTGGGTTCGTTCAACGCCAAGGCCTCGGCAATTATTTAATATCCCCTGAAGTTAATTTTAAAGTTGGCATTAAAAAAAACTACAATGAGAAAAATAATAATTCACTTGATTTACACACGTGTACGTTTACCAGTGTCGTGTGGTGAGTTGGAAACTGACTAGGGCTACATACTAATGAAAGTGGTCATCAGAAGTATCAAATGAAGCGATCTATCAGACGGGTTGTTTGTTACCGCAGGGCCCGTGTAGGGAAGCCTTCTATGTGTGGGAGCTGCATAGTGCAGAACTGGTTTGTCTATGTGTACTGGGACGTTCCGAAACATCCTCTTGTTTTTGTTGGCCTAGTCCATGAAACAACCCGGTGAAATTTATATTATGAAGAACACGTTGCCAAACACGCGATCGACTTCTCAAAAGTTATTGCGATATTTCTCTCAAGTTTCTTACTTTAAAAAGCTTGTATTGAAATTTTCATAAATTATATCACGAATTCTGAACAAAACATTCAAAGTTCTTTTGTTACTTAATCGTTTACATAATAATAACGTTGCAACCGAAATTAAATATAACCGTATATTTTGTGAAAAGATTTCCAAAACAAGACCTGTGTAGCCTTTTGTTGGACGGCAATTTAAGAAACGCACGCAAATTTACGATAATATATCATTGTTCGATATAATTACCCATTTTTAAAACTAGATTGACAGTAGGTATATAGGAACTGTAGCAACCATTTATTACAGGCGACCTTCAACACTAAATAAGTCTGATAGGTTAATTATTATTGCTGTGAACAGATTAGTTTTTAGCAGTTTTTTTTTCGACCACCAAAAACTCGATGCTCTTTGTTTATGATTCATAATTACAATACGATGTAGAGGCAATCACCAAACCTATCATTATACTGTACAAATAAGTAGTTATTTATATATTTTAAGTGTGGCGAGTTAATTTGATACCTGTAACGGCCACTAGCCCAGCCTTATTTAGGTATTTATTTATCGATTGGCCAATTGATGTCTAAATAAAAAAGGGTTTCTTTATTGCAGCGCTATATTTCATTGGCCCGTTTCTCATAGTTGTTTACTGTTAACAAAAAACTCAATATTATTTATGGTAACGTAGAATTAAGATTAATGTGCTTATTTTTTTCGGTATTATTCCGCTAAGCTCGATGATTATGATTTGTGGCCATTAGGACCTACATCAAACGCTCGCGTGTGACCCGGCGCGCAGCCCGCCGTGCATAGTGCAACGGTGACGCAATGCACAAAAAATCAACAACTGTTAGATTAGAGCCATCTGCAAAAAATGTGTTATTTACCTTGGCTGCATTTGTAACACGAATTTTTTTGTGCAATATTAATATTGGGGTACTTAATAATTTTATGCCATAAAATTTATACGATGGAGATATAATTAAGTGCTCATAAACTTCAACAGGTGGTTCGTTTCTAAAGAGTTCTCACAGCGCGTAACATGTTCGTCCTACATAAAGCTTTACCAGAACGTCCTGGAGCCGGGACGTGTCCTCTCCGGCGGCGGTACGCAGCGTCTTTATCTCGGGCATCGCGGCTTGATATTAGGTAGATAGCATAACCAGCGAGCAGCGCCGCGGCCCCGGATAATAGGATATTATAATAATAAGATAATAACACGTCTGGTCTAAGCGGTACGGCGAAACTGCGAGCTTTTTCTCCGCGCCCCCGCCCCGATGTTGCCATGTCTGTCTCGCAGATTCATTCCAGTCCGATTTAACTAGTTCAAGGTTGTTCCAGATGTCGTGCTTGTGAATGGGCGGCTTTATTTTTTGTTTGCAGTAGGTCGTCTTTAGGTCGCTGGAGTCACCAGCAGCCGGAACGGACGATGTCATAAACCGACACAAAGAATCTTGTGTCCGACTAACGCGGATCCTAATGTTATCTACCTAGCTTATTTATTATTCGTTTACTTTGTTTCGTAAACACAATAAATTACCAGTCGACTGTTACACATTTCAACAAAAATAAACCTTGTCGCTAAAAGGATCCGATTTAAAAAATTAATTAACTACTTATGATAACAAGTTTGGGGTCGGACTAAAAATGCATATTTAATTGTGGCAAAACATCGCAAAAAGTTGTCTCGAATGACGAAGACATTAAGTTATCTTGTAATCGAGTGCAATGCACGGGGAACTGGCTGCCTTAGGTTGGCAACCCAGCGGAGGGTGCGACTATTATGCATCCAATCCAACCGTAAACGATTATTCGAATTTTGAATGTGCCATGAGACCGTCGTTTTGCGGCGTTTGAAAATAAATTGGGATTGCGTCTTGGGCGATTAGTTTGTTAATTAAATTAGGGACCTTCGCTTATGACGTCCTCAAGTGACCGTCATAACGACAGGGCGTTACTTAAACAAAACAACAAAACCCGCGAAACTTATTGGTGCGGAGAATATAAAACTGACATTTTACTTTCCGGGTTCGTTCGCCAGGTGCTCGCAGACCACCGTGCAGTCGATCGCGACCTATACAAAGTCACTTACAAGTAACTTTGTTAAAAAAAACAGGCCACCAGCGCACAGTAAGTCATCCGTGCATACATTAAAATAATCTGCTAAATATCAAAACATCTGTCAACCGGCGGCTAAACACTTTGATCTATGAGCCGGGTCTGCGCTGGACGATGACGAAAAATCGGTAAAAAATTCTGATCACGATTTTTCGCCACTTGAATCGAGTTAGATTACTTGTGAGTCAAATTAGTGATGGGTGGCTCTAATGAGATTCTAATTTGATGTTTATTGTTCGTATTTCAATTAGATTTTTATAAAAAGCGATATCATTGTAAAAAAGGACGATTGTCTGTTTAAGTCTTCACACTCAGACTTATTTGATGAGTAAATTACTTATTCATCACGGGCGCAAACCCGTGTACAACTGTACATATAATTGAACAGAACATAAGAAATATATTTCCTGGTACCTACATACATGAAAAATTATTTTCAAAGATAGTCGTATGCGGCGGAGAGCTCTCACCGATGGGCACTTGAGAGAAGCTACGAAATGAGATGGAAATGTGGCCACAAGAAGGCAAGTGGCATCCTTATTGACCTGGATAAGAGAAGTGGATACAGAGACTTTCACTAACACTTTAAATTGATTATGATAATAAAGATGTAAAACACTCTTAAACAGTACATTTTTGTGCTTATGTTACGTAGGCACGATAAAGTGATAATACTCTGCTAAATTTGACTGTGTTACTTTTCGTAAAAGGTATGTCAAGTAAGGTTATTATATTTTCCAATAACTGACTATCATCAACTTCATGATAAATGTACAAATGACTATTTAAAAAAAAAGCTTTATTGCATTCCTCTGTATGCCTATTCGATTAAGTTTTTCGTAATGACATTCTCTGGCCGGCTTACATTGGTCTCGCTTCGCCGATTATTACACATAAGAACCATGACGTTATTAGTTTTTCTTCTTAAAGTGATAAAGATCTTAATGAATTGTGAATCATTTTGTCCGCAGTCGATGTTTATGTGTTATAAATCGTCTGATGAAACGACGGCACATCAAACGGTTGCGGCTACCACACCAGATATAAAGACCTCCCAAATTATTCCGCAACCGTGTCCTAGCCTACATTATTAACATACGAGACACACGAGGAAGGTCACAATGAACTAGACGGCAACGCTCAGATTTGTCAAAACCCGTGAGATACTCCGCAGAATATAGAATTAGCCGAAACCGATATATACGGTGTTTTCGTTAAAAATGTCGTCGGCATTTTAATGACTGTTCGGACATTCCTGAAATATCGAATATGTTATTTATTGCCTTTGTATTGTATTTAGGACAAAATATTCAACGATTGCTAAAGTTGTTTAAAATATAATTAAAAACTTTGATTTATGTCGTCGGTCAATTTAATTGAATCTTTTAGGTAAAATAAGTGAATGGCATTTTAATATAGTGATTATGTTTTGTTTTAAAAATAGTTGTTTATGGTATTTTTATAGCGATATCAGTGCATACATTTTCTGTTTGAATAGTCCCGCTGCACGGTCGGCTGGTCGCGTCAGCTGCGCGCTCCCTCGGGCTCCGACACCTCGCCCCGCTACCCCTAATTACCGCGACTGTGTTTCTGTGTCAACCTCACTCGCCACATAAAAACACTATGTACTTGACATTGACGTTGCGTTCAAACAGGATACAACTGGCGGTTTTTGAAACGGTTTCCGATTCCAATGTCTAAATGGATTTCAGTTTTCTAGTTAGAATCAAACTAGATCAATCTATCGTACTGTTAGGATTCTCGTAGACGCCCGTGCAGAAAGCTTTATGTTTAGTTGCCTAATCGTCGCACAATAGATCACAACGCATACTTTCACTCACTTTCGTTGTTTCCTTGCCAACTGTTCGACATTAAAAACAATATGGCGGAGAACAAAGGTCCATTCGAGCGATTCCGGCGCAAAAACAAGATCGGTTAAATGTTGGAAATAAAAGGGAAAAAAAAAGCAAATTTCCAAGAATCGTTGACCGCGTTGCCAATTATAATAAAATCGTTGTTCAATACCGCCAGCGGAAAGGTTAGCAATTTAGCATACATTTAGTTATGCCGAGTGAAAAACGCCGATTCTATCACATTAAATTAGACCATTGATTAAAAAAGCTCCCGGGATGGAAGCCCTCGCTTACTAAGCGCACAATATTATTACATGACAACTTCCAATCATCGCATGCGAGTAAAGAAATTCCATTTGAATGGTGTAATGTCCAACAATGCTACTTTACGCAGATTGTTTTAAAATAGCGGCAATTTTGTTGTCAGGATGCAAGTCGAGTTGCGTGTGCAGTGGCTCGCAATCGTGTTAAATCTTGTAAAAAGTGAGCGACTAGAGTCCGCTGCACGGCCCTGCGTCCGAAATTGACTGTCGCAAAAGGATGTCGGGGCATCGTCTCGATTCTAAGGACTATTACTGAGGAATGCCACCCCGCGGCTCTCGCTTTCCGAGCGCTGCATCGCCGCCGCGTTATATAATCGTTTTATAGTTTATTTAATATGGTCATTATTGATACTTGTACATATTCGATACTCGAAAAGGAACGACGGCGACGGTGTTTAACGTTCATATGAGCAAGTTATTCGTGGCTGTTATTATGAAGCCTTGCTATTGTTGTATTTCTGCGAGATCCATTAAACTGCACAATTCTTGCTTCGCCAGAGAGACATGTTTCAATTACCTACAGAAGTCGAAATTACAGACTGTAATTTCTTCGGATGCGTGCCCAGAGGAGGTGTGCTAATTTTTTTTTTCAATTTTTAAGCGAATGCGATCTGCATGGTTCGTGCCCCAGGTGTCAATTGCAATGTAAATGTGTGTAAGGAGGCTGTGATTGACGCAATCGGCCGGTTTTAAATTATGTTATTGAGGGAGTCGGACATTAATGTGTTGTTTTGTATGCCTCGAGTCAAACCTGCCGTTGTATATGCGTAATGTGCATTCTTTTGTGTAGTAAGTATCTTATTTTGAAGGGAAAAACAAAACATTTATAAAATCGAACGTAGATTACCAGGGCATTATTGAATTTTTTTTAGCCGTAATCTGATATTAAATTATCATTACCTGATGTCTTATCTCGTTAAAAATCTAATATAAATATTACTTAATGACCTAAAGCTTCGCGTAAGTACTGCACATTATCAATTTGTGAGATTCTGATATTATTCCCTTCTTGGCAAAGTACATTACTATTCTCAGAAAGGGCTTAAAGTTTAGGAGCAAGTAAGTTTATCAGCGAGAGTCATCTCTTGCACTCGGTGAGGTTGCATTGTGAAGGCAAAAACTCGGGCAGCAGGTGCAACCGGCAGATGTTGCCGTTTGACAGCTTTTCGTACGGAAATACCAAATTTTAAAATAACTATATGTTTTTGTAGCACCGTGTCGATTGTCGGTACCATTAAACGTAATTTCATGTTATCAAAACCTTTTCTCCCACCCTCTGAATATTACCAACATTGGAGAACAAAAAGTAAAAGGGATAGGTATGTACCTACTTTATATACATATAGAAACACGTGTCAATAATACCATTCGTATCCTACGGCCATCAAAAATTCATTTTCGACGCTTGAGTTATTTTCCTGTGCAGCTGAACAACTGGCGGTTGTTTTGACCCCTTAATTTTATTAGCATGAATAAATTAATAGTTCCTTTTTATTCGACGGTAAAGGTGTATTATAATTCGAAATATTTTATTATTGTCAGAATTACGAGCGAAACGGGCACGCGACTGTGACCACAACATTGTAAGGAGTCATGATGCTCGCTCCTGCATATATATAATGAATCCCGTTGGGGACGGGGTACTTGTTTCAAGAATCGAACTCGAACCGATTCCAAACTCAAAAACAAAACAAAATTGCATTTCCGGGCGCCGCTCGGCAGATGGCGCCTTTCCGCCAGCTGCGCCTCCCGGGAAGAAAGCGTCTTCGAGTTAAGACCGCCTCTCGCGAAGTCGCGACCCGCGTCGCCACGGAACGAAAGCCCAAACAAAAGCTAAACTTCACCGATGCTCATTAGTTTGCTTAACCATCGACCATCTATAAATACTGTCATTTTATTTAAATACGCGACTATTGAAGGTTATCGTGTACAGACCGGAGCGACCGGAGGAACTTCTTTTATCGAGCGAGCCTGCGCGCAATCTTTAATTACAACAACCGACAGGTGGCTTATGTGAGCCTCACAGTACAAAAAATGCTGTACACAATAATTAACGACGCGAAATAATGTACCAGCATGCGAGACGAAAATCTAAAGGCTCGACACGCATCGCCCGCCGGGGGCAATACGACACCGACCATTGAACACATTTTCACGAGGGAAATATCGGCTTACACGCTGAGAGCTTGCCACCCACTACGCACACTATAGTCTTTCACAACTAGACCTCCACTCGAAACCTGCGCCCCTAGTAAAGCTGTGGTAGTTATAGTTACTGCACACTTTTATTTCCCTATAAAATTCTTAATAACCATCTCGGTCATAAGTGTCCAAATCGCATTAGATAAGTTTATCATTATAATTGATTAGAAAGTATACCAATGAAGGTGGAGACACCGATACACCCTCGCGGCGCTGTTCGTTAACAAGGATCGTGCGCTACCCCACACATGTCAGATAAGGAACATACGCAAATACGACAATAATAAACTCCGAGATCGCCATAAATCCCTCTTCAAACGTTTAAACGTGCTTTTAATTTATGGTATACGTGTGATTAGTGTGCAGGTAGTCCGAAAAGAGCAGGTAGACTCTTTCACGGGAATTTAAAGAACCCGTGAGTTAATAGGGACCCGAAGCTCTCACAAGGACCTTTTTTTCGGTGGTCACTTTAAGATACAGTTATGTTTCTGACAAAACATCGGTTCTTTTGTTGCAAGTGTTAAACAATTAACCAATTTTAAAGGTTCAGACAATGCATTAGATAAGAAATTCTTTTCTGTTGCTTGTTATTGTCTCGAGACAAAAGTTTGAAGTGTCACAAAGTACGGAGCGTTGAAGTTGTCAAGCTCATTCACAACGCGCGGTCAGCGATCGCTCCTTGAGTTCTTTGCAGTCGTTTTGTGACGCTCCTGATTGTTCATCCGTCTCCTCGTAAGTGTGTGTTCACATTAAGTTATAAATTTCCGCTTATTGTGATAGACGAGCGATAACCCTACGTCCGCTACTAACAAATGCGCAATAAGTCACTAATAAAATGAATCATACGAAACCTTGTATTACAACATAACTATAAGTATAATGTAGGTACTCGTAGTCTCAAAGCGTTTAATTAGGGTTCCGTTCCCGAAGGGTGCCAACGACACCCCATTACTAAGTCTCCGCTGTCCGTCCGTCTGTCTGTCAGCGAGAACCGTAATAGGTAGACAGTTAAAATTTTTATAGTGTTTCTATTGCCTCTAAAACAAGAAATAATAAAAATAAATAAAAATTAAAGGCATTATAATGGCAACCAGAAGACGCTTGAAACGCTCACAGAGTTTGTATTTCTATATATAATAAAGAAATTAAAATTATATTTAAAAATTCAAGGGCCCCCAAGTTTCCAAACTAAAGTGACGTGTTTTTTGCAAATTTTTTAGTTTGATTTTCATTGAATATATTATTACGATGGTAAGGTACGGACCTCTTAATGCACGAGTCCCATTCGCACTTGGCCGGTTTAAGTTATTCACATTTATTTGTTCCAGTTCCCATGGGGAGCGTCTCTAAAGGGCCCGCTCTGAAGGACGCTACTATTAAAATTGGTTAGAACCTGTTTACGCTTATGATGCCCTACTACTAGGGCAGCCCTAGTAGTAGCAAGTCAAGTTAGCCCCTTCAGGGTAACCATGTTCTTGTTTTTACAGTTAATAATATCGCGTTTACTAAGTGAGGCGCAAAACTGGAATAAAATCACCTACCTATATGCATATTCTTTTATTTAGGTATCGTATGTTTTTACATGTTAACCAATTTGCTTAACCCAATTAATAATTAAATTAAAAACAAAAATAGATAAAAGCTCAGTACCTTTAGTGTTTGTTACTAAATTAATTTATTAAGGATGGATTAATTGGTAGTTGTTTAATTAGTGTTAGGTGTCAGCGGTGCCAGTCGCGACGGTTGAGTCGGTGGCCGCCGGTTACGGGTCGCACGCACTCGGTGTCGAAACGGAAAGCGCAGCTGCCTATGTTTGTCGGTTACAGGCAGAATGGAGCTTTGTCGTTGCCCATTTTAATTTAATTTTATTGAATAACGACAGTGGTACGCGCGAGACGGTTAGGTGACGGTAACGTCTTATAAATTTTACCGCTAAACAAATTAAAGAACTTTTTTTAATACGCTTCTAGAACTTGTGAGAATGTTGATGGTACAAGCTTATTGGGAACGGATTTCAAAACGGTTAATAGGAACATGTGTTCAACGTATTTACGATCATAAACAAGGACCGTAACGATTGTCAAATGTATGGTACAACATAAATAACTGATCGAAATTTGAATTCTAAGGATGTTAAAAATATGTTTTTAAATTTGTCGATGCTGGGAATATAAAAGAGTATTTATATGTTATGAAAAAAAAACATTGTAGTAAGACTCTTTGGGTATAACTAGACGACATTCCGTATGTAAGTCAGTTGAGTACATAGGTATTTGCCGCAGCTTGCACCTGCCTCAGTTTTTACTTTTGTTATGTTAAGCGGCCATGCGACAGTCACCCGTTAAATCGATTGCTATTGAGCGGGAATCGAGTAAATCGTTTTGGTAAAACCAGTACGAATGCCATTCAAGTTAATTCTATATTATTGTCCAACGCTTGATACATTAAAATTTATTCAAGACAATTAAGAAGTTAATAAGGTAATTTGTACTGCTGTACCATAGTTGCGCGTATTAAATATAATAAGGTTGTAATTTAAGACGTATCACACAAGTTAATAGTATTTCCGTGTTAACGAGACGGTTGATAAGCAATTGTTAAGCTATCAATAATGATGTGAATGTGAAGACGGTTGGGGGGCAGGTGGCGCGCGCGCCGCTCGCAAGGCGGTTGGCAGATGGCGACCCTAACGATAACTTGGAAGAATTTGTAAACGGAAAATTTATTATAACGTCCTAACTGATACCGACCGTGTAGCTTTTTATCTTTGTGACAATATTAACGAGAGTACCTTCTACAGTTTATTGGCTATTTAAATTGGCTTTTAATTCGTCATAGATGTTATTTAGCCAATACATGCTAGAATAACGTTAAAGTTGTCGACGACTTTTACAGACCTAATTTATCCAGCAAGGGTTTTAGCTTTTTTTTATTACAAATTAGTTTTTGAGATTTTGCCAAAAACTATAAATTACTTAGATAACTGTTGGTTACATATTCGAAATAAAAATTCTATGCACATCCAGAACTTACAAGTACCTCCTTGCCAAGTAGTCTTCAAGGCTATATTTGTAATTCTAAACATTATCTTATTAATTTTAACGAATTAATCAGCCAGTTCACTAATCGCGTAGTTGTAGTAAGTACTAGCACACATGTGTTGTTGCTAGGTAGGACGGAACCATTCTTCACAGCGACAACATTTTGCACATCTGTGCTTCACGGACTTCGACTCGAAGACATTAACATCATATCCTGTCATTAAACCTCCACGAGAAAAACGTATCGTCGATTTTTTTCCCAACAATAATGTAGTCCGCGACAAATAAATTAATCTCGGACAGAAATTGCCATCGCGTAGTTCTCTTGGAAAATAACCACGAACGTGTAAGACGGAATAATGAAAGTCGCTCACGGGATGGCCGCTTATTACTTACTGGCCCTGGATGAAGAGTAAATCGAAATGGGAGTGAGTCTAATTCGCGGCGCCGGCTGACAGCCCGAGATGGATTGTTGTCAACATTAGTGCGGGAGCATATCGACTTGTCGCTCTATAACGTAGCCCACCGTCGACCGCTAACACTTCATCGCATAACTTTAATACAGATCGATCTAAATTAGAACTAATGGCTTATATAATAAGAGTTCATTTCACTGTACGACGTCACAACAGTTGCGGCCTTTCGATCCGATCGCTGCCACTCTCGTCCAGGAGTACATATCGCGAGACTTCTGACATTCGATTTCAAGCTCAGAAACAAAACTGCTCAAGGTCTACAATTAAACGGCGAAGCCGTTTTCGCGCCGGATTACGGGCTTATTCGTGCTGCCGCGGCAATTAGGAAGTCATTCATTAGGGTCCCTAAGTTTCGCAGACGTAGGGGTGCCGTCGCACCGTGACGTCACGCTGTTCTTTCGCAACGCGCTATGATTCGAAATGATTTCTAGTTCGCTGCGCCTCGCCGCTAGTTAGTGGTTCGCGTCCAAAACAAAAAGTAACCATGTTTAAGAATGCCGGCGGTGCGACGTGCGCAATACAAACAGGAGCGAGTTGGTTCGGGCTTCGCTCTTTTCTTTCCGCGGCCGTGGCGCCACTTCGAGCGACAAGGACGGAGAAATGCACCTTAAAATAACCCTCAAATTCGACGTAGTAGATATACACAACTCATACAACCGTAGATTTCATTTCCGAATGTACGATAAGGACGCAAGATGCGGTTAGTGGCGTCCCAGAATGCATCTGTCAAGTCAAACAAAAAATGGGGGCCCTGGAATTTCGGGACGTCTTGGCAACGACGAGACACATGCTTGTTTATTTTTTTATCAAGAGAGTAGGTTCATTCAAAAATTGTCAACGAATAGGATTTTTGTAATCTTGTTAAATTTATATCTCTCAGTCTGTTAACAACCAATTTAGCGGTATACCTACCTGGTTTATGATTTTTATACTAATCTGACTTATAAGTATTACTTTAAAAAAATACATCGAATTTAAGGTAGTGTGGTTTCATAATATATAAATATGCTAGGTATGCATTAAAAGTATGACTCTCTTTAGTCTGAAGTTGTGGCAGTGAACGACATAATTTAACATTAGTGTAATTAGTTCAATACAACAGTCGTGGGAATTGCATAATTTCATTTAAGTGAGGCCTATCAGTTTCGCTTTTAGCGTCCCATTTCCGCTTGACGGAGCGATAGTACAAGACAGCGCTCGGCTCGCGACCACCAGGCGAGCAGCAGTGTGCAGGAGCCGAAGCCTTGACCCTGACTGCGGTGGCGTCGACCGGAACGCACGCCGAGCCACATTGCGAATCTCGCCGATTGGCGTTCACTGCCTAGCCGGTGTTGCGATCTTAGTACATTCCGCTCGCACGTGTGCCTTACGAGATTGTTTTCTCTTTCGTTTATGTTTGAAAATTACATCGATTAACTTAAATACAACTTGCATCTATTTTCAATAGCTTTCTTGTTTTTTACGCTACGAGATTTTAACTAAGTAGATTAAGTTTAACTTTGCATGGGATATAATATCCACGGTATTTTGAGTAGGTAGGTACCACCATAGTTCAGTGTGAAGTTACTTTCTTACAAAGAAATTAGATGCAAGTCTTGTATGATACGAAGCGTCGCGTCGCGCGTCTAGCAACGTCAAAAACGAGAGTTATTTTCGAAAAAAATGTATCAAGATGAGTAAACAGACGGGAGTGGGGTAGGCAGGCAGTCATTGATGAGGAACCGGTTATAGCGACTCGTCATAGAACCAGCACGTCACGGACAGAGATGGATTACTCACCGAAACCTCGAGGTTTGGGAACTTTACTGGCTCTATTATTAACTACGATCATAATTTCATCACATGCCCATGCTTTGCTACTTGTAAGATAACTAGGTATCTACCTACCTAAGTTTTATTATAAAGAACGCACCGACAAATCTAAACACATGGATATTGTGATCGTAATAAATAACAGAGAAAATATTTGAGTGAGCCGACTACTATAAAGTATAGGTCGTGTGAATGCCTGCGTGACAGTTGGACAGTTCGCTTTAATACATCGGATTTACAGATGCAAAAACATTGTCTGGCGCGCCACTACAAATCAAAACAACAAACGCGCCGACAGGAGGCCGATCGACTTCGACACAATCATCGACAATCGTATCGATAGTCGGCGCGGGCCCGACACGAGTCCTCCACCGGACGTGACGTCACGCCGTGTCCGTGCGTAAACGCGAGAATTTTAAACAACCTCCTTTTCGTATATTGCGTTGTCTTGAACAGATGTCATTGGTACAAACAAAGATGTCTCGCTCATTGACATTTTATTTCCACGTCTATAAGGTTCAAAATGTTGCGAGGAGTCCCGATCAATGGATATACTTATTTAATATTCACACCGTATGAAAAGTGCGTTGTTAAAAGGTCGTATTAGGTTTTGACACGAATTTACAATAGACAATAAGTATAGCTGGGCCCCGGGATCCATGGAAATCTATTTTTACCTTCTTTTGTTCTACTATAGTCATGTGATGCCTCATCCGTAGGCTAAACACGAAATAATATGTTGGTCAAATTCTGAAACTAGCCTACAATGAACTACTGTGCTTAAAAGTATTAGAAACTTATATTGTAGAATGACAGCATGATAACAGATTATATAATACCCCATAGAAACAACTGAACTATCCCTACATATTATATTCTCTTTACAAATCTATAAATAATATAGAACATACATAAATGAAAGACCAGTTTTGTAGTTCTAATTTTAAAAAAAGCAAAAAAGCAAGCCTAGCCAAATCTCTGAACAAAAGAATTTTAAACTAGGAACACAAAGTACAGGTAAGTGTAAAAAAAGTTCTCAAAACTTGTACTCAATAAAAGATCCTTTAATAAAAGTCTTCCACGCGAAATGATTTCAGCGAGTCGAATGCGTCAGTATTGAATTACTGGCTATTGTGCTTTCGGGTATTAAAAAATATAAGCATCTTCTTAGAAATACGTACGATTTAGTTCAAATATGAGAATGCTTTTTTTTTTTTTTGCAATCTTTAAATTATATTTAACGACCACAGGATTAAGTTCGGCCATAACTTGGTTTGTTATTTAAATAAAGTGTTTTTATTGGGGCTTTCATCTATATCATTTTTATAATATTAAACAAGTTGATTGATTGTTAATGAGTTTACAATAGATAAGTCTCAAGTATCATCAGTTCAGAACATTGAAAACTAACTGTTGAGATGATATTGTTTTAAGCAACTTTATTGTAACGGATATAGGTATAAACATTTTGTTTTTTAATAAACAAGAAATTTACATAAAAGGCTACAAAAGAACGAATTGGAGATGTTTCTAAAGCTACTGCAGATTAAAAAAAATAAAAACGTGTTTTATTAATTTTTATCGCGAACCGATCAAAATATAGCGGAGTAAACAGAACGTAACACCCCGTGTATAACGAGTGTTTTGAAACACGCGGCCCTCTTATCGTGCCAAGTTTACGAACCCGATCCTCCCTAATTTAAATATGTTTCGACTTAATTTATACTTCGACAATGTAATGAAGTTATCTCTTGAAATACCGTAAGATATGTGCTAACAGGAGTTTGCAACTATCCTTAAATAATTTCAAACGTATTTAGAACAATACTTGTTTTATTTATTAAGAAAAATATGATTTATGTATTTCACCCCAATATTGGTTAAAGAAAAGTAAAGGCAAGGTGAGTATATAGGTACCGTGCGAAATTCTTGAGCGCGCTATAAAGAAGCGTGTGGTAAGACAGGGTTGTAACTGAAGCAGCTGTGTTTTTTGCTCTCGTTTTACAAGTTCCTCAGTCTGGAAATGCAAGGGACCTCTATACACGAACTACCTATAGCAAGAGTATTATTGTTTCGTTCTACAGCTATGGGAAAGGTTTCCGAGCGAAACGGGGACTATTAAACGGGTCGGTTCGAAATAGGTACAAGTTTTTGTTTAATGCCTTACTATTATTATTACTCGGTATGTTTTTTTATATATTTATCTTACGAAAATCATTGGCAAAACACTTGGACAGACGTCGTTTAGTACTCTTTTATTTATTGTTGCATTAAAAACATAATTATGAATACTAATAATGATATTTGTCGCGTGTGAACGATCTTATCTGACCTTTACTGATCTGCTTGTTCTTAAATAGCACAATAGAAACATGCCATAAATATTCAGATTCTTCTAATCATTTGACTAATGGAAGTAGCTCTTAAGTGTATTAAAATGTATGCCGCAATTAATTGTGGTTCGGTTTAATTGCTACATTATAATTTTATTTGAGACACTAAGTAATAAGTTGTCTTGATTTAAAGTGAGAGAAATAATTATGTTAACAAGATCTGTCTTCGCTGTCTTTTGTATTTTGAATATCTTAAGGTCAACTCATTAAGAGATCAAGTTATTCATATTGAAAATAATTTATTTTATAGATAAATAAAGTTTTTTATTTATTACCAAGCGGTCGCGACATTAATATCAATTAAAAGCCTAGGCGGCTACCAGGAGAACATACCTACTAAGAGAATAATATATTACGCTAAAAAAAGAAGTAATATAATTAAGTATTGCGACCGAAATTTTCCTTTTGCTGTGACCTGTGCATTTATTTATATAATAACCCCTAAATGACAGATTAAAGTCAACACCGCAAATTTTTATTAATAAAGTTTTATATATAGGTAATTACCTAGTAGAAGTTAAGTTATATGACATAGTTTAGTTCTCAATTATTGTTTTTTTTTGTTTTATGAAAAAAAACCTTTTAACCAACCGATAATTATGTACCTAGGTAGGTATATCGGTACTGTCGGCGGTCATTCAATAATGTTGTCGTAGGTTAGGAACGTGTTCGATAAATAAGAATAGAATGTTGTACCTTTGTACGCGAATTGTAAGGAAGGTAGATACCTATGCATATTTTTAAGAACCTATCTCCCAAATACTGATGTGCAAATTAACTTTAAGCCGTTCTTAAATGTCTATCTGTTGCGATCGCTACTTCACACCTGACAGAGACGGCATGTTAGGTACTTAACGGTGACTTAAAACTGATTGACGTTGATTAATATTCGCCCTATTACTCTGATATTTAAAAGTTATGTTTTCTATCCCACGAATCTAATTAGGTACCTACCTATGTAGTACTTTTATTTAGACTATGAAGTCTCATTAATGTGAATGTTTTCCCGCGTCACCATGAGGATTGAGCTATCCCAATGTAGAAATTCTATAAAATACGGTGCACTAATTTAGTCGCGTGACCTGACGAAGAAATTGTTTTTTTCTTTTTTTCTAACTTATTAAGCGTTTGGGGGGTAGTACCAAACATTAACATCTAACAAAATCAAATGCGAGTTTTTATGACTCAGTACCTATTTACTAACTACACATTTAGGTAAATTATAACATGCATAATAGATAAATGTTTTAACAAACATGCTTGTTATTGAGATAAACGATACTAAATAAATATAATAGAAAGCAGGCCACATTTCAGCAAACTGCCTCATTACAATCAAAGGTACCTTTTACATAAAAGTGGGCAAGCTGTGCCTAGTTAAATACCGAAATAAAAATATTTTAAGGGTGAAGCGAATCCCGCAATAGTTTACCATTTTTTGGCCACAAATCTACCTGAACTAATAAACAGTGATTTGCCAAGATAGGTATCATAGAATAGATAATTGATTCCTTACGCAGACCGCGCCGAGATTTGAGAATTTCGAACCCGATAAGGGCTGCCGCCGCTACCTCTTTGTCGGTACTTTTTGCCCATCCCTCACAAAAAAGAAAACCAACCCTTGGGTACAGTTTTTTGCCGAATTGTACCTTTTAATTAGAACCAACGAATAGTTTTTACATCTTCGAAAGTTAATTTGGACGAAATTAATACCGAGAAATTAAAATGGAATTTAGATACGTTAACGATAATGACATTTGAGGGTAGTTTATGTTTTGTAGGTTTTAAATATACGTAATTTAATAGCGGAATTACACTAATTTTTATTTACGTAAAATAATGTGATTACAAATTGGATTATGGACTCTACTACCCTCGAAATTACCTATCTGATTAAATATATTTAATTCGTATTAGAATATAGCTTGCATTTAAATACCTACGAGTAAAACAATTTATGCGAATCAACTAGGTAGGTACACCTACCTTAAAAATAAATATTTTACGTGTTTTATCCAACGATCTCGAAAGTTAAGAATACGTTATGGTACCTACCACCACAAGGACTGGCGGGCGGAGTGCGGCACGCTATACCACACTGTGAGTGAGCTTTCAGCGTCTGCGGAGATTCGCTCCACTCGTCTACGTGCCTACTAGTACTACGGCTACAACGGACATCGACGTATTTACGCAGCTATCTACAAAACACCTCTACGATACGGTGCGGGCTTCGCACAAAGCGTAACAACAAATATAACGAGGGTAAACAAACAAAAACAATGTGAGCTCCTGCCGGTCAGCAGAGATTCGCACACATTCCTGTCGCTGGGTGTTGGTTATGATCGAACATAACCTAAAAGCGGCCGGCGGCACGTGCGCCCTTACATAAGGGTGGCGCTGTTCAACCCCGCGAGTGACGTGACACCGAATAACCTCTACAGCTGTTCGCGGCGCGAGTGGCCGGCCGGCGCGGGTCGGGTGGCGACCGGCGGCAAGTGAGCGTGCAGCAGTACCTTGGCGGCCGACGATCTCGGCGACGTGCTCGGAGGAGGGCACCGGCACACACTCCGTCATGTTCTGCGACTTCTTGGCGCGGTCCTCGGGCTGCGGCGCGAAGCCCAGGGGGCTGGGCAGCGCGGTGCTCGGTGGCAGGCTCTCGCCCAGGCTCAGCATGCTCAGCTCCAGCGCCAACTGGAATGCGCGCTGGTCCTCCACCAGCCCGCCTCCGCCACCCAAGTCCCCGAACAGGCTTGACGGCATTTCCACTTGAGAAGCTATTTTGATAGATTACTGAGAGGTTTCCCTCTCTGTCACTGGTAAGATAATAAAAATTGGGGTGCGTTCGATCGTTTCAAACGCCGCGAATTGTCATGAGAGACGCACGTGTGTCTGGTGCGCGGCACGGCGATGAACTGACTTGCCGGCCGGCGAGCGCACGCGCCCAGCGCGCCGGCGCGGGGTGGCGGTGGGGCCGCGGGGCCGGCGCCGGGGGCGCGGGCGCGGGGCGCGGGGGCGCGACTGCAGCCAGGGCGGGATGCGTCGCAGCTTCCGCCCGCCCCGGCGGTACCTACAGCACACGGCGGCGGCGGTTTGTCCGTACTTTAACACCTCGCCGCCGACGCGCGCTAATTATTTCGAGATCACGTTTTATGTTCTAGGTGGATGTCGCTGATAACGGCTGTAACAATGTCTTGAATGCCTTGATGTATAGGATATTGTGTTTTTATTACACAGTTACTGAAATTAAATTTCGAATCGTAAGAAAATAAATCCGAGTAACATTTTTATTTAAAAAAAGGGCTTATCATTTCTTCCTACAAACAAATAGGCACAGGCAAGTATAGTAAGTCGTCCACCGGAATCTCCGCCAGCTCGTACAGCTCGTAGCGGCGATTGTCTCCGGCCGATAACGGTGACACCTCGCTGGCCGACGCTGCTGACTGCCCATTGTTTTATCGTATCTTTGGCTACTTACTGTGAAACTGTATACACAATCAATAAAGAAAATACAATGTAAAAATAGGACTCATGAGTTTGATGTGAAATTAGAACCGAGCCTTCACCGTAGAAATCCAAGCGGCTTGCCACTGTGCCACTGTGGTGCAAAACATGAAAACACATTGTCCTGAAAATAGACGCTTTATCGCCCACTTAGCAAACGTGGGCTCAGCATTATGTTACACTAGTATAAGTATATGTGTAGGTATACACTTGTCTGATCCACTAGATATATTTAGTAATGATTCCTAGATTAATTAACTCGATAAGGTACTACGCTTCATGGAGTTTATTCGCGAGATTTCTATAAATACGTTATCGTTTTATTAGGATCATTCATAGTTCACAGTTGCTCTGACAACCCACTCGAAAGGTAATGTAAGTAGGCTGTCAGAATGTCAGAGTACTTAAAGATTGTTTAGAATCAATCCGTTTGCGAGACGCTGATTATAGCTGGCCGACTGACTATTGTTATAGTTATTTCAAAAACTAAACTTGCTGACAATATTGAGTACCTACTACACGAAGTGCTTATCACTTGTGTGCTAGGCTACTGGAACTTTTGAATTTAATTAATTAGCCACATCCTTTGTTTTGCTGATTGTATCACAATCAGTAATCGGCATTCAACTCACATCAAAGTATTGCTCCCTTATCAAAGTGAGAAGTATTTATCAATGGCGGGATACGAAATTCGAAGAACGTGCCTATTGGCGATCTGACCTCACCTCGTGTCGCGTCCGGTTAAACAATACTTCATCTAAACTAGCAGAAATATAAATCGTATAATTTTATGATTGCCTGGTACATCCGTATGTTAGAAGGTGAACAAATCTAGATATTTTGATTTATTTTAATCAGATTAAAAATCTATTAAATTGGATTAAGATATAAAAATAAATAATAAGTAAATGTCTTGAGTATAATAAATAGCAGTAATAAATTATAAAATTATTTTAAATTCATAATGTCGTTTTACTTGTTCTATAAAAAAGATTACATCGTTGTAGATTATAAAAGAAAACGTAGTATAACCAAAGTTCAATTCAATATGTTACAATTAATTCGAACTTCGAACTTGTTAATTGGTTCTTGGACATTCCAATTATAGTATCGTAAATCGTTTATAATAAATAGTTACGAATAATTGTAAAATAGTTAAACTTATGATTTCTGTAGACCCCGATTCATATTTAAACCGAGTCTTACTTGATTTGGTTGATTGCTCAAGACACAGGAAACAGGAGGAAATAACCAAAACAAATGAAAAGTTAACTTACATTTTCAAGTCACTTATTTCCTGAGAGCAAATTCTCAAAAGCACCTTCTTTTTTTATCGTTTTATAGATACTTAAACTTAATACCACTTATAAAATCAACAAACATAACACTTGTCTTTATTTCGATAATCAGATTAACTCTGTTTTTGTTTTGTTTGTTTTAAATAATTTACAGAACAATCATATATTACTATCTATTTTAAAATAGGACTTATGTTTTGTTTGTTTTATTCTAATGGAACGCAAAGTTGACTTTTATACGGCATTATAGCACCAACCAATAGCCACACCAATTAATTTAAAAAAAAAAATAATACAAGAGTGAAAATCAATCCATATTTCATATTTTCTTTAAACTCACTTCATCGGAACTTAAATTTAAATAATGTTATTATGATTCGCGACAAATATTTATCGTAACACACTACAACAGAGTTTTGAGCAAAAAGTTAGTCAGTTTTTTAGTTATTTCCGGATCTACGACCTACTATGTAACTAACGAGTGACGGAAGAGAGGTCAAGGCGGGACATACACTTTTTGTTAGCACTGCACAAGTTTAGGTTTGACGTGTTCTTCTTAGTAGATGTGTTTTTGTGTAATGCACGGATTGTTGTGACGATTTATTAGCTGTGTAGTTGTGTACCGATGCTAATTGGAATGTGTACTTTCTTATTAGTATTTTTTGCGATTTAAATATGTCATTCGTTATTGTAAACATATTTTTATAGGGTATTTTTTTTTATTATTTTATATTTGTGGAATATTCTTTAAAGGACTTAGAAAGGTGATGTTGTTTTTTATAAAAGTTGATTAACAGTTCTGGCTTACTGTTAGCTATTTAGCAACTTAGCAATTTAGCTATTTGCAACGGTATATATACTATATATTATACTACATAATATTTTATGTTTTCCAAGTGCCAATAAAATATTTTTGAAAGGCGACAAAAATTCCAAATCAATGTACCTATCCCGTAGTCAATATTGTATCGTGTCATATTAAAACAGATCTGTACACAACAGACATGTCATTCTAGTTGGATATTGGTCACCCATCTGTCAGCCTGCTGGCTTACCCGCGTGACGTATGCTGTGACGTCACACCGCACACGGCCTAACGGGAGCTTAGAACTTGTCATCTCATCGTGACACTCGATATAATTATTGCTCATACATAAAGTAAATGTTATTTGTTTATAAATTGATTTATACATTATTAACTAATAATATAATAGTACTGGCTGACCCGACAAACGTTTTGCCAGCAGCAGCCAAGCCGTTGCGGAGGAGTTCGATAAGAAACACTGTGACAGGAGATTAGAAGAACGTAAAAAGGTACAATGTTGTTTTGTATAGGTCCTCTTTGGATCCACTGGTGTTTAAAGTATTAAAATAAAACACTGGTCTGATTACAAAAAGAAATTGCTCTGGTAGTGACGTTATACATTACGCATGCACAATATATAAGTATTTTTTTATAAATATGTGCGACGTAGCTGTAGGCGAAGGCTTATCATTTTTTTATACTTAGTCTATATATTCATGGTCGTTCAGTATTAACATTTAATACCCATACGCAGATTTACACACAAGAAAAATTTTACACAAGTATCTCTGTGTTGAAATTCGAAAGTCATATTCAGGGTCTCCTATATTTTTATTATATATATATATATATATATATGCATATTATGTAGTACCTCAGATTAAACATATCTAGGTAGGTATATAATTAATGATAAAAAAAACAATGACACTCCGGGAGTGCCGACAGAAGTGAAAACTTGAACAATTACAATATATGTAGATACTTATATACAGAGGTGTCGGTAACGGCAACGGTGTAACAGTGTCGCGAGTTCAATTCTCTTTTATCATCTTAAAAAATGCCTAATCCGCCTAAAGAAGTTTTCACTTAAAAAAGTTCTCCGTGAATCAATCTTTATGTACTAACCGATCGCTAAACCACGGCATATGCTTTTAAGTTTATTATATAAATATTATATAATACTAGGTAGATAGCTATAATATCCAACTACATATTTACCTTAGCTACTCGCTTCAACGGTACCAATATCAGGTCCATTTAATATCCGCGCGCATCCCCTTAGCTTTGTCGCGATTCCCTTTGACGCGTAACATGCAGTAAGATGCTGCACTGTAACATTATTTGATAATGTAATACGGTAACCAGAATGTTCCTGAACTGAACTGAACCGTTAAAGGATGACCTTTGACTAGTAGTAGAATATAAATACGGTTCTATAGCACAATTTTGGTCTGAAATAATCTAGATTGGCATCGACATCAGTAAGAAGAACAGCTGGTATAAATTGGGAGTACATGTTTAATTTAAGGTCAAGTTAAAAGTTACCTAGGAAAGTATTCCTGGGTCGAGGGGTTTCCACAACTCATCAAATCGCATACTTAGAACTCCTAGACCTGGTTTAAATGTTGACTAATTTTTGTTCCCTGTGGAGAACTACATGGGGTCTCCATGTAGTTCTCCACAAGAATACTCTAATCTACCTATTCGTGCAGTCGAAAGACTCAAAAAAATAGGGTTTTTTCGGCTTATTAAAACTCCTAATACATGTCTTTTATGGCAGATCTTTGGTAACCATTGGTTTTTGGATAAATGATACGATTTTTTTTATACTAAGCATTGCAAATATGATTCTTAATTTATAGTTGCTATTTATCATAGCAATAAGGAACCATCTGTCTTCAAGCGTAAGAATAGTTACAGTTCACATTCTAATTTGAACCAGAAATCGATACAACCACGGAGTTAACAAGTTGGTACCGAGGCAGACAGATCGTCTCGCTGTGGTCACAGAATGTTTTGGCGCGAGACTTCTATTTGATTGAATGTACTATTTATTAATTCTTGGTCCCTAAACTATTAAGGATTGAGGAATGAGTAGGTTAATATGTTTTTTAAACTAATAATGTAATAAAATAGGTAATTAGTTTACTGTTTCCTTGGTAACGAACATTTCAATAACCGTCATTACCCTAGCTGTGTAGTTGCAGGTGCAGTAGCATTTGTTACTGCAATTAAACCTTATGAAGCTTTTGTTATGTTTGATTTTATGGAAATAAAAAATTATGGTATAATAAACTATAGCTCCTACGTTACAATATATTAAATGTAGGATTTATTCGCGATTAAATATGACATGAATATGAAGTATAGGACAATAGCCTACAAATTTATGAAAATGGTGCCCAATAAAGCTTTTAAAGAATATTTAATATTTTCAACAAATGTTAAATAATATAAAATAGTTTATATTTGTTTCGTTATGTCACTGTAATTTTGCTTTTATGAACGCAGTATATATCGTTATTACTGTATTTAATTCAAACTGAACTAAATCAAATAACCACATGATTTCTGGTTTAAAACATATTCATAATTTTTGTAGGTACCCCTAAATAATACTTCCACTTAAAACCGGGGAATGCAAATACTAAATTAGGCTTTACAGTGTCAGGAATAAGGGCTATGTATGTTTGAAAGTATAACTGTACCGAAACTGGGTCGACAGGGGTTATTGCCCGGGCCTCAAAATAAAGGGTAGTTGTCGATATTTGAAAGTTCACTCCGTAATAACCATTTGCGTATTTTTGTTCCTTTTTGTCGTACCTAGAATTCTCTAACGGTTTAATAACTCGTTTTTAAGAGAGTTAATATAAAGTTAACATAACAATAAGCGCGCAAAATGTTATGAACGCAATTTTTCTCAGTCCTTGCTAAAACTTTTTATAATAACAGTTTACTTACAATGGATTTATATAACGCGTAGCGTTTTTCATTTAAACATTAATAACTTTTCACTTTGTTTACATGGTAAGGAAAGCCCTTCAAATCGCGGTTTCTTTCTGTTTCCACAAACTTCGATTGACCCTACTTGTCCCTTCTACTGAAATGGTTATGCAAGAAGCTGGACAATTAAAATTTAAAAACGAAAATGTCAACCTATTACGAAAAACTAAACACAAAGTTACAAGGTAAAGAAATTGATAAGTTTGCGTTTATATAAGTGAACTTTATTTAGCTGAGTTCGTAATTGATTAATTTGACCCCATGTTTAGAGGTTAAGAGGGTTGAAATTCTGCATGCCGGGTTGAAAATGAAATATGAATTGGGTTTCAATAGTTTAGGGATGAAAACTGATCGAACAGAAAATGTTTTTACGTGTAGTAAATAGTTGTAAAGGAGATAGCCACAGAGGTGCAAATCTTGGGCTTCCCTGATTGATAAAATACCAAGTTCATTGGACGCTCCTTGTGCGTTCAATCTCGCTATTATTTTTATTAACTAGCCAATCTTTTCAAAGCAACATTACCCACGTCACACGACAGTACCTCATGCAAACAAAAGAAAAAAATACAATATCATTTTATCTAAAGTACTTTCTAATACATACCTATTAAAAAAAACAACATTTAAAAGAGTATCTTGTTTACCTAGACGCATTAGCCGACTATCTTGTTTCTAAAAAATATTAATTTGTAACATTATATTTTTTCTACGAATCCAAGTATTTTTAATTTTTACCAAAGCTTGATTTTTAAAGTTAGGATTAAAGACAGATTATACAAGTATCGTGGGTGCATTTTAAAGAGTCTACCTACGTAGCAGACAAGTCGCTATAATGGGCCTGTTTCCTATTTTTTTTTAATGTCCGTCTTGTAGATTAATGAATTTTATTGGAAACGTATTTTTTCTTTTTTCCTGCAAACAAAAAATGATCAAAATTCAGAGAACTGAAGTTACGCGTGACATCACTCCTCGCTACGATTTTTAGCGAGGCGTAGCGTCATAAGCCCCCACTCCGAAACTTTAAAGCGGTGTATCTTTGTATTTTTTTATTGTTTTGATAAAAGAAAAAATACGTGTCTAATATTTTTTTATTATCTAACTGACGGACTAAATAGATTTTAACTTTTTATACCCAGGAAACATCCCTCTCCGATGTATAAGTATTATAGTTGTATATATATCTATTATTTCGTAAATATTATAATGTGAACCCAATCTGTGGATTTCTCTTCAATACATGCATTCATATGTATAAACGGTGGCGGGGTTCGGGTGACCATGGATTTTTAGTTATATATATTTGTTTGTTATTTAGTATAATTAATATTAAATCTAGCCGTTTCGGAGCAAATTACATGTGACGGACGGACAGACACACGAGTGATCCTATAAAGGTCCTGTTTTTACACTTTGAGGTAAGGAACCCAAAAACAACAAATCTTAGATACTGTCTACTACATTTTAGGCTGATATTCGTAATACAATCAGATTTAAACAGATCAGGACATACTCGTAAATATAGTATATTTATCCTCTTAAATCTACTACTACACACACAAATAAAAAATAATTTTAAAACGTATGAGGCATGTGAACTATCCCAATTACACAACGTAGCGGAGCCACCCTCGGTCTGCGCAAACCGTCTCAAGTTCAAGAATAAGTACATTGCAAGACAACAATGAATGTAAGCAGGTAGTGATTTTTTATCAACGTGAGGTCCCTTTCAGACCATCTGCTCATAATACGCCGGATAGCAGATGTGAGACAGCCTTTTGTGCGTAAGTGTACTGCTTTTTTTTCGCCTGTTACTTGCTTCTTTGAATGTCGTTCGATGTTTAAGATAAAAACGGATGCGTCGACGCTCCACGAGAAGCGTATGAAGAATCGATTTTTGAATATTGCGAATAGTATCCGGTTCTGGTTTCCTGTTTCATTTTTTTAAAGGATCTTAGTTTTCTATTGTTGGGAATAGACTAAATTACGGATCTTCTTTATTGTGTTTTGGGTACCTTTGAATTATTGGGTTATTTCGGTACAACAATATAAATAGTGCCGGAAATAAATTAATGTAACTTTTTTTTTGCCTTTTTTTAGTACTGAACCATTTCTGAATTAAATACTTATTATTATAGCTTAGCTATGTAACGGGAACGCAGGATATCATCTAGCGTAACTTTTTTCAGCGATGATTTGCGCAAGCGTTATGATCGATTCTAGTTTATATCATGTCATATGTAGTCCTATCTCATCAGGGATAGTACAGCGATCAAACCGTATTTTCTCAAGATCAAAGTACATATAAATACAGCTGAACAATATATCTATATATAGATAGATAAACAGCTGCAGTCTTTCTTCATCCTCACTCATGCACAAGTGCCTCGTTAGGACGATTTTTTTCTTGACAATAACAGAACAACACTGTTTTTTTTCTAGAAAATGATTGTCTCGATATTGTAGACTACCAGCCAGGTGGAAACGAGTAATCCTTTAGTTGTTCATACAATTGTGAATAGACAATGGTTCAATATGCAATCGGCAACTTTCTTGCATGTGCGGTCTCTTTAATATCCTAGTTATTATTCTGGACACTTGATTATTTCATTTACGACAACTTTTAATACTTTGTAAGTTTATAGTGTTGGCTATGACTTGCCACTTTTAAGGCTGTATTCCTGTGGCCTGTCATCATATCTACAACATATAGACAGGTAGGTATAGGCAGAAGAAAATGTATGTGATATTTATTGAAATAACCCACACTTAAGGGATAGTATATAATTTATAAGGGCCTTAAACAATGCTCGGAGCGTTAATTCCAGAGGCACGTCCGAATCCTTTCGCGAAGTTTTTGGTATTTTTAATCAAACAAAGGTTGTAATTTAATTAGAGGTTTCGGCAATGTCGGTACATAATATTTATGTTTTAAATTGCAGCTCTCAATAACATGGGTAAATGTCTCACCATGTACAACGGAGGAATTTTGTAGGTACATGTATGTAAAATATAGGAAAAAGTATTTACTTTTGGAAATTTCAACGTGTACATAAAATTTTCCCATATGTATATGTAATTTCGTTTAATTTGATGACAGATGAGAATAAGGAAGATATTTTACATTTTGGCACAACATTGTCGTACTGTGAGAGTACGTACACGGTCTGTGTTTAACACTCTATTTCTAATTAGATCGTCACATATGAAATAAGCAGGGGTCAAAATACGTCTGGTAATAAGTGACAATGTAAGAGTATGTAACAAATGATTACTGAGTGAAGAACAGTTCTGTAAAATATTAAGCAAATTTAACCCTTATTAAATATTGTTTTGCTCTTGTAAATTGGCAAAATCTCTTTTTGTGAATATTGAGTACTAGCTGTTTCCTGCGGCCTACGTTGGTGTGGGTTATCGCGCCAAAAAGTAGCCTATGTCCTCTCTCAGGCTCTAGACTATCTGTTTCAATTTCATTTAAATCGGTTCAGTAGTTTTGGCGTGAAAGCGCGACAGACAGAAAGACAGAGTTATTTTTGCATTATATATTAGTTAGGATTTATTATGATACAAAAGTTAATAAACTTTTGATAAAACTACGTATTCATACTTACTTACCACATTATCTTAAAGATTAATTATGGTGTTAGCAAAAACCTTTATTAAAAGTTGTAAACCTCTTTAACTCATTTAAGGTACTTACTTAATAGTTGTTAAAATCACATCTTGGGTGTACAACAGTTTAAGGGTTGGTTTCTTGGCAAGGGTGTCGACCCTAAATTTGGCTTCCAACAGCAGCTGGTAGCGGTCAACGACCCTTGATGTCCGAACGGAAAAATAGGCATTTCTGAACGAGAACTGTGATATATTAGGAGTTTCGAAGACAGATGGGTCGTTAGTCATATTCAAGGATAGGTAAACGAACAATTATTATGAAATATTCGTATTCCCTACGGAAAATTGTATCTTTCTGGTTTTTTCTCTCAAGCTGTTGTGTAGGTTTTGCCAAAAAACATTGGTGATTTGAGATTGTTAAAAAACTAGTACCTACATTATGATACCCTAGTATAATTATATTGTGATATTTTTTTTACAACGAAAAATATTTCAAACCCACCCCTGTAGCCAAATGAAGTGATGTCAACAAGCGTTAATGATTATAGAAATCGCTTAAAAAACATTAATTAAATATATGGAAATTATATTTACTTTTGATAAGTGACTTAGACTCATCACTTTCATACATTTGAGTGAATCGATCAGCGCTTGTAGAAATGTCAGTTGACTAAAGGAGCTTTTAACTATGTTATATTTCCGAGTAAATTGTATTCTCAAAAAAACTCTTTCATATTTTTACGGAAAAAAAAACAATGAGAAAGCACAATAAACGGATTTTAGACGAGTTAGCTTTTAGAATCCTTTGAAAAGAGAGGTAGATAGTATCTTTGCTTCAATATATTGCAAAGTATCACTTTCGCACTTTCATATTTGTATGACATCAACACGCATTATGCAAATTAATGTTATGAATAGATAAGGTAGAAAAGTGATCGACGTTTTAAAGGGTGCTCAAATTCCCGCGAGATTCGGGTGAGGGTTAAAGTTCGTAACGGCTCGCTTCTAACCCGTTCTCGCTCCCTATACAATAGCTGGTCCTACGGACTGATCATTATGGTAAAATTATGATATTTGATGTTCATTGACAAGTTAGTATGCGTGTTATTAAAAGTATTTATTTTGGAACATGCAGTGGATGTATTTGCGAAGTTATGAACCTTCGCTTAATCAGATCACATCTCCTTATCTCCGGGTTCTTTGCACGAATATTTTGTACCTACGTACAAATATTAATTTGTTCCAAGGTTTTTTGTATAAGTAGATAATTTATAATCCATAAATTTTATGGAAAAATAAACCTGCGTCACATACAAAATCATATAGTCAGACAAATATTAATAATGGCCCATAAAAGTTAAACGACTGACTTTATTATTACACGTTTTCTTCCGCTAATCTGAAGATATTGGTATACTTTCTGTACCTATACATAGTATACCCATACATAGTTTTCCTTTCATCAGAATCATCAGTCATACTAAGTTCCGTCCATTAATCGTTCTTACTCATTATTTGTTTGGTAATTTGAGTGATACCAGACCTGGTAATCTCTTTGACGCCGGCCCTGACGTCACAGATTTTTTTAACACTTATAAGCGAAGTCTTTCAAATGCAAATAAAACAAAAAGCTTCGTAGACATACCATCACTGGGAAGGCCCTCTTTAATTTCATAATTTTCAACATTTATTTTGCCTAATCTTAAAAGTAAATAGGTAAGTTGTTCCATTAGATAAAAGCGTTATCAAATAAGTAAGTCGAAAATTCGGAATATTTTAAGGTTTGTTTTTAAATTTAATACAATGCCTCGCCACGCGTTTTTATATCGTTTAAATTTTACTTATAGAGCGGCCAAGCACATTATTCGTATTAATTTGCTTCGAAATTATATTGAAAAGATCGCCCTACGATAGTTCAAAACTTTTCCCACACACTATTCGCCGCCCCAATATTAAGATTTCGATTTGCGAAACTTCATTCACATTACCTTTTACCGACCCCCGCCTAAAGGTGAGTATTGTAAGGACCCTTTCTCAGGCCCTTGGCTGACATCTGTCGTTGCACCGGTCTGCGTGCAGTTGCATACAATACAAGACGCTTTATTTCGGTTAAAATTCAACGGTTTAATAATAAGACCGTTGGATTGATTAATGTGTTCATAGTAAAATACTTCTTGGAGTTTATTCGAGCCTTTTACTAGGCTCAAAGTTTACTTGTATAAAGTAAAGACAAAGAGAATACGTTATTTTTTTATTCCGAGGCAATAATAAAATAACCAATTAATTTATTTGCAATACAAAGTTGATATCTTAATGATGAAAAACATTATAATATGTAGTTTATTATTATAGTATCGTTCAGACAAATTATGAAACTTTCAATACACATACTCAAAGAATAGCTGATGTAACTGTCGTGGTGGCCCAGAGATTCAAAGAACGAATTTGTATGCACAAGGTTGCAGATTCGGACCCCGGCAATTACTAATGTGACTTTTTCATTTTTTTTTAATTGAATGCTTTATGTAACTGTAACTGTAGGTTACATACGTTCTTATTTAATCATTCTAAGACAAGGGAAAACATCGTGAGGAAACCTGGATTCCAGGAATTGGAATCAGTAATCGCCAACGCGCAAGTGAGCAAGCGTGCTGGTCAATGCTCGTTCCTTCTTTACATGAGAAGAGGCTTGTGCCCAGCTGTGGGACATTTATAGGCCGGTATTATGTGCCACACGGGGATCAAACCCACAACACATCGCACTGTCGTAGTGTTCGTACTCATACCATCGGCTATCCATGTAGTCAATCATAGTTAAAAACGCATTTAACAGGAAACTTACAGTTTTAGGTACTATTTTTTTTTACAACAAGAAATTCCTAACTTAAAACATTAATCACATCTTATCATTACTTGCACCTACTTAAGTATGTTTTAGTTATTTATAATACTTACTTTTTGTTAGTTATTATACTACCTGGTACAATTACAATAGTAGAGTAATATTTCCTTATCTTTTTAACAAAAGAAAGGTGCGAAAATAATGTGTTTTTGTTGCTACACTTATTGTCCCTTCTTACCCATTCATGTCTCTTTGAGTCCTATTGAAATCTCGACAATGGTGATGCAAAAAATATAATACCACGTTTCTTCGTGATTTTGGTAATAATGTTTGATTTGTGCTTTTCTTCTTCGCTCAGTTCATTATTTTAAGTATCTACATTCTTATATTTTATCATATCCAAAGCATTGTGTTAAAAGATTGCAGTGTTTTTAAGACAATGCTAAGTTGTATGTTTTATCTAAAAACATGGTAAATTCATAAAGGACTTGTTTTGACTATACTTTTATTAATTGAATAATTTGTTTTATCTGTGCCGTAGAAGTACAGCTACACTTGGCAATATTAGTTTAATGGCTGTATGTTTAGTAAGTTTCGGAGATCTTATAATCATGACAACTCCTTGACTCAGCAAATATCTTTGTGGTATCAGCAAATCCTAACCTAGTTCGGTACCTTGGTATCTATTTAACTTGCTATACGAATGGTCTATTTGCATGAAAAACCTAACTCAGAGTTAGTTGCTAACACGAGGTTAATTTGACAATACTGTAAGACAAACTGTCAGTTTAACCTCGTGTTAGCATTTACAGCTGAGGTAAAAAGATAACTCGGGCTTCTGCAAGCGGGCCGAAGCTAATATAATGAGGGGTTGGGTTGACAAGACCCTACAGTGTCAAGGATATTTAGCGACACATACCTATCGATGGTTTAGTTTTCATTGAGAAAGATGCGCGACTCACAAATGTCACGTGTCTGTCTTGAAAAAGCCTACGAGTACGATGTGAATTCGGCGGGAAATTCTAACGTCTTTCTTAAATCTTCAAACAAAAGTTTATTACTTTATCATCATCATCATCATCATCATTTCAGCCATTAGACGCCCACTGCTGGGCATAGGCCTCCCCCAAAGATCTCCACAAGGATCGGTCCTGCGCTACACGCCTCCAGCCAGTTCCCGCAGCCCGTATTACTTTATACTTGTGTTAATTTAAGTTCTATTTTTTCATAATGTACGGCAATAATCTGACGTGCCACCAGAGCTCTTCGATATACAATGCTGGTGTTTAAAATAAAATTGGTTCGAGTCTTTTCATGTTTAAAACTCCAAATATTATTAAATACAACATTTACCTTATCACCTATAGATCACGTGTTTCTTAGCCAGGTGGCACATTTCTTACCTGAGTCTTATAAAAAAAAGAGCGGCAAAGATTATTTCCTTTCAACGAAATTGTTTAGTGTAAGGCAACCTTATTTATTGTGTGCTTGTACACGAACCTCTTTACATTGTTAAATAAAGGTGTATGCGTGTTGCTTTAAGAAAGCCGACTTGCATTTGCGTATGTTAAGCATTCATGGGACCATGGGATAAAGCTAAAAACACTAAGCTGTTTCTGGGTAGTAGGTGCTGATGTTAGATGTTTTTTAATATGCTATGTTGCCTACATAGGTACTAACCTAAGCACTTTCACAAACATCAAAAAGCTATAATATCATATTATTTATTATGTAACTAAGGGCAGATATGATTTTGAAGTTCAAAACTTGTACGTTGTTTTTATTTTTAAGTGTATTTTTATATATTTTTATATAAGTACTTGTTCACTGCTTCGACAGTAAAGTTTACACTTAGGGTGCAGCTGCTCTAGAAATAAATATAAATCGATATACACAAACAAATGAAGTAAATCTTTAGCTTTATGATTCTCTATCTTTTATTTACAAATAATTTAGTGCAATGTTATATTTTATTCCCATTCTTTGATCATGGTAACGCCATCTCGTGGGGTAAAGTTGAACTACTTTTACAATATTACATGTGTTCACCGTTTTAATTCTTTTTATATTACTAATATTTATTAACGAATTATGTGGTATGTTTTAAAAAATAATGTATCATTCATTCTTTAAAACTCGTTTAACAATATACACTCACACGTTTTTTTTAGCGTTGCCAATTTGTATGATGGTAAACGTCAAATAGTTGTCAAAATGGCACGTCAGCAGCAGGACGTTGATGAACTTTTTGATGTTAAAAATGCATTTTACGTTGGAAATTACCAACAAGCAATCAACGAAGCTCAAAGCGTATCTGTAAGTAACACTTCTGTATACTTTCCTATTATTTTATTGCCATGTTCTGCCGTAATTCGTCTTGTTATGGGCGGTGACGTTGTATTGCTCATGTTTCTCGCAATAACTGATGTTTTATTTACCTTATTCTATCCTAATGATGTACTTTAGGCGCTAATAAACCTAAATATATCAACTTTATCAACTTTTCAGCCATCAACGCCTCTAATAGCGCTCCAACGTGATGCATTCCTGTATCGATCATACATCGCTCAAGGCAACTACAGGATTGTGCTGCAAGAGCTGAAGACCGCGGATCCTATGCTGCAACCCTTGAAGACGTTGGTGGACTACCTGTCTCCGGGTGCCAACAAGCCAGCAATCGTGGCTGACATTGATGCCAGAGTAAGTGGTTTGGATTTACTTGATTACGAACTATGGGCAATAAACCTGATTGTTTATTGTTGTAGGCAATTTATACTAATTCTTTAAAAAATATAGAATGTACTTTCTAAAATATGTGTTAAGATCATTTAAATAGCAAGCTTCACATTGATGTCAAAACATTATTTCATATTACATCAGAACATATTAGAAGAATAAGTATAAGTTATTTATAGACTAATTCTTCCTGATCAAGAAGTATAACGTCATGATGTTATAGGTCTAAATTAGTCGTCATATCAATTGCAGGTAGCTAAAGGCACTGAGCTCTCAAATGATGTCTTCCTAATTGTAGCAGCAACTATCTACTACCACGAGGACAATTATGAAGCAGCACTCAAGTAGGTGTTAACATTTATAATGGATTGTCTGTAAATTCATTTATAATATGTGTATCAAGTATTCTCTAATAACTCAATCAAAAAACATTAATATTAGTATATTAAAAAATATATATTCAGTTTCCTAATTTCATATTATTAAATTTTAAATATTACATTATCTTGCTTTATTGCTATTGAGATTACAATTATATTATAAGAATGGATGAAAGAAAAATATACATTGTGCGAATATAAAAATAGTTGTAAATACGGCAAAGTTACAATATGCACAAATTACTGATTTCATTTTACAATTTATATCATTGTTTTTAATTTTCAAGCCTTTAAAAAAAACATGCGTATTCCTCATTAAAACAGTCCTACAATATATTTTTCATGTCTTTCTACCCTATTTACAGAATACTTCACAATGCGGAGTCCCTAGAGCTCCGTGCGTTCACCCTGCAGTGCCTCTTAGCTATGAACAGACATGACCTGGCCCGTAAGCAGCTGAAAGCTCTGCAAGACATTGAAGATGACAGTACACTAACTCAGCTGGCACAGGCCTGGCTTAATTTGTCTCAGGTATTTTAGATTTTATTTGGGTTGTTGCGAAGTGATTGATGTTGGCAGGCACTATTAAAAATTTATTGTTTGCCACACTCCAGTCAGTGGCATTTGTAGTATAAAATCTGTAACTACAATCAATCCATGCAGAAGGCTTAAGTCCTGTAATGAATATCCAATGGCTGAGACACAGACAGATATAAATATCAACATCAAGTATAAAAACAGCTTGATACGTAAAATATATAAAAGAGGTTATGACAAAAAGCATGATTTTAACTAGCCTTTTGATCCATAAATAAGTATTTATTGGTCATGATTTTCATGAATCTGTTATTAATGTAATTGCCAGGGAGGACCAGGAGTGCAGGACGCGCACTACAGTATTATGGAGCTGTCGGAGCGTCTCGGCGCGCTTGGGGCCGGCCCTGCTGCCGTCGGCGCCGCTGCTGCCGCTTCCAGAGGTATGTTACTTGAACTTACTATAGCATACGTAGATTTAACATTATTACCAATTATAGTCCATGTAAAATTAGATGATGATGCAATGAGTTATGGGTTTGGAATATATCTAGATTACCTATTGAGTTTCAGATACATTTTTGAGTTGGTTTTCTATTGAAATGGTTTTCGGTATATTTACCATATTTAGATAGTTTAATCGACGGTAATATATTAGTTATTAGCCTAACATGGATTTAAAACAGAAGAAAAGCAGATATTTTTTTTTATAAAATATCGCTATCTGTCGATTTGTGGTAAAACTTCCACATGCACAAAGTAACTTTTGTTTAACTTATTTCATATTTCTTATGCTGCGCGAGCGGGCGCGTCGCGACTCGTGATAGTACGCGCCGTGAGAAGCCAGCATTACTATTTTGTAAACAAGATTCAGATTTATAGATTACAATGTCTGCAAGTAATCTGTAGTATATTATGCCAGTGTTGTATATTAATGTTAACAATGTTTGTGCAGGCATGTGGGAGGAGTCCGAGCAGATGTTATCAGAAGCCCAGGCCCGCGCTCCGCAGCAGCCGGACCTGTTGCTGGGGCTGGCTGTCGCCGCCGCGCACAGCGGGAAGCCGCCGGAGGTCAGCACACACGTTACATACAATCATTATGACATCATACTAACATAACAATAATGTTACAGATTTTTGGTACTTCATATTCAGTATAACTTCGGACGTCTGTTGTACGTCTTATAATCATTATGTGTAATTTACTCATCAAATTGATGTCATTAAGAGCCGAAAACCCTAACGCAACAATTATGCTGCACTATGCTTTATGTTTAGTTTTCGTTTGAGTATAAATTGAGAAGAGACTTCACTTACCCAAGTGGAGTCATTAATAGGAAGAGTTGATGAAGTTAAAGTTATCCTTTTGTAACTAATTCCGTGTTGGCTATTTGGTACACGATATAAGACACCTTAACAATTTAGTAGTCTGCAATAGATGCAATAGAAAAAAAACATATTATTTTACAGGGAAATAGTTAAGCATATTATAAGAGCAATAAAGTCTGTTTACCTCTATAATATATTAATTTTATATAATATATTAATACTTTGTCGCATTTTTACCCATAATTAATTTTCTTGTTATTTTAGGTATTCAGCCGGTACATAGCTCAGCTGTTAGACAGTCACCCAGAACATCCATTCACCAAGGAGTACCACACCAAGACAAACGAGTTCAAGCGTCTGGCGGCACAGTACCAGCCCTCCGTGTCAAGTTAAACCTCATGCCTATAATAATAGAGTTGATTATCATTCGTATATATGTGTGTTTGAAGAGACTATTACATACTATTTGAAGTTTCATTTATATGTATCTTTTATGACTTAAAGTATTGAGATTTAAATTTTTTGTCTTTTTAGACGTCTTCATCCCATCACAATAGACATTGACTACGGTATTACGTAGTTTGGTTTTACCTATGTGTATTGTATTTGTAGTATATTCACACATATTATTTATGCAAAAATAACTCTGTCTGTTAAGCTTTCAGGGTTAACCCACCAAACTAATTTTGACAAAAATCAACTTGATATCCAGAAAGAGACTATTTTTGCGCGACCGACTACCACGCGAGCGGGGTCGCGCGCTAAAGCTAGTTATCTATAAAAAGGTAGTATCTTACAATATGAGAAGGCGAACCAAAGAATATACAGCACCATTGCACCAGAACAAAAAAGGTCGAAGGGTTACAATAAAACTCAGATATACAAAGACTCCTGTATCGCCATGTAATCCTAGTAAAAGCTGTAATCATAATCGTTGTCTGGTTCCTCGTCTTCGGGATTGGTCACGTTGGTCAATATGTGGAATTGGCGTAATTTCTCCAATGCCGCCATATCATCCATCAGTCCTAGAGGTAACTCTGCAGGGTCTGTTTCACCTTTGACTAGGGTCCAATCAGTCGTGGACTCGTGAGATATTTCACCGTTCAAACCTGTGGGATTATACAAGTATTTTAATCAATATTATCCGTCGAATATTTTGAGTGACCATGCAAATGTCAAAATTTAAAACGGTTTAGTTCTTCTCGATCAATGACGCTTCGAATAAAGTAGATTAATTAAAAAAAAAACTGCTGTGCCCGACAGAGTCCATAATTGATTCGATGTTATTACATACCAACTATATGTACACATTATGGAATGCCATAAAGTATTGAGTATAGATTTTAAAGTCTTCTAAAACCCAAGAGTTACTAATTCCATTGAATTCAACTTCAATATAGCTGTGTTCTTGTTATTACAGTTTTTACTTTCTGAAAATAAGCCGATTTAAAATAATAAAGTGCCTTATTTATCTACCACGCTTACTGGTCTGTCGTATTTTAATACTGCTTTTGAAGTATTTCATAGCTTAATTTCTATTTTAATAACTACACATAGGCAGTAAGAAGGTATTAACACATAGGTAAACATAAAGATATTAAATTACAAAGATTTTCTTTCACTATGGTGTAAGACTGACCGTTCGGCGAGATATCCACAGGGCCCTCTATCGGCGGCGCGGTGTAGGCTTCCAACTCCTGCTCGGTGTTGCTCTCCCGGTCCAACTTATCCTGTTTGCGTTGACGACGCCAGGCCTTCTGTAGGTTGAATCTTTCAGGCCTGCGGTTCAGAATAAAGTACGAGTTGCAAAAGTTAGGTAGGAAACCTATGAAACTGGGCTAGTTCAGAAAAGTGGTTTGGACTTTTGTTTGGGCCTCATTACTTAATCGTGGAATAATTTATGTTATACTTAGGTATAGGTAGGTACTATATATTAGGAAGATAACTAAGAAAGATTTATGATGAATTAAAGTAAAGTAAATAAATTCAAACACAACATCCATTTGCCATAACATAACTATCTACTTCAGTTGCAAATTGTTGAAAGATGAGTTATGATTAAAATCTAGTGTTAGCTATAAAAAAGATAGGAGGGTTTTTAAAACGTAAAGGTCGTTAATCTCAGCCACGTATAAGCCGGAACAAACAAACAAACATTGATTTTCTGCCGCCTATCTTATCTATTATCCAAATAAAATATTTATCACCATAACTACCTGGCTCACTTAACTGGCTGACTGGTTCATGGAGGATGACGTCATAGAATGCCTTAAAATGTTAAAAAAAAGTTCGCCTATTGTTATAATCAATCACTTAGTGGGCTGCCCGTCAATGGAAAAGTTACCTTACTACTTTGAGATAAGGGCACTACCAGTTCAAAACATTACCTATATTATGTGATCAATTACACATACATAAAAAATTACTACTTAATTGTTTTACAGCTCACCGTTCATCGTCCTTATATACTCTTGCTTCTAGGTTTTGTATGTCATGTCTCAAGTCTGCGATCATGAGCAGCATGAGGTCCAAGGAGCCTTTGGGCCCGCGGGGTCCGCGCGGTCCTCGAGGTCCCGCGTCACCTTTTGGACCTTCCATCCCCGATGGGCCGGCTGGACCCTAGATACGTGATAAATGCAATATTCAGTAATTCTTTGTGTTCTAGAGTCGCTTAATTTTCTGTAGCTAAATAACCAGTAGTCATTTCATTTTATGTTTTTACTGATATCCGTACAAACATACATTTCATATTTTCTACTAACCCTTGGTCCTCGTTCACAGCGACAGTAGCCACCTTCTAGAGGTGCAGTTGCATCCAGCACCCTGTAGGTGTATGTGCCTTCTGCAAACCGATCTGTAATGTAAAATGAATAACTGTTATTTTTTATACTTGTTTAAAGCTTTAAACAAGTGCGAGTTTTTGAATAAACCTGGAACTAGTGCTGGTACTAGCGTTAAGTGAAAAATGTCTTCATCTCAGTATATATAAAGTAATTGTCTCCATGAAAAAAATAGCTAATAAAGACACGGTGACACACCCATAAGGAATTTCAGAAGCTACAGCTTAAATATGGTAATTGAGAATCATATCAAAGGCTGTATGATGTTTAGAACATGATTCAGGAATGGAGCTATGGGCAGATATCTCCTTATCTTTATCACACAGGTCGTAACTACGATTTTAACTTTTTAATACAGTAGTAGTTTAAGAAGGACGTAACTATATTTTAATTTTATCTAACCTTCCTTCAACGCAGGACTGTCCATGACTTTCTTGAGAGCAGCTTGCGTGCTCTGCAGCTGATCTGCCAAATGTTTGATCTTCCGTGACATGTAGTTGACCGTGTCGCAGGGTGCGTAACATCTGGAGGATGCGCGAACGAGTGGCAGCGGCTCCTGAATGAAAGCAGTAATCTGGGCTAATATTATTATGCTATAAATTTCCTGGTAAACAACGGAATATAACAATATTTAGATAGAATGGTGAGTGATGTAAGTATCCTTTTTGGAATCTAAAACGTAGGTCTGCAGATGTTGTATTGTTTTAAAGAGTTCTTGAAATATAATTGAGCTCTTATGGTGTACCTGTTCCATTAATTAATATTTTTAGCCTAGATCAACGACGTTTTTTGTGTCTATCCATCTTTAGCCGTCTGCTGAGACGAAATACTTTGTTAAGCAACTAAAGAAAGAATGACACCTCCGAATATTTTCGCGAAACACGTCTACCTATATCGAGCGTTAAAACAGAAATTAACGTCACAAGCATACACTTTTAAGCTAAAATAGCAATATTTTAATTACCTAATTTAGTAGTAATATAGTTTTAGAAGTTGCGTTTTAAAGGCAGAATATTCACACGCAACAAAAGTCGCCGTTATATCTTATGATGTCTCCTGTGATTAGGATACGAGGTAAGACTTACTGGCACTATAACTCGTCGCTCACACTTCTTGCCATCGTTGGCGAGAGTCAGCGGCCTGGCGCACTCGCAGTGGTAGCCGCCGGGGTCGTTCACGCACTTCTGGTCACAACCGCCGTTGTTGGTCGCGCATTCATCGGTATCTAGATATTTTTTTTATAATATAATATCTTGGGACAACTCACACACAGCCATCTGATCACAAACTAGGCAGACCCTGTATTATGGCAAACAGACAACTGATAAACATACTAATATATTTCTAAATACATACATATAATAGATAAATTACACTCGGACACAGAACAAATGATCGTGCTCATCACAGAAAGATTTGTCCTGAGTGGGAATCAAACCCACGACCTCCAGTTTAGCAGTCAGGGTCACTAACCACTAGACCAACAGGCCCGTCAAATTTATTCATATTGTTTACCTCTTAATTTTTAGTAAAGCCTGGGATAACGTTTTAGACATCTACAGGTTTAGAAAATCATCACACAACATTTCTTTAGTGTACCTATGTCAAAAAATTTTGGAACGATTCCTTCGTTAACAAAATACTCCTCACCAACACAGTAAGGTTGAGTCTTCCTCTTGTAATTCTCAGCATGGAACTGGAAGCCACTATGGCAGGTGCACCACACGTGGTCGCCGCGGACTTTACACGCCTGCTCGCACAGCTGCAGGCTGCACGGGTCCACTGACCTTGGAATGCACCTGGGGTAGGTAATATTTTACGTACTGGCTTCGGATTTAGACACTTAAAATAAAAGGTAAATGGAAAGCTGTGTTCAATGTAAACACCAGTCACAACAAATCCCAGGGATTGAGTTTAAAAATTTCTTTGACTTGGATCGACATCTAGGAAGAACCTGCACTTACTTATTTAAGAGCAAGTCACATTTATTAATCTCACAATACCGTTTCGAAATAAGTCTGTATTCCCTTCGCCGTGACATGATAATGTTGCTACTAAACGCATCAATATGTTAGCGCCATTTGTTTACTATTCTTGTCATTAAACGTTAACTACATAATCAATTAGTATCGTGAATACCACAATGATTGATGAAGCTTCTCACAATCACTTCCTCATTCCTATGCTCACCGTGGCGACTACACCCAACGTCCTTCGAACGCGGGTGGAATACGAACATAATCTGGGCTTTGGACTGACAAAGACATGAAAGGTCACGGCTTTCTTTACAATTCCTGTTGAATCCCTTGATCCTTTGACTTGCCGAAATCATATTTCTAATTGGAATCAGGTTCGCTTTTATTGAGCCTCTTGAGAATTTAGAAAATAGACACTTCAATCATTTGCTCTTTTTTGTATGGATCGGGAATAACCGTCTAAATAGTCCAATTTTTAAGACCAAAGAGAAACAAAAGTATCATTATTGTTTTTGACATTGAGTTTAGGATTAGGCACCGGGACCAGGACCATTTATATCTTTTAGTGGGTGGTAGGGTCTTAGGAAAACCTTAAATTTGAATTATGACGTTTAATTGTACGCTTGGGAATAGTAGAATTGCTTACTTCTAAGTGCCTTCTCTACATGAGAAGAGAACTGTGCACAGCAGTGAGATTTTTATAGGCTGGTATTATTATTACTTAAAGGTCAATTCGTACTAAAGCTGAGTCGAAGCGTCAAAATCTTCATAATCAAGGGAATGCGAATGCACGCAAATCTCAGAAGAAATATAAGTATTACCTTGTTAAGTTAAGAGTGAATTTCTTATTTTAACTTCTAGATTAATGCTTTGCTGCGCTTCGATTCTGCCGTAGTACAAATTGATCTTAAATGTGTAAAACAGTATATAGATCGAAATGCCTAGCTCACCTTCCAGCGATGAAAACATGTGTGTCGCAGCACTTCAACTTGATACACTGTATGTCCGCGCCGTCCACTCGGCACATATCCCGAGTGCGCAGGACTCGATCTGTTGGACATGGCGAACTGCCGCCTAACCTGTAACATAACACTTAACATTTTATAGATTGATATGTTTACTGCAATACCTACTAAAGAAGGAATAAATTAAAGTAGATAAACTTATAGTAGAAAACAGATTTAGTTTAGCAAATCCGTTCTCATTTGATCTCCGATAAAGGAAAGATATAAGCACCCCAGTGGTAGAAGATTGTTAGATGACGGCGCATGTGATCATGAGTATGTGACGTCCTTCCGCCCGGGAGCAAACTCAATAGAGTATTCAATGATTACCGAAGCAAAACTACAGGTAAACTACCAATTTCTAAATATATTACGGTGTATTAGGAAGCCATATTCATACCTACGTACAATATTCCTCAATAAAAATGTACAACATCGCTTCTCATTTGTTCTCGGAAAAGAGTGATAGTAACATCCCGCATTATAACTATTACAAACGTTATGAACAATATCGGCAGTAAATGGGACCACATCTCTACAACTAGTAATGACTATCCTAAGACAAGGGCTCAAGTCGCCGTCTATTGGTGAGCTCATCACGTCAACATTCCTTTTAGTTGCTTACTAACATCATCGTAAGATAAGAGGCGATAACATTTACCAACAACCATCTAGCTCCAATGCTGTGCATATCATCACTGACATCAGTTCTTAAAGCTAATGTCTAACAAAGACAATTTTTTATTTATATATTTTGTTTATACTTTTTGCACATTGTTGCACAAAGGCGGACTTAATGCCTGAAGGCATTCTCTGCCAAACCTTAGGGATATGCAGAGACAAAACGAGGTAGATGCACAAGTATGTATATTAAAGCTGTAGAAGGTGTACGGAATAATTTTGGTGACCGTTTTAATATGAAACAATATATTGTTTGATTTACAAAACGTTTGATATTGTCCCAAGTCTTCACTATATCTCTAAAACTGATTGATGAGTTGATGACTGATCTAATAGGTATAAGTTGATCAGGAAGCCAGATGATAATTTTCAGATAGTGAAATTCGGCCAAACAAAGAAACTTTATCTTATCATTTTGCGCTCTTCAAAGTTGTTTTGGATAATGGCTCATTCATATACAATGACCTAATTAATGTGCACACATAATATACTTGGTGTTTGATATTGTGCGTGTGAACTTGACGAGCAGAGGGTTATATGAATTTAGGGTTAGAGATTAAAATTAGAACAAGTAGACACTCGGTGCTTTTTTGGGGCATAAGTAATCTTCTTAGGAAACGTATGGCTATCGTTGCTGGTTGCATCTTTTGCTTGGTTGATAAATCGCTTTAAGGTAATGGCAGATAAAGTATGTACATCTATATTATTATACTCGTAACTATTGTTTAAAACCTAATCCTACCTTCTTTGACTTAGTGTATAATGTTTAACGAATACCGTAACCCTGCCCCCCTAGACAAGTGGCATTTTGACAAGCGTTAACGATGATAGAAATCGATTAAATGACATTAAATGTATAGAAATGACATTTCGTTTCGATAAGTCACGTGACTTGGGCTTGTCACTTCCATACATTTGAGCGATTCTATCAGCGTTAACGCTTGTCGAAATGCCACTTGTCTAGAGGCCCTGGACTCCAAGATACAAGCGAAGCTTAATTTGGAGACTACTCCTAATAATTTTTAATGATTGTTACAATGACGTACCATAGTTTAAATTTAATAAATTGTATATTAATGTTTAGTTTACTGGTTGTTACAAAGTTTTAAGTCATAAGTCTATCTGACCTATACGAGTACAACCCATTTCTAAAACATTCAAGGTGCACATCTTGTATTTGCTTATTTTACTGCCAGATTGTGTTCTCATTACCTACAATATAATATTATGTTTACTTTAACCGTGATTCCTTGTGTAGGTAATTGTTTTTGTCATCCAAGTAAGTAATTAGTTATTTTTTGAGCATCCTAGAATGTAACTGCTGTTATGAGGAATTTAGGTTCTAATTACAGTTTACGATCTAAAAAACCTTACCTACTGACTGAGAACCAAAAAACAAAAAGCAAGACTTCTTCACGTGCTTTAAAACTTTTGTCAAGTCTTAAAGCTAACGCGATAATTTGCATTCTTTTAGATTTGTATTTCGTTGCTGTCATAAGATATTCAAAGAGCGCGCAAACAGTGACTTCACTATAAAATGTAATTTATTTATATTAATTCTGAGATCATCGTGAGAATTATAACAGTGTCAAACTGTCTCGTAATAACGAATATTTTTATTTTACAACCTTGATGTTTAAATAAATTATATCATCCGCGCACAGATGTCAAGAAATTAGACTTGATTAGTTTCTAGATTAACAGAAGCATGTAGGCTAAATTGAGACCTTAATTAAGGTACGTAATGTACTATATTACTAGTACTACTGTTAGCGTATCTTACATAAATAAAATACAAGAGAGCATTGTATCTTTTGAATACTTACTCGAAAATATTGTTTCTTTTGTTTTAAAGCATGAATTTGATCACAACAGGAAAAAGTTTTATTGGGCTTTTTAAATTAGTAGGTAATGTTCGATGTGTCGTCGTAATGTATTTTGACATAATTAAATGCCTTTCAATATTAGAGCTTAAGTTTCACGAATGAATTGGCATATTATTCTTGATCAAACAACTAGATATAATCTTTAACATTCGCCCTACGGTTCCAAGAACAGTTCAATGGGGTGCTTATACCAAACTATTTATACCACTAGCAATATCGTTCGTCTAATACTTCGTATTATTATGGTGCAATGTACTTCATTCAGCTGCAGTCGTTGAACCCACGCACTTTGATTTTTAAACGTGGCGATGCATCTGATTCATAAACTGATTGTAGTAATAAAAGGGCGAATTATGCGGCCGGTTTGAAGTGGTCGTCTATTCTGTATTTGATTGGCGTATGGTACTGCATAAAGTTGATATAATATTATTACTGCTAAGAAGAATCATATATTTTGTTTTTAATAAATTGATTGTTAATATTTATGATGAATAGGGAAACCATGGTTCTCATTTAATTTACCGGAAGTCAATTTAGCTTGCCAGCATCTGCTGGTTCCCATTATTCTTCATGGTTTTTTTTATCCAAATATTTATTATTTAAAAAATAATATACGTTAAAATTTGCATAGAAATAATTATCATGTTCAAAATGAGTATCCTCATTAAAGATTATATTTATAATAAATATGATTTTGAGCGAACATTTTACGAGCATCACTTCCGCTTACCAACCGATACGTCTCTGATAGAATTATTTTAAATTATTGAAAAATTACACAGATGAACACGAGATAAACTTTCCACAAAATGGCTAGCAGCTGGCAGCACATAAATCTCACTTACACGTCTAACACTTCATCGTGATACGCGTCCTCAGCTTGGTATCCTCTCTCGTCCTGATAGCAGAGTACCAGGCTGGCAGGATAGAACAGAAGTATTGCGGCAAAGGCCGCGGCTGCGAGCGGCGCGCGCATCGCGACTGCGGGTGCGCGCGCTCCGCGGATATGCGTTTGAGCAGTGATAGTCAAACTTACAGCTGTATGCACACATACGTAGCTGAAAGTGGATAGCATATTGATATGATATAATGTTCCTCATTACATCCTATTAAATAAAATAATATTAATATATCTATATCTATACATATGATAGTAGTACAATCTGTCTTCTTCCTGAATTTTTATTATTGTGAAAGCTTTGTGCTGAAATCTTCAAACACAAGGTAAGGTAAAATAGTACAAAAAACCAACGCAAGCAATTATGGGATAATAAGAAGTCCGCCAAATGTTTTTCCTACATCTTCGCTGATTTCATTAGAAATTAAAAATAATGTTGAAACTTGGTAAATAAAAAATAATCTAGCTAGAATTAATCTTGTAACAAATCATCAGCTACTCTTCAGAAAAAAATAAAACGCAGAAATACCTTAAATTGTAATAAATAAGCTGAGCCCGCAGCTATTCGTTACATATTTTTCCTGATAATTTTAATTTACTAGGTGATTATTTTTTTGTACCAGTGTCGGGATAAAACAAGAATAGCATTGGGTAATCATTTCTTTGGATATTTGAGAGAACGAAGTGTTTATGACGTTTTGCCTAAAATAAAAAAGTTAAAAGACTTAAGTCGGGTTTGTTCTAATTTCGAATAATTTTAGTAAAAAAGGATTAAGTAAAAGTCCTCGTAAATTAACGAACTTTTACTTATTTTAAATATAATTTGAAACAGTGCAAAAAGTTAAATTGTCGTTACCCATTTTTTTTCAAAGCAATTAGTTTCATGTTAGGTTTGCGGAAACAGAAATTTTATTTCTGGAGATTGTCTGACGGCAGAGGCGTTGTTTCTTTAAAACAAAGTGCAAAGAATTAAGTTTATGCAAGTAAACAATCTGTCAATCCTACCAATATTTTAAATGTGAAAGATTGTGAGGACGGACCGATTGATGTTTGTTACTTTTTCACTCAGAAACCGCTTTACGGATTTTAATAAAAATGTGGCACACACACACATAAATTATACTATAGATTACTACATGTATATACTACCTAGAATAGGTACTTTTTATCTCGACAAGTCGTAGGGAAAAGGACTACATGGGTAAAACCGCAAGGCACAACTAGTTATATATAATAAGTTTGAGCACCGGTGTAACTAGTAATAGTCCAGAAATAGCTTCCAGTGCGTGTGTAGTACACAAGACGGATATAAGGCTACGAGTATTTTGGCCGTCACGGACGATTTCGCGTGTACCAATATATACTAGAGTGGCCAACATTATGTAACCGGAAAAGAGACTCAAATAGGTCCCAGTAATTATTCATGTTTTACAATGCATGATGCATGAACTTAGAATTGAATTCAAAACAATTTTGCAAGATTATTTAAAGTACCCACCTCTAGCCTCAGGTCCTATATCCAGACCATTAAAAGAAACTTAACTAATTAAGCTTTAAACACGTCATAAGTTATTGCAAAAAAAATATTGGTTTATATTATTTTTATAGAGCTAAAAGTTTTTTAATTCGTTTGTCATCATGCCTATTTGAGAAAGCTACCTGTCCTGTACCTACTAAAACACATCATTTAAGGTTTCACACCATTGAAACTAATGAGAGAGTGAGATGACGTCGTGTGCCTGAGATGGAGGAAATATCCTATTTTACCAGTAAATCCTTGGAATAGATATCCCGTTAACCAATTTATGGGCACATTAGTTAATCTAAGTGTTTGTTTACCGTAATAGATGCGCGCGCGTCGACGCCTCACGGCCGCTCGCACTCCATCGATCCACTGACACACTGCCGCTTGTGCAATACTAACATTTATTTATAATATCCTGGTACTATATTCAGATTAGTTTGAATATTTCTGGTAGCTTTGATTTATACTTTAGTCAGAATGATTGGTTTGGTAGCCCTATCTGGGATCTTGTTTTTACTTTTTTTGGTTCAGAGCAAACCGGATGAAAATTATATTGTATTTAGCTCATCTTTTCATAGTTCTTTTGAGATTATTTGATAATGCTGAAATAGATAAAATAGCTTTTATTAACACAAGTTTTGTAATAAAATACTTTGTTAGCATAAGAATAAAGGAATCAGAAGCCAGAATAAGTTTTTAAATGTTTATACCGAAATCCACGTAAAGCTTTAAATACAATGTTCCATAAGTTTGTCCGCAGCCATTCCTAGAAGGTACTTAATAAATAAGAATGGACTGACATCAATAAGCCTCTCCGAAGTTGAACTACAACCCCAGGTCATCCGCCTTCTGCATCCAGTCCGAACCAGCTACCTTTCTCAGATCATCGGTCCATTGCTGCATCGGTGCAACTTGGGAGATGCCATGTCCAGCAGGGGACCGCGATAGGATACGATTTTTGATTGAAAAAAAAAGCAAGTTATTTTTAACTTAGCTTATAATTTAGTTACGTGTAAATATGATTCATTGATGAATCAGTTGTATTAAGCAAGAAGCCTAATCTGTAAAACAGCAAAACACAATAGGATTGTAAATATAGGTACGTACTCTGTAATAAAATAAAATGTCGATAGAGCTATAGAAGGGCAAAATACTTTATTTAATTAAATAAATACAGCTTTATTTAATTAAAGCCAGTTAGAGTTAGAAATATCAAAATGCCAGTTATCGCTGAAATGCCCCATACTGTTTGTTTAGTGCCCACTGAAGTAATGACTGAAACGGGTATACTGTACTATTGTAAAATTCTTCTATTCAGTTTATTTAAATTGGTTTAAACATCGATAAATAGCAGTTTTAATTTATTTACGTCATAAAAGAGTTATAAAAGTTTTTTCAGTAGCTTCAAAAAAAGGAGTTTGTCAATTTAACACATTCATATAGGTGCATATGATATTCAAAATTTTAGAAATGATTTCTGTTATCATGTTATTTTTGGAATTATAAAATTAACACCCGTATAGAAGTGAAACATAATTGGATGAAAAGTGCGTGAATAATCGTATTTTACGTGGGCATGAAAACTCGCTACGACAGTCGAGTATACACCGGCCGCTCGGGAAAATCACACTTTTTCCCTCTTGTTGTCTACCCGGCCGTTAGTATTTGTTTGGACACCGACCTCGCTTCAACTCTCCGTCACCGAATACAAATCACATAAAAACACCATACAACGTATAGATGACGCTAATTTTGTTGTTAATTGCGAGTTTATCTAACTCGGTACTCTCATGGTATCCAAATGAGGATAATTTTTGGGTACCAGGAGAGTATGGGTATCAAGGATTTCATAACGGACTGGAGCATGCGAGGGACTTTGTCAATGAGTGGACGGTGGAAGTGGAAGGTGGCGAAGAAGTAGCTCAGCTGGTTGCTTTGGAACTGGGTTACGTTTTTGGAGGGAAGGTAAGTGCATGAAGCCTTGGTGGCGATTCCACAAAATTTATGAAACTTATTTATTTTTCTTCACATTAAAAGATTTTTCTTGGCAGATTTGTAATTTTTAATTGTTTCCATATTAGGTATTCTGTAATCTTTTTAACAGGAGTTAATGACCGAAGCTTAAATGACGCATCTCTTTCATCTGATTGCGAACTCCGAATACTAATCCATTTCTTAATGACCCCTACCCTAAATATCTCACGAGTTCTATAAACGCTTTTTTTATCAAATTTATTATTATATGTTGATTTATTCAGAGATCAGTTTATAAAAAACACAATTTCGTTGAGTTAATAACTAAGCTACGCTTGTATTTTGGGACTATGAATCGTTAAACAGATTTATTATGGATGTATAATTTATATTTATCTTAATGTTTATTATTAAAGGACAGTTTTAAGCCGACTACACTAACACTTCCAATATGTATGTTTTCTCATAGTCGAAATACCTAATTATTTCTTTGTAAATTTGCTAATCATACTGACAGATTTTTTTTTTTTATCTTTTGATAGTGAGCGTGTCCCGGAACTATTAATAACTATTTAAATATTTTTTTTATTTTGTTTAAAATAATAAAATGTCCAGTAAATATTCAACAAATAAACCTAATCTATCACTGTTCCTTTTTAAATCTTGGTTATAAGTTAGGTACTTTAAAATCTGCCCAGTAGGTATATTCTAACAAGACTTACCTTTATAAAACAATTATAAATAAAATTCGTAATAAGCCCTCGTTCGAGGACCTGTTTGTTAATTTTAATTAAAAAGCTTTTGTAATTCTGATTATGTTTTTCTATAAAGGGGTACGTGACTGTATTTACTTTATTTTTAGTAGAACGACACGCTTTAAAACCTCGTAATTTTGGTAAAAGAAACAAACTTATATTTTTTAAATTACATTTTATTTAACAATTTAAATAAAATATTTTTAGTAAATAACCATTTACATTGAAATGTAAATGGTTTGTATGTTTGTCCTCTATGTGTGCCTAAATAATGGTCAGATTTTGATGAAACTTTGGTAGTGTATTGTAACGCCGGCGCCGCCTGAGAGGGTTTTTGAACCAAAAAAATACAGAAAATGCAACAATTTTTTTACATAACGTGGCATTGCAATGCATGCCGTAGTTGTAGCTATAATAGTGATATTATAATTATAAGCTTCATAACAACTTAAAAGTAATTGATGTGAGATTTACTTTATGTCAAAGTAGTGTATTTTCTTGAGTATTTATATATATGTACACACACACCACCACAGCGCTTTGAACCTGTTTCTACTGACTAATTTTTTAAACGAATAATAGCTTAATGACGTTACAATTATCTATATGCTTAGGATTTTGTAAGTTTTAGGTACTTAAACAAGATAAAAGGCAAAGAAAAACCTTTGCAAACACGCCAACTCAATAGCCTCGTTTGTCTCGAGATTACGGCTCTTATAGTAACCGTGAGGCTCTATAATCAGCATTAGATGAGTAATTTAATCTGCATAAATATAAACGTAAATATTTTATTACTGTTACATATTATGTAGTCCTAAATGTGGGCTTAAATAAGAAAATTGTCAGCCCATATCTTTTTGTCATTTTTACGAAAAGCACATAGGTAATATCACGAAGGTTAGAATTTCGTTTATTTATGTCTGTTGATTCCTATCAGTAGGAAAATACATAGAAGCACTTTTTTGTTCGCCACCTTATTTCGTCTATAAATTATTCTAGTGACTTTTAAACAAACAAAGAACATGCTTTATTTCATGTGTATTTTTGTTTTACCCGGTGGGAATCCTCATGGACTCAGGCCTGCTCGTCCTTCGTAAGGAAGACAGACGAGCAGGCCTGAGTGCTACCGCCATAAACCTTCCATTCTGCTTTATTGAAACCAAACGGGAGAGTTACTACAGACTACCGCGAGCTACTAGCATCAGGTCTATCTGTCAATTTACACCAATCACAGGTCAGTAGAATGTCAGATACACCTGATGCGATACTAGCAATCCTAGCGGATTTTTGACTCGTGGTGACCCCCATTTCTTCCATAATATTTACTATAACTTAAATAGATTTTTATTGTAGGTGCACATTGATAAATTTGAACAAAGACCTAACCTACGTCATTAACGTCACCACAACGAAATTCCTATACCTGTGTGAAAGGCGAAGGCGTCGTCTTGAATTAACCTTAGATTTTTTTTTATTGTGGAAAACAATTTATAGATACATTATGAAGAAATTCCCTTTGATGAACCGATGACAGGTCTTAAAATAAATATCCATGTTATAATATAGTGGTGGTGTACAAAAATACTGACGTAAAACTATTGACGATCAAGATATTTATAGAATTTAGGCGATAAGACTAGTCTATATTTAAACTATCTATCTAGATTTTTTGTAGAAAGTCGCTCGCCCGTCAATCAAAAACAGTAGTAGGTAAGGTATCTTGAATATTAATTAATTTTTACTAAGGCGTAGTTATATTTATGACAAAATGTTATGCTTTTTGTTTTTAAAACATTATGTACCTGCTTTATTACCAAAGAAATGACATAACTACGCATACATCTTTACTATAAAATTATAAATGCGAAAGTAACTCTGTCTGTCTGTCTGTCGCGCTTTCACGTCAAAACTACAGAACCGATTTAAATGAAATTTGGTACACAGATAGTCTGCCTGAGAAAGAACATAAAATCGGTGCAATCTTGGATGACTTTATTTAGTATTTGTTGAGGCATGGTTGAAATAATACTTGTCTAAAATACAGAAGTCAAAATCGCAAACCATATTATTTGATATCCTAAAAGTGAACGTAATAAAGATTTTTGTGTTACATGGTTGAGATAAGATGGAAATCAAAGTTATGACGCCGTTCGGACAATCTCGAGTGGCACTTCTAGATAGCGCTGACAGTATATTGCATAGATAAGAACTTCATATCTGTCGACGTAACAGTAAATATAGTCCAGTCATTATAGTAAGTTCACCTCGGAATTCGAGATACCCAGCTGTAAGTTTGTAAATACTTGTATATTGACACCCTAAAAGTTGTCTCAAAACCTACATATGGTAGGGTGTGCGCAACTATTAAATTTCAAGGTCAAAGGTCACAAAAATCGGTTTTTTGTAAATATCTCATTTCTTATGGGTTTTTGCTATTTGTATTTATTATCAATATTGTAGAATTAAAAATTCTCTACAAATTTTGTTTAGAAAGTTTTTTTATACGGTGAACCGTTTTCGAGATAGAGGGCGGAGAGCGCGCGGTCACAGCATCACTTGAGGTCAACCGGTGCCTCCGGTCGAAAATGCGCCATATAAATAGTTGATGGACTATCGATAAATCAATGGTTATAAATATTTGTCAATTTTTATTAACTATTATATTATATTTTATAATTTTTTTCCTCACCTATCCACTTTTTATTCAGTATTAATTTATTTAACAACACTTACCTGCCCATGTAATTGCAGAATTGTTAAAGAATATATATGAATTATATTTGAATTGTAACCTAATTAATATTAATAACTTCTTACATGATGAAAAAAAAAACAAATAAATTATGAATAAATATTTGCATTAAAAAATATCATTCAATAGGTACATTTATTTTTACAACTACATTTATTTTTATTAAAAGTAAAAAAATGAAATAAATGGTACAAAAACTACAATTTATAAATTTAATCATCTTCTTCCTCTTCATCGTCGTCTTCCGGCTGCTGGTAAATTTCAAACTGGTCTTCATTATCGTCTTCAACCACATTTGTCTCAAGTTCTTCCATGATTTCGTTGTCAAAGGTTCCATCTTCGTTAATGTCGCTCTGATATGGTAGAGCATTGAGACAAGCTTGCCGATTGCCGATTGGCGACAAGCTAAAGAGCATTGCAAGTCCGCTTTCCTGCATCCGCATCGCGAACCACATCCAATCTTGCAGTTGCAGAAAATTGTATTTAGCAAATCTTCTGGAGCAGGTGGTAAAATTGTCATGATAGGCTCCAGAAAATCGTTTCGCATTGCCCAATCCCATACCTTGGGTTCCAAATCATGCCCTAACCAAGTTTGAACTTGATAATATACACGTTTGAAATGTTGATTGCTCTCCGCCCTCTATCTCGAAAACGGTTCACCGTATAAAAAAAATGTTAAACAAAATTTGTAGAGAATTTTGTATTCTACAATATTGATAATAAATACAAATAGCAAAAAACCCATAAGAAATGAAATATTTACAAAAAACCGATTTTTGTGACCTTTGACCTTGAAATTCAATAGTTGCGCACACCCTACCATATGTAGGTTTTGAGACAACTTTTAGAGTGTCAATATACAAGTATTTACAAACTTACAGCTGGGTATCTCGAATTCCGAGATTCTTACCTAATTTAAGCTTAAATGACTGGACTAATAATAATTCGGCTTCATTAGGAGTACATAAAATTTAGGAGGTTAGTTTATAGAAGTAGCTCTTCGGGATTATAGAATTCTAGTAAGTGTTAAAACAATTGAAATAAGTATATACCGGAAAACTACCTATATAGTATTAGCCTTTGCTTCATCTTTTTTTACATTCATATAGTAACTTAGTGCATCTACCACGTTCCTATCTCTGCATCACCTTGAGGTAGACTGCCTTTAGGCATTAAGTCCGTCTATGTACTGTTTCGTACATAAAGTATGAAATAAATAAATAAAATTTATATAAAAATAAGTTTTAAGAATCTTATTTGACTGAAAAACATATTATGTTAATTAATGTTCAATATTTTTAAATTAAATAATAGGTCGTTACGGATTTTTGTAATGGCACGAAACACAAGTACCAATTTCAATATAAAGGCGATATTAAATTCATAGTAAAACGATCAAGTTTGATGTACCTAGTCATATTCAATTCTAAATTATATTTAGGATAATTTGTTGTTAGCATTATATAATACTGAATAATAATACAACAGTTATTTATACACTGAAATATATAGAAACATCCCCAAATCTCCATGAATAAAGGCCTATCAGCTACGCGGGATTCCCAAGAGAAATGTCATCACGCCAGACGGACATTTTTCTGATTGCACCGTAATCTTAGTTATAGTGTACCACAATAACTGGTAAAAACTAAAAACAAAAATATACCTTACTTCTTTGTCATAAAGACGCTATCAATCGGTTAGCATAAGATTTTAGGTTATTTTAAGCCAAAGTAAATTGACTAATGCGAACACAAAAATCAAAATAAAAATATTTTTATTTCAAGTAGGCCTTTTCTGGCACTTTCAAAACGTTAAATGACTAGTGGCGCGGTTCCAAAATGTCACTCCTATGGAGAAGAACGGGCAAGAAATTCCATAGCTTACTCTTTAAAAAAAAAGGTAAAGTAAGGTGCGATTTAACTACACGCACGTTTTTGGTCCATTGTATTGAATCCCTGTAGATATTTTTTTTATCTTTCTGTATTATTGGTACAAAATATTGTTCCCCGATGATAGTCATCCTGACTCTAACTAAGTACCTATGCGTAATCAGAAAATACATTATGCTTTTTAGAGATGCCAAAAACGGATTTCTATATGTATGTTGAACTCACTTGAACATGTTAAACATATCACTGCTTATTCTTTGAAATTATAAATATCTTTCCTAAACTTGTTCTTTTTTTCCAACTTGAAACATGCTATAATAATACTAAAACCCTAAAGTTTCAAGGTGAGGTTACACAGATAGATGCTGTCCGTAGGTACTTATAAAGATCCTTCAGCTTTAACGACACTAGCAAGAAGTTCTAGGATATATGATAGTTTAATGAAGAAGTTGTGGCGTCTACATATTTGCTCTTGTGATTATACATGTACACATATTGTACCCAAAACTTTTGCTTGTTGCTTTGTCTAGCATTAGTAAAATTTTGTAATTTTTGAGTGATTTAAAAAGAGTAGATTGTGTTTCGGTACAAGCTAAATAGGTTACAAGATTACTCTGTCATTACCTACTTAACAAGCAATTAAGAGGATAGTTATGAAATTCACAATTTGTAGATTAGAAAAATACATTTGCAACCACAGTGACCGTGTTTAATCAATATAAACTTCTTTTCGTGTAAATAGTAGTTAATTAATTTATAGTAAAATAAATTGAAAAAAGTTTCAACGACAACTAAAATATAATTTAAAAAAAAAAGGTCGCTTCTATCCCTTTATTGCGGCTTCAATCTGTGCCCTACATAGATATGATATAACAATCGTATTGACATTTGAATTAATCAATCAACAGGCGAATGGTTATATTTACTAAAGCTCAACTCACAAACTGCGGCTCGGATGACCTATCTGAATTGTATACATGTATTGTGTTAAAATGTATTTTTGAAACAGGGATTTAAATAATATAATAATTACTAATTATACATAATTATTAATTATATTAATAAGCAACAACTCGGAAGATTTGATGTACATACCTAAAAATCAAAACAGTTAATACCTCTTTAGTGGTCTATTGAGGTTATATTTTGGAGGACAATATTTGTGCCTTATAATGTCACATCATTAGCTGGCTACTGAAAGACTTATCTATATTTGATTTCATTAAAATGATAACGGCTTTGTTTGCACCAACAGCATCAGAAACCCACGCTCATTAGATAAATCCTGTTTACCCACTATTGGTGACGCAGCTCTTAATTTATATTGCTTAAATATAAGTACTTTCGAATGCAAACTAGGATTAATTATTTCAATCAATTTGCTATACATTGGCCTAAATGACCTTTGGGAATTCTGAGCTTTAGTGAGATAGAAAAAAGTAAAAAAACAGGACGTTCTAAATATTTTTAAACAATAACATAGTTGAACTATCAGTGTCTAAGTTTTTATCGTTTATTTATTAATTACTAGCTGTTGCTAGTGTCGCTTATCGCGGCAAAAAGTAGCCTACGTCCTTCCTTAGGATCCAAGCTCACCCCATACCAAGTTTTATCCAAATCGGTTAAGCGTTTTAGCTGTTAAAGTGTGACAGACAGACAGAAAGACAGAGTTACTTTCAAATTTATAATATTAGTATCGATGTACTTAGTTCCTCTACATTTACATTGGAAAAACATGGAATTGTTAATTGTTAAGGATTTAGCAATAATACAATACTTAATACTAGCCTGAGTGCATAGTCCCACTGCAGGGCTATGACCATTCATACATAGATGGAACGAGCATCGAACGATCTCATCACGCTTGCTCTACTAAGTGCTGATGATCTCGGATATATTAGGCGAAATTTGAGCTCGCAAAAAATTGCACTATAATTCGATTATATATATAGACAATTTTACAGTCCAAACGCCTTTAAAATATGTAACTAAACGATTTCTATCAGACTTAAAGTTAATTTGAAACATTACTTAGTAGGCAATACGTGTCCACTGCCTCATATTGTCACATCAGTCGCCTTGTAGAAGCGCTCTAATAGTGACAAATGTACACGAATTAGTACAGACCATTTGTTTCAGTTTGCGACGCTAATCATTTGTTTATTTGGCCGCCATTTTAAATGCAGCGTCTGGCCTGAGCTGAGACCAATTAGAATTGTGTTCAGAACAATGCTTTTTCTTCTGACATAATGATCATTTGCCTAAAGGTCACCTATTACGTAAAAAGATATTTAGGCTCTATTATTATGTAGATATTCAGAATAATATTAATTTAGAACAGCCATCTATAGATCTTCTTTTTAAATACTTTTTCCTTGAACTTGATTTTGACTGTTCATCTAGTACCTAAGCAGTTTAAGGCGATATTCATTAGCTAGTCATGTATGCTTGCTCGATTATAACAGGGATGGATAAAACTTTTATGAACCAAAGGAGCAATGTATGATGGAAACTACTTGATGTATAAAATTTAAAACTTTGCTGATTATGCCTATTTTAAACGGACTTTGAAAAAAAATTCAATTACATAATGTTTCTTGCAATATTTTAGTATAAATTCCTTCGGGAATTGTGCAAGTTAGGTACGGCTCAGTGGTTTTTAAGATATTATTTAGTACGCGATGAAAGGATATATAGAGAGAAGATAAAGTAGAAAAATATAAAATAATTAAGATTGTTTTTTTTTTGTAATTCCGTTTTGTTTTATATTGATCAATTACGCACTTATCTTTACTACTCCCCTAATGCTTACTACCCACAAGCTTATTAAATCAATATTCAGTTCATTCAGTAATACAGTGATTATCTCCTCATTATCGCCTAAACCGTCGACTCGCCCACACTAGTTAACGTAGATAGACATTACGAGGTATTTTTCTAACGGCTAACTAGATTTACGTCGGAACCAGTAAGTCTCACTGAAGCACTGGAGTTAATTCACAAGGTTAAAGTTAAACAACCCAGTGCAGGACGGCTGGCACCATTCAACTGACAGTTTATTACTGTTTCTAAGAAAGAAATTTCCAACTATTTTTGCTGGTTGAAATTATAATTAATCTCCAAGTCAATTACTTTTTAGAATAGAAATTGTAGATATCTACTAGCTTTTGCCCGCGGCTCCGTCCTCGTGGGTGTCGGTTATCATAAAAAAATAAGTCTATGTCTTTTCATGGAATCGAAGCTTAACCCATACCAAGTTTTATCAAAATAGATTCAGTGGTTTAGCCGTGGAAGAGTAACAAGCAGACTTTCGCATTTATAATATTATTATGGAGGATCAAAACATAACCTTTTCATGTGCGGTTTGTCCTGGTAAAGATATAAGTTGTCATGACAAATTCCTACCTCTGGTAGAGGCAAACACAGTTGAAAAGTTTAATCATTTTGAATCGTTGTAAGGTTGTTAAGTAACTAATAAATTTGAATATTAATTAAATAAGACCTTGTACTTATGACGACTTGCTCATCTGAGTATTTCTTCCGCGCGTTGCGGAAATATTTACAAAATGTTTAATCGGAAACCAGGAAGTGGGACAAATTTAATTTCCAAGATTTTAATAGTTAGTCAGTTACAGGTGAATCTAATAAAAGCGTGTTTATAATTCCCAGACAGGTCCCAAGTGTAGTGTGTCGAACCTACAAAATTTGTTCAATTAAAAGGAAATTCGACCAGAGTATAATATAATTAAGCTACAGAGAATTTAGCAACCGGTCGAGACGGACCTCGAATATATTTTTATTCTAAATACCTAGGTATATTTGTCACTGATGACTCCGAATTACGAAAAAACGACCTTACTAGTTTGAAATAAAGATATCGTCAATATAACCCAACGTCAAGTACTTAAATTAAAGGCCTTCCTTATTATGGTCGTCCTTTTATTACTGAACTCTGTGGTGTTGCTATACTCGCTCTTCAATTTAATTATATCTTGTATCTCTTATTTTTCACGGGTTATCCTCAGTAAGGAGAATACCCGGTCCCGGACCCGTGGGACACAGGTCCAGCACGCAGCGGCCCTTTTGAGAACTTTACTCTAATATGGGATGGACCAGGGGCCATTCACCTCTACTCTATGGGAGCACAGAAATGAATAGCCCTAGAGGTAGCTACAGAACTATTGTTAATTGTGGTGTTAAAACTAATTTGTGCTGTGTGTTGTATATGTTATCGTGGAATGTTTCTTTGAACAAAATCTGAAAACTATGACACCTACCTTTCAACACACATACAAATGCAATCAAATGGGCAGGCGGTGACTCGCCAGCTCACTAGATGGGCCCCCAAACTACCGCCACTGCAAGGAGCAGGGAGCAACACCAGTGTTGGGTTGTCCAGCGGTAGGGGGATTTTGTCATCGCGGGTCATAGTTCCGGACATGGTTTCCTCGCTATTACGCCATTAGACACTTCGACCCACGAGCATATAGTTCTAGCGACCCCACTCTAGCCAACCAGTTAAGTCAAGAGAAGAATCCTCCTAAAGGCTGACTCCCTGGGGCACTCAGGTTCGTTGTGTCGCTACTCACAAATAGCTCGCCACAAGCTGCCCTGCGGATGTATGCTTCTATATAAACCATCAGATACTGTTTTTATTTATGTCACAAAGTTTGGAAAAGCAAGTTAATGTCCTCCTAATAATAATCTCTCAGGTATTGCGTTATTCTCCTGATGTGGTAACTATTTGCCCCGAGGGGTAAATAAATATACTTATTATTAGTTTTACATATTTTGCATTTTACATTAATGAAATCAGACTTATTAAAGCCACGTCAGAAAGGTTATATTTAGTAGGAATACTCTCATCTCTACTGTCCTCTACGAAAAATAGAAGCGTAATATTGTTGTGTGAATGGCACCCGTAGAGGCATCTTTGAATGCTCGACAACCCTTCGTTCGTTAACCAACTGAGTGGGTATACAAACTTCCAGCTAACGCCAAGAGCCAACAGATGGCTCTGTTTTCAGAAATAGCTCTTACACAAAACAACGCTACTTCGACGTCGCGTCGATGAAAACCAATGAAAACATTCCCTATCTAGCCTCTAGTGGCTAACATCGCAAACATGCTAAACATTCAGTTTTTCAGGCGGCGCTAACTGTGGATTTAGCGTCGGCCGTACCAGGCTCACAGAACCGTAAAAGGGATGTTTTTCAGCAAGTTTCAGCGTAGCATTCTATTTCCGTAATTTACAGGGGGCGGGTCTACGGTGTACAAGAGGGATAGAAATACTTTGGCATCGAATGAAAGTCATTTTCGTGTGTGTATTGTGTAAGATTCTGATTCTGTGTGAGGTAGATTTAAATAAAGGTAGATTTAAATAAAAATAATATTTTTGGTAAAAATTATTCTGTATGAATAGATTTATCAATGCAATGGAAATTTATTTGTTTGTCAATGTGTTTACGTTACATTGATTACAAATTTATTTATCTAATAAATTTAATTTAATTATCTAATTTATTTAATTATCTAATAAATAAACCTTGAATGGAAATGCGTTAAAATAAAGAAAGTACCACGCATGAAACACAACTTCACACAGCTTCAAGTAAAACCTACATAAAATAAACATTTCAATAATCTTCACAATTACGTCCGCATCCAACTTTGACTTCTTTCTCATCTATTTAGGTATAACTACGAACTACGAACAATCTCAAAGTCTCCACAGATAAAAAAGAATATTCATTTTTACTTAAAACGTAACAAAAATGTGTGAGGTATCAGGCTTTCATAAAACAGCTGTGCTATACCGATGTCGAGTTTACTCGGTTTCTTACAAAACCGAAGAAATGTGCCATTCAACTTCATTCAATAGTTCAATAACCTCTGTGTCCACGTGTAGTCAAGCTTTCATAGATAATGTCGATTTAATATTTTTTTAAAATTTACTACTTAGGTTGGTAAACAATATAAGCATACATTGTAAAATATTAGACAGATAGATAGATACTAGTAATTCATAATTACATTGTAAAGAAGAATTTCTATCAAATTCGCTCACAATTTAGTCGTCTGTTTGCTATTGTTTACCGACCTATGTACAGTCTTTATAGGCGACTTTAATCCAGGATTTAAATAAAATCTGACCATAAATTTTCTTCTTGGAACGAACGACGAGACGACAAAAGTCGGCAGTCATAAATACGTAACGTATAGGCAAACCTTACGTTGTTACGTCGGCGTTCGCCGTCGTATATCGATCGATATCATCACACCTCCCTCCGCGTATCCCCGACCTACCCCAAACCCCAACACAAACACCCTCACACGCGTATCGTGCATATGTTGCTTCACATCTCCTAGTCGTTCCTGCTCTCCTAGTACACATGTGACTCCGAAAACTCACATGACTCCACGAATTGACACGTGCTACACACGTGTGACGTTTTCATACAACCCCCTTCCATGTGTAAAGTATTTATGTTTGTTTGTGTGTTATAAGAGCGAGGAATTCGATCGCATGTGTACGTAGACATATTCTATGCGATAGACGTCAGTGTGTTTATGTTATGTTAGATGTGAGTGTGTAAATATGTCTGTATATTGTTGCCATAGTGTCTGTCTGCTCCGTGTGAAATCGGGGAGCCATACATACTTGCTTCAGAATTTAACTCTCATGCTCAGAATTCGTTTAACTTCTTTAAACTTCAATGAATAATTACTACGAATGTTCTTATCTAGATAAAGTTTAGTTCATACTATTTTAACAACAAAAAAGTGCTCAATTAATGAAGCTGATACGATTAATTATAGTTTTGGACGTATTTATAAAACAACAGAGTTAGACAGTGGTTACATGATGTTACATAAAAATGCATAGTGCGTTCTGCACTGCTCGACCACGTGAGGTGTACAATAATGAAATTAATATACATAATTGTTTTCTCAGAGCAAATTACGGAAAAAAAAATACATCTTAGACACAATGAATATAATACTTCAATTTAATCTGCATCAAACATAAATAAAAAAAAACAACAGAAATTTAGACACCGTAGGGTACGTCTATATACCAAAAAGTTGTGTAGGATGTAATAAATCAATACGGGGAAAAAAAAGAAACCTGATAAAATTAGTTAGAGTTTGTTACAAGAATGTTTTTGTAGACGTTTTTTTATGTTTACGTTACTTACTTTATATTTAATTATTAGAAAGATTTTAATAAAAATGTATCGAAAAAAGCAAACACTCAATCAATTTGTAAAAGATTTAAAACTCATTGACGAAAGAAATCATATCAAGAACAACTTTATAGCGTAATCGTGTACGTAGGCGGGGCGTATGTGTGATATCGTGATAAGGCACATGTGTAAAAACGTTATCGCTTCACGCTTATGCTGCCCTGGTACTTACGTGTGTTCAAGACATCACATGACGGCATCCATTTTCATGTGACATACATGTCACAGTGGTGACAATGTCATACACAACTCGTTTGGTTGTTTCATTAGTGTGTTGTATAAAATTTTACAATAAGTATACATACATTTAAAATAGTAGAAGCTAAAATTATGATATTTTACTATGTTTATTTTAAAACAATAATAATTAGTTTTTTAATCGCTTATTTACTGCACACACAACATTTGGTAATAGTAAAATAAATATTGATGAGAGGTAAGTATGCGTTTGTCATGGTATGACATATAAAAGTTACAGAACTAAACAAATTATGAGTATGACCGTGAACATACTTGCAAAGGAATACTAAAAAGGATGGATTGTGCGAAAGAAAATATTTACAGAAAGAGTTAACTTATTTATTTAGTAGTTATAAAGCGACTTTGAGAAATGCAGCTTCCTAATTCAACACGATGTATGTGATATTATTTGAAATGCTTTATATTCACAATAATATGATAAGGGCTTCCAAGCAAATTATACAAAATGTTATAATATTGGTATGTTTGTACACACATTTCTCCGAAAGTAAAAATCGGATTGTGTCCATTCTTTTTTATGTTTCATAAATTAGTTCAGTAGTTTTCAATATATTATGGTCTCATACTTGTTTGCACGTGCGAAGATTTTATTTGACGTCATTATAAACCCAATAACAACATTCATGGCAAATTCATATTATTTCTTAGAAATTTTATTTTTTTTCTTATTCTTATTTTAAACGATTCTTACACTTACTGTTATTTATCATTATAATTTATGTTAGTTTTTTTTTTGCTTGATCTTTCATGTTATTTATCTACCTTGTCTATTTATCTTATAATAATGTGAATGCAGTAAAGTCCTCCAAGGAGGGGAACCGCCCAAATCTCTTCTCAAATTCGTGCTAGGGCGCCGCCTACATCCCATTGTTTTAGACGTCAAATACCAGGGACAGAGAAGTGCAGAGGAGATATATGGAACAAATAATAATTTAAGTATAATAGGGGTGTCGAGGTCTAGCTGGGGCGGATATATTCAAGGGGCTAACTTGTTCGTAACTAACTTACCAAGTAGTTTCGTTCAGAACTTTTTAATTTAATTGTCAACAGATTTTAATAAATAAAATGTAACTAATTCATTTAGACATTAAAATATTTTCGTTTTAAATAAAAATATGTAGTTATATAAAACACTATTTTATATTGTAGGTAGTACTTTTATACAGAAATTCGGCGTTACTAGCATTAGCTTTAGCATTATTGAGTCATATTACTCTCTCAGATTTGGTATGCATCTGACATAAATAGACACAACGTACAACGCGGCGCTAAATGCTAAAACATAAGTCAAGTTCACAACATAATAATTATTATGATAGTTGAACATAGGTACCTAAATACTTTACTTAGTAATATTGCACGATAACATTACTCTGAGTAGTTATTTCCTAAATTGTAATAGGAAATCTTTGTTACAAATTAGTAGTTACAAATAGTGCTTAACAACTACATAAAAGTGTCGATTTTTTTCTTAGAGCATTGACAATTTGTTAAACACAAAATAAACTGCTTACCAAGATCAATTAATTCATATAAAATTTTGACGTCAAGCAGAATAAACGTGAGTAAACTAACGATAATTGTTAGTAAGAATTACACGCTGATATAGCATCAAAACTATGTCGAAAGAACTCACGTAATGTTTAATAATTAAAAAAACGAAATATGAATATGTCACAATTAGTTCGAATCAGATACAGACATAAGGAGCAGATTTTATTGCAGTAAACAGATATTTTGTAACGATCAACGAAAGAAGTGTATTTTTTATTTATTTGTCTACTTTTTATGATTTTTATAATTTAAGTACATTTGGTCATTATTTATTTGTGTTAATTACCTTATTTTTATTGGTTTTGTACTATTTAACTAAGTTGTCTCCAGTACATTAAAGCTATAAGTAGGTACCTACGAAGCATAAGAAGATTATTGCCACTATTTTTTCCTGTCCAGACACACACATGTGCGCTTTGCTCCAGTATGTCCAAAATGAAAGATCACACATACATATACATACTTTCATTTTAGGTTTCATCACATCCCCTTACTCGACTAAGCGCCTGGTAGGTTTGAACTCTGTACACGTGGCTGTTTCACATTGCTATTAATATCTCTACGTGTGGGTATTGTTGCGAACTCAGACTAACTTTTACATTCGGTTTCACTGTCTGATTTAATTTATTTACAATTTGAAAAGATGACCAGACATTGAAACAAGTTCTTCTCGTGCTTGTGACTTAAACAGAATTAATTGTATTGTTTGATAAATCGGTAATAAAAACTGTTATAAAAGTATTTTTCATATCTAGCAGTCTTTTACTTACTTTGTCCGTTATGCCTCTGTAAACAGCGATCTGAAATAAGCATTTTTTTAGGGTACTGGTGCTTTTAAATATAACGTTTCATCAAAAAGTAAAACTTAAGGGCATAGAAGTAGTTTACAAAATCATATATCAAAAAAAAGTATTGCTTTAAAGTTTATAAATCAGCGAGAAAACAGGCGAGAGCGTTTGTATGGAGAAAACAAGGTTTCTATAGGGAAAAAATTAATGCAGTTGCGATTATGAATATTCTCTCCATTTTATTATTTTTAAACATAGAAGATTCTCTTAAAATTTTACACATTTACAACTATTTAAATATTGACTATAATAACTGTACAATAAGATTTTCTGATCCTACTTCTCTTTTTAATTTTTGAGCTCTCTCTTGTTAGTTAGTTAGTTCAACCGTTCTTTTACTTATGACAGTTATTAAATAAACTAGAGAAGCTTTTATCGAATAAGCTAATGATTTCTAATCTCCGATTGTAAATGTACAACTCTAAAATGAGAGTAAATAATAAAATCCAATGCAGCTGAAATAAAATCGTAGATATAAAAAGAATACGAGTATTGTGGCAGGCAGCTGTTCATAAGTCCATCAACTAGTTATGGACTAAATCGTGATGCCAATTACTTACGTAGTTGGAAATAAGCAGTACCTTTGTACATTAAATTTGTTATGTTGTTTCTGTATAATTTTGTGTGTACTTATTTATTAAATAAATAATATATGTTATTGTTAGTACTTACAATATTTTTATTGTACCTACGAAATACAATTTATAGAATACATGGTATACAACTGATCAATTATAAAGTTATAAATGTCATATATATATAAATAATTAATATATTATATAAATAAATGTCTGATGATTTTAATCGATGATAAAAAATACCCAAATTAAAATCAAGTGGCGCCTAACTTTCATGGAGCTCAAATCTAAGATTTTTTATGTTGAATCCGCTTAAAGAACTTTTTTCTTTCTTTTATTTTATAGGTCAACGGATTCCCGGACACGTACACATTTTTGAAATATGAACATGAGAAACAGCGGCGCACCCCCAGCAAACATACGTCTACACTTGTCAAGGACAGGAGGGTGAGTTAGCCTACATCTCTTGTGGTGTCTGTACGCCTGGTATCTTTGAACTCTGCTTACACGTGGCCGTTTCGGTTTGCCGCTATATTTAAACCTAGTTTAGATAAGTATGTTGTAATCACAAGGTTTTAACTGCTCTGTCGGATAGTAGTACAGTAAAAAAACGCGAATGTAACTTTGTTGATCTGTTGGTTTAATCACTGATCGATTTTTTTGTAACTTGGTATGGGGTAAGCTTGGATCTCAAAAAAAGGACATAAGCTAATTTTACGCGGGCGGAGTTAGTTATTTAAATTTGTGTATTTATAACATTTTAATTATCTAATTTCTTGAGGTACTAGTAATTAATATTATGTTTATAACACTAACAAGACTGCAATATTATTACAATTTCCCTACTAAATACGGTTTATACTTGGTATTTTGAACAATGAACAAGGATAAAGTTGTGTAACATAGATACTATAATAGGGATGTTTCCTGGGTATGAAAAATTAAAATCTATTTAGTCCGTCAGTTAGATAATAAAAAAAGATTAGACACGTATTTTTTCTTTTATCAAAACAATAAAAAAATACAAAGATACACCGCTTTAAAGTTTCGGAGTGGGGGCTTATGACGCTACGCCTCGCTAAAAATCGTAGCGAGGTGTGACGTCACGCGTAACTTCAGTTCTCTGTATTTTGATCATTTTTTGTTTGCAGGAAAAAAGAAAAAATACGTGTCCAATAAAATTCATTAATCTACAAGACGGACATTAAAAAAAAATAGGAAACAGGCCCATAATCTAGGTATGTTTGTGATTTAAGGTTAGGTGGGCCGAGCAACTGTTCTCTAAATCCAGGGTCAAACGTTACCCTATACCTGATCCAGATGAATCATTGCAAAGAGTAAAGAGACTGGACGTCAATGACACCATGCAGAATAATATTAATTTAGTAAGCAAATCTAGGGCTCCGTGGTTTAATGATGAACTTTGGGGTCACGAATGGTATTTGGTAAGACTGTAAAATACATCTGTTTTTTTTAAAAGCTTCATAGTTATAACATAATCACGAAAAATAAATAACCTTTACTTTTTAGCAAGACACTCGAACTATGTCCAATTTGCCTCGGCTCGATTTGAACGTATTACCAGTGTACGTAATGGGGTATAATGGCAGTGGTGTGCGCGTTTCCGTCCTTGATGACGGCATTGAACACAATCACACGGACCTGAGAGACAACTACGTACGTATTATGCTTCCCTAGTACTATTGAGGCGGGTGGTTGATATTTTCCGTGCTAAAACGACACATTTATGCTTTCGGGTCTGTAATACAGATGGCGTTAGTAGTTTTTCTTAGCTGTAGGTATAATGAATACAATAACAATAAAAAAAACGGCTAAGCCTACGCTGTCCTTCCGTCCGTCCTTATTTGTGTTTCGATCAGCGGACTTTTTCTCATGAACCATAGGTAGACAGACAGTTGACATTTTCAGAGTGTGTATTTATTTCTGTTCCCGCTATAACAACAAATAATAAAAATAAATTAAAATTAAAGAGATATCTTGATACGTAACGGCCAAACTTACGTGTTTTCTTTATATACAAACGTTTTTTTATTTGCTTTTTTGGCTAGATTTTTATTAATGACAGCATGTAGACGATATATTTGAAACTTACTTTGGATAAACGTTTCTCAGTCGAATGAGCCTCCGACAGAATGTTTTGTTTATGAGTTGTTCAACGAACGAACCTTTTAACTAAAAAAGATTCGCTGACAAAACTATTAATAATGAACGAATCGACGACAGAACCTTTCCATAATAATAATTTCGCAAACAACAATCAATACATGAGTGAAACGACGACTGTATCTTCCATCAACAAAAGATTCGTCGACAAAGCTTATTTAGGCATGGTTTTGAAAGGTTAAGTAAAACATGTTTAGAAATAACTTTTATTTCTTACAATTACCTACAAAACTACTAACTTATGTATAGTACTTATATGTAGGTATATAATATTTATATAAGTAGGTATTTATAAAAGTAGGTTTTATGTCCAAAGTATGTTTTACTAAATCTATATCATACTAAATAGGTAAATGACTAAATAAATTACATAGGTAGGTAACTAACTTATTATTTTATTATATTATTCAGTATGTCGAACGGTCACATAATAATCACTACTTTTGCAAACAAATTGAACAAATTTTTAATCAGCCATGCTCTTGCCTCTGTGCTGTCGTGCTTTCCTAGTAATTCCGAGACGAGTGGTTCAAATTTTCCGTAGCAAAACGACTCATTTTGCTTTTTTTTTTTTGTTAGTTAACTAATTGGACTATATTTTTGGTCTTTTTTTATATATTTGTCTGAAACCCTTCATTTATTTATTTAGGAATTCCACAAGTCGCATGAAGATAATTTATTTAAACCAACTACTTACTATTTGAAATTGATAAAATTGACCGAATTCGGCTCGTTGACCAAACAGCCGCCTCGTTATTTGAACAATTCATACAGTTGAAAGAAAATATTTATTGGAAATCAAAAATAATTAAAATGTATTTATGAAACAATTAATAAAGGGGTTAGGTTAATTAAGCTAGCATAGCATAAAAAAGAACGTTTCATTAAAAAAGTATTATTTATTTACCTAAATTTATAAACAACCTGTTTTACTCTTCTAAATTGAATAACTTCTATAATTTCTGATGTCTCGATACCAGCAAGCAGACAAGACGAAATTTTCGTGCTAAAAAGGCACATTTGCACTCTCAGATGTAAAAACCAGATGGCGTTAGGAAGGACACGCTAGGAATAGTTGAAATGGTGTTTTTTTTATCTTGTTGCTTGTTGACGAATATACAACTTAAGTTTATGATTCCCTTGTACTTCCCATTAGAGTGATTTAAATTTTCCGTGGTAAAACGACACATCTAAGCTTCCAAAATAATATTTATAGATGGCGCCTGACTTTTATGTAGGTACATACCCTATATTTATCTGCTTTTAGCTTGTTTTTTTGTATGTAAAAAACTTTTTTAAAAGTAATTTTTGTTGCAATTTCCTAAAATAAAACCCAACTTTATTATTTTTGCTCTATTTTCTAACCTCCTTCTTATTCTGAGGCCTTGATACGTGTAAGCAGACTGGTTGAAATTTTCCGTACAACATTGACACATTTGCAAAGCCAACCCTTGTTGCTTGTTGGTTGTTGTCATTTAGATGGCTGTTCGCCTGCTGCACGTTTTGTTGCTGCTAGTCAAGCGTTGTATTATCGTTAAAATCGTAAGTTTGTTTCAAAAAGTAAAGATAAAAGATATGTGTTTGCGGGAAAGACGGACTCGACTAGAATTGTTCCAATTTAATCATTAATTATTTTGATTGTAACGCTCTCTCTCTCTCTCACTAAGTAGATACTAGATACTAAATTAAATAAGTCTACAAGTGACCTTTGTAGGTGTCTGATTCCTTGGTACTTGGAAGGAGGCACATCGAAATTTTCCGAGCTAAAAAGTCGCAACTCGAAATGTCGATGTTGTCGGGATTATTGAGGAGACTAACAAACAATATTTGCGCTGGTTTTTGGTTAGGTTAAGGTCATTAATTAGGTCCACGATAATCACAGAATAATTTACCTACAAGTATGTTCTTGTTTAAGATAAATAGTTCTCTCTCTATGTTTATAAAAGTCTGTTATAATATTACTTATAAGTAGGTAATTTTATTCTATACCACTATTTCACTATTATTTGATATCTTTGGTTGGTTGAACCTATAAACTAAACACCTTGTCTTCTTCTTCTATGAATTTATTGGAATAAGTATTAAAGTAAGTATTTAAAACTGGATAGAAACTTTATAGGTATTATTCATGATCATTTCTTAGGAAAGGAAAAGGTAAAAAACAAGAGGCGCTGTCCAAATATCTATCGTTCAAATGTGTTAGTAGACACAAACCATATCTTAAAAATTTACAAGTTATAATTTACGTATTGGTAATTATAATTAATTGTAATTAATTAATAATTGGTCTAATTATAAATTAATAATTGGTGTTAATAAGAAAGCATTATAAACGTTAAGTTTGCTTCTTTGCTATTTGAAATCTTAAAATACCTATTAAGTAAGTCATTTTATATGTTTTTATCAAAATATTGATGAATGTAATTGATTCTTTAATATTCAAATCTTGTTTGACACAATCAAGACACTTTGAAATCACTAAATAGCATACCAACCTAACCTACAACATAGCAAGTCTATTATTATAAACTTGTCAAAATGACGTCCTGTATTTTCTATACCCCTGGTAAGTTCGCGGCCGATATGACGCGCCAGGCGCGTAATGGTTCCTCCCCCTTGGATGTTTGTTGTTAGGATACCGGATGTTTCTAATTGTATTTTTTATTATTTAGTTAATAATATACATACTAAATAAGTAGTCCTACAAGAATCTAGTATTATTATTGGACTTAAATTTACCTTTAAGGATCCAGAGATAAGTTGGGATAGTAATGATGGAGATTCGGATCCGACGCCGAGATTGGAAGATCTTAAAAGGAATTCACATGGTACACGCTGCGCCGGTGAAGTAAGCATACTAAACCAACCAATACGTGAACTTTATAATAATAAAATAAATATTTAAAGCTTATTCTCTCGGAATAAAGTAGACTTAATTGAGTTTTAATAATTATTATTTTCCTTTTTACAGATCGCCATGACTGCAAACAATTTAAAGTGCGGTGTGGGTGTGGCGTGGGGGGCAAAAGTAGGCGGTGTTAGAATGCTCGATGGACGAATCACAGACCGGATTGAGGGAGAAGCAATAGGTAACTTACCGCTACGTTTCATAAGAGCCTGGTACATTCGGTCGCCATGTTGAGGTAAAACGACGTAAGCTTTTTTATTTCCTCGAAAAAAAACACGATATCCGCCAGGTGAGCAATGAGCAAGCGAAACAAAAATATTTATGCTAATAATTCTACCAAGATATATTCTAGCCAGTCCATCGGTGTACCCGTGTACCAAATTTGCCAAAACCATAATAGATCAAATTAATCAAAGATACCTTGATGAGTGATCCCATGATGACGAAAAATGCAAACAAAATTTAATACATTGTGGCGGCGGACAGAAAATTCAGTTGCGTAAAAAAAAACATCGACCAGATGAACACAAACACCTCCTGTCGTTTATGTTACCTTAGTAATATGGTTGGAATGTGACGTAACAATAAACCCTTTCTAATAACAGAATTAATAATTTCCTTGGCTTTACTTACGTTAGTTGTGCTAACTAACGTACCTAAGTAAAGCCGTAAAGTACTAAATACTCAGCTTCGACTTATTTAGGATAAGACTTCTAAAATTTAACTTTGTGGTTTTTTACTACTTGCATTATTTTAATTACAAGTTAACAAAGAATAAAATAATAAAAGGAGCATCATGTTAAGAAAATAAACATAAGAAAACGAAAATTTCCACTTTCTTTATTGTTGCTAAAATGCTTTTTAATTATTTCTAAGATCGTTTGCTTGAAAATAATTATGTTATCATAAGGTGGGGGCGTTTAATCAAAGTTATAAACGACTAATATTTTTTTTCCGTAAAAGAAACTACGAAGCGTTGATTATTTATTATTAATTTTATTTAGTCGTTGTATGATAAGCGGCCACATGTTGGCGGTGACCACGATTACCAGGGCGCTATGAGCTGAAAGAGATCGTGACCTAAAATATCCGTTGTAAGCACCGCCCCCTTGCCCTGCCTCTCTGACATTGCAATAATGGCACTGCGGACGATGGGGAGCGGCGCGGCGGGCGGCGGCGGCGGTGGCGGCGGGATACCGTTATTGCGCTCACCAGTTGGCGCCACAGGCGCGTCAGCTGTCAAAGCCCGTCTACAAACTATAGATTGATGTCGCGTGCAACTAGCGCCCCTGGTGGCGGAGTTTATAACTCAAGCCCTCATTTCATTCACAGTCTGTCCTCCGTGAATTTAATGAGGGCTTCAGTTATTAAATTGGTTATAATCAATTGGTTTGTAACTATATGTCGCATTATTAATCTGTCGATATACACTTTACTATAATTTAAGACAGCCTTTTTTCTGTTCCGCTAATTCTGCCGGATTGTGAAGTAAATTTTACCTCAAGAGTTAGAATTGTCAGTTTATGTTTGCTTGTTTACTGTCTTCTTATCTGCCCTCACTCCTCTGTGAATTTGTCCCTCAGTGTTTGTTGTTTCTCTGTTCGAAGTGCACTTTAGACGAGAAAACAAAACATTGCATGGGTAGCCTTAGGACAAGTTGTGAATTTAATGGCAAAAAGCTAAATAATACCTACCACCGTAGTTCATTTATTTTAAGAGCCCAATGTTAGTTTAGAACAAGGTATTTTTTCTAAAACCTGCCTAATCACTAAAAAAATATGACCCGATAAATTAAAATAAAGCCGTTTTTACCGCCTTGTTCAGACGACTATCAGCCAAATTTTATAGAATTACCAAACAAAAATTATATACTTTTCCTCTAAATTTCACGAAAATCCTTTCAAAAAATAATTTCTTTACTCTTGTGACATGATACGCGATTTGTTTCTTTTATTAAAACGCAAAAGTTCCCAGTTGCTTAGTTTACTATATATATATTCATAGAACGAATTTGGTGGACATCATTACATTTTATTTTTTCTAGGATATGCTCTAGACAAAGTGGATGTGTATAGCGCTTCATGGGGCCCTAATGACGACGGTCGCACTGTCGAAGGACCGGGGCGCCTCGCTATCGAGGCGTTCATGCGTGGCGTCACACAGGTAACTCAACCCTCCTCCTTATAAGATAATAAAGAATAATAAATTTAACGGTAAATAATAATATTTAATTGTTTTTTATAAGTATTTGATTAAGCAATAAGTTTATTCAGGGTCGAGGCGGTAAAGGAGCCATATATGTTTGGGCGAATGGAAACGGTGGAGGTCACAGTGACAACTGTAACTGCGATGGGTAAAAACAAATATTTTTTTAATGGGTATTACTTAAGGACCATACATAAATGTTGGTAATTCAAGTTAGTTTTGTCTATCATTACGTTATTTCAAAATAGAAGTAGTACAAAGACTATTCATCATTTTCTCCAAATAAGAGCACTAATTTGATAAAACTAATTTTTTCTTGTGTCATTTGCACAACTAGAATCTTTATTGTTTTACCTTACCCCGCGAAATTATTCAATTTGCCTGAGTTTACTTAAATTAAGAAAGTAAAGTATTTTTTAACTGGAACTTGTACGCTTTTTCGTCTACAGGTATTCGTCTAGTATTTACACTATATCAATCGGAAGCGCTTCCCAACACGGTCTGTTTCCTTGGTACGGAGAGATTTGTTCATCTACACTCGCTGCTGCATATTCCTCTGGTGCCTACAAAGATCAGAAAATCGTAAGATCTACTTGAAAATATATAAATTATTGCTCAAGTTCTGAGTGGTATGACGCAGCGTAGCAATAACGCAATCCATTCATTCATTCATAAAGTATATCGATTCAATGAGAGAATGAAATAAAACTATATCTTCATCTCTTTTAGGCTACTACAGACACTGGGGATTCCTGTACGCTCGGGCACACGGGCACGTCTGCTGCGGCCCCATTGGCTGCTGGCATCATCGCTCTCGCTTTAAATGCTAAGTTAGTTGACCCTGAGGAGTACAATGCTATCTTGCATCTCCTTTAGTTTATGTTTCTCTAGTACTCCTCTTGGTATGGTCTGTTTGTCACAATGTCTCGTGTCTTTGTCGAATCAAAAGTGAAGCAATAATAAAATTGTAGTCTGGTTGTGGCAATATAGACATTGGCAAAACTTTTCATTTCAATTTACTTATTTTAGCCCTAATTTAACATGGCGAGACGTGCAACATTTAATAGTATGGACGTCAGAATATGCTCCGCTTTCAGCCAATCCTGGATGGCAAATAAATGGGTGGGTTTTTATAACTATTATTTTGTAAAACAATAATATGTTTTGTGCATTTGAAAAAGAAAAGGTTTATTTTTCAGTGCGGGGTTATATTTTGATGTTCGATTTGGTTTTGGGCTGTTAAATGCTGGCGCCCTCGTAACGATGGCACTGAACTGGACAACCGTACCTAGGAAACATGTTTGCCGCGTGGATGCTGCATCGTAAGTATGTCCTCCTAGTATAATTGTCGTCTGGACCCGAAGTGCGAATAAACCGCACAAAATATTTGCACGATGCCATTTTATCTCACTGTCGTCAATTGCATAGAAAAACATCTTGACATGACATAACCATTGACGAAATCATTTAAATAATCTTATAGACGGCACAAAGTGTATGTGTGTATGCTCGTTTCAAATGTTGCTTTTATTATTAAGAAAAACATTATTACTTTTTCAATATGGAACTTATTTCAATATTAACTTACATAAACTTATGTATCCCTAGTGAAATAATACGTAAGTTTCGTCATACAACAGCTGATTGATCCCCTTTTCTGTGGACGAGCGCGACGTAACATCGTAAACTATCTTTCCTGCTCGAACATAAACAACACGTAGGAATATAGACAGAGATGCCATATAGTCACATGTTAAGTACTTAAAACACACCGGGACGGGACGGTTACATCGACGTCCGTCGCGTCGTTCAGTTTGTTTAGGTACACTGGTATAGTTCGATTCAAACTTAATGGCGGCTGTGAACACGAGTCGAGTCGCTGCGCAGTACCAAACTTATGCGCCAGCGGGGGTGCGGGGCGAGGTACTGCGCAGCGTTTAGCTAACTTCACAGCCGCCATTAAGTTTGAATCGAACTATACATTATGTTTCTTTTGTTTACATGATTCGCGCGCGTACCGATACGTTAAATTGATAAAGTTTTGCTTTTATCATTTATCTATATTTAGGTATTCTTTTTTATTTTTAGTAAACAAAATAAAAAAAAACAAATGTGATGACTCTTGCAAAATGGCTGCCATAGAAGGGCAGATTTATGTGTTATGGAAATCATTCGATTATGAAGATCTATGTACCTATATAAGATTTATGTATTATTAAATCATTCGATTATGAAGATGTCTCAATACTGTTGATTATAATAATAGCCACCTCGTTGTGTTTTATGACAGTTTGTCTCTAATGATTCTCTTTCTTTTGTCATTTCTGTTCAACTGCAGGGCAAAGGTCTTCTACCTTCCTTCAGTCTCTCTCTTGTTAGGGCTGTCCTGAACCAATTTGTATCGAAGGACTCCAGCACGTAAATCTACGTCTGGGCCTACCGCGATGTTTCTTACCACGAGGGACCATTGGATCGTTATGATTAGTCATGTCAAGTAAATAAATTAAATTTTGTATAATGACAAAGTTTTAGTCAGCGAGTTTTTTTTTTATAGATGAAGAACCTATGTATATACAATTATGACCTACCTATTTATTTTTGTTTCATTGCAGTTTTACCGAAGAAGATGCACGTTTATCTTCTGGACAAAATATCGATGTTCTCATAAAAGTACAAGATGATTGTGTTGTTAATTACATTGAACACGTAGAAGTGCTGATGAACGTTCGCTACAGCCGTCGCGGTGCGCTAGAGATTTATTTAATTTCACCTCAAGGTGAGTTCTTGTTATTTATGGTAGCCTAGTAGTTTACTTAGTATGATACATCTGGGAGAGGGTACAAATTTTATGCAATTGAGCTGTACTAGGTAACTAACGAATACTGATATCGACTTTTGGTTTTAGGCTCCAAAATACAACTTCTCAGTACTCGTCCTAAAGACACATCGACAACAGGTTTTGTAAATTGGCCACTGATGTCTGTAGCTACGTGGGGAGAGAATCCTAAAGGCGTATGGACTGTCAGGGTTTCGGACAAGGTTTGTTCTTTGTTCTCGCTTTATAACGCTAATAATTAATATTATATAGGTCACTGTCACGACTAATGATTATAATCTAAATTATACATAATGTAAATCAAACCTGTTAGCCTATCAAATCAAAAAGATTTTTTTAAATCGATCTACAATTACTGGGAGATGTCGCGTAACAATCTTCCTACAAAAAAAACATACCGGTGAAATAAGAACCTCCTCCTGCTTTTGAAGTCGATAAAAACGAAAGTTATTAAAAATAAAATACCTACTATGTTTTTGTTACAGACTTACGAAAAAAATACCGGTGAAATTGGACCGATTAGTTTAATTTTACACGGTACAACAGCAATGCCAGCGCACATGAGAAACGGACCGAGGATCTACAACGATAATTACAATTACCAACAGGCATTCGAATATTTTGATAATGTAGACGACAAAAGCGTTGACGTCGCGTCGAATACCGTTACAGACGATGAAGCTGTAGCTGTAGTACCAGGCGAACATATAGGCGCAGAGGTTAACGATTTACACGACATAGACTCCACAGTATTAGCGGAAGTAGAAAAGGAGTTACAACGAATTCATCATAGAAAAGTATACATGGCTTTGGGATTGTAAATTATAACAACTACATAATCGGCTTTGTAACTTTATTAATAAATGTTGTTTTTTTTTTATATCTCATATAATTATAGCGACTGTTATTGATCTCTGTTAGGAAATAACTATTACTTATAATAAATCAATTTTCTTAATCTTGGTAACATATCAAAGTTAGTGGATTTTGGTTTACCTTTGTAAAATTTATATTGTAAAAGCATACGTATGGTTTTGGCGGTCTGTATTATATTATAATTATAGTAGGTAAATAAAAATAAAATTATAAATTTACTTGGATATTCTAAATTACATAAAATATTATGTTCTTCCCTGTCTACATAAATATCTCTTATAAAGTTGCCCTGTACCACACCCTGGTGTAAAAAAAAATTATGCTCATATTTTATCAGTCTTCATATTTCAATATATTTTTTATTTTCATGTTCTTACAGTATATCCTAATTCTCTTAATTCTTTCACTAAAAAATCATCTTTGTACTCATTTATTTTGGCGATCCATTTTTCTGTAGATATTATGTAGCGACCACTTCCCCCGTACTCGGGCGGCAGGTATTGTGGGTCTATGTGTTTGTGGAGAGAGCTCATATCGTTGCCATGGAAATGGAGACGATTCCACGCAGCCTTTGGGATGAACTGCTTGAATACGTAGAAGAAGGAGTGAAGGATCCAGTTGTATTTTATGATGTGCAGACTGTGATTTGGTAACGGAAACGATACCTGCAATTTGTAAAATCAATATTAGATACGTCTAAAATACCAAATGCAATTTCGTTACTTGCTTAGAATAGCGACATCTATCGCGTTAAGACACATTTAAGATAATATTAAAAACACTGAATTGGTTTCTACTCGCCAACAGGCGCCGCTTTTTGTAACAATTATGGTTTCTGTATTTTCATTATTCTTCTTTTAGTTTATTAAAAGCTTGAAGTTTTATATTAAACTTTACTAGCTAAAAAACTCATTATACCTAGACACTATATTTAGATTCTGCTTTACATTTTGATCATAATGTATGTGAGAAAAAGCGACATCTACTGAATTCAGTCATAGTTAGAATACGTAGTAATAGTAACATAATAAAAACTAGATGTCGCTTGCTGTACAAAATTCAATTATGCGTGTTATGTGATTTCTAAAGTAATACATGAAATTAATAACACATTTAGGTAAAACCATACATGGATAGGGTAGTAAATGTGACCTACAAGGATTGAACAGGGGTCTACTCGACTACAGAAACTAACATAGGTTTTACTCGGAAATGACAATCACAAGCTGTATTTACCCCCATAAGACTGACAATCTGACTAGCGACGGTGGGGGTCAGCTGCGCGACATGTCTGAGGCTCAGACCCTCGAGGTCCACTATGATAGTGACCCCTAGGATCTGCAGCTTCGGCTGCATCACCGCTATCTCATCCATCAGCAGCGCACACCGAACCACGTCCTCAATTGGTACTGCGTCCGTGTCCCAACGACCTGGCAAAGAGTTTGAAAAGCTAGATTGAAAAAGTTTATTGGGGTCTTTGATCCGCATGATATCTTTTATTTTGTTGGCTTTGGAAAATAGTGTTGTGATTACTAATTTCTTTTGTTTTGATTTAAAAGAGTAATCACATCACAGCGAAATATTATTGAACATGTTTTTTTATTGCTATTATTATAGGAATGATTGTCAAAGTAATAATCGTAATAGATAAAAGTAGGCACAAAACTATGATTTTTATTGTTTTCTTGTTGAACAGCTTTACTGTCTTACCAAACCTCATGAGAATGATGCGTCCGTTGTCAGGGCTCTCAGGTAGAACCCCGGCGTAAACATGCTTGACCCTCGTCAGGTCAAAGGCCTCGCAGTCGTATAGGTAGGCATTGTGCCGCTGAAAGTCCTCATAACGCACCATCTGTAAAACAAAATAGTTTCATAATAGTGTCATATCTAGATACATTTATCTCTGCTAGTCATCTTTGGGATGGTGGTAAATGAAAAATGCTAAAGAAGAAAGAGTGTACGTGCCTTGCTAGGGAAGCTCTTAAAATAAAGAATGCATGTATAAAAAAACGTGCATACAGAAGTACATTAAAATATTTTTAAATGGTAGTCCTTTTTTATTTTGCTTATCTACTGACTTGTGTGTTACACTTATAATACGCGAACAACATATTATGTAAGAGGTATTCAAAGGTCAGATACCACACAAATCATAAAAATTAAAAAAAAGACTAAACAAGTCTTTTACAAAATAATATTTCACTAATGGTAATAGAATGTTCAAAGTAGCCGATACTTTTTACAATCAGAAAGAAAAGTGAACAACAAAAGAAATTTGGAATTATAAACAGTAATTAATAAATTAAAAGTAAAGTAATTACCACAAAGTTACATACAATCCTAACTAATATAACAGACAAAACAATGTAAAATAAAATGTTTACCACTGTCGAAGCTTAAGTTAATGTCTATAAAAACAGATACACAAAGATAACAAAAAACTTTTTTTTATAAAGCCCCTGACAAATTTTATTGTAGAGCTGAATAATTTTCATCGACTGAAAAGATTTTCATGAATGCTGGCTAAGGACCGCCTCGATCACCCTGTTTGAAACAAAACTTAAGATTTTAGTTTTGTTTTAAATAAGAAAACATTGCATGGACTGTTTGTACGATTTTATAATTTTTTTACAAAATTGTGACTGAGAGAGTTATGTAACTTAGCTTTTTTCTCAATTCGACAAAGCAAAAAATACGGAAGTATGTAGGCAATTTATTACAGACTGCGGCAAAGGAAAAACGGAGGGTTATTTGTTTCACCTGTAATATGTCCGTTTCTATGTCGGATCGTTACAACTTAACGACACAATCGATTTTGATAAATTATCTGTCATTAGATTCGTCTTGATAGCGCGAGTGTCACAGGGTACTTATCTATACTAATATTATAAAGCTGAAGAGTTTGTTTGTTACGAACTACTTACGTTCGAATTGAAAATTATTTTTGTATTGGATAGTCCGTTTATTGAGGAAGGCTATAGGCTATATAACATCACGCTAGTACCAATAGGAGCGGAGCATAAATGAAAAATGTTGCAAAAATTAAAATCCGTTGAAACTAAAACACGCGAACAAAGTCGCGGGGACAGCTAGTTATATATAAAAAAAGTAAATACTTGTTATGAATAACGCATTTATTTAGATAAGGATTAATATCATGTTTATAAAAACACCTTTGCAAATAATGCATTATTTTAGAACAAATTTGATTACCATAAAAAGGTTAAAGTGAGTTCAACCTTAAAAGATAGACATAATGCTAAAGCGGACTTTTTTTAGAACTTTTAAAGAGCATCAATTCTGTCATACATTATTTTGTGTAACTTTTACCATTTACGTGGGAGCACGCAACGAAAGGTCCCAAAATCTGCTTCAATTATAAACGAATTGAAGTTCTTGTATCAAATTGAAGTTGTTGATGAGCACTTTCTGAAACTATATCATTGTAATTTAAATCCTGACACTAAAATGTATAAAATAAAATAATGGATTAAAAAACCCGATTCCTTAAAAACTAACTAATGGTTTTGATCTTACTAGATCAAAACAAAACAAGTTGTATCCATTAATTGTTGCGGGGGGACCTTCACAATTTAAAAAACAAGTAGGTACCTAAGTAGTTCGTTATTAACTGACTAGAAAGAGAATATTTACAGAATTACAACTTTTGTTCTTACTATTTAGTTTTTAAAAAGGTTATTTTTATTGATAAATGTTTTTATAATAGCCGTCGTCATCCTTACACAGCTAAAACATTTCTCACGGCACCGGCCTTGCGGCTTGGCGTGGCATGCTTGGTACGTTGGGATTGAGATGTATCACTTTTCTACGAAAATATCAAAGTAAACTTCAAAAATACCAGGGCAACATAAACAGAACGAAGTCAATTTATATAGGTCAGTCGATTAGGTCTCTCGAACGGCACAGATGCGTCTTTATTCCACGGAAAATGATTGCAACTACCAAGGAAACAGAAATTACAAGATGTTGTAAGAAAACAACACGTATAATAATATTATATAAACACATTCAGTATACATAATTTCCGATCGACCGAACGAAAACAGCACGAGGGATTTCGAAATGAGTCTCTTTTCTACGAACATTTCATAGTTAACTTTAAGAGTACCAAGGCAACATGAATATAACGTAGTTATCTCAGTCAACGTTCGATTTGCTCCCTGAACGCACATACGCGTTTATTCGACGGAAATTTCAACTTGCTTTTTTGCAAGTACCAAGGTATCAGAAATTAGTAGAGGTATTGTAACCGATGACTAACGTAATAATACTGAGAACAACGCCATCTATTACTAAATAGTCTATGTTTCCATTTACTAAATTAAAATGGAAAGAACATATTTTTAAATTATTACAATTATTGTTAATTAAAAAATGTTTGACTTAATATCATAGGAGTTATGACCATAAAAGTGGATATATTACAAGCTGAGCAAAACCGAAAAATAGATAGATGGTTTGATGATTTGTGTGAAAGATGTTAGTTATTATTAGGAGAAAGAAAATTAAAGAAGAGAGAAGAGTAGGAATAAATGGAAGAAAAACACACATTGCGCCGACCCCAAATAATTGTAATTGGCAGGGCAAAGAGAGGAGTTATAGCAAATCGCAAACGTACCACAAACAATTTATATAAAAACAAAAACTTAAGCTAGGTATACTAAAATTAAAACTTAACGTTAATAAAATTAAGGAAGTAAATAAAAAAAAGAAGACTTATTAACAATCACCAAGCAAAATTGTTTAGTAAAGAATACGTAACGTATTTATATTCGTTTGACTTCCTTCTCTATAAAGGCCTAGGGCGTCGTGCTTGTAGCTAGCAAGCAGACATTTTGAGGACTCTTTTGACGACTTTATGAAATGAAAGGACGGCGACGAACGATTTCGAGTTGTGCCTCTTTTCGACAAAAATTTCAACATAAATTTGACGAATACCAGGGCAACATAAAAATAACGTAGTTTCATTTATATACGTCAGTCAGCGTTGTTCGATCGCCCCACGTTGATTCAACGGCCTTTAGTGGAAGTATTAGATTTAAAAAAGTTACGATAAAGTTTAAAAACAAAGTTGGAACTAGGTTTTATGTCTAGTCTTTATATACTTTAATTGTGACTTTAATATAAATATAATGTAGAACATACCTGTCTGTAGTCCTAGTCCTGCAGTTATTACTAAACTAGTTTTGTGGGAATTTGTATAATAATAAAAATATCTGAAAGTGCATATAAATAACACAATAATAAAAAATAATGTGTATTATTTGTATAAAAAATTTGTTCAAATTAGTGATAGGTACAACATTTTTGCATCATTCCTACCTATACCCAAGCAAGACTAATAATATTCATATTCCTACAAGTAAAGATGCTTTTTTGGCTCTCCTAAAGAGTAAATTTTTTTGGAATATAGTGTCAGGAATGGAATAGTGCTGCGATTGTTTATAGCTATGATATCTGTAAAAGTTTCAATATAGAATATACCGTTAGGTATGGACAATACAATGCGATGTTAGGTATTGTATTGGGCTGCCCCGTGCCATGCGTTATAAAATAAAGTAAATTATAAAATTATCGTTACATAAACAAAACAATAGCAGGCAAGTATATTTAATATTCTGTAATATTAAGTATATTTTATAAATCTAATATAATTGTAATCAATAAATATTGTATCGTTGCGAAATTCAGTAACAATTTAAATACAATTTATCGGTTATGTTTAACAATACAATTAATCGAATTTAAGGTACTGAACTGCACGAAAATAATATTTTGTCGCGTAGTATCGCGCAGTTCAGTTGCGGTCACACCTTAAAACACTTTTATAAGTTTATTAATATTCTATTCAGTAATAGATGGCGTTGTCCTAAGAAATTACTTTATTTATACATTATGGTGCTGTGACTATTACAATACCTCCACTAATTTCTGAGGTCTTGCTGCTCGCAAAAACGCAAGTTCAAATTTCCCTTGAATAAACGCGTATGCGTTCAAAGCGAATCCAACCGCAACGTATTTATATAATAGACTTCCTTATGTTTATGTTGCCCTGGTACTCTTCAAGTTTACTTTGAAATTTTCGTAGAAAAGAGACTCATCTCGAAATGCCGTTTGTTTCCAACGAGTACAAACAAACACACATGTCACAGTCTGACTGGTCCTCGGAGTCGTCGCCAACGTCAGAAGACTCAAACGTAATCACTCACTAGAGACTTTTGTTTGTATATTGAAAAAACAAATGGACCACTGCCATCTAGCGGTTATTTATGTAACTCTTAAACCAGTATTAGCGCGATTATGTTAGTATGTAGTTCCCCGTTGTACAGTAGATGGCATTTTTAAAGTCAATTTAGCAGATGATTGGATAGTGACAGTATTGGATTAAAGAGTGCGAAATGTCCCACGAAATGTTGATGTATAAATTTAATAATAATAAATTTAATCTTTATGCTACCAAAGGTATGTTTGGTAGAGTCTGTGCGGCAAGAGAACCGCCTTGGGATTGAAAGCGCTGTTGTGTGATTATAGTACGACATTAACATCTGCATATTTTTTAAATCATGTTATTAACATGAAGTTTTCTGATGCCAGATTCTTATTGTTTCATAGAATGATTATAAACCATTTTTCGCCACGACGCAGTTCCCTTTCCCCACAGTCTCTAAAATGTTGTTTATTTTTTGTCCAATTTACATGCGTGTGACTTTGGCTTTAATAAATACTAGTTTTTGCTGAAAAAAGTATAATTCTATTTCACGATAAGTTAATCTTATAAATAATAATTATATATTATAAGGTAGTAGGTAATTTCTATAATATGAAACTATGTCCAACAAAACTACATAGTTTTGCTGTTGGATCTCAATAAATGTTAAACTTATAAAGTACTTATTAAAGTTTTTAGTATCTAAATACATAATAATAATATACTAGTTAGATATTTATTTATATAGTCATATTGATAAAGCAGTATGCTAACTATTATTAATAATTTTTTTGTTTGTTTGTTTATAAATTTATTTTTAAAGAATCGCGTACGATGAACCAGGTGCTCAAAGTGGAATATACCCAACGCACGATGTGTCTTTATTCCACGGAAAATGATTGCAACTACCAAGAAAACAGAAACTAAAAGGATATACACATACTAATAATTAATTTAGAGGTATGATTCGATCGATAGATGATGATGGCACGAAGGCACGAGGGATTTCGAGATGAGTCTCTTTTCTACGAACATTTCATAGTAAACTTAAAAAGTACCAAGGCAACATAAATATAATGTAGTCCTTCATGTCTCAGTCAACGTTCGAGTCGGCCCTGAACGCACATACGCGTTTATTCACCGGAAATTTTAACTTGCTTTTTCGCAAGTACTAAGGTATCAGAAATCAGTGGAGGCATTGTAAAGGCCACACCGATGACTGACGTAAATTCTAATATATAACAGAAATAAAATTGCAACGAACATATTTTTAAATTTATTACTACATTGTATGTAACAGTTGAAAATATTTGAGTAAAAATATCATAAGAGTTTTGAATTTACCGAAAATTGTATTCAAATTTATTGTTCCTAGAGCTCAAAATGATTTAGACGAATTTATTCATATACATAGTTCAATTCCAATCTTTTTATTAACAGTCAATTCATCAAAGGCATCATAACATTTGCCGCAAAAATCCTTCTTAATTATTCTGAAGAGTTTGTTTGTTTGTTTGAACGCGCTAATCTCAGGAACTACTTACTGGTTCATATTGCAAAATTATTTTTGAAGTGAAACTTCTTTAGGCGCATGAGGGTAAAATTTTTACAGATGAAACGTCACGCCGGTATGCAACGGAAGTGTCGGAAAAGAGAGAGAGAGTGATCGAGACCGATTGAGAGAGAGTAAGACAGGGCGAACGTAGCATGAGCAACTAGCCGTGGAGTGAGAGTAGGGAGCAAGCGAGTGAGAAAGATTGAGAGAAAAAGTGAGACAGAGCGAACGTCGTATCACGCATAGTGCTATGTAGTGTGAGGTGGGAGAGAGCTATAGTGAGAAAGATTGAACAAGAGAGAGAGAGAATACGGGATATCGAGAAAGAATACACGCCCTATTGGTTGTGTATTCGTTTACTAGTTAATTATTAGAACTTTAGATGGCATTTCTGTCGCATAGCGTAATATTTACAATATCATTAGGCACTTCTACAGTGAATAAACAGTAAGTGAATTTTATAAATAAAAACTTTGTGAAAAACTTTGTGAAAAAACTTTGTGAATAAATTTGTAAGTTGTCCTGTATCAAGCAATTATTCGAAGTAAGTAATATATCTGTTATCTTTTTGTTTATTTACAATTTTTTATGATAATTGGTTTGAAGGTTAGGTAGTTTTAATATTTACAAATAACATGTGGTATTTCAACTTGCCACTCGTCATTTGATAATTTAATAAATCATTTACCATAAAATAAAAATATTTCATAAATTCGCTTTTCTAAATTTTGAATTCAAAAACAAAACTTAATTAATAATTTCTAATATTGACAAAAAAGACGTGGCATTTTTATTTACAATTCGTCATTTGAGATTTCAATAAATCATTGTGCATAAAATACTAATAACAATATTTCATAAATTCTTTTGACGAAATTTTAATTTAAAAATTGGAATTTCTAGAGTTATCATTAATTTACCAAAATTTTGTATATATTTAAATTGGATTAGGTATTTTTAATATTTACAAAAAATCACGAGGAATTTTAATTTAATATTCAACATCTGAGATTTGACTATATTATTTTTCAAACAATATAAAATAAATTTATTTTAATAATTCTCTTTAATTATTTTTATTATTAAATATTAATTTCAAATAACTTTTCATTTTCAGATTGCAATGCCAAAAAGAAGTTTCACTTCTGACATGTGTACTTTGTACGCACGCATGTTTTTATATTGTGTTAAATAATCCATTTATTGAGGAAGGCTATAGACTATATAACATCACGCTACGACCAATATGAGCGGAGCATCATGAAACTTAAACACGCTGACAGTCGCGGGAGATAGCTAGTACAAAATAAAATAGTTGTACTATTTCACTATGATAATGCTTACTCAAACTAAAACTTTGTACGCAAAGACTAAACTTTTGAACTTTAAACAAAATAATATACAACCTATATAATAATATTTGTATACTGGTAAGAAAGATAAATAAATTCACAAAAATCTTCATACATAAATAGTGTTTACAAACAAGACAAGTAATAATTTGTAACACACAAACATGCGGGTTTGGCATGTAAGGATGGATTTTGAGATGTGCCACTATTCCACGAAAATTTCGAAGTTAACTTCAAAAGTACCAGGGCAACATAAACCGAACGAAGTTAATTTATAGGTCCGTCAATTCCTCCTTGAACGCACGATGCGTCTTTATTCCACGGAAAATGATTCCAACTACCAAGGAAACAGAATCTAAAAGATGTTATACCTACACGTATTTAGTAGATTCAGAAATAATAATTAATTAATTTATAGGTCGATCGATCGAGCAGTACAAGAGATTTCGAGATGAGTCTCTTTTCTACGAATATTTCATAGTAAACTTAAAGAGTACCAGGGCAACATAAATATAATGTAGTCCTTCATGTCTGAGTCAACGATCGATTCGGCCCTGAACGCACATACGCGTTTATTCGACGGAAATTTCAACTTGCTTTTTTGCAAGTACCAAGGTATCAGAAATTAGTAGAGGTATTGTAACCGATGACTAACGTAATAATACTGAGAACAACGCCATCTATTACTAAATAGTCTATGTTTCCATTTACTAAATTAAAATGGAAAGAACATATTTTTAAATTATTACAATTATTGTTAATTAAAAAATGTTTGACTTAATATCATAGGAGTTATGACCATAAAAGTGGATATATTACAAGCTGAGCAAAACCGAAAAATAGATAGATGGTTTGATGATTTGTGTGAAAGATGTTAGTTATTATTAGGAGAAAGAAAATTAAAGAAGAGAGAAGAGTAGGAATAAATGGAAGAAAAACACACATTGCGCCGACCCCAAATAATTGTAATTGGCAGGGCAAAGAGAGGAGTTATAGCAAATCGCAAACGTACCACAAACAATTTATATAAAAACAAAAACTTAAGCTAGGTATACTAAAATTAAAACTTAACGTTAATAAAATTAAGGAAGTAAATAAAAAAAAGAAGACTTATTAACAATCACCAAGCAAAATTGTTTAGTAAAGAATACGTAACGTATTTATATTCGTTTGACTTCCTTCTCTATAAAGGCCTAGGGCGTCGTGCTTGTAGCTAGCAAGCAGACATTTTGAGGACTCTTTTGACGACTTTATGAAATGAAAGGACGGCGACGAACGATTTCGAGTTGTGCCTCTTTTCGACAAAAATTTCAACATAAATTTGACGAATACCAGGGCAACATAAAAATAACGTAGTTTCATTTATATACGTCAGTCAGCGTTGTTCGATCGCCCCACGTTGATTCAACGGCCTTTAGTGGAAGTATTAGATTTAAAAAAGTTACGATAAAGTTTAAAAACAAAGTTGGAACTAGGTTTTATGTCTAGTCTTTATATACTTTAATTGTGACTTTAATATAAATATAATGTAGAACATACCTGTCTGTAGTCCTAGTCCTGCAGTTATTACTAAACTAGTTTTGTGGGAATTTGTATAATAATAAAAATATCTGAAAGTGCATATAAATAACACAATAATAAAAAATAATGTGTATTATTTGTATAAAAAATTTGTTCAAATTAGTGATAGGTACAACATTTTTGCATCATTCCTACCTATACCCAAGCAAGACTAATAATATTCATATTCCTACAAGTAAAGATGCTTTTTTGGCTCTCCTAAAGAGTAAATTTTTTTGGAATATAGTGTCAGGAATGGAATAGTGCTGCGATTGTTTATAGCTATGATATCTGTAAAAGTTTCAATATAGAATATACCGTTAGGTATGGACAATACAATGCGATGTTAGGTATTGTATTGGGCTGCCCCGTGCCATGCGTTATAAAATAAAGTAAATTATAAAATTATCGTTACATAAACAAAACAATAGCAGGCAAGTATATTTAATATTCTGTAATATTAAGTATATTTTATAAATCTAATATAATTGTAATCAATAAATATTGTATCGTTGCGAAATTCAGTAACAATTTAAATACAATTTATCGGTTATGTTTAACAATACAATTAATCGAATTTAAGGTACTGAACTGCACGAAAATAATATTTTGTCGCGTAGTATCGCGCAGTTCAGTTGCGGTCACACCTTAAAACACTTTTATAAGTTTATTAATATTCTATTCAGTAATAGATGGCGTTGTCCTAAGAAATTACTTTATTTATACATTATGGTGCTGTGACTATTACAATACCTCCACTAATTTCTGAGGTCTTGCTGCTCGCAAAAACGCAAGTTCAAATTTCCCTTGAATAAACGCGTATGCGTTCAAAGCGAATCCAACCGCAACGTATTTATATAATAGACTTCCTTATGTTTATGTTGCCCTGGTACTCTTCAAGTTTACTTTGAAATTTTCGTAGAAAAGAGACTCATCTCGAAATGCCGTTTGTTTCCAACGAGTACAAACAAACACACATGTCACAGTCTGACTGGTCCTCGGAGTCGTCGCCAACGTCAGAAGACTCAAACGTAATCACTCACTAGAGACTTTTGTTTGTATATTGAAAAAACAAATGGACCACTGCCATCTAGCGGTTATTTATGTAACTCTTAAACCAGTATTAGCGCGATTATGTTAGTATGTAGTTCCCCGTTGTACAGTAGATGGCATTTTTAAAGTCAATTTAGCAGATGATTGGATAGTGACAGTATTGGATTAAAGAGTGCGAAATGTCCCACGAAATGTTGATGTATAAATTTAATAATAATAAATTTAATCTTTATGCTACCAAAGGTATGTTTGGTAGAGTCTGTGCGGCAAGAGAACCGCCTTGGGATTGAAAGCGCTGTTGTGTGATTATAGTACGACATTAACATCTGCATATTTTTTAAATCATGTTATTAACATGAAGTTTTCTGATGCCAGATTCTTATTGTTTCATAGAATGATTATAAACCATTTTTCGCCACGACGCAGTTCCCTTTCCCCACAGTCTCTAAAATGTTGTTTATTTTTTGTCCAATTTACATGCGTGTGACTTTGGCTTTAATAAATACTAGTTTTTGCTGAAAAAAGTATAATTCTATTTCACGATAAGTTAATCTTATAAATAATAATTATATATTATAAGGTAGTAGGTAATTTCTATAATATGAAACTATGTCCAACAAAACTACATAGTTTTGCTGTTGGATCTCAATAAATGTTAAACTTATAAAGTACTTATTAAAGTTTTTAGTATCTAAATACATAATAATAATATACTAGTTAGATATTTATTTATATAGTCATATTGATAAAGCAGTATGCTAACTATTATTAATAATTTTTTTGTTTGTTTGTTTATAAATTTATTTTTAAAGAATCGCGTACGATGAACCAGGTGCTCAAAGTGGAATATACCCAACGCACGATGTGTCTTTATTCCACGGAAAATGATTGCAACTACCAAGAAAACAGAAACTAAAAGGATATACACATACTAATAATTAATTTAGAGGTATGATTCGATCGATAGATGATGATGGCACGAAGGCACGAGGGATTTCGAGATGAGTCTCTTTTCTACGAACATTTCATAGTAAACTTAAAAAGTACCAAGGCAACATAAATATAATGTAGTCCTTCATGTCTCAGTCAACGTTCGAGTCGGCCCTGAACGCACATACGCGTTTATTCACCGGAAATTTTAACTTGCTTTTTCGCAAGTACTAAGGTATCAGAAATCAGTGGAGGCATTGTAAAGGCCACACCGATGACTGACGTAAATTCTAATATATAACAGAAATAAAATTGCAACGAACATATTTTTAAATTTATTACTACATTGTATGTAACAGTTGAAAATATTTGAGTAAAAATATCATAAGAGTTTTGAATTTACCGAAAATTGTATTCAAATTTATTGTTCCTAGAGCTCAAAATGATTTAGACGAATTTATTCATATACATAGTTCAATTCCAATCTTTTTATTAACAGTCAATTCATCAAAGGCATCATAACATTTGCCGCAAAAATCCTTCTTAATTATTCTGAAGAGTTTGTTTGTTTGTTTGAACGCGCTAATCTCAGGAACTACTTACTGGTTCATATTGCAAAATTATTTTTGAAGTGAAACTTCTTTAGGCGCATGAGGGTAAAATTTTTACAGATGAAACGTCACGCCGGTATGCAACGGAAGTGTCGGAAAAGAGAGAGAGAGTGATCGAGACCGATTGAGAGAGAGTAAGACAGGGCGAACGTAGCATGAGCAACTAGCCGTGGAGTGAGAGTAGGGAGCAAGCGAGTGAGAAAGATTGAGAGAAAAAGTGAGACAGAGCGAACGTCGTATCACGCATAGTGCTATGTAGTGTGAGGTGGGAGAGAGCTATAGTGAGAAAGATTGAACAAGAGAGAGAGAGAATACGGGATATCGAGAAAGAATACACGCCCTATTGGTTGTGTATTCGTTTACTAGTTAATTATTAGAACTTTAGATGGCATTTCTGTCGCATAGCGTAATATTTACAATATCATTAGGCACTTCTACAGTGAATAAACAGTAAGTGAATTTTATAAATAAAAACTTTGTGAAAAACTTTGTGAAAAAACTTTGTGAATAAATTTGTAAGTTGTCCTGTATCAAGCAATTATTCGAAGTAAGTAATATATCTGTTATCTTTTTGTTTATTTACAATTTTTTATGATAATTGGTTTGAAGGTTAGGTAGTTTTAATATTTACAAATAACATGTGGTATTTCAACTTGCCACTCGTCATTTGATAATTTAATAAATCATTTACCATAAAATAAAAATATTTCATAAATTCGCTTTTCTAAATTTTGAATTCAAAAACAAAACTTAATTAATAATTTCTAATATTGACAAAAAAGACGTGGCATTTTTATTTACAATTCGTCATTTGAGATTTCAATAAATCATTGTGCATAAAATACTAATAACAATATTTCATAAATTCTTTTGACGAAATTTTAATTTAAAAATTGGAATTTCTAGAGTTATCATTAATTTACCAAAATTTTGTATATATTTAAATTGGATTAGGTATTTTTAATATTTACAAAAAATCACGAGGAATTTTAATTTAATATTCAACATCTGAGATTTGACTATATTATTTTTCAAACAATATAAAATAAATTTATTTTAATAATTCTCTTTAATTATTTTTATTATTAAATATTAATTTCAAATAACTTTTCATTTTCAGATTGCAATGCCAAAAAGAAGTTTCACTTCTGACATGTGTACTTTGTACGCACGCATGTTTTTATATTGTGTTAAATAATCCATTTATTGAGGAAGGCTATAGACTATATAACATCACGCTACGACCAATATGAGCGGAGCATCATGAAACTTAAACACGCTGACAGTCGCGGGAGATAGCTAGTACAAAATAAAATAGTTGTACTATTTCACTATGATAATGCTTACTCAAACTAAAACTTTGTACGCAAAGACTAAACTTTTGAACTTTAAACAAAATAATATACAACCTATATAATAATATTTGTATACTGGTAAGAAAGATAAATAAATTCACAAAAATCTTCATACATAAATAGTGTTTACAAACAAGACAAGTAATAATTTGTAACACACAAACATGCGGGTTTGGCATGTAAGGATGGATTTTGAGATGTGCCACTATTCCACGAAAATTTCGAAGTTAACTTCAAAAGTACCAGGGCAACATAAACCGAACGAAGTTAATTTATAGGTCCGTCAATTCCTCCTTGAACGCACGATGCGTCTTTATTCCACGGAAAATGATTCCAACTACCAAGGAAACAGAATCTAAAAGATGTTATACCTACACGTATTTAGTAGATTCAGAAATAATAATTAATTAATTTATAGGTCGATCGATCGAGCAGTACAAGAGATTTCGAGATGAGTCTCTTTTCTACGAATATTTCATAGTAAACTTAAAGAGTACCAGGGCAACATAAATATAATGTAGTCCTTCATGTCTGAGTCAACGATCGATTCGGCCCTGAACGCACATACGCGTTTATTCCACGGAAATTTCAACTTGCTTTTTTGCAAGTACCAAGGTATCAGAAATTAGTGAAGTCATTGTAAAGGACACACTGATCACTGACGTATATTCTTAGAACAACGCCATCTATTACTAAATAGGACAAATTTTTTAATTATTTTATTACTAGAATTATTGTAAAAAGTATAGTAATTTTTATCATAAGAGTTATAAATATAAAAGGACTTATTTGTAGACTAAAAAAAGATATTGATCATTGTTAAAATTTCAAAAATTCCTGCTACTTCCTAGTCCTACAAACAAACAAACTTCATCTTTATAATATGATTATAGATAAATATAGATTCCATTAGGTATTATAGAAGTATGATGATAGATAAAAAGATGGGGAAATTTTGAATGGAGTAGGTTACTTGCTACTACTTACTTAAGTTCTTATGTAGCCTAGCCAGTACTTAACTACCTATGTAGCCAGTAGGAAGAATGAACTAACGTCGTTGATAATGACCTTGGTATTATTATTTATATTAGTATGATATTTTCAATGTTTGATCATAATTTAATAATTTTACTGCACGGATAGCCGAGTGGTATAGGTCACCACGCCAATTACTATTCTGCGCGACGTGTTGCGGGTTCGATCCCCGCACGGGAAAAGCATTTTTGTGATCCACAAATCCTTGTCCCAAGACTGGGTGTTCTTTGTGCATGTGATATAAATGTTTGGAAAACTCTCCGCGACACAAGGATTAAATTCCTTATTGCAGGAGCCATTTTTTTTGAAGAAAAGAATTATTAGTTATATTAAAGTAATACATTACCCAGTTATCGAGTTACCAGAAACATTATGTAGGTAATTAATTGGCAAATTAAGTTATTAAATATTAAGAACATTTTATCAATTCATTGCACATTACTATTTTGTCGGTGGATTTTTGTGTAGATTTGACTGTTGATGTGATAGGTAGATAGAACATTTTGAATCGAACCCAGAGTTATTAGCGCAGATTCCCTCGTACTCTAACTAAATTAAAATTAAACCATTGCTATCTTTTACTAACATACAACTTGAGAAAAGGACGGCAACAGATAATAACTAACTTAGAAACGTCAAACCAGTTTTCGACTTGAATATCACTGTGTTTTAAGTGCACAGGGTTCTACGTGCCGGTAGATTTGTATGATAATTTTAGTCGAAACTAAATTTGACAGCTCTAATTTTCGTCTGTCCTTTTCAAATTGTGTACAAGTGAAAAAGATACCGATGGCCTAAAATAAGTTTTGTGTGGGTTTAACAGAATAGGGGCCAATAGTTACCTGATTTATGTACGCTATATGATTGATCGAGTATTTTACATAATGAAGAGTAATTTACTTACCAATTTGTGTGCCAGTGCTGGTATAAATCTGCGACATCTCAGAAACCGCAGTAAATATGCGTCGTCCATTCGTCGCGGATGACATTCACCTCGATCTAAAACAAAATTATTAGTATTATTAGGGTATTTTAGAGATGTTGCAATATTTCTTCCATCGATAGATAGAATATTTCTAAAACCACACACACATCTATATATCGTATGACCTAAAACTCCTGTTACCCCAATTGATATGAAATGAAACCATGCACACATATAAAGGGCGGTATGACTCCGACGAACATAGTTACGTCAGTGCTGGATAGGTGGCGCTGGTGGCAGTGATTTCTTTCTTTTGACACATAAGTCAAATTGTAGATTTTTTAGGTGAAGCAAAGCTTATCGGGCATCGGGCACCAGCTAGTTCTTTATAAAAAGGGATTGCTTTTTCATATAGGTAAAATGCTACCGTTAGCTATTTAAACGCGCCAGTGGCGCCAACTGGTGGTAGCCCTCTAGGAGACGATAAAATTATTTTTATTGCATAGCCGAATCTTATAATCAAAACATTTTTTTTTTATGAATAGATTTACTCAGTTAGCCTGAGCGCAGGCTGCCTTTGACTGCTTCACCGGACTTTACGTAATATACAAACGACTCTCTTATTGCTTGAACAATGAAATATATCCAAAGATAAAGTTCTTCTTGAAGATTCATTGCCAGCTTTTAATTAAAGTGGTTGAAAAAAGACCTCCTGGATGATTTACTGGTCACTTTTATGTTAATACAATAATGTGTATGTGTCGTAACACATTATTATAAAGTAGATTGTGACTGCTACTACATAATAATATACCCTACCCATGTAACACCACTGACAATACAGCTCATTATGCATTGAGAAACCAAAAAGTGAATTATTATTGTTCCACGTAGCTGCAATTTAGGTTTTTTGAGACATACCTTTAAACGTGGGATAATATTATAATAGATAGAAATAAGTGCGTGTCAGACATAATAGTGTACGCTATTAAGTAAATAGACAAATTGTTGACATTATAAAATACTAGCACGATGATTTCAAACGTCGGTTAGTGTGAAGGTTAGGAAAGCCATTAAAAAAAACTTCTCCCTAAATAGATATTTACATATCTTGTGTACATTGTGTACAGTCATTATGATTAGTATTTATTAATAAAAAATATTTATATTATGCTCATAGGTCGCAGCACACAACGCAAAGAACAAAAAGACAAGAAAAAGAGATTGTTATTTTATGTATTTTTTAACCAACTCAATATTCCAAATGTTACAAATACCAGAGCTATATAAAAGAGAAGAGTAGTTTGAAATACCTCTGATCATCCGTCGCAACTCCTCGATTGCTTTGCCCCTAGTATCGGGATCTTCATTGCAATGCCTTTTTGCGTATTCTTCAAACTCCGAATCTTCGTACCGACTCATTTCTGCTTGATATGCGATCTCGATGAAGGACATTTTTCAGGTTTTATAGACCTATAAAAAAAAGATCTAATAATTATGTTATTTTAGGGCCAGTATGTAATGAATATGAATTTTATGTAGAAATTTGGTGCTCGTCTCTGTCTTCTACAGATGTTTGCTTATTTGTTAGCAGTACTATCTCAATTATCTGTTGAACATGTACTGTACCACCAAGCCTCTTAGTTATCCGATCGATTTAGAACTTGTTAATGTGGAACAAAAAATATAATCACTCTCTACAAAGCCTATTGGTACACTACTAACACAACCCGAATTGCAGCCTACTTTCACGCCTTTCAAATATGCGCTACTAAATTAGTTTGCGGGATCGTAAACTCAAAAGTACGTTTTACTAATAAAATAAAGTAAGGAGTCATAACTTAGTTGTTTATGTTTTATTTTAAACTGATTTAGGACTGTTTGCTTTTAACATACATTTATTTACATGTTTTTTAACGTTAAATATGGCCGCTTGTATGAGAATTCCATACTGACTTTATGGTGGCGTACCTACGGACTTTTGATAACTGACGGTTTGAAACAACCCAAGTCAGCGCCAAAATTATAAATATTTGATAATAGATATTTTCATAAAATATTATGATTTTAATAATGTTTATTTTTTAATATTTTGTCTGGACTATCTAAGCGTTAAGCTCCGTATGTAATATTATTAAATTACAGTCTAATTGTTTTATAGACAATTATGATATTAACACAGCCGGTAACTTACGAAGGCTGGACACTGTTTATCAAAGAGTTAATTAACTTCGTTAATAGCTAATCCATTACTAAAAAAGCTAACTTCATAAAATGTTATTAGCGTAACATTTCGGAAGATTTAACGCCAGTTAATGTTAATTCGTTAGCACGTGATAAAAATAGCATTTTTAATATCGTTGCGTTAGTGATTTAGTTATAAAAACTGTTGGTTTGGGTTATGGACGTAATGCTGAACTGATCCAATCGGTAGCGTCATGCCGATTGGACGATAGGAAGGATCGTGTATGGCCGGCATTAGGAACAAAAAATAAATACGGGGACGGAGTCGAATCCAACACATCTAAGATCATTTAAACAGTCCCATTATTGAGTTGTATAAAAAATAAGTATCAGTAATAAGTATTTTTACGAAGATGAATTACTTCTAATTAGTGCCACTCCTACTTCATACCTACCTATATGTTGAAAGTTTGGAACGTGTTTCGCATGGCGCGGCGCGGTGGGCGGTATTTTTTTTTGTATTGTAGATGATTAACAGATCAGGGGAAATCTAACGGAAGTTAAGGAGTCCGTTAACATTTTTTTAAGTCAACTTAAAAGTTTATCCTTAAGTCAAAATTCTTTACTTAACGGAGTTAATGCCCAGCTATGACTTAACAAAATAAGTAAAGTTAAGACGGAAAGCTGTAGGTTAACCCATACAATTATTGAACAATAACCGTACTCAACAAGGTATATTTTTCCAACAATTTGACATGTCGACATTACTTCTGTCAAGATCGCCTTCGTAAAAGTGTCGCCAGACCATTCCCAGTAATTGACGGTGCGCAGGTTGTAATAGCCCTAGCCGTGCATGTAATTGCTTCAGGGTTATGCAATCCTGGTAACATATTAGGTAAAGTCGACAAAATGGTACCAACTGCGGATAATAATTGCTTCAGTGTTATTTTTTGCTATCATTATTGTTTGTTCATTTTTCTTTTTTTTTCAGATCATTTAATTGTAGTCCTATTTTCTTATATAGCCTTCATATAGCTTTTAAATAATCAAGTACAATTTTTTAAACCACAGCTTTGAAATATTCGCTCGAACATTAATATATTAAAACGTCCCACATGATCTCAAGGCACGTGGCCTGGTCAATGACCACGATAGATTAAATTTGCCAATATTTATCTACCCAATATATAAAGCTGAAGAGTTTGTTTGTTTGTTTGTTTGAACGCGCTAATCTCAGGAACTACTGGTCCGATTTAAAAAATTCTTTCAGTGTTGGATAGCCCATTTATTGAGGAAGGCTATAAGCTATAACATTACGCTGCGATCAAAAGGAGCGGAGCATAAATGAAAAATGTTGCAAAAATGTAAAACCTTTGAAACTAAAACACGCGGACAAAGTCGCGGGGGACAGCTTGTTTGACATAAAAATCAAAAGTCTATCTACATCCATATCCACATATTATCTATCTACATAACATTTGCGCGGCAAAGCAGTAAAAGGTTTATATAAAACCCTATGCCTTGAGTGCCTAAACGGCAATAAAAAGAAAACAAATAATTAGTATTACGGCATTTTGAAAGTACGAATTGCACGACTGCTAGTAGGTACCTACCTAGTTATGTACAAGTTGTACATACAGCGTAGTGTACACTTACGTCTGAGTAGTTATTCACAAAAAAGGTTTATAAGATAAAAATCTAGAAAGCTTTCTAGACATATCTTTACTTTGGTACTTTATTTTATTAACTTTCTTCTTTTTAGGTTAATGCCAATTTATGTAAAATGTCGTTTGTTAATGGTAACCTTAAACCTTCCCCCACGACAAATGAAATTTCTACAATCGTTAACTTAAAACTTTAATTAAGGTCAATAGTTGTGTCTATAACTACAAATCCCAAATGGGCTGTTTTAGATATTTGGTTTATTAGAAAATATATTAATATGATGGTGATAAATAACTAATATAAATCATTTAAGACCAATAAAATATCAAACGATCATGTCTTTAATTCAACGTGTTATAATAATTGCATAATATTTATTAAATAAGATAATAATATAAGAGATATGAATATTAATATATTATGTTGACCTAAAATAATGTGCGACACTTTAGTAGATTTGTCAATGTCTAAACACAGTAACGAAGAGATGAAAAACAAAATATGCAAAACAATTTAAGTATGAAATAAATGTTAAATTAACTACGTATTTATTTTATTTTATAGTCGGAAATACGCAAGTTAGCAGCATCAAGGTTAATAAGGTAGTTTTTTAAGGTATTACACATAACAATAGCACAAAAAGTTAAAGCAGTTTTATAATTATCTTAATCAAACGATTCATTAGGAAGTGTTTTTGTATGAATAAATTACATTACTTATGTACTTATCCAAAAAAATCTACTGCGATGTGGTACCCATCACTATTTTTTGGTGAAGTATTACAACTGCCTGTTAAAATTCTTATTAGTTAGCCTACATAAAGTTCAAATTAAAAGTTATCAACCTATAGAATACGTATATTGCTAAATGTAATTAGGATAAAAATAAATTAAAATGAGCTAACTTTCCGATGCAGACTAATTACGGAAGTCTGTGGTGTAACACGATTTCAACACCATTCTTCTAAGTAATTCCAACTTAGATAACATTTGAGTGCTTGGACAAGCAATTATAATTAGTAACTAATGTAATTTCGTTGACTTTTTACAACATAGTAGTGCACTAGTTTAAATAAATGGAAATTTTAGACTTGATATGAGGAACACAAATAACAAATAGCAGATGGTTGTTTGGTATGGAAGAAACAAATGGTTAAAGATAGATAAAATAGCAGATGGTTGTTTGGTATGGAAGAAGTAAATGGTTATAGATAGAACTAGCTGCCCCCGCGACTTTGTTCGCGTGTTTTAGTTTCAACGGTTTTTAATTTTTGCAACATTTTTCATTTATGCTCCGCTCCTATTGGTCGTAGCGTGATGTTATATAGCCTATAGCCTTCCTCAATAAACGGACTATCCAATACAAAAATATTTTTTCAATTCGAACCAGTAGTTCCTGAGATTAGCGCGTTCAACAAACAAACAAACAAACTCTTCAGCTTTATAATATTAGTATAGATGTAATTATTATTAAGAAAATAATGAAATCCGTAACAGAGATTCATTGACATGACATACAAAAACGACGCAGACTTAGAACAATTATTTACGTATCACACAAGGTTTGTAGTTTTGTACCAACATCCCTCCCATGCGGAGATCGAACCCGTAGTACGTTGCGCAGTGGACGTCGGCGCGGCGTTTTGACCAATATGCTCACTTGATTATATGTGCAGTCAAATATTAGAATATTTATTCTTTGCGTGTCGATGCATCATATTTCTTATGGAATGATTATACATAAATTATTGTTAAATAAGTATTAGTTTCATGTCAAAAGTTTAATTGTAAAAAACGTACGGGGAAATGAAATCCCAGTTTACTATTACGTATTCAAAAAATATTAATTGTATAAAATTAGAAAGTCAAATCTAAGTAGTTTCCCGACTGGAATGACAATTATTGACGAATAAGTACAACTTGTTTTCTTAGTTTTTAGTTCGTGTTTTGGCAGTCGGGTTTTCTGTTTTAATTGCCTTCAAAAAAGAAATGGTTCTCCATTTGACTGTATTTTTCTTTTATTTTATTTATGATTGATTAAAAAAATCTTTTTGTAATCGAAACGGTATCACTGAATTGTTCCCATACAAATGAAATTATAGTCGGTTCGATTTTACTTTTATGTATAATCAATTAGGATTAGGTAACACATTTTTAAATTAATAATTTCATTAAAAAAAATTGCGAATAGTTTTAAATTATTATTATTATATTATAGTTTCAGAAAGTGCTCAAGACTTTAAATTTGATACCCAATAATAATTAAAGCGATAATATATTTTTTACATTAGTAAATGGCGCCATAAGTTGCCATAGTAATATATATTTTTTCTAAGCTTATAAAGCTCTTTATTTCGATAGCATTCGATAACCATCCTTTTTTGGTTTTGCACCAGTCTGTTAAAAAAGCAAACTTGCAAAATAGTATATTTAGTTAGTTCTTTAGTAAAATATTACTTTAAATATTGTACAAACATTTTATTACTTTAATAAGGTAGATACTTATACATGGGCAAATTTTTCCAAAGCCGCATATTTTTTATGAATACATTTTGAATGGAAGAACTGACAAAAATTCAAAATTATTCTTCGTATAAAATTATCTGTCGTTAGAATCAACAGCCCTAGAGTAGTGGGATAATTAATGTTTGTAGGCAGACTATCAAACTTTGATGTAAATGCTTAAACCGGCCTTTCTGATTAGCTGCTACTATTTGCTCTAAAAACAAACAACCAAAGTCCCTGCAGTAAACTAAACAAACACAACCAGTATTGTTTGCTTTAAACAGTTAAACATAAGCTATACTTGACGTTTACACATTAAACTTGCAAGTTAGAGAGGCACTGGGCCGACCTACTTGTTCCATTGACTGACTCCAGAATAAAAAAAAAATCTTTGTTAATAACGAATAGGTAGGACTATATTATTAGTATGTCAAAACGTGTATTACATTAGGTACGCCCCGTAGTTTTACTCGTATAGTTAGGATAAATTAGCCTTTGTGCGATTCTTGACTATAATCTATCTTTGAGCAAATTTTTTATTCTGATTCGTTCAGCTGTTTTGGATACCAAACATCCATACATTTAAATTTTCGTATTAAAGCACATTGTGGTATTATTTCTACCAATATCGTCTACTTTTATCAAAGAGGTAAGGTTGTTCTAATGTTTTTTTTACCAGTATTGATTGTGGTTGTTCGGTTCGTTGTAAACAACAAAAATACTTGAATCATTAATATGACGAAAACAAGTCAAGAATGGTGTGTATACCTACTAAACTAGTAATTAATTAACAAACCAGTTATATAAAAATCTTAATTGTGCAAGCCAGTTTATAAAACTACTTAAATTAATTAATGATAGTAATCATGTCCTCACAATGTTTTTAATTACCTATTATATTTTATATATTAGTTGGTAACTCTAATTTTATATTTTTTTATAATCCTTCAGCGTCAACAGACCTTGAGAATAGATTGGGGGACCGGTCAGTACATAGTCTTACATCTTGGCTACGCAACATCCGGGAATGTACAGAAATCGCCAGCGTAGAAGTTTTTCGCTTGGCGCAAGACACGGAGAAGTTTGCTGAAGCTGACGGCCAACCTCCAGTAGTGGAGAGGCACTTTAAGAAGAAGTTAACTGCACGGATAGCCGAGTGGTATAAGTCACCAATTACGCAATTACCTCTGCGCGTGACGTGCCGCGGGGTCGATCCCCGCATTACGTGTTTTTTTTTTATCTATCTTGTGGACTAAATAGATATTTCCTTTTCATACCCAGTCCCGATCCCCTATTATCTATCTTTCTTTACGTGTGAATAAGTTTTATGCGTCTGATAATAATTATTTATTTGATTATTATATTCATAAATGCTTAATATGTAGTACTAGCTGTCCCCCGCGACTTTGTTCGCGTGTTTTAGTTTCAACGGTTTTTAATTTTTGCAACATTTTTCATTTATGCTCCGCTCCTATTGGTCGTAGCGTGATGTTATATAGCCTATAGCCTTTCTCAATAAACGGACTATCCAATACAAAAAGAATTTTTCAATTCAAACCAGTAGTTCCTGAGATTAGCGCGTTTAAACAAACAAACAAACAAACAAACAAACTCTTCAGCTTTATAATATTAGTATAGATTATTCCTAGGTAAAATAGCAAGGAGTATTATATTACATAGGGCATAGCAGTTCAAAGCCCTATGTTAATGGCTTCATTCCAAGGTTAGTTACATTGCCAGTCACATTCTATGCAGTTCCTTAGTAGTGTATCAAGATGGTATTTGGGCAATATAGGTTTATGAAAGTACCAAGGTATTATTTCCATATATGGTAAGTACTCATATGAATATCGTGCGATTTATTAATAAAACCAGCAAAAAAAAAGGTATGTATTACAGGAAGACATAATTGCGGTGAAGTGTGGGCGAATCAAGGTCCTGTCTATTATGTTTACATTCAAAAATTGCTGCATATTAGCCCAATTTAGGTTTTGAATTTAATAAAATCATAAAGAATTCGTAAAGGTTTTTTATATTTTCTGTTTGAACAAAAAATCGTCTGTTGGTTACGCTTTGCTACTAAACAAAAGAACTATTTTGATGGAATTTGGTCAGAAGTAATGTTGGAATAAACAAAAAAAAATTGACTATTTTTACCTCAATACATAGGGGTAATATCTAAAAAAACTCCAATAAAGAGCGTTTGAGTGGCTAAATGTGTAGTTACCATTTTATAGATGTACAAAAAGAAATTGTTTTTTTTTGTTGCTGAAGTTTCACTTTTACCGCCAGTGCATAAAAAAATTGCGAGTGTTCCAAATAACAAAGAATGTGTTTGTGAGATTTAATAAGATGTTCATTTTATATAATAAAACAGTTAGCAGTAAAAATTAAATATGTATAGGTACCTAACGGATAAAACTGAATTTTAAATGGAGAAGTTCGTGCATTTGAGCCATTATGTACATCAAAATATTGTTCCCTAGTTTGTGTTTATGTTTATATATCGAACAAGTAACAAGCCAATGGTGACATTACTTTTTGAACACTCCATTTCTTTTTTTTTAACTTTAAACCAATTTAAATTTCTTCCAGGCACTCACACAAAAGTCAATTTTAATTAAATTATTCTGTTATCTCTGTACCTTACAAGCAAGTCTAAATTATAATAAATAAAAAAAAGACGTACCACAAATAAAAAGTCAATCCAAAAATACACTTACATATCACAAAACATACGAGATTGAAAACAAACACAAAAATAAAATAAGTAAACGAAATTTTAAAAAGTTCTACATAGCACGTCTGATGTAGACCGTGATCGAACTTGTTATGGCACCGTAATCATCTCAAACAATCATTTGCTGCGCGTGCGACGACGATCCAAAAATAGAATTGGAACTAGATTGTAGAATTGTTCGTATGACGTATAAAGACCTTTTATGTAAAGATAACGAGCAACGGATTCATGGTTTTCGGCTTTCCACCATATTTTAATTTAGCTTACAGTGGTGCAGTGAAACCACTTGTTAAAAAAACAACTTTAAAACAAGCCCGCACTTAAAATCAAGTTGCATCAGTGAATAAAACCAGTTATGCGCGAAAGCTTTTTACGCATAAACGGTAATCTCAAAAAAGAGGATGACTTTGTCATTTTCGTCATGGTTAAGTGAAAAGGAATGGTGATAAATTAAAATGGTACATATATATTAATGTAATTAATTATATATTATCTGAGTTAATTTTAACACAGTTTAGCGCCATTAGTTTCTCCTCTTGATTCTTCCTTATTGTTGGTACCTACTAGGAGATCATAACATATCAGTAATGATGAGAAATCTTCTAACGACTAAACTCGTACATCGTTTTAATAGCAATATCATAGAACTTGTAACTTCCTTGTAAGATTCAATCTATGTTATGAGGCAATTTCTTCGAAGCTTGATGCACTTCCGGCACTTGTTTTTGTCTAGCGATCTAGTATTTATTGCCTCTATATTACAACACTAAATCGATCAATCAAAACTGAACAAAAACAAGGACCTTGCACTAAGACATTATCTCAGGTTTTGTATGTTCCACATCATCATCACCACATAATAAGAGCCTAACATAAAATCTTATGCTAAAAAAAATTGACTCTTCTATCCCTCAAATTGTGTACTGTGTCTATTCTTGCAATAACCAATAATCTGTCTACATAAATATGATGATCATCAATAAATGATCGTTGAATCAGTTTATCCAATATCCAATTTCAGTAGTAGAGACATAAGTAGCTTTCAAGTTGCTAAGAAGAAAAACCCACACAACAATGTTGCCATACTTTTAGGCAGTTTCAATTTAACCGGTTGGTGTCCCTAGCCCGGTGTGAAGCCTATTTTTATCAATCGCTTAATCTAAAAAGGTGAAAGTAGAAAACCGGTTTGCTCTTTAAAAGGCGAACATGTTCATTGACCCTTACCTTGATCTTGGCTATCTGTATATTTAGGTTAACGAGACGACTTAGAAAGATGATTGAATAGGTCATGTATTTTTTATTAGTAATTAGCGACCTGTCCCTGTCCTGTCTGTGTACTAATAATAACAATAATAATTACCCTTCGTGGAAGTCTTTATTTCTCCATTAGAGCAACGCAATATCTGACGGCATTAAACTCCTTTTTTATGGGATATAAATGAAAACTGTATCTAAAGGTCTATGTTCCTACATAGACCTTACATTCCGTACGGATGTACCGCAGGGTAGCTTGTGGCGAGCTCTTTGTGAATCGTGACACAACGGACCTGCAGAATGTCACAGGGGGTCGGTCACTCACTGCGAGAACTCCCAGCTCTTTTTTGCCTTAACTGGCTGGCTAGAGAAGAGGTGGAAGTGTCTAATGGCGCCTTGGGTCCGCTACTGTGACCCGCGACGGTGAAGTCGGGGCTGCACCGCTCGGCACCCCTAGCAGCTCGCATTGGTGTTGCTCCTCGCTGACAGCAGTGGCGGTTGTGTGGAGGCGTATATAATAAGCTGGCGAGTCGCCAACTGTTTTTAAACCGTTAGTCCAATAAATAGTTCCGCCACTACTTTGGGTCGTTCATGACTGTTATTCTATAGAGCAGGTGTGAATGGTCCCTGGTAGATGCCCCATGCCATATTAGAGTAAAATTCTAAACAAGCCGCTGCGTGTTCGACCTGTGTCCCCACGTGGGCCTTTCTGATGACCGGGTAATCTCGTTACTGACGATAACCCGTGAAAAATAAGAGATACAAGATAAAAATATCGAATCGTGGTACCTAACTACACTGGGTCGGTAAAGGTTTTAGAATATGGTGATTATACCTTAATGATATAACATAAATAGATAAAATTAATGTTATTGTTTAAATTAGACCAATGGGGAAAATAATTGTCTTACAAATGCTTATATTTAATCTTACTTCTTTATTGGTTTACTATGTAAAGAGTATCAAAAATACAAATGTTAATGTATAAAAATAATTTTAAATAATTTACTATTCATTATAAAAAAAAATCTACTTACAGCGTAAATTATCTTGCTACCGATAAAATAAGTTACAAATATATTGGACTCGGTTTCTTTCTTACTTAATTAAAATTAATTCTTATTTATCACTACAGGTAAACATTTAATATATCACAATACAAATTCATACAGTCACCAATATTATTAATTTATTGTCTAAATTAGGCCTACCTACTTATATTTATTATTTTTTCTAAGGGAAATATTCCCACGATATTCAAAAAACATAAAAAACGATCTTTAATTTGGCCATCGACGACAATTATTGTTTTGGCCTAACATGTGTTTTGAAGTTTAGAACATTACCCTAAGGTATATAATAATATACAGCACATTTTAATCTACACAATACCCTAAGTTTCTCATTTCGTCGTCAAAATCCTTGGTTTTGTACTGCTTGATCTTGGTGAGCCATGTCGCTAAGGAGACCGGATCGCGCTGCCCCCCGTACCTCTTTGGAAGACACTCTGGGTCTATATACCTGTAGCAAAGGTTAGCTAAAGTTGATGACTGATGTTAATTTACAGATTACAATTAACACATGTTTGTACACGCAGTACCTACGTACTTATTGCAAAAAGATCTTGGTTTTAATAATTTCTAAAGTAAGTTCATTGTTAGTTGTCTATGTAAAACTATTTAAACAAATCTGCATTTCTCTCATTTCGACCCACAGTAGGTAACGAAAAAAGGGTGTGGTTTCTAAAATAAGTTATGCATTATTTTTTAAATAAACCTTGGAAATTCCTTTTTTTCACGTGGTATATTTCTAAAGGGACCTTGTTTTGTATAATTTCGAGGATATAAATTAAAAGTCGCATTTCAGTTGTTTATTATTCCTTGCACGTCGATACAATCAATTAAGAAAAACGTGTCGTTGAAAACGGCATCCAATTTGAACACCGATTGAATAATTTTTTAGAAAAGTATACATATTCTGAATATTAAATAGCGATCGCTAATTTAAGTGGTATTTTGCAAATAGTACTAATTCTTACTTATGTAATGAATTGAGATCATGTCCGTGGAAGTGCACGCGCTTCCACAAGTCGTCCACGGGCGCCAGACGCTTGAAGAAGTGGAACAGCGTTTCGAAGACCCGCGAGCAGTTGATCACGTGCACCCCGCGCTGGTGTAACGGGAACGCGAACTAAAACAGACAATATTGTTTATACCTATTAATAAAGTGCGTGGTTTGTCACAGACACCTTTTGGGTTTTAGGCCAGTTGCGCTTTTGTTTTACTTCCATGGTCTATGCTGTATCTGTACCTGGGCAAAGGCATCCCATTGTTCATATAGCTCTATCCGGCGCCACCTCAAACTAGCCCTCACGGACCACGGTACACGTAGTAATTTAATATTTCAATTTTACACTTACACTAGAAGGTTGGGAAATGGGATTTGGAAAATGATTGAGATTAAGTCAATAGGAAGTAAAAAAGAAAGGCACTATTTATAAATTAACATCATCTTATATAGCGCAACATCACTAACACCGCATCAATTAACCGCATCTTTCTTACCCCCATAACATTCATAGCTTGGATGGCGATAGCTGGAGAGAACTGCCTCATGTGTTTCATGGTGAGACCCTGGCAGTCCAGCAGAGCAGTTCCTCCTAAGATCTGCAGCTTTGGCTGCATGATACCGATCTCCAGCAGGAGCAAGCAGCCGCGGATCAGGTCATCGACTGGGTATTCATCTGGATTCCAAAGACCTAAAAATGTGATGGAATGATTAGTTTTGGTGATTTGTTTCTTTAATTTAGCTTTACTGGAGCACTTTGAATTATAATTTTACCTTACAACAATTTCTTTAATAAAGTAGTAAAGTTTAGTTACGTCAATAACAACTTGAGATTTTTTTGTTTTTTATCGATTTTTGTCGAAGTAAGGCTGTAGATAAGACTCAGGAAATAAAAATGTAGACACTATAAACAGGTTTCTTTTTCATCCGATATTTTTTACACGGTGTCAATTGTAAATGACGTAGTCGTTATTAAAGCTCTAATGTCGTAACCAAGTTAGTTTGTACCTTACTTGATGCAGTATACTTACCAAGTCTCCCAATAATGAGCCTGCCAACATCAGGCCTGTCGAACAGCACGCCCTCGAACACGTGCCCCAGCTTGGTGAGCCCGAACCAGTCGATGTCGCGCCACAAATGTGGGTTTTGATCCCGGAAGTTACAGTACCTTACTAGCTAGAAACAACCCAAGAAATACATATATTATTTTTTAACATATCAACAATAATAATTATTTAGACATACATCGGTTTATTCCTGCATATTTATGGGATCGCCCGACTAGTTTCAGACTAAATAGGAGACGCTAACGCGGCGTCAGCTTATTATTAGGGACTCCTATTTTGAGTATATTGTATTTCTATATAATTATGAATACTCCTCACGAAAGTTATTATACAAATATCAACAATCAGATTAAAAAGGTAGATAAAATAGTACATTGGGCGCAACATCATAAAATGTGCCTAAATTGATCGATAAGCTCAGCGCTAAAAAAATAATATTAACTGGAGTTGAATTTTATAGCAGGGTTGAACTGCTATGGATGTAGAGACGGAAGGGAATATGGGGAATTGAGGTATACATGCTAGCCCGCCTCCTATAGTGCACAAGTAGCTTCTTAAAAGAAGAAGAAAAAATAAGAAGAAATAAATATCAATAATGTTATTGATCAAATACTTCAACATCTTATTGATCTTAAATTATCAACCTTTAAATCAGTTACGATCTCAGTTCACAGTAAACAACTTCTTTCTTAAAATGAAAGATAGAACAACAAGTATATTTCTCAATTCATTGTGTGTAATTTTATATCAATAACTTAAAAATTGTAAGTCTTGAACAATTTGACTTAGTAGGTACAATAACTACTTGGGAACTCGATAGATGGCGTTGTGCATTGAGCGCCGTTTTCTGAATCGCGCTATGGTTTCGTTACGTCAGCACACGTATGTACTGGTGACGGCCAAAACTTGCTAACTCTGGTCTCCCTTCAAAACGCATAAATCTTTCGCCTTTTACTAAAGATTTCCGTGGAGGGGGACACTCAAATGAGTCTATACATTTTTTGATGCTCTGCTTGCAGAGTTTGATAAGTAATTAAGTATTAATCCATTGACAAGTACGATTAAATATTATATTATCTATGGTCATCATCGTAATGTAGCTCAGTTTAACTCAGTTATCTATAACTAATTAATTAAGTACACATTGTAGAACAAAGAATCAAAGAACTATTAAGATGCGTGTCGAGGTACTAAAGCATCATGTTAATGAGGTGTTATTGTTCTTACCAGTCGATGTGCTCTCGCAGGCACGGAACGGCGCGCGCGCAAGAACCGCAGCAGATAGGCGTCGTCAAGCCGATGAGGATGACATTCTCCCCGCTCTGAAGTATAAAGTTGAAACAATAATTAAATTATTTATAATGGTAACATAATCTTTTTATGTTATAAAATTGGTCGTTCTCTCAAAAGTTTTGGGCTAAAATTGATGTTTGCAGTTCATGCAGTTTGATTAATATTTTCTTGACAAACTTTGAGTTCATATCCCTGATCTGATAATGGTCATATTATCTTCAGCTATAATATTTGTAGACTACCTTTATGTGTATATTCATAATTCCTAGAAGTCATAAAAGAAGATTTTGATTATTATTCAATGTAAAGCCGAGCCTTAATTATTAGATGGCTTCATTCCTTCATTCTTCAAAAATAGGACTAGTACCAGTTTGGAGGAAATGGCTGATTGCGCCTACAGAAATAATAATAGCAATAGCACTCACGTGTGATATTGCTGAACACCAAGGCTGGAAACTAGGTTTGAGTTGTGTGTTGAGTTTACAATTTTTAACTTTCATGCTGGTAGTCCTATCAATACGTGTTAACGGGCTTTGAAGTGTTTGAAATGGGTTATTTTTGACCTCCTTTAAATGAAAAAAAATGATCTAAACCTCAAACAAAATGATAAGAAAAGAACTCCAATTTACTTAAGAGTAGGTTAAGAACGGAATACAATTCCATTTACAAATTGAAAATAAGAGATAGAACAATAATAATATTTCTCAATTCATTGTGTGTAATTTTATATCTATAACTTAAAATAACAATTTGTAGGTCTGGAACGATTCGACATGGGAGGTACAATAACTACTTGAGAAATCGATAGATGGCGTTGTGCATTGAGCGCGGTTTCCTAAATCGCGCTATGGTTTCGTTACGTCGCCACACATATATACTGGTGACGGCCAAAAATATAGTATCAGATATCGAAATGGAAATTGTTTCTAACGATTCCGGTGATGCTTTAACAGCATCGGACTCGTCTTGCTCCACCGACGGCTTCACTGAAGTTGTTGGTAAGGGCAAGAAGCGCACCCGTAGGACCAAGTCCCAACAGGTGCCTTCTAAAGCCGCCAAGACTGGCGCTTCGCCTCCTTCCGTCGATGCTTCGCTGTCCCAGCCCGCGGCTGAGCCCGCGGCATCGCCCGCGCCCAATCCACAGGTGTCCAACACCATGCCCCAAGATTCGTCAGCCCCCAAGAAGGGCGGCTCGGTCCCTCCTCCAATCTTCCTTCAGGAGAAAGGAAAGTGGACTGAGGTCTCCAAATGGTGCACGCAGCACTAAGTCAATTACTCCCATGCCCGCTCTGTCAAGGACGGCATCAAAATTGTTGTACCCACAGCGGCCGACTTTCGGTCGCTCACCCGTATGCTGCAGGAGAGAGCCCTGGTTTAGTCTAGGAATGACTGATTCGCGAAATGACTACATGGTCTATAATTGACCAATTCTTGAAATGTACAATTCTTTAAATGACTGATTCTACAAATGAATGATTCTATAAAAGACCGATTCTTTTAAAGACCGATTCTATAAATGACCGGTTCTTCAAATGACTGATTTTTCAATTCTATGAATGTGTGTGAATATCGTAAATAAAATGCTATGTATGCCCGCCCAACCGGGGCCTGCTGGAACATGGAAACGCACGCGCGCGCGTTCCCTGCTCTCGCTTCTCCTCCTAAAGGGTTCGCGTCTCTCCCCGCTTTACAGGGACCCGCTGTCCCTCGCATCCCACTTACCGCATTTAAACCCGCGCTTCTATCAAGACCCGCGCTCGCGTCACCGTCGCCGTCGGCCGCGGCCCCTCTGGCCCCGACGCTTCCGGCCGACATCACAGTGTCGGTCAAGAATTACATAGAGGTGTATGAGTCGTTTGACTTTAATCGCATCCGTCTTATGGCGGAGACGATTAGAGCCAACCCCAACCCTCTGCACGCCCCTTTCATTAGGGAGCAGTTCAGCGATGTGTTCGCCGCATACAAAGCCGCCGCGTTCTAATGGCTACTAACACCGGTAAACTCAAACCTCGATCCCTTAACCTAGGATTCCTTAACGCTGGGCCTGGAGGTGGCCCTGAACAAGTCGGAGGCCATGGTGTTTCATGGCCCCCGACGGGCGCCGGCGCCGGGATCACACATCGTGATCAGTGGGGCCCGGATAGCTGTCGAGTCCACCATGAAGTACCTAGGATTGGTGCTCGACAGCCGATGGGAATTCGGACCCCACTTCCGGCGGCTGGCGCCCAAGCTGATGGGTGCAGCGGGCGCGCTATCAACGTTGCTTCCCAATTTGGGGGGCCCGAGCGCCGCCTGTAGGCGGTTGTACGTGGGGATCGTGCGATCCATGGCCCTTTATGGGGCCCCTGTGTGGGCGATGGACCTGGCGGCCGGAACACTCGCTACTCTGCGCAAACCGCAGAGGGCGATGGCCGTCAGGGTCGTCCGCGGGTATCGCACGATTTCCTACGAGGCGGCTTGCGTCCTGGCCGGATCCCCGCCCTGGGACCTAGAGGCGAAAGTACTCGCGTCATTGTATAGATGGCGCGAGGAAGAGCGGGCACGGGGCTCGAGACCGGCGCAGCGGCAGATCGCGCTGCGCCGAGATGAGCTCCGTAAGGTCCTGGTGGCGGAATGGCGGCAAAGGCTTCTGCGCCCTGCCGCCGGCCTCGCTACCGTCGAGGCGATCCGGCCAGTACTCGACGTCTGGCTCGGGAGAAGGCACGGCTCCCTGTCATTCAGGGTGACGCAGGTGCTGTCGGGGCACGGCTGCTTCGGCAAGTACCTGTGTCGCATAGACAGGGAGCCGGACGCTCGGTGCCACCACTGCGTCCATTGCGGGGAGGACACGGCGCAACACACGCTCTCGGAGTGTGTAGCTTGGGAGGAGCAGCGCCGTGTCCTCACAAATGAAGTTGGAGGCGATCTGTCGCTGCCGGCCGTAGTACGGAGGATGGTCGGCAGCGCAGAGTCGTGGGACGCGGTGGTGTCCTTCTGCGAGGAAGTGATGTCGCAGAAGGAAGCTGCGGAACGGGAAAGGGAGATCTCGACTCCCTTCCCGGGCCGCAGAAGGCGCACCGGGCGCAGGGGAAGGGCGGATAACGCCCTTTTCCGCCCCCCATAAATGGGTCCAGGGGCGAGGGACTTGGGGAAGTCCCCGGCCCCTATTCGATGGACCCGAGGCGGAGGCGCGCGCGGGTGTCGGCGCGCGCCTCTGAGACGATGCACGGGGTAGTTAACGCCTCACTACCCCGTGCAGGAGACGAGGCCCGGACTGACCGGGCCGGCACTAGTGCGGGGCTGCGGAAGAATTTGGATTCCCGCGGCCCCGCGCGCACGTGCGAGGAGACACCGGGGGGTTTTAGCCGGTAAGAGTCCGGCACGCCCCTCCGCCTCTCCCCAGGCGGAGGAAGTCCATGAGGATTTCCCCCCGTCAAAAAAAAAAAAAAAAAAGGATTCCTTAACGCGCATAGCATTAATAAACGCGACGAAATTGCTACGTTTCTCCGTGATCATCAACTCGACGTTTATCTTGTACAGGAGACCTTTCTTAAACCGTCTCATAAAAACCCGCGAATCGCGAATTACAACTTAGTCCGTAACGATCGTACCAGAGCCGTAGGCGGCGGCACGCTCATTTACTTTAATAGGTCACTGTACTGCGTTCCGATGGATCCTCCTTCGCTGTCGCACATCGAGGAATCCATCTGTCGTCTTGGCATGACCGGGCATCGACCTTTGTATTTAGTTTCAATATATATTCCTCCGTCAATAGAGAGGGTCGACTTACGACATGACCTGCGAGCTCTTCTAGCTCTAGATGACTCCGTCCTTCTGGCGGGCGACCTAAACGCGAAACACGAGGCGTGGAATTGCCACACTCGTAACAACCGAGGTAGACATCTTGATCTTCTTAGCTCCGAATTAAATTTCGATATCATCACTCCGATGAATCCCACTCACTTTCCCGCGAACGTCAACCACCGCCCCGACATACTAGATATAGCTTTACTCAAAAACGTCAACCTAGCGCTTCGGTCCATTGAAGTTATTCATGAATTAGACTCTGACCACCGACCAGTGATCATGTCCTTTAGTCCGCGAGTAGGTCCTCCAGACGCTGGTCAACCCATCCCCACTAAGATAGTTACGAACTGGACGAAGCTTGGGACTCGCCTTAAGTCAGTCCAATCCGCGCACCTAGACTCGATACCGGACAAAGTAGAATCCGCGACAGACGCTATAGGCGCGATCGACTCCCTCACTGAGCACGTGCAGTCCCTGGTGAATGAGTGTTCGCGGTCGGTACCGGTGACAGAAGACTCTCGCTGGCTCCTACCGGACGACGCCCGTGCCCTATTGACGGAGAAGAACGCGGCTATACGCGCCTACGACACCTATCCCAGCGACTCCAATCACGCCCGTATGCGTTCTCTACAGCGCGCTGTTAAGAAACGCATATGGGCTCTGCGTGAGGATCGGTGGGATAGGTTTCTCGATCAATTAGAACCTAACCATCACGCGTTTTGGAACCTTCAACGTAGATTACGTAGTTGCGACGAAGCGGTAATACCCCCGTTGAATCGTCCGAATCCGAGCCTCGCCTTTGAAGACGACGAGAAAGCGGAATGCCTGGCCGACAGCCTGGAGGCTCAATGTACGCCCAGTAACCTTCCGGTCGACCCGGCCCACCTCGCCAGAGTTGACGCCGAAGTCGAACGTAAGGCCTCGATTCCTCCTTCAGAGGACCCGGAACACCCTCTCGCGCCGGTTACAGTAGACGAAGTACGTTCTCTTATCAAGGACCTACACCCTCGTAGAGCGCCCGGTTCAGACGGAGTCACCAATAAGGTGATTAAACTCTTCCCTCCAGCATTAGTTATCCTCTTGACAGGCATCTTCAATGCAGCATTAGGCAACAATCTCTTTCCACAGCAGTGAAAAGAGGCGATAGTCATCGGCATCCACAAACCCGGTAAACCGAAGTCTGAGCCAACTAGTTATCGCCCTATCAGCTTACTCAAGGTCCTTGGGAAGCTATACGAGCGAATCATCTACTCCCGTTTAATGGATTATGCCGAGTCCAGGAGTCTCATACCCGACGAGCAGTTTGGTTTTAGAACCGAACACTCGTGCGTCCAACAAGTCCACCGCATAGTCGAGCATATAAGCGCTGGTTTTCAGCGTGGACGGCTCACCGGTGTGCTCTTCTTCGATATAGCGAAGGCCTTCGACAAGGTCTGGCACTAAGGTTCTGGTAACTCGAAGTACCGGATCGTCTCGTGCACATCATTCGTGACTTGTCGAATCGGTCCTTTCGCTATCGCGTTGAAGGCACACTCTCTTCCCCTCACCCGATCCTCGCCGGAGTCCCGCAAGGCTCCGTCCTCTCTCCACTCCTCTTCTCGCTGTATTCCAGCGACATTCCACGCGGTGGCAAGCCCCAAGTAGCTCTTTATGCCGACGACACGGCCATTTATTATTCTGGCATTAGCCCTGTAGCGATAGGTCGACATCTCCAGTCCGCGGTCACGGCCCTCGGGCAGTGGTTCACGAAATGGAGAATCGAAGTAAACCCCACCAAGAGCGCAGCCCTGCTATTTTGTAGCAAACAGCGGCCTCCCGCTCCTCCTCCTCCTCCTATAACCCTCTTCGGCAAGCCTATCCCTTGGGAGCAGGAAGCCAAATACTTGGGTGTGATCCTTGATCGGAAGCTTACCTTCGTATCTCATATAAAAGCGGCACGCGCGCGAGCCGCCTTCGCCCTCGGCCGACTTCATTGTATGTTAAACAAGCGTAGTAAACTTTCTCTTACCTGTAAGAAGAGAATTTACACTGCGTGCGTGAGACCTATCATGACTTACGGCAGCGTCGTATTCTCTCACGTACCCGATTATAGATTAAAAAGGATGCAAGCCCTCCAAAACCGTTTCATGCGTAGAGCCACGGGCGCTCCAGGTTAAGTTCGTAACTTGCAGCTGCACTGTGACTTAAAGCTGCCCACCATCAAGCAGTTCATGAAACGCGCCGCGACCCGTTTCTTCGACACCGCCGAAACCCACCGTAACCCGCTAATCGTAGCGGCCGCGCGATACCGACCTTCAGTCATCTCCAAGATAAAACGTCCTAGACACACTCTCTCCTATCCCGACGATAAGACAACGCTTCTACAAGAAGCATTCGACTTAGCTAGCAGTAGCAATACAAAACACAACCGCCGTATACTACGTCCTCGCCGGCGAGGCCCGTCGCGTATTATAAATAATAGTAACGTAAATGTTACCCCCCCGTCCCTAGATCAAGCTGGCCCGAGCCGGCCAAACTAGCAATAAAAATATGTCCCTAAATAATAAAAACTCAGATCCAGACTCCCTTCAAAACGCATAAATCTTTCACCTTTTACTAAAGATTTCCGTGGAGGGGGACACTCCAATGAGTCTTAACATTTTTTTATGCTCTGCTTGCAGAGTATGATTAGTATTATTTCTATAATGCGCTCACCAGTTGGCGCTACTGGCGCGTTAGCTTCCAAAGCCCAAAATCGCGGGTGACTGGCGTCTCTGGCGGAAAAAATGGTAACGGTACTCCTTAAGGTCTCAGTCCTCAGACCTAATTCTCTTTCTTTGGATTATTTGATGACGTACTCATTGTACCAAAAAATATTCATTGTTTTGCTCTGCGGTAATTTATTGCGGACAGTGTGGTAAGTATCCGAAATCTCTAACGCCAGAAATTAGTTGCTCTTCCTCATTTTTAATGACTTGGAAATGCGTGTGTACCTGTTTAGTTTAAACAATTTTGACAACTCTGGGAACCGCTACTTCAACAATACCATGTTTCTGTCTAACAATACATCAATCAGAAACAATGACCAAGTAGTTATAGACAATGATAAAAATTTTGCAATTGCAAGCAGGTGCATTGTTTAATAACAACAATTCAATATCTCTTTTGTTTATGTTACCCTAGTACACATCACTTTTTACGAGCACAGTTTCCGTAAACAATTTGTCGCTTACCTAACAGAGTCGTTGCGTATTTAGGAAATGTGGAAATCTCATTACATTTGGATAATAATGGCGATATTATTGCAATTAAATAATCATTTGGGAAGGTGTCGTAAAAAGCCAAAAGTAGAAATGGCAGTGTGAGTATTAAAGACAATAATTTTATTGAACACAAGAGTTAGAGGAGGGGGCCAGCCATATTTTGTATTTAGTAATATTCAATGAGCTCAATATTATTTTTAATTATTTGTTACGCATTAACGCATGCGGAGCGAATTTGTATTAAATAACTAGCTGTCCCCCGCGACTTTGTCCGCGTGTTTTAGTTTCAACGGGTTTTCATCTTTGCAACATTTTTCATTTATGCTCCGCACCTATTGGTCGTAGCGTTATGTTATATGGCCTATAGCCTTCCTCAATAAATGAGCTATCCAACACTGAAAGAATTTTTCAAATCGGACCAGTAGTTCCTGAGATTAGCGCGTTCAAACAAACAAACAAACAAACAAACAAACTCTTCAGCTTTATAATATTAGTATAGATTACAGAGTCATTGCGCAAAACATCCAAAGTCAATCAATTATTGTTATTAAAGTTGCGCCGAATCCAAATAATTGGGAACAGGGCAGGGAGATGAATGATAATGCCGAAGTTAAGTTACAAGTGTTTTTTTTTTATTTATAATGCATAAGTAGGTGCATCTTTTACTTACCGTATATCATATTCCTGAGTTCCACAATGTTCCTAGCTGTAGTAGCAGAGTCTTCTCCGCATAAGACAAACGCCTCTCCATCGGCTTCCGGATCTTCATGCCGATTCATCTCTGCTTTGAATGCAATTTCTTGGAAAGTCCATACTTCTGTGCGGCCCTAGTACAGACAGGAACGATGAAATATAAATATGAATTAGCTCACGATTTAATTTAATTAAGGTCGACTTAAGAAAGCCAAATCTCAGAACTCTGAGAGGTGGGTTATGTAAATCAATTATAAAAAAAGTAAATCCCTGAGTAGCAATTAATGTCTCTGAGATCGGCAGATAGGCTATTTGACATGGTGTTGTTTGCAATCATTAAATTTGAGGTCAATACATATTATTTAAAATAGCTGTCCCCCGCGACATTGTTCGCGTGTTTTAGTTTCAACGGTTTTTCATTTTTGCAACATTTTTCATTTATGCTCAGCTCCTATTGGTCGTAGCCGGTAGCGTGATGTTATATAGCCTATAGCCTTCCTCAATAAACGGACTATCCAATACAAAAAGAATTTTTCAATTCGAACCAGTAGTTCCTGAGATTAGCGCGTTCAAACAAACAAACAAACTCTTCAGCTTTATAATATTAAGTATAGATATAGTTCGTTCATAAAAAATACCTACCTACTTATTATATTTTCTTTATTAAGGGTAAAGCATTTTTGTTATATTACAACGGCCTGATTTAACTTGCGTCTTACGTGTCGAGAGTTTGTGTGTCGCACACTGTCGCACAACGATTTGCAGTTATTAAAAGTGTTTAAAACACGATTACAGTTAGACACACTTCGTCAAGTGTCTGTCGACACGCAATAAAAGGCTCTAACAAAATTGGTATTTTCCGTTCGAATTGATTTATTTCTTAATCAATGCGTCGCGTTGTCCGGTTTATCGATATGAAACTATTTTAAATAAAAAGTTATTGGGGAGCATTAAGAAAATAAATCGGTACAGTGCTGTAGTACAGTGTAACATGTCTTCTGTTTACGACTCACTAAGCGGCCAAACTACTTAAAAGTTTCGTTCTAAAGAACACGGAAAGTACAATTGATTGCCAAATTACGAAAAATGCTATAGCAGTCTCTATACATTCTATAAACACACTTTATGGCCGAAAATTGGTAACCTTCAACTTAATTTATCTTTGCAATTTTGTTTATTGCGTTTGCGCCTGCATTTACCACGCATGTTCGTATTATATTGACCGTGAACCAGCTTTAGATGCAGGTCTGTGTTAATGGCCATATAGCTGAATTCGTATCAATAAAGTTTATAAAAATGTAAAACAAAAGAATGTCTAAATTTCAAAATTTTTGAGGATTATAATATACTGCTGTGCTTCAGCACAAAAGAGGCGACACCGAGGCAGACCCACGTGGAGACGACGGAACGACCTGAGTTCTTTCTTAAAGAGCTGATTATGTAGGGTTCATGAATTTCCAGTTGAATAAGAGTGGCCTTTTTAAGGATTTTAATGGGATATAGATTATCCACATTCGAAAGCTCTAGCTTCTTAAGTTAGTGTAGGTATACTTAAGTGCTATTGTATCACACAAACTAGACTGCAGTTTATGTGGTTAACTTCGGTAGCGACCACGTAACCGCGGCGTGATTAAAGTAAGCGTGCACCGTGATAATGTTTGGAGTGACCGCAAATTCACCAAGTAGATTATCATTAGAATAAAATTGTTCCTTCCTTTCAAAAGATCTCTTTTTGTTATTACGTCATTTATTACACGACAGCCCAAAAAAGTTAACAGATTTAGATATCGTTAGAACTCTTACATGATCCCGAGTGAACCTGGGTTTTTTTTTTGAGAAAACTTATTATAGCTACAGTATGGTGCCATATTCAAATTGTTGCGAAGGTTTGTAGTTCAAATAGTCATGTTTTTAGTTTCAAATTATCTGCTAGCATCCGAAAGATACTCATTAACGGCTACCTATGTTGTGTACATTTAACTAAATAGTAAATTACATAGTAATCTTATCGTTAGTATAATTTTACCTAATTCTGATTAAAGTGCGAATTAGGAGTCCTATACTTAAGTATTCGACTGGCCTTATGAAGGGCCTGCTTAGTTAAGCAGAGCGTGGTGTCAAGGCGAGCAGTTCGTTCAGTGGGGCTAGACCAAACCGGGCGGCAATTATATAACCAGAATCTATGTTAAGTAGTTTATTCGTTATATTAGTTGATTAATTTTTAGATTAAATTAGTTTTTAAGACGTAGGTACTGATGGTATCTTGAAGTCTTGTTTTTTCCAAGCTAATATATTTTATGCTGTTGTTTTATGTGTTAAAGGTAGTATAATTAGTTAGGAAAAAAAACCGAAATAAGTAGGTATTGTGCAGAAAATGTTTATACTAAATGCTGCTTTAGGAACAAAACAATGATCATTACTTAGGTATTTCATGTGCTCTTAGTAAAAATACCTACTTATGTTTTATTTTTAATCTAAAAGGATTACATTCTTCATAAAACATTTGATTATAGGATGCCATTAAAATAAGCAAACTTTATCAGAAAAACTTAACGCCTATAGGTATGCCATATAAAGTACTTACCTACTTGTTGTTGCAACTAGACCTTCGATCAACTTGATCGAAGAACTAGACAGAATAAGACACATTTCGAAAATTAAGTGAGAAGTTCCAAAGTATTAAAAATGCTAAATAAATAGATGGTAGGTTAACCATGATTGTAATTATTTAGGGATATGTATTAAAAAATAGTATCTACAACATACTGGCAATGCATATTTTATTTCCAACATAAGATCTAGGTAAAAAGCGATTTTAGATGAACATAAGCATGCCTAATGCAGCCTTTGGAGTAACGAGAATGGTCACTTTTATGAAAATTTACAGTAAACCACACTCCATGACTGTACGTAGACAGCATCTTTGTGACAAAACTGTAAGATTCATTCTCTTAATTTGTTCAGTACCAATATGTCAACAGCAGAATTTTAAGAAATACTTTTATGAAAGTACGTGCTTTGAAACTAATGAAATGTAATCTCACAAAATCTCTTTTTTTTTACTGTTAATTGTGGCTAAGACTTGGCCTTAAGCAAAGTTTTATTTAAACCTTAATGCATTCGTTTTAATGATACTTTGGAAAATGGGTTCAAATATTTAAATTTATTTGTTTGTTCAGGTCACTAAACTCATTGAAGCTGTTTGGTTTTCAACTAGTGTGGGCCGATCGTATTTCACACATCAATGCTAATAACATAACACTACAGCATGAAATGAATAATACATGTCTAGGTAATTTTCATACTTTGCGCCTACAAAAATTTTGAATCATTAATATGTTTACATGACCATTTCTCGAAATAAATTCCCAACTTGAGCCGAGAGAAGACATCAGCCCCTTAGCTAGAAGGGCTAGGGGTACCTAACATTTCTAAAAGCGTTAACTGAATCGCTCAAATGTATGGAAGTGACAAGTTTAAATGTCATTTCCATACATTTAATGTAATTTAAGCGATATAGAAAGTTTTTAAATATATCATTTACTAAAAGTTTGTTTTTTGATCACCAAACTTACACCAAAACAGTTATAAAACTAGGAAATAATTCTTATCAAAAAGTTTTTTTTTTTACTCTACTTGGCCTACATTAATTAGGTACTTACTGCGTATGACAAAACCCATTTAAAGAAAAAGATTTGGTAAGTAGAAATTGTGATGAGAGCGTGACATCAATCGTAAACACGCTGTAGGTACCATGTCTAAAACATAGTTATTATAACACACATAATATTTTGAACAGCCCGTAGTTATCTCTCATGCAACAAAGTTTTAGGGTCAATGGGCTCTGGTTTTGGGTTAAGTGGCCTAATTACACTGTCTTCAAAGAATTTAACATTATAATGAGCAGGTAATAATGATTTTCATATCAACTGCAAAAGAGGTTTTCTTTAAATTGAGAGGGAAAGTAGGGTTTACTCCTAATTAGCACTCTTTGAGGTAATTAATTATCGTAAATCTCTTGACAAGATAAATATTATATCTTAGTTAGGTATTTCCAAGCAAGATACTGGTTTATTAATTATAGTATGGGATAAAATTATCTAGGACACATCTTGGTCACACTTCACAAATGCACTAAAGTGTAGACATAATAAAGCTATTTATAACATTCTAAATACATAACACAGTTATAATTGGTAAAAATAAAGCTTTTCACATTTTATAACCTCGAATCCACATCATAAAAGCAATTAGTTTACTCTTTAACACTAAAAAGTAACTGTTAAAAAACATAAACGTAAAAAGTTTATTCTAAAATTGAAATCCGAACTTATTATTATTATTAAACATTGTGCTAAAAATACTATTTTGAATAAATTTGGTATACTGTGTAACAACAAGGTTTATTTTAAGTAGGTATGGTACAGTTTTTGTTTTTTTACGCTTCCTATATTTTAGGCGACCATCTTGCGTGTCTCCACAAATATATTGCGTTCCGCTACGTCAATTAAAATAAGGTTGTTATTTAAAGAGAAGGCGAATAACCGTAGTCTCTTAACGTGGCACAATAATTGAAGAAATGTGTTTTTTTTTATATATTTTGGACAGAATTACAATCACAGACAATCACAGAATTACATCATCACCTCTAAGTAGGTAATAAGATAAAAAATCACATTAGACTTCTTTACCATCTAAGTTCGGCTAAGCTTTACTTATCTTATGCTATTTATAAATAAACTAGCTGACCCGTGCCCACTTCGTTGGGCATAATGTTAATAATCCTTTTTTAGTACAGATACTTATGAGTCATGACTAATAAAAATGACCTAACGATTTTTTTTTTATTAAACTTATACATTTAATTTAAGTTTCAAAACAACTTAGTGAATGTCAATGTAATAATCTATACTAATATTAAAAAAACTACTTTTTGTAACTTAAATATAAAAGTTAGACATATGCTGTCGTTGACTTTTTTGTAGGCATTTTCAAGCTCCACATCTTTTCTCTAGAACTCAAAAATATATCTTTCATAGTTAAGGCAGCGTTCGTAAGAAACGGTTTCATTCGACCGTTTTTCCTCCGATTCACTTTGCAAAACGGACTACCACGTAAAAGCCTTGTTATGTTTTTTATATAGCCTATGACACTCAGCAATAATGTGGCTTTCTATTGGTGAAAGAATTTTTTAAATCGGTTCAGTAGATCCCGAGATTACCCCTTACAATTTAACAAATATACAAACACACAAACTTTACTTCTTTATAATATTAGTATAGATTATTACATTGACATTCACTAAGTTCTTTTGAAACTTAAATTAAATGTTTGTACCTGATTTATTTTCATGAAAGTTGTTCCGGCAGAACTAATTATTTATTACACAAATCTTATAGTTAATTAACATTTAGATTCTAGTGCAGAATTCATAACAGTATTAGATCTAAATGGCTATGCAACCGTTGGGAGTAAGGAAAGCATAAACAAACACACCTGTGTTGTCTTATGTACATGAGTCACTGCACTCACAGCAGGCTAGCATTACCATATATATCATAGATGACGGAATAATTATTCCTTGACCACAACGCATTGTTGATCGAATTAAATAGAAACTACCAGGCTGACATGAAACCATGGAGCTTGACACAAATCGAATTATTTGCGAAAAGAACGTGCATTTACCAAATATTAGAGCGTTTTAAACAAACCCACTGCGTATACCTACGTTCTTTTCTATGTCCCATAATAACCATTGTTTAGTGTAGGTACTTAACGAGAGAGAACACCTATTTATGACCTAACTTTAGGTCATAAATAGGTGTTCTCTCTCGTACTACGTAATCAACACACATTAGTATTCAACCAGCATGAAGCCATGCTCTCTAATCCTGAATTAGTGACGTTGTATGGATAGATGGTCACTGGGTGCAGTAATGGACAACAATTAGGATTTCCTACGTAGGTATAAGGTATAGCTTAATTGATGGAACAGTTGAATAGCAGTAGTAAGCTCGAATTTAATAGTTAACAATCAATTATCTGGACTGGAAAGAGTAATCAGATAGAAATATCGAGCTCGAAAAAAGACATGGTTTAACAAAAAAGGGAATTGAAATTGTGTGAGTTATGTTGAAAAACATGAAACCTTTACAAGCGCTTCTTAATTTGGTGGACTGTAGGGCATCATAATTCACGCATGTCTACGATTTGGTGTAATAACTTACATATATAATTAAATTACTATTCCCTTTATGACTCTAAAACCACCAATTTGTTCTCTGATGTTATTTGAATAAGCCGATTTCCAAGAAACTGCTCGGAACTGCTCATGCATCACGAGTTTACAACGTTCGATGATGACGTATTTGCTTGAATAACAAAAACTAGGAACCTATATAAAATGAATCAGTAGTTAGAATCAGATAACTTTTTAAGAATTTCGTTCACTTGTTCCATATTTATCGATACTGTTTAGCACGACTTACAGCACACGTTAGACCCTGGTTATAACACTGAATGTTAATTTTCAGACATTTACCTGGAGTATAATTGTCAACGTGCTTTGAAATACATAATTAAATTAATGATTAATTAGTCCCTACCAACACAGAGTAGCTGCTATCTATTCATCCTTTCAATATTTATCCACAAGCATGTACCTTATATGATTAGACAGGGTTCATTAATACACATTAAAATATTTCATGTCGTAATATTTGCTTAAACATATAATTAGATTTCGGGATAAGCAATTTATTTGTTACTAGCTGTCCCACGCGACTTTGTTCGCGTTTTAGTTTCAACAATTGGTCGTAGCGTGATGTTATATAGCCTATACCCTTCCTCAATAAACGGACTATCCAATACAAAAAGAATTTTTCAATTCGAACCTTAAGTAACAGTTGAAAATTAAGGTGTATCGATCGAAGCTTGTTTCACTTTTATTTTGGAAAATAATTAACTTTCTATCCGGGTATAGTGTAAATAGGTTTAGTTGTATACTTATTAAGGAATGTGACTTAATGTGAGCTTCGCTTGCTATCTCTAAGGTAGTTATGTTTGGATGCACCTGTAATTATTCTTGAAATAGTAAAACCTCTTTACTATCTTAAAAATTGCACTTGTTTCTAGTATTTTAAAACAAGGAATAGGAAGGCACTTTAGTAGAGAAGTATATTTATTCAGTAAGACGTAAATATACTAATAGACACATACATAGTTAGTTTAAATACTAAGTACCTACACATGCAGGTTGTGTTAGGTTTGCTTAACTAAACACGAACTAAACCGTTACCCAGATGTAGAACAAATCGGTAACAAGTTAATCTTGGTTGAGGTTTAACAAGTGAACCCCCGATGACATAACCCAGTTCCCACAATTTTATGTGATCTAAAGGGATCAATAGCTGGTAAAGCGACTGGCGCGTTGAGCTAGTAGGTAGTTGCAGGTTCGAGTCCTGCCTGAGGTATAAGTTTTTCTTTCTACTATTTGTATTTAATTAAAAATACTCGCTCCGCAGCTAATTTTATGCATAACAAATAATAAAAATAATAGGGATAGTTGGTATTACCTCGAGAACCCATATTGTTGGATCACACAAACATCATTAGTTCTAAAAAGGAAGTAATAAGTGAGAAATGAGACTGCTTTTACGAATATTTTACTGAAAAAGTATTTTTTATAGTTAAATACAAATAGTAGAAAGAAAACCTTTAACCTCAGGCAGGACTCGAACCTGCGACTACTAGCTTGACGCGCCTGTTTTATATGAAAGTTTAAATTATATTTGTAGCTGATTCAGATACCTATGGTTTAGGGAAGAAAAATCGTAATTTATTTGCAAATATTCATGTGACTCATTATTTCCCTACATAGGGTGAGTATTATTTAAACTTCTGAAAGTATAAAACGATCGCCTATTATTCTTTTTGTAGTGATTTGCTTATATTAAGTTTAGTACAGAAAAATGAACTGACTGCCTTGGGTAGGTACTTGAAACGCCCGAAGAAGGAGAAAGGAAAATAACTCTCCGAATATAAAGGCGATTTAGCACCTTTCAATAATCCGCAATTGAGTGCAAAACACTTCAGCATTCACTGCGTAAAGTAACACGAATAGTTAAACTAACATTGATTTATGTAGTTGCAAGTTTGTGCTTCTTATTATCGTGTAGACTAAACTGTTCGGAGGCTGTAGGGGTTTCCGGTTGAGAAACGTAAGGCTTGACTTCAATCATAACTCAAGTGACAAGTGACACATTTACTGAACCAATAGGTACGAGGTAGAAGTCAGGGACGACCGAGAGCACGTTGGGTTGATGACATAGTTAAGGTAACAGGAACCACCTGGATGAGAGACGCGCAAGACAGACAAGAATGGCAGAAAAAAAGGGGAGGCCTTTACTTAGCAGTGGGTGATTACGGGCTCAAATGATGATGATGATGATAGTGGTACTAGTTAGTTAGTAGCTAAGTTTTGTAGTTGACACATTTTAGTAAGGATATTGACCTAAAAAAATCCCGTCTTGTACATTTTTGGAAAATATTAGAAACGTTAATTTTCTTATTTTTCCGTAACCCATAACTTACGACGATACATTTATTTGAAATGTCGCATGACGTCACGATGTAGTTTTGAGTAAGTGACGTAATTAGCCTTCACTCCTGAACAAATTCGCTTTATCTTTATAGTGTAGGAATATGTTGTAACTATCTACTGTTGGTTATAAACAAACTCGGAGTATAGTCACAGTAATAAATACTGTGGTACAGTTATCGCACATTATTTCACAATCAAAATACCTACTATATTTTAAGCTCTATTTTATACCTAGTCGCTTAACGAATCGCCTTCGATTCGCAGTTAAAAAATTGTCTCAATACTTACGTAATGAAAATAATAAAATGTCAACAAACTTTGCATCGGTAACCTACAATATGTTACCGAGGACTGCAAATTATGGTTTTTATGTAGTGCAATTAGGTACTGCTTTTATGTTATAATATCTAACCAGTCTCGCTGCTCTTTTTTTCATACTGAAAAGGGACCGCCACATTAGCTTAATGGGTTGGATTGGCAATTATTTTAATTATAACACTAATTATGTAATAGTTTGTTAATGAATGTTTATAATGTGCAGTGCACTAAGTACAATAACAACTTTAATGAGCTATCTACATTGTGCTACACTGAGGAAACACTACAATGATAAGATGTAAATCGTTTATTTTAATTGTAATATTTCAAGCAATTTATTTTGAAACATTACATAAAACAGCCTTAGAAGTGCCTGTGCCTTCGCCTTTTACATTTCGTTACTGATTACTAACAAGTAATGATCACACGAAATCTTTTATTAAGAAAGACCGTCATTGGACAAAGCTTATAATATTCCCTGGTTATATTGATGTTTGGAAAATCTGCTCATTTCTGTTAATATGTAAATTAAATTCGGTAATCACCTCCATAATAAGTAAGTAGTTACGTTATTAAGCCGCGCAGAGCTTGCGTAAGCAATCCCGCGGCTCCAGCAAATGCAAGGACGGGACCAGGGTGTTTTAAGTCGGTGTATGTATATCGGGTTGAAGTTATTAGAGTTTCACCCCGACAAAAAAAAGTTTGTACGTCATTTAAAGTGTTTTGACATCGCGCCAATGTCTTATTCTAGTGTTTAACAGATATTAAGTTAGGTAATTTGTCCCATTACCAAGGATGTCTGACAGAAAATAATCAGCAGCTAATTGCTCAGAAAGCTGCTTCGTATTTTCCATATAAAGTTCTTGGAAAGATAGTTGAATAGTCTCTTAGCAAGCTGTTACTTTGTTGTTTGGTGTTAAGTAGTTAGGCTAGAAACAATATAGCACTTCGACGCGAGGAAAGTTAGTCGGCATTAGTTTCTACTGTTTGTAGTTCAGAAAGTGGGGACTAGACCAGTTAGCCCTTCGCGTTTGTAAACAATCTCCTTTCAAATCTGCGTTCCTAGTACATATAATCTATACTAATCTATACTAATATTATAAAGCTGAAGAGTTTGTTTGTTTGTTTGTTTGTTTGAACGCGCTAAACTCAGAAACTACTGGTTCGAATAAAAAAAATCTTTTTGTATTGGATAGTCCGTTTATTGAGGAAGGCTATAGGCTATATAACATCACGCTACAACCAATAGGAGCGGAGCATAAATGAAAAATGTTGCAAAAATGAAAAACCGTTGAAACTAAAACACGCGAACAAAGTCGCGGTGGACAGCTAGTAAAACATATATGTATAGGCTAAAGTAATTAATAACCGAGCCCTTTTATAATATCCTACACCGATATCAATCAGGTTAAACAGAGTAAATTAATTATAAATTATTAATTATCAAACATGTATTTAATCATAATTAGTGTTATAGTTTATAGATTACGTATTTGACCTACATTATTCAATTGATAGAGTTTGTTATAATAAATGCTAATAATAATAGATAGATACTGAAACTCTTTCGCAAAATAATGAGTTAATCACGGAGTTAAGATTATTTTTAGTTACATTTAACTTTATTCGTACTTATTTGTTAAAGAAAATCAAATTAACATTTTATCTTATGGCCATTTAATTCATGCAGAAATGGGTACAAGAAGCTTTGATTTATTAATTTTAAGTAAAAAATTAAAATATAATAATTAATCATTCTTGTTATTGTTTTTCACTAATGATGCAATGTCTTATTAGCAAAGGTCTCCTTTATATTTTAATGGTTTTTATGTAATCACAAAATATGCAATAACCAATGTACCTAAAGCTATTAAAAACAATTATTAAAAACATTGATAATAACTGTAGGTAACCACATTCATTGTATTTCAAAGATTCGATTATTTACGAGTAATTAATTCTAACATACCATTTTGACATCCAATGTTTACCAAATTTCACTAATGCACATCACACACTTTGTTCACTTTTTTTAAATATTCAAAATTAACTGTTGTTTAATGATCGATGGAGGTTTATGCGCGTGCGCACTCCCGGCGAGTAGTTGTCTAATGCATGGCGCTTGTGATGCGGATAACTGTGGAAGTGGTCGTGAGCTATCGTTGAAAAGAAGTGGTTTGTACTTTGACTATTGACATTATATAAATCGTTAACCCTTGAATACTCAAACGCAACTTAATTGTAAGATGGTCTTAAGAGACTGTATGTCATTACTTTACACCTGATTGTCCTCTTATGTTTAAGTTAGTGCAGCGGACTAGATCCTTGCTTACAATATTATATTAATTGGTACCTTATAATAGTGTGGATCTTTGTTGTCTGAATAAATAAATTTAATAAATTTATTAAAGTGACTTAATGGTGACTTAAAACTGATTGATGTTCGAGTATTCGGCCTTAAGAGAGTTAGAAATGAATAGGAAGATGAGTAAATTTTAGTATGTTAAGTAGATAAATATTAAAAAATAAGGTTTTTTTTTGCCTTTAGATAACATTTGTTTACATTAGGAAAATGTAATGTAAACGAGGTATGTCCTTTAAACTGAGTAAATTATAATTTTGCAAAGAAAACCCCCACCAATTCTGGTAAATATGATATCTATTGGGTATTTATTTATTTATGACCCGTGCCCACTTCGTTGGGCATAATGTTAATAATCCTTTTTTAGTTCATATGACCTAACGATTTAAATTATTTTATTAATATTAAAAATTAAATTATCTATACTAATATTAAAAAAACTACTTTTTGTAACTTAAATATAAAAGTTAGACATATGCTGTCGTTGACTTTTTTGTAGGCATTTTTAAGCTCCACATCTTTTCTCTAGAACTCAAAAATATATCTGTCATAGTTAAGGCAGCGTTCGTAAGAATCGCTTTCATTCGACCGTTTTTTCTCCGATTCACTTTGCAAAACGGACTACCACGTAAAAGCCTTTTTATTTTTCGGTTTTTTATATAGCCTATGACACTCAGCAATAATGTGGCTTTCTATTGGTGAAGGAATTTTTTAAATCGGTTCAGTAGAGCCCGAGATTACCCCTTACAATTTAACAAACACACAAACTTTACTTCTTTATAATATTAAGTATAGATACTTTAATGCACAATAAAAAAGATGCACATAAGGCGGACTTAATGCCATATGGCATTTTCTACCAGTCAACCTTTGGGTTAAATTGAGACTTAAAACATGCACACTAGGGTATCAATGCGCTTCTGAAAATAATGGCGGTGTGCAAAAGTAACCGATCAGTTTTTTATTGTGCGCTAGTCCTTGTAGTAATTGGTTCCGGATGCCGGTTTCGTAGTAGAAATTGAGCATTTTATACTACTGACAGCATATTGCATATGCGTTCATGTATGCTAAGAAGAATATTAAGTTTACAACTCTTTGCTCATTTAAGCTAATAATTTTTTTAACTGCTGATCTCAGCGACGTTAATCGTTACTTAAATCATTCCTTATTATCAATTTAAGTAAGCCAACTCTCGGGCAACATTACCTTTGTATGTAAATTTGCTGCGATTTTTCACAAATAATAATAATTAGATACTTCTAGCAACAAAATCGTCAAAGACGAAGTTCAGCGACATGTTTAAAACTTAAACAAAGTTCTAATTTCGTACTGGTTTGATAATTTCTAAGTACAATTTTTTAATTTAACAAACCTGGAACTTAACAGATTACTTTTTTATTTATTTATTTATTTATTTATGTACACACAACATACAAAGAACACAAACATCAAGGAAAAATAGGTACAAAGGTACTGCTTATTTCTTACGAAATTTCTGCCAGCAGACCTACGACAGGACACATAAAAGAAGAAACACAGACACAGTGTGTAAGATATTAAGGTTAAAAATATAAAATATATATAAATACATGATAATAAATATATATACGTATATATAAAGACACTTTAAAGGGAAAGATAATGTTCTTTTACTCGTCGTTTGAAAATAGAAATGTTATGTTATGTTATATTTTTTTTTTGTTATGATTCAAGCTTTTACATTAGCTAAGCTCACAGTAAAGTAAAGAGAAATCAAACAACCCTAAACGATAAGATATCGTCGTTTCGTTACAGGGTTTATGGCTACATTCTGGCTCCATCATCAGACCAGCTCGAAAGCCTTACCATAATATTGTGTTCCTATCGAAATTATATAAGTATGCCTAATTTCATCTCAATCGGATCTCAGGAAGTGGTTCTAATTTAGCCAAAAATACATAGGTACTTACATACATTGCAAGCTAAATACAATCTTGTAAAAACGAATCTCTTAAAATACCAGAATCGAAAAGGCTGGCTGGTAAACGTTTCTAATATTTATATGAGTAATAAAAATGGACTACGCGAGCACCTTCGAAATTAAAGTGAGAATGTGTACTGCTACTACATTATACATCTGTCAAAACCATTGACAGTTGTCAAATGGTGAATCTGAGCTTATTTTGTTTTAGTATAAACAGAGAAGTTCGGTGTTCTGTGGGATATACCGTAAAATATGGTGAACAGGGATGCCGGGGGTGAATAGAGACAAGTTTGGAAACGGATTCCTATCTTAGTCGTGTCGCATGCGCTTATTTCTTAGTATATGACAAGCAGCTTTCTTATAATTTATTAAACACTGTAAAACGTGCAAAACTCTTACAAAAAATGTCCCTATTCACACACGTGACACGCCCAGTGTCACGCATCCCAATTCACTTTTTACGATACTTCTGTTTTTTTAATAAATCCCCTAAACGATTGCTGGCTTACATCCTCAATTAACTTAATTATACCCATTAAACAAACAGTTTGTACATTTAAAATATAATTATTTTGGTCTGTAGGTATGCTCTTAGCTTTAAGCTACAACTATTACGGTCCTGTCATTTTGCTCTGTAGATAGTTGTCATGCGATACCTCTCACTTTAGCTAGCGACAATCATTGCGTAAATTGATCATTTTTTGTGTTTTTTATGAAAACTAGACGATATGATTGTAATCTTAAGTAACAGTACTATTTCCTATTTCACACACCAATGCTTACTTTGCAGTTATGCTTGTTAAAATTTATGGAGGCAACAAGCAATGGATTGGAAAGTGGTTAGAATAACGTGGTGACTTTCCCATAGGCCTCCAAGGTTGGTCCACGTACAGTGCGCTGCGCGGTCACCCGTGCAGTTACAAAACGCTACGGCTATGTCCATGATTCCTATTGTAATCACAGTCGTTAGTTACGTCACAAATGGTTAAGCTACGATTTCCCCCAGTAACGGTGCCGTCATCCTTACCAATATTATAAATACGAAAATACTGTCTGTGTGTTTGTCGCGCTTTTGCGTTAAAACTACTGAACGTTTTTAAATGAAATTTGGTACACAGATAGTCCAGAGCCTGAGAAAGGACATAGGCTGCTTATTATCGCGGTAACCGACATCCACACGGGCGGAGCCGCGAAAAACAGCTAGTTTAGCTATATATGACAGCCAAAAAAAGACACACCATTTTGGAGGAGACGGTCACACATGACTAGGTATATTCCTTATATTTTAACATTTACAAGACACACTGCACATTGTTTAAAAAAAAGTTTCTTATAAACGACTTATAGTAATTGGGATACCGAATAGTTCAGTGATGTCATCAGAAGCATCTCTCCTAAATGGCGTTACTGGAGAAAACATGCTAGCGCACTTATCCGCGGGCCGCATCGCACCGCATCGCACCGCAACGGAAAACAAAAATGTTCCTGAACACTGGAAGGAGTAGGTAAACATATTCAGCATTCCTAAATGCAAAAAAAAAATTGTAAATGCTTTGCCATTTATGCTTAATTATACAGAGGGTAAATAAGGAAGAAATTAAGGAAAGCGTAAATAAGTGCATAAAATCTATGGAGCGTCCGGTCCAAGCATGCTCAAGTTGACCAGTTCAATTCCTAATAACCGCCAGTAAGGTAATTTAACTCTAATTAAATCCCAAGTTTTACCCCTTCTTAAGAAAATTTAGATCTTAGCCTCACTAAGACCGCACCCTGCCACAAGAAGTAACACTGTTGCTGTGTTACTTCTTAAAAGAACACCTAGTAAATCCTCGTGCACTAGGGCCTCTGCGGAGGCTGAACATGTGTCTTCCCTGAGCCTCGCTATGTACGGCAACATTTGACCGTAGTGTGCAGTGAAAACCCTGCGAGAAAACTTGAACTTACGAGATTGAGCAAAATCAATAACACAAGCAAGTTTTGGAAAACTTGCTTTCACATTATGAGACAATATTCGATCGTTTTAGCATTTGCGCTTACACGCGCATTTTCATGTCACGCTTTAGCGAACCGAACGCTCGTATACGCGCTCATTCCTGCGTTTTCGCTTAAAACAATGGTCCTGACAGTAGCAATATGAAGACGTATTCCTCGGCGCGCGTTTATACGAACACATACGAATACGTACGAATCAATACTGCGCACATTGCGTGCGCACTGCAAACAGTCGTTCGTGTACGCGCGTGTAGAACCGACGCGACCCATGTGTTTATATCTGTTAAGTTGAAGGGATTTTATGTAAAATACAAAATGGACGTAAAAAGATTCATCAGCTTGGTGTACGGATACAAATGTCTGTGGGATCAAAGTGATTCAACGTATCTTTTACGTGACCATCAAAGCAAGGCATGGCGAGAGATATCGGAAGAAATAGGAATACCCGGTTGGTTTGTTGCTTTGATTATATATACACACATTAGACGACTCCATCTAGTGTGCGCAAATAAGCGGCGCGGAACCTTCGAAAAACATAGCCGCCAATTGTTAGCTTATTAGCCGCAAGCTGGCCTGGCCGCCCCTCAGTGTCTCGTGAGACGACAGGGAATATGCACGCCGAGCCTTCAATAATGAGTTGAAATAAGTGACGACATTTTTCATATTAAAATGTGTTTTTTTAAGGTTATTATTTACAACTGTCACTTGACATTGTTATCAGTGTGGCCAGTACTTATTTCAAGCAAATTTCCACCTTATTATAGTAGGTGGAATTATCATAGTTAAGGCTTGGTTGTGCTTACCCGCCTCACAAATATTTTATTATATTAGTTAGGACTAACTGTTGCATGCGACTTTTTTCGCGTAGGATATGATTTTATCACGCCCATTAAAATTACGATAAAATAGTTCTATTTTCATGCGATCGCTTTGTTTTTTTTTGTCGTTGACTATTAGCAATACAAAGTAATCGCTCCCTTTATCCATGCCACCCCGTTTTTACCCCACAACACAATTTATCTACGTTCCGTTTCACTTGCTTTGTATAATCTTAGAGCATTAATAACGTACTAATACACCAATCGAACCCTTGTTTGTGAGTAACTTTAGTTTGATTATAATCTTATTTTAACATAATGCATCTAAGTCTTGCTTGCATGCACCTTGAAATTATGAACTCTTATAAGCTTTCTGATTTCATGTCGTCATATTTCAGCTTCTATCATCATATCCGTATGTTACTTATATATTTTCTTCTTTTTAAATATTTATGTCTTGTAATTATTTGCATATACGCTATACTTGACAATACAATGTCACAAATTCGTTTGAGATTTACCTACATCCTTTTACGATCTCCATTTGCCACTCAGAATGCTATAGGTCAAATATTTATATTTTTTTATATTTCAGTTCCAGATTTAAAAAGAAAATGGCGCGGTCTCCGGGATACTTTTGTCAAAGAACTCAGAAAATTAAACAGTAACCGCCCTGGTCACGAAGGTGACATCAAACCTGAGTCCAAATGGGCTTATTTTAGGCAATTATTGTTCCTCTACAGCACAATAAATAGGAGAGATCTCAACGTACTCGACGTAGAATTTGTGGGTCCAAGTGCTGAACAGGTCCCAGAGAAAATAAAAAGGAAAAGGCATAAGAAAAAATCTTCAGATGAAATCGATAACGAGCTATTGGAGATAGAACACGAAAAGTTTAGATTATATCAACAAAATGTGAGTGATCCTGACGCTCAGTTTTTGATGAGTCTCCTACCATTTTTGCAGGATATACCCAAACATCGTAAGTTAATGGTACGAACTAAATTACAAGAAGTTCTAATGAACGAAGAAAATGAAATGTCTTCTGCGGTGAAGACGGAGAATGATTCTAGTGATTCATCGGAGTCGTAAAACAAAACTTCAATAAGTTATCGTACAATGTTATTTATTTTATTTTACTAAGTTTATTAGTTAAGAGTTTTGTTTTAACTGTATATATAGTTAAGTTTGTATATATTTAAAATTGTAAATAATTAATTGAGTGTTATTTGAATTTTAGAATTTAATTCAATGTTTAAAAACTAGTTAATTACTATTTATAAAAACTTAAACTAAACTAAACTAAACTTAAAACTTATCATAGCGAAATCTTTGTACCCCTTTTTACGAAAACAGAGGAGTATAAAATTTAGTGTTTAGTAGTTAAAGTTTATATAGACAAGGAGTGCAGCAAGCTAATTATTAGAATATAGTAATAACACATATTAAAGTTATAAAAAACCACATTACGCATACTAACCGTGCGTTTGACACACACATATACAGTTTTATTACCAGTTCCTGTCATTTATCACCTGTCACATATTTTTTTCTCGCTACAGTTTTTTCCGAATCATAAAGTAAGTATATCAGATTGAAAGTTTAAATTTAAATTCGAATTATGGTCGATTTGGACCACTTCTGGGGCTCTAGTATAAATAAAATTATCTGTCTAACTACTTATTACGAATTTATTACTAAAATAAAGGATTAATAAAAAAGGAGACTTATTAACCATATCAAAATTATTTATTAAACTAAAATTAAGTTCATAACTTTTGGAAATAATCCGAGGAAACAGTAAGTATTAATTAAAAGTAAATAAAATACACAAAGATCTTTTTAACCCCTGACACAAAAATAGGGTGTTATATAAGTTTAAAATAACTGGTGCTGCGAGCACACAAAAACCGCAAATGAATAGGATACGTGCCTGAAGATGAATGCAGCTTATGGCAGAATACTCTATTTTAAGTCGCCGGTAACTCGAACACTGCCTTTGTCACTTAAGATGTAAATTATCTATACTAATATTATAAAGCTGAAGAGTTTGTTTGTTTGTTTGTTTATTTGTTTGTTTGAACGCGCTAATCTCAGGAACTACTGGTTCGAATTGAAAAATTCTTTTTGTATTGGATAGTCCGTTTATTGAGGAAGGCTATTATAGGCTATATAACATCACGCTACGACCAATAGGAGCGGAGCATAAATGAAAAATGTTGCAAAAATGAAAAACCGTTGAAACTAAAACACGCGAACAAAGTCGCGGGGGACAGCTAGTTATAAATAAGCGACATAATTTAATGTCATAGTTATTTTGCGTTTACGTTATTAGGGGTAAGTTGCTGGTTAAGTAAGTAAGTAAGGCGAGGTGACTGGATCGAGCGGTGCTGGTTCAACATATTTAAAAGGGGTAAGATGCGTTTGCTCAGTTAGAAAGCTTAGGTTATTGAGATAAATATTTAATAATACCTGAATCTATATCTTTGAGACTGCGGGCTATGTTTATAAACAAATAAACACCGACTCACTTCTTTTTCAAACTATGTATGTGTTTTTGGCTTATAAGTACGGATGAGTATACATAACATATATATATATGTATATATATAACGGGCATGTTTCCTATTTTTTTTTTAATGTCCGTCTTGTAGATTAATGAATTTTATTGGACACGTATTTTTTCTTTTTTACTGCAAACAAAAAATTATCATAATACAGAGAACGGAAATTACGCGTGACGTCACTCCTCGCTACGATTTTTAGCGAGGCGCGGCGTCATAAGCCCCTACTCCGAAACTTTAAAGCGGTGTATCTTTGTATTTTTTTATTGTTTTGATAAAAGAAAAAATACGTGTCTCTTATTTTTTTATTATCTAACTGACGGACTAAATAGATTTTAAGTTTTCATACCCAGGAAACATCCCTACTAAAAGTTATGCAGTCTTAGGAAAAAAAATAGTACATATCAATACCAAAGAGTAGCTTACAAGTTACTATAAAGCAAAGACAATGTTCTAGTAATTTGTATAATAACTTTCGTAAGGAGTATTCATAATTATTTAAAACAAAACGGTTTACCCACGCATATTCTCAGGATCGTCCGACTAGTTTCAGTTGCGAGTCGAACAGTTCGACTCGCAACACCACCGCCCCCGCCTCAGCTCATAATTAGGGACTCCTATTGAGTCTGAAACTAGTCGGGCGATCCCTAGAATATGCGTGAGTAAACCGTTTTGTTTTAAATAATGTTCTAGAATAGAATCTAGTAAGTTTACCTAGAGAAACTTTATCACAATATCTCTCGGAAAGGCAAGAAATACCAACAATATTTACTTGTTTCGAGCTTTCTAGCCGTTTCTAATGCTTTCACACAGCGGTGCTAATCACTTCTGAGATCAATATTGTATGACCGGTGGCGTTGTCTTTACAAACACCTACATTTAGTCATGTTGTATAAGATCCTTTTAAGATGTATTATAGTACTTACTTTAGAATTTCAGTATTGACATATAAAAGTTTATCTAATTGAAGAATTAATAATTAACGTCGGGAACTAAAATCTAAATACAAACCGCAATAAAATCCGTTCAAAGTAGTTTTATTTTAATGACTATCGCGTAAACCTCTGAAAGCAATATACATATAGTATAACTGAAATATTAATTTCCAATGAAAAGGTACATTTTATTGATCAAGCTTTATGCTTAAACCAGTTAAGCCTCAAACAGACATTCGTCAGGTAAACTTTATTATTACTTTAATACAAAATTTTGTGTATTTTTTTTCTGTTAGGTAGTGTTATCACATAATTTATATTATACATAATAACTATATCGAACATAAAGACCTAAAAGTTTTACTAGGTGTTCGATAGATGGCGTTGTGCATTGAGCGCGGTTTTCTGAATCGCGCTATGGTTTCGTTACGTCGGCACACGTATATATTGGTTTCGGCCAAAAATTGTTATCTCTGGTCTCCCTTCAAAACGCATAAATCTTTCGCCTTTTACTAAAGATTTCCGTGGAGGGGGACACTCAAATGAGTCTTTACATTTTTTGATGCTCTGCTTGCAGAGTTTGTAAATTACATAAATCTGCTAGGTCTTGGACTTATCGTTGTTGCACACATAGGATTGATGGGGTTTTTAAAACTTTATTTGTAATGGTAACTCCCAGCTCTCCACCAATATTTGGCTTTCCGGGAATTTTTGTTATTTTAAATGTCTATATTGAGCGGACTATTTACTATTTATTAAAGAGTAAAATAAATACCTGATAAAATTACGCCTATTCGTTTAAAAATACGTAAGCATACGTTTCGCATTTTGCTATTGGTTATTTATAAGGCGGTTTAATCTTAACTCCCTTTAATTATAACGATCATAAACGACGATCAAACATTCACATAGCAAATAGTAAACAAAATAACATTCATTCGCACAATACCATCAAATTTCGTATCTTAAATATACTCAAGTACACCCCTTTTAAACGAAAATAGTTGCAGGCGGCGGCTAATAATATTAGTATTACTAGCTGTCCCCCGCGACTTTGTTCGCGTGTTTTAGTTTCAACGGTTTTCATTTATGCAACATTTTTCATTTATGCTTCGCTCCTATTGGTCGTAGCGTGATGTTATATAGCCTATAGCCTTCCTCAATAAACGGACTATCCAATACAAAAAGATTTTTTCAATTCGAACAAGTAGTTCCTGAGATTAGCGCGTTCAAACAAACAAACAAACTCTTCAGCTTTATAATATTAGTATAGATTAAGTTGACCTTTCTTTGTAAGTGCATTATTTACTTCACATTTTAATAGTATTTTTTGCGACACTTTCATTTATTAAACGCATTAATGACCGCAAGCGTAATTTCCCACCTTTGTTGGTTATAAGAGGGTCGGGTACGTATTATTTAGATGCTTATGTTAATCTGGGTCTGCTGTGACAGTATTTAAACATAACCTTGTTAAAAAACATAAAAAACGAGCGTGGGGTAAACATCTTGCCGAATAAATATATGTCGAGCATCTTAGGCCAAAAACTATGGACAGGATCACCGGAACACAGATTTTTATTTCTATTTGCTTTGCTAATGCTATTGATTGCTGTAGCAAACCGTATGTATTCGTTACTGAGTAACGGGTACGCCATCTAGTACCAAGTAACGAAACGTTACTCACGAATACTTTTCGTTACTCGCATGTTTCGTATCATGGTTACATATGCTGTTTCAATGACGCAATGTAACGCTGCGTTGATGCGTGTATTGAAACGTTTCTTACTGATCGTTTTGCGCATGCGTGCGAATTATCCGCGAATTAAAAAGGTAACGTAAACTTAAGGCCGTACAAAGAAAATAACGTTGTTTGATGATTTGTGAGATTCGTTATCCAGGTTTTTTTAATATTTAAATATTCATTAGAGGTATTGTGTTCGTGTGTGGAACAGAAACACGGTAAGAAAGATATTTTACAAATTTGATATAAGTACCTACTTACGCACTATAGAAGACACAAGACGCAAATTCTTCACTTATGCCCGGTTTCTGAAGTTTCCAGTTAAATTCTCACTAGCTATTGATTCCATAAAGTTATGCATAAGATAAACGTCGGTTATCTGTCGCTGAGTTTCTGAATACGAAAAGAGACGTTTAATAACTATGAAACCGATAACCAGTTCCTTATTGTGCCAATAGATGGTTCTCTTCAATACGTCGAGATTAAAATTGATTTGGTAATTATAATTCGTCATTAATATTAGTTTAATTTATACTAATATTTTTTTCGAATGTAAATAAGTAACCCAACACTGTTTTAGTTATAAAGTATGGTAATTCTAAAGACATCATTGTGAAAATGTCAAACGTTATGTGTTCTGTGCTCATTGCTTTCGTTTTGGTTTTGTGCGTTGTATTATTTTTCGTTATTTTTTTTTTTTCCAATATTAAATGTAATAATTTTAGCTTTCACTGACAATTACTAACTAAAAATTATTCTAAGTAATAACACATAATATCCAAAAGTTGATGTACTATCACGAAAAGAAACGTCAAATAAAGTTATGGAACCGATAAACGGCACAAAATGATCAGTTAAGTTAACCTACGTTTAAACGGGGTTTATCTAACATTGAGTTGTTCAGAAACGCATTTTCAAAAGTTATGGAACCAATAGCGCTAATGAATAGATAAACCATCAACAAATGGACCTCAGAAACCGGGCATTAGTCGCTTTCTAGCTTTTTCGCGCCTTGTACTTCCGGCAATTAAAAATTAATACATTGAAAAATGCCTTGGTGTGGGTTGAGATATTTCCTAATAATTTAAGGAACACGGAAAAGTGCAAAGAAATATCTTTTCATCTGTAAATAATCTAATTTTCATATTTCACAAATTCAATACGAAACACACGCCGTATTCTACTATTTGTCATAGACTTATAACAATCAGCATCCTTATTATGTTTATTCAATTGGTTTGAAATGAACCTAATTACTTCACTAATAAAGCACCACTACCAGAGAGCCCTAATTTCGGCAGTAGTGCTGCCTCTTTATTTCACGCACGATCCCTGAAGATTGCAGCGAACTAAAGATTCAAATATCGGAAAATAGAACAATAATTAAATTATATAACGTAGCTTCTCTAGTACGTAAGTATTTATATCTCGATGCATATGTATGTTTTTGTTTTTAATAAAAACGTATTTTCACTTTATTTGGTTTTTATGTTAAAAAGATATTATAATAAAGTTCAAGTGAGATTTAATTGTTTCTTGGTTATTAAATGTTGTTAATTACTAATTGATAATTAATAATTACCAAATAATGCTTATTGTTTATATTCGATTTATTATTATTGTTTTTTTAATATTTTTTAATATTTGACAGTTTAATTTACCTACCTGCTACAATGGATAAGAAAATAAGTAAGCTATGGGGGTTTTTTACGCAAGTTAAAGATGATAAGGCAAAATGTGATCTTTGTAAATCGTTGTATTCAGTAAAAGGCTGCTCTACTACAAATTTAAAAAAGCACCTTTTAAAAAAACACAGATCAACCTATGAAACCATCAATCAATGCTCTGGGTCAGATGTTGCAGATCTGGAAGCTCCTGAATCATCAACTTCAGCAAGTACAGAATCTACTTTACCTGAAATTAAAACAAATGACAAAAATTCGCAACAGACTTTTATTCAACGTCCTGTATGTAGGTGTAGCAAAAGAAAAATAAATAATAATTTATTTTTTAAAATGATAGTTAAAGACCTGCAGCCTTTTTCTGTAGTTGAAGACGAGGGTTTTAAGGCTCTTTAAGGCTCTCATTAATTACTTAGAACCAGGCTACAAAATGCCTTCAAGGTACATACTAAGCAACACTTTTTTGGATGCGCAATACTCAGAAGCAAGAAAATAACAGCCATTGTAGAACATTTTGACAAGAGTCCAATAGCTACGAAAAAACTAATTGCAATGCAGGAGCAACTGAGGCCTAATCAAAAACCATTAAAGCTACAAATGGACGTAGTGACCAGATGGAACAGTACCCTGGGCATGATTGAGAGGATTTGCTTTCTTCAAGAACCCTTAGAAGCGTCTCTTGGAATCCTACATAATCCAGTAGAAAATAATTTGGAAGCTGAATGGCAGACACTGACAGAAATAATAAAAATTCTGAAGCCATTCAAGCAACTCACTGAAGAAATGTCTTCAGAAAAAAAAGTTACTGTTTCAATGATCCTAGCTTCGACAGAAAGTATGCTTAGTATTTTGTACAATTTAGAAACAAATATTATTACAGATGCTGGGAAAATACTGGCAAATAAAATTTCAATAGAATTTAAAATTAGGTTTAAGAATTGTTACAGGCACCCAGTGTTATCTAAAGCAGCATTGTTAGACCCGCGTTTTAAGAAGCTTGCGATGCGTCAAGTTATGAGTCTGCCAAAGATGCATTGAAAACTGAGCTGCAAAACGAATATAACTTTAATAATCAGCCAATAGAAGCTAACGAGAACGAATTGATATTAGCTACATCTACTGGTGACACCGACGCTAATAACGACTCTATCTGGATGGATTTTGACACTTCGGTAACGTCAGCGTCTGCTTCGAGCTCTAAAGTTAGCAGCAGCATAATTACCTTGAGGCAATATCTAGAAGAACGTTTTGTACCTCGAAATGAGTGTCCTTTGAAATGGTGGCAGACGGGGGCACTTCTATACCCCGAACTCTCAAACTTGGCTGCGAAATATTTATCAGTGATGGCTACCTCGGTACCATCTGAGAGGACTTTTTCAAAATCGGGTCAAATATTAAGTGAGAGGCGCAGCTCAATTCAACCAAAAAGAATGGAAAAGATTTTATTTTTAAATATCAACCAAGGATTCCTTTCATAAAATGGCCCAACGAGCAAGTCTCAGATCTTAAATGTTAACGCTTGCCCAAGCAATTTCGGTGCTCTAGGTTTAAATTTGACGGGCCTGTTGGTCTAGTGGTTAGTGACCCTGACTGCTAAACCGGAGGTCGTGGGTTCGATTCCCACCCAGGACGAATCTTTGTGTGATGAGCACGATCATTTGTTCTGTGTCTGGGTGTAATTTATCTATAATATGTATGTATTTAGAAATATATAAGTATGTTTATCAGTTGTCTGGTTGCCATAGCACAGGCTCTGCCTAGTTTGGGATCAGATGACCGTGTGTGAGATGTCCCAAGATATTATTATTATTATTAAAAATTCATTCTAAGAAAGAATTATTTTTTGTTATTTTACTTTTGTTTAAAATATGATTTTATTATTATGTTTAATTTCACTTCAACAACAAAAGAGATTTGTTGTCATATTAATTGATTCAAACTTTTTTATTTAATTTTATGTTTAATTTCGTTCTAAGAAATAATTATTTTTTGTTATTTTACTTTTGTTTAAAATATGATTTTATTATTATGTTTAATTTCACTTCAACAACAAAAGAGATTTGTTGTCATTTTAATTGATTCAAACTTTTTTATTTAATTTTATGTTTAATTTCAATCTAAGCAAAACTATTTTTATGTTGATTTATGGTTGAAATGCTGTTTAAATTTTATTGACAATAAATAATTTTGGACGCCTATTTGTAGCTTTTTCATTATAACATAAACATAAGTCTGGTTTAAAGTACGGCAAAGTGAAAAATGCAGTTTGGCATGTAATGAATATGTATTATTTCTACAAATTGAAATAATAAATGCTGCGATGCCCCACCTAGTACATACATACAGTCATATCTTATAATAAAATTGTAGAAAAAACATGAAAAATATGTTCGCAAACTATTCGTAACGTGATTGGTTAAAAAAATGAAAATATATGTAATTTGTGCGGATCTACTTCAAAAATATTTGAACCGATGTGCGCGCATTATGGTGCCAAAATTTCAAATATTCAAAACAAAGTTTTCTTTAACAGAGTATGCAGTAAAAAAAAAAGTATATAGGTACTTGTGAAAAAGTGTTTTCATAAAATTTTGCGACTAAAATTTCATAAATTTTATGTAATAAATAGTATGAAATAAACGAAAGTGAAAGTTTTAGTCTCTCATGAAATTCTAAAATTATTTCACTGTAACTTAATTTTCAAACAATTAATTAAATCGCACGCTTGTACGCGTACGCAATACGACTCGATTAACGATTTGTTTCTCTAGCATAACAGCATGTTATGAGGTATTAGGAGTAACGAGTAACGATACGATAGTAACGAGTAGGTACTGAATGTATAGTAACGAATACATACGGGTACGTTTTTTTTTCGTTACTTTTACACCTCTAGTATTGATCTAATCTTAAGAATTACAAACTCTGCAAGCAGAGCACCAAAAAATGTTAAGACTCATTTGAGTGTCCCCCTCCACGGAAATCTTTAGTAAAAGGCGAAAGATTTATGCGTTTTGAAGGGAGACCAGAGTTACTAAATTTTTGGCCGTCACCAGTACATACGTGTGCCGGCGTAACGAAACCATAGCGCGATTCAGAAAACGGCGCTCAATGCACAACGCCATCTATCGAGATCGTAAGTAGTTACTATACCCACCTATCAAATTAAATCCTTCAAGACTTAAAAATAGTTATTTATACAAGGTATTAAATTCTCTGTAAATTATGAAATAATTCGTCGCCTCGCGGTTATTTTACCGAAACTTTCTTTCTTTGATAATTGATATTCTGAAATTTATTCTTAAAATCACTCATTTATGTACTTAAAGCACTCCACTGACACAAACAGATAGTAATACTTAATTTGAACTAATTAAACTGTCACCTACTACGTAAAATTTACTTAATAAAAACCTTTCTAGCACTTTATAAAAAAATCAAAGTTTAGTTTTTAACGTAGTAGATGGCGCTACTAGCGCAACTGTTACAAGTACCTTGTGATGGATATCTACAAAAACTCCTTACAATTGGAATAAACCTGAGCGTGAACAGATCTTGTTATTCAATATTATAAGTGAAGCCCAATTATCGTACTGACGATCAAGAAATGTAAAAAAACTGTTCTAAATCAAGCAGTATCTACGATCGACGATGTGATACTGGTAGGGTAGACAACAATATACCATGAAAATGTATCTTAACAACTTCCCTGTTTCGCCAGTAGACACAATAGTTCAATAATGGAAATGTTCATAATTATGTGTCTCACGGGACAGGGAGATGGTTAATTAATACATTCAGATAAATTTGCTGCTGCCAATGTAATTATAGTTGACTGTACCTACTCTACTACTGGTTACAAAACTCCTTAAAAAGAAAAAAATATTGGATGTTACAAATCTTTACTGATAAATATCTACTGATAAAAATCCGTTAGTAGAGTTGAGCTCTTGTACAGTCCACTAAATCTAAAAAGTACCGTTAGACAGTTGTTAATTTTTCTTTCCTGTTTATTATAATACTATATTAAATGATAAAGCATTATGCATATTGTAATAAATAAAAACTGCTTCATTATTCCGTGGTTTTTCGGAAAAGATTATTAAAATTGTGTGAGTTACCTTGAAAAATATGAAAAGTCAAACGATACTTCTTTGATTTAATGGTCTGTAGTTTATTTGACTGTTTTTCAACAAACGTCGATCAATTCGAAGGCAACAAACGATAATCTTCGTTGCAGTATTAGGAGAGGAAGTCGGGTGCTTAAACTAGTTTTGTTTGAAATAAAATCCTTTGTATTTCCAGATCACGTTGCCTATTGAGTTCTGGGGTCAAACACGATTGGCTTTTAACCATAGTTTATTATACGAACAATATGTGATATGTATTGTTTACTGTGTAATCTAGGTAACAAGCTAGTATTAAACAGCTTGCAACTAACCCTTGGTTTGTCTTACACTATAATTTATTTTGATGACTCAGAAGTTCTGTTTGATTATATCAATCTAACAATCACTAATGATATCGCATTGTTAAAAGTCTCTGAGCAATATTAGTTGATAATATAAACCCAGAACATTTGAATTTGCTAATAATTTTATACTTAGAAAAAAAACTGCTATCTGGGACACATAGTGGCCAAGTCTATTTCAATTAAACTAATGGAAAAATCCATAACTAGACAAACCAATGCTGGTTATAAAAGGCTGATCAACTTATCGACACATGTCAAGTGCTTTGTTTGTTTTATAGCATTATTGGCATTGTGTTTGTCTTTAACACAAAATTTGTAGTCTTAAATTATTTATGAAGATAAAACCATTTGTATTTGATGTAAGTTGTACATTAAAAACGGCCTATAAAAAATTGTATCACTATAGTTTCATAAAAAAAAAACAATAAATAAAAATAAATTATTTGGACCAGTAAACAATGTACAATTGTTACTGATGTCGAAATTTATTTAGTATTCTTACGTGAAATTAAGCAAATGTAGTGGAACTAAATGGAGCGACGACATCCGCAAAGTGGCTGGCAGTGGTTGGAGACGAAGAGCTGAAGATCGAGCTCAGTGGCGTGCCATAGGAGAGGCCTATGTCCAGCTGTGGACGAACATAGGCGATGATGATGATGATTATGACGTGAACTTATTCTTTTTTTTAACACTATCATTAGCTCATTTTTATTGAATACGTTTATATGAAAATGATAAAATACCCAAATTTTTTACTATACCTAGGAGGTAACGACGTGATAAAGCGATTTTGCGAAAAACTAAGGAAAAAAATAATTGTATGCAAAACTCAGACGGTCTTTAAACTTAGCAGTTAAGAACACGTTTCAAACCTGTTTTTACAACATTTTTGTATTAATTTCAAGGCGAATGGCTATTGTTTTTTCATCTGGTTTACCGTTAAACGCGTAACTCTATGAGTTACACGAGTTGTAACAAAAAGATGTAGTAATGACAAAGATCTTAACAAACTTGCAAACAAAGGCAAAAAAACTTAAACGCTAGTTGAAAAATATAAGAAAAAAACCGGAAGTGCGAGACGGACTCGCGCACCGAGGGTTCCTTACAAACCTGTAGGCATATAAGTAAAAGTCCACCCATCACGATGATCGAGTTATAGTCGTAGTTATGGTATTTTTATTGCAAAATGAAAAAAAAAAATATTAAAAATATTTTTATTATATGATGTAACTAAAAATTTACGGTTTTCGCAATTTTTCTTTTATCTGTATACTATATAAGTCTACAAGAAGTACCCTGTAGGTTTTTATTCCCGTGCGAGTTTCGAAAATTGCGGCATAAACGGCTGTATCTTTTGATTGCTTTGCTTAGAAGTTTGATTTTTTCACAGCTCCAAGGGACAGTAGACCTGAGTATTGGATATAAATTTTAGTTTGCTACCTCCAAGCGTTCCTGAGAAAAACGGTCTTGACAGACGGACGGACGGACGGACGGACGGACAACAAAGTGATCCTATAAGGGTTCCGTTTTGTCATTTTGAGGTACGGAACCCTAAAAAATGATGTTAATATCAGTATGTAACATCATCCATGTCTGTTACTAGAACTACTTTGCCATTGGGACTATTGGAAATAGACTTTTATTAGATTTTCTTATTTTAAATCCTTCCGAATCCTCCTATTTGCCCTACTAAATAGCAATTATTTATATCTGTAGTGCCATAAAACCTCAACGTTACGCATGTTTTTATTCGATCATTAACATATTATGCATCTTTAAAAAAAAAACTAAAACTCACTAGGTGATTAAAAAAAAGAACAAAGTCCATTTAAATTATCAAAGATACACAAACAGGTCGTTAACCTGTAGCATTCGTGTGACAGGTGACAAATTACCTTTGTCATTTTAAAAAATCATTTAACAAAAATAAGTTATTTGAAATAGGTACTTAAAAACTTAAAGAAAAAATTAGTATTCTATAGAAAGCACCTAACAGAGTACGAAACGCGAGCACTAGTATGATCAAGTAAAATCGTAAAATTTGTGTCAATCAAATTTGTGTTTTATAAAACTATCTCAAAATTTTATATTAGGTACCCTAATAATTCGAAACCATCGACATGCATAAACGTCTTACGTCACTCGGAAAATCATTTAAATCAGTAAACGAGCGTAGTATTTGCAGTAAAAAATCTGCTTACGCTCGGCACAACGAGCTACTAGCGATGGGATCACTATGCCCGTCTATCTATAAGCTTAAAAAGAATTGGTGTCATTCCGACGCAAATAAATCAAACAAAATGATTTCTTTGAATCGTGAACTACAGAAAATTACCAAATACGAATGAAAAACGTCATTTGCTCATCTCTAGCCAAACACGGTTATACATCTATTCAATATCTATTTATATCTTGGTCAAAATAAAATAAAAAGAAGGACGGAACTTGTACTAAAAATAAATTGCGGTCGACCACCTATTTGAATTCTATTTTAATGCCTATTATAAATGCAAACATAATTTATGCATATTCTAAAGCCTATTTTGGTTCTTGTCAGAACGGAGGTCCACGTCTATATTTTCATCTGGTCTATGGTCTTTTCACAATAAGAGAAGACAATAACTTAAGAAATAATAATAAATAAAAATACATAAGATAGCCATAGATAAGATTTTTTTTCACGAGTAATTTGAACCTGGCTAACTTAAAAGCTGTTTAAAAATATGTTTTTAATAATAACTTGTTTATTACTTAACATTTTGTTTACGATCTTGTAGATACTATGGCGTCATTCGCTTTAAACTTTGAAACCTTGGATTTGCCAAATAATTACCTTTTACTAAGTTCGCTTAGTACAAGGTCAACTACATTTTCGCTAGACTTTTTGCTAATACCTTAAAATTGTCATACAGCACAGATTGTAATTTTGGTTCTAGGTGGTAATTACTCCTTGCTTTAAAAATAACGTACTACATCTGAAGTATATTTATTTTAGTAGGTAGGTACAACACAGTAACAAATAATTTGTTATCCGAGTTTCATTATACTTTTGATGATGTATTATGAACATTAAGATGAATCACAAATTTCGCAAATGCCAAAAAAGCAATCCAGTAATAAAGTTCTTGAAGTGAGTGTGTTTGAGAGTGGTTCAATAAACGGATTTGTTTGCACAAGGTTGCAGGTTCGAACCATTACAGGCAAGTACCAATGTGACTTTTTCAAAGTTATGTACTTAGTATATGTACTTTTTTAATTATTCTAAGACACCGCTTGCAATCGGTCAAGAAAAACATCGTGAGGAAACCCGGATTATAAAAATTAGAATACGAAATCGTCAACCCGCAATGAGCAAAAGTGGTGATCAATGCTCGTGCTCTATATGAGAAGAGGCCTGTGCCCAGCAGTGGGACATTTATAGGCTGGTATTATTAAATAAGTTCTTGATTTTTTTCAGATCAATATCAGATCAATTCTCCAAACTATTTTTTTTAACGTACGTTTACTTACGACAAATGAAGCAAATCTAATGTAAAAATATTTGCAAAAGTAGAAAAAATTTAGATACCAGGATTTCAGAAATGTAAGGAATTGTTTGGTAACCCCGTCCACTTCAATATCATCTGTCATTCCCAAAGTTATAGGATATGTTGAGGATTTGTCTTGTCCAAGGGCTCGAGTTATAAATGATACTACATACATAACATTTACAAATGGTCTCACATTTACAGAATTGCCCTCAAAACTTTTGTACCCTCGTATCTTTCTGGAAAACCAGATAGGCCTCGTAAAAGTTCAGAAAACATGTGTACACTTAATATAATAAGTAATACGATTTCACGTGCCACAAGAATTCACAAGATTTACTATTTTTCACACTTACCTAATCGTGCCTGGCTAGAAAGGTCAGCTCTTTAAATAAACCTTTTCGGAGACACCTACTTACTTAATACTGAACTTTCTTAACTTAATAACCCATAAAAGGTGCTTGTTTATATAAAGATAATTAATAAGATACTTGTCGTTATAATACAGGTGTATAGGTCACATGTTAAGGTCGACGGGAGACCAGTGATTATGTCGTCCACAGCAACAAGCTGTTAATTAAACTGGAATTATAACCACACTCACTCAAGGCGTGACCTTACTGGAAATTGTGCAAACAATACGTTTATATATGCTAGTGTTTATATACTAAGACAATATGATCATTAGCAAGGTACACCGTACATGATAGAAATTTATATTATAAATATAGTGTGAGATTAAAAAAATAAGGAATTAGTATGGTTTGATTCACTATAAACTTAAATAAAAACTATACCATTTCGAAAGTTTATTTTAAAGAACGCAATTACCACTGCAGGCCAAAGGCCTCCCTTTCCTATCCCTGTTTTTCTATGCCTATCTGCGTCAAATTCCACGCAAAGGGTTTAACACAAGTACTTGGGGTTACCATAATTATTTAGAAATATAACGGTTTTTCACGCACATTCTCGGGATCGCCCGACTAGTTTCAGACTCAATAGGTCCCTAATCATGAACTGACGAGGACGCGGTGATGTCGCGAGTCGAAACAAATTGGGGTTACCTTTTTTAATCAAATTTATTTTAAAAGTTGTGCAGGGCTGTTGGTAGATGAGTAGGTAAGGAGCAAGTAAAGAGCAACTAAAAAGCTTACAAGATTGTTAAAAAATTATATTCAAGCATGACTATAACATGAAAACGCACAGTAATCATATTTACAGATGGAAAAAAGACCCGAAAGAAGATCAAGAGACGAACTGGACGCCTTTCTAAATCTAGCCTCAACAGAAAGAGGGAAGTGTGGTGTGTACTGAAGATTGAGCTAAATAAAGTTAAATAATAGTATGATCCAAACTTAATATTCTATAATATTTACCTTCTGAAGGCAACACATATGCAACGTGAGGCCGACTGGCCGTGACTTCGACCGCGCTCGTGGGGCTACTAGTTACACAACACCTTCGTAGTGAAGGCTGCTTTACAGTAAGCCAGCTGACTTTAGTATTAAAAAGATATTTATTATCCTTTAGATAGCATGAGTTTCAGATGTCACATATCATGCATTTCTAGATTTCTTGAGTACTGTAGTGTTTTAGATAGGAAAAAATTTGGGGAGTGTTGAGTTTTCTGATATGAAAACATTATAAAAAGGGTGCTGTAGTTTCTGATTTTATCGGATGAACGAGATGTCAGACAAAGTGGCATTAAAATCTTGATCTTTCTAAGAGTTAAGCCGAAGGCCTGAATTAAATAAACATTAACATTTGAAAAACGTTTAAAATACTAATCTATTTAAATAAAAATCGATTGCCACATGTATAACGGAGCATCAATTAAGAACGGCTCGACCGATTTGGCAGTTTTATTTCTGTTGTATTTGTAACTGCCAGGACAAGGTTTGTATAAAAAGCGAAAAATCCGTGGAAAATTTCGAACATTGACAGTACAATGACTGTCGGGTCGACTAGTAAATAAATATTTAAGAATATCTATCAAACTTCAATGTGACGTTTAACTTCGGGCCTTACCCGAGTTCGCTCAAACTGGTCCGAGTCAAGGCGCTGGCCTCGACTGTATCAACGTGTTGCACAACCCTATCCGATACTCTCAGTTACTGTTACACTACACTAAAATGAAGTCAGATATTGAATTACGTTTTTTTTTTTTATTATAGACAAAGGTTACAATTCGTATCAACGACTTCTGCAATGAAATGGTTGTTTTCCTGATATAAATGTCGCGAGTTTCTTCATATGGCAAGAAATTCTTTTTTTTATTTAACATTGGCTTTATTCGTTCATATTTTTAGAAAACTTTTGATGGTTTTTAGTAGGTACTTTCCATGCGAATATGTATTGCTGTATGCGTCAGAAGTTGGCTTGATTACTTTATGAAGATAAGACTGATGTTAGGCAATTGAACTCCGCTCGTTATCTTCACATTACTAAAACATTGAACGTTTGTATTATTATTGATATAAACTAATATGATATACCTACTAGGTACTTTTATAATACTGTACTGTATCAGCATATCTTTCACTGACCTTGCCTGAGCTCCCAAGAATATAAAGTTGTATGTAACCAAGTGATTGACCTTTGATACATCTCTCTGTGAATCGGAACGAATGTGTCTATAGGTTTTGTTCTTGTATTCTATGAGAGCCTGGTACTTGATCTGTCGATACTACACATACACAAGTTGAGTAACGGAATAGGAAAAACAATATTATAAATTCTCTCTTACGAACTAACAAGTGATATAAATCATTTGTTTATTATTTAGAATATTAAATATTATTTATAATTTTAAATATATACAAACTTAACTATATATACACTTAAAACAAAACTAAACTCTTAACTAATAAAAAAAATCTAAAAAATAGCGTCAAAAAATTCATCCGCATCGCTGTCGACTGGAAGTGTACCCAAAAGACTGGCGGCATTGCCACGTTGAATGGCAATGCTTATTCTCTGTCCAAGGTAAAAGCCAGCCCTTAGGTTACGCGAGGAGTCAACAAGGCGTTTCGCCAAATCTTTATATAATATAGTGATATAAAGAAACAATTTGAAACTGTAATTGAGTATAAATCATGAGATTTTAGGGCAATACTGCGTCTTGCCATGTATCATCAAGTTAATTAATGTTATTCCGAGCTTAAATTAAATACAAAATAAATCAAGTAAGTATATAATATTGATAACCCCTTTGGGCAAAATTGTGATACAAGAAACGTCATAACCTAGTTATCTTTGCCAGTAAATACTCGCTTCATTGTGTTGGATACTGAAATATAACTAATAGGTTAAAACGCAAGGTACGTCATACATCCATTAAATCCTAATCCTTGATTAATTAACCAGCTGTTTAAGATTCTGTGGTGGAAGACTCGTATGTGGTTTGTGGGTATGCTTTATTTCCATGAATAATAAAGAAATGAATAAATATAAATTATTACAATATTTCAAAAAGTTATAGTACTGCTTTAAAATAAATTCTAATCAAAGGAATCGCCCATAAATGCACCAATTTATTTCAAAATAAAAAAGAAAAACGCACAATATGCAAAAATTTGACAAAAAAGTAATTCAATTTTCGAACACAAATACAACTTAATTCAGACAGCGAAGTGCAGTTAGTTACGTTGCAATCCTTGACCAAGCATCAAGACCAAGTGAATTAGTATGGATGACGGAACGACGGCGCCGGCGCAGTCGATGCCTTTACATGGACGATATTGGACGTTAGTGCTGTGATTTATTAAAGAAACAATGTTGTGAAAACTATTAAACTGTGATTTGTTTTTTGTTTTAAAGTCAGATGTTTTTGTTTCAAATTAGGAATGTTTTTATTTCTTTGTTTCGTTTAAAATCGTGATTGCAACTTTCTTGTGATTGTGGCTATTGCTGTGTTGCCAGGTATACATAAAAACTGTTTTTTATTTGACCTACTTTATGTCTAATTGCCGGATTAGATTACTTAGGGCCACATTTAGAATGTAAATAATTAGTTAGACCGAGATCTTAACGATAATGGAGACATTAACTACTAATTTAGATTTATATTTTGCCACGGTTTATTTTTGTTGCTGAAGGTTTTAACTTATTAAAAAGATTAACAAGGGTTTTACTTTTTTACAAGCAATGTGGGTTTATGTAATTACATTTACAAATTATCTGAATTCTAATGCTTTGTTAAACCAGACAACAAATGGAGCATGTTTTTTTTTACAAGATCGTGCGACTCGTACATGTTGTGAAAGGAGATCTTGTAAGACCTTTTTAAATTTAATTACAGAAAGTTGTTGAGGTATGTACCTACCTAATGTTTCTTATCTTCTCAATAGATTTGTTTGTAAACTATATCTGTGTTAAATTACGTGCATTTTATGCTCTGTTTATATATATTTAAGTATTTATTTTGTAATTATGGATTAAAATTATTATAGAATTATTTATAACTAGCTGTCCCCCGCGACTTTGTTCGCGTGTTTTAGTTTCAAAGGTTTTTCATTTTTGCAACATTTTTCATTTATGCTCCGCTCCTATTGGTCGTAGCGTGATGTTATATAGCCTATAGCCTTCCTCAATAAACGGACTATCCAATACAAAAAGAATTTTTCAATTCGAATCAGTAGTTCCTGAGATTAGCGCGTTCAAACAAACAAATAAACAAACAAACTCTTCAGCTTTATAATATTATAGTATAGATTATTTGCATTTGAAAATTTACGTTCAAGTTAACGTTTTAGACATAGGTAGTTGCTTATCACGATATCGACTATAGATAAATCGTTAAATAAATAGTTTAAAAAGCAAACAATAAATATGGCCCCTAAATTTTTTATTCTTAAATAAAGTTTAAACCAAAATTTCTTATGGGTAGGTACGTAGGCTAACGTTTTAATAAAACACAGCAAACGATAAATATGACTCCTACATTTTTTATACGTAAATAAAAGAATAAACCAACTTTTATTATGGGTAGGTACGTAGGCTAACGGTTTAATAAAACACTGCCAAAATCGAAATCCTATCCAAAACCATTCAGGTGTTACGGAATTCTCAATCCAATCTCATTTTTAATATAACATTGGTCTGTGTAAAATGTTCCAACGTCCCGGAATGAAAAGCCAATACCAGTTCAATATTGTGTATGCTTTAGTAAGGCTGAATGAGGGTTGCCTTTGTTGGCCCACCCTGAAAACATTTGCGATACAATTTTCTTCAATAACATCGCAACTCCTTGGCATTTTTAATTTAAGAAATGATTAACGGAAGGAATTCGTTGTAACAAAACCGATTGACTCATCTGTTTAACCGTCCGATACTAACAGCGTTATAACACACTAGCTGTCCCCCGCGACTGTAATCGCGTGTTTTAGTTTCAACGGTTTTTCACTTTTGCAACCATTTTTCATTTTTGCTCCGCTCCTATTGGTCGTAGCGTGATGTTATATAGCCTATAGCCTTCCTCAATAAACGGACTATCCAATACAAAAATAATTTTTCAATTCGAACCAGTAGTTCCTGAGATTAGCGCGTTCAAACAAACAAACAAACTCTTCAGCTTTATACAATTAGTATAGATTCAAGTTATAGGATAAAAACATTCCATGGAATATAAATGAGTTTCATTACTTGTACAAGTGCAAGTCTCACTCGCACACCGAGGGTTCCATATAAGGTTGCTGATCGTCACGGTTAATTCACAAACAAACTAAATTGTGCGGTTAAAAAATTGTTTTCTCGTAAATCAATGTTGAACACTATCAAACGTTGACATAGACAACATGATTTTTTTATTGATTAAGAGCACCTATACCTGAGTATTTAACATCAGTTTCAACATGACACCACGATGTGTTCTTGAGAAGAAAAATCTTGACAGACAGACTGACAACAAAGTGATCCTATTAGCCATTAGGTTCCTTTTTTCCTTTTGAGGTACGAAACCTTAAAAATCATAAACTTAAAATACCTATTAAAAAAAACTTTAAAAAGATATAGATTCTGGGCTAGAGAGGTGAACATTCCTTCTATTCCCTTGTACAAGGTCTTTGCCCTGCTGTCAAACAGTTACATGCTGTTATTCGATCATTAAACTGACTTAAAAAAATATATCACGTTTTTAATGACGTCAGAGGCAAACAAAAACTTGTTATTTATACGTCAGGAATAGATTGATAATATTTGCATAAATAATATACCTACTTACTTATGTTTATTTGAAAACATTCCACTCACCAACGTTGATGACCCAAACGAGATTACTTTTTTTTTGGAACATCGGCCTAAAACCTGTCTTTTATAAATTTCTTGAGATATGATGAAAACAAAATAAATAAAACCCTTGCCAACCCAAAAGGTTTCCGATTCTCATGTACTGTGTAGGTATAAAAAAAGGAAGGAAGGAATAAAAAAATATATGGTTAACCTTAGACTGGAATTACTAACTAAAATATTAAAATAATAACTTTGAGCTAAGGGATATTCGTGATTGGTTCATTACTTTGGCTACAATATGTTTTGGCCGGAGACTAGGAATAGAATGATTATTTAAAATCTTAGAGAACGAATCGTCTGTTTCAATTAAAGGCAATGGCCATTTCTCACATAAAGAAAAAATAAAATGAGCATTAATGCATACTTACTTTGAGTTGGGAATTCATTAAGCTTCTCATATTTTGAAGTTCAGACCACAGCACAGTACAATTAATCTACCAGAATCAATTTCACAGTTACAGAAGTAGCATTTACTTATCTTTATTTTCCTACCTGCAACCTACGACAATCAGGTACAATAGGTACAAAAACTCTTTAAATAAAATAAAAAATCAATAAAACTATTTGTTTTTATTTTAACACAGTTCTTAACCAACCAAACCTCAGTAACAAACATATTAAATCAGGTCAAACAGTGTTCTCTCTTTCAGTCTAAAGACTTTCGACAAAAGAACAAAAAAGACAAAACATGGTTTATCTTACGTTGCTACTGTATTTTCGTAAGTTATTAGGTAAGGTGGTCATTTGCTTTTTACTATCAACAATAAGAACGACCAACGTGTACTTTTATTTAAGTACTATCACGTAATGTTATGACGAATTGCACAAACTATGACGCAACGATTGGCCCAATAAATTCATTTGGGTACTTTGAATACACGTTAAGTTTTAGTAAGTAAATACTGAAAGTGTAAAAAACATGAGATATTTGAAAGAGAATATTAAAAAGCCAAGACAATTTCCTAGATCGTGTTCCTATTATTAATGAATAACGGCCAATGACACATCAAAAGTGAATCATTAAATTAGTTTTTAGAGACTTTGCAATTCATGTTTACATTTATGATTTACTTAGCTACAATTTTTACTAATATTATAAATGCGAAAGTAACTCTGTCTGTTTCTCGGTCGCGCTTTCAAGCCAAAACTACTGCAACGATTTAAATGAAATTTGGTACACAGATAGTCTAGAGCCTGACAAAGGACATATACTTTTTACCACGATAACTGACATCCACGCGGGCGGAGCCGCGGGAAACAGCTAGTTAGCAATAAAGTCCTCAAAGATGGGATTTCATTTTGTTTCATTTTATTAATTGACCGTCGAAAATCACCTCCTACCGACATTTTGTACGCAGCATGTCTTTAAGATTTATTTGATGGTCAGTCCCTTTCACTGCGATGCCGATGTCTTGTCCAATTTTCGTCGAATCTACCAGGGTTACATAACTCACGATATGTAAGCAGTAATTGATTGGCGATTCTAAGAATAATCAAGAACTATTTAAAAAGATAATATTGAAATAAGAAATTACCTACTTTACGTCTGTCATATATATCATGTCTGTAAGCATATAGAGGTAGGAACATTATGGGGTCTTATTGCTAACATACATCTTAGCAAAGTTATAAGCTCCACGTAAGGCAACCCAAATGTCATTTATCTCAATCGCAAACGCCTGAGAAACTACTGTTTGGATTTCCAAATCGAAAGAGCCGTTAACATCAATCTAAGCTAACTGACTTAACCCAAATACTAGTACACAAAATTACAACAAAAAAAGACTAAATATGTAGGTACAAAATGTAATTTTCTTATTTATTGACAATATTTGTCAGAGATAAACATGATTTGTTATTTTTCATAAAACTGTATTCTCCGAAAACATAGAAAGAGGTTGTATAACTTCTGTATACAATATATTTCTTCAAAAATCTAAGTAGGTATAAACATTAGCATAATATTAATCTCATGAATAACAGATGTTTTCCTTATTGGATTTATCCGGAATCACAAAAGTTCTATAACTCATGAAGCAGGTAAATGAGGAAATAAACGATTGACTCATGTAAATTAATTATCATAAAATGTGTTATAAGGCTACTGAGTAATTATACTAGTTTAATGATTATGCGCATAGATCAAAGACTTTACACTTGAAATTTGTTTAGGATGTCCATATTGTCTATAATATAGGGATGTTGTCCTTTTTTTTTAATGCCGTTCAGATAGATTAGTAAAAAATATTAGATTAACTTAAGGACTAAATAATTCCTCCCGTTTATCCCTATTGTTTAAGAAATTTCAAACGCTGTGTTGTTGCTTTTATAAATCTGTGCAACGTAAAAAAAAGTGTGATGATTCTAGAAACCAAAAAGGCTTTTTGCATCAACCTTCAGGATTAAAGATCTTTTAAGTACTTTTGACATTCCATTAGTAAAAGATAAATGCTCCTCGTATCTACTTTTGTTTAAGTCAACTTGCGATTTATAGTTTCTATTAATTAATTAATCTTTAAGGGGGTTTCACCTGCTACTCGGGTTCTACCTTTAGAAGCATAGCGTGATTTTTTTGTCGATAACCTGCTCCATAATTACGCTATCAAATGCAAAAATATTCTTTTATAGCTCTCCCGATAGTTTAAAACTTTAGAGAATAGCGACTTTAAAGTAACAGTGATAATAAACTTTTCAATTTATATTTTTATATAAATAAATTGTAAGATTAAGGTACATTTACTTTTAGGACACTTAAAGTACATTTTTTTGGATTATTGATTACGTTTATGATTTTGTGAAAGTCAACGGCGAGGTTATTCACCTCGTTCCGCCACTATAAATTAGAGTACGTCTTTGTACGTATGTATGTGTATTATTAAGGTTGTCAGTATACAGAGAAACAATTGACTGCACGTCAGTAGGTAAAACATCGAATTACGATAATGAATCTTACTGCCCTAAAATAAGGTATAATTTACGCATATTTTTCGTCACAAATCAAAGATCATAAAAACCGGTCCACTCGTTCTTGACTTGCACGTGACTAACCCGACTGTTTTATATATATATTCAACTAGCTGTCCCCCGCGACTTTGTTCGCGTGTTTTAGTTTCAACGGTTTTTCATTTTTGCAACATTTTTCATTTATGCTCCGCTCCTATTGGTCGTAGCGTGATGTTATATAGCCTATAGCCTTCCTCAATAAACGGACTATTTAAAACAAAAAGAATTTTTCAATTCGAACAAGTAGTTCCTGAGATTAGCGCGTTCAAACAAACAAACTCTTCAGCTTTATAATATTAAGTATAGATTTTAGATTAATTTGCGAGAACAATACCGACGCCAAACAGATTAGTAGACAACTTAACAATTGAGAATATAAGGAGAATATTCAAATAGATTATCATTCTAAATTACTTGCGTGAGGCACCAACACACATGTTTTAAACATACATTAAGAATCACCTAAACCAGTTTCCATGACAAGATTTGTAACATTAAAAGAAGGTACCTACCCATTATTTAAATAAAATAAATGATTGTTATGTTGAAATAAATTAATGTTATTAACTTATGAGAATCAAGAAATGGAATCTGCATATTTATTTCAGCCACAAATCATTTAATTTAATTTGTTGTCCTACTATAACAGTAGGATTTTATAATTCGAAACTAAACACTAGTTCTTAAAAAACCAAAAACTGTATATAAATAAAATACGTGTTAAATTAATCTATAAGTATTTTCTTTTTAATGAAAGTTTAAGACCACAGACCAATCATTACAAAAAAATACGATGTGTTTAAAAAGTCAGTGCGGTCGACTTTACCATGTTTTTTGTGGTATTCAATCAAGTCGAGTTAAGTAGATAACGGTACCAAGGAATAGCTGTAGAAAATAACAAATCGTATATAAAAAGACTATAAAATTGATAATATTTTTAAGAAATACCTTGCAATGTACTTACTTGTAATATATTTTTTACTTATAAAAAATACATTGTAATGTAGTCCACAGTGGCAGAATTTATTTATGAAAATTAAACTTCTAGATTCATTTCACTCGATGGATATTGTTTCAGCAAAATTAAATCTTTGTTTCGAATATAACCAACTTACAATAACTCTCCCCCCCGTTCTTACCTATTTGACAAATGATTTTGTTTTAACTGACCAAAACAAAATTATACAGAAAGTCGAAATTTGAAAATCTCATTCGAAAGGCAATTAAAACACAATTCCGCAGTACACATACGTTTGTGATACGAATCCAATTTGAGACGCGTTTAGTTACGACAGAGGATAGCCAGAAAAACAAACCTATTGAAAATACTGCGAATTCACCATGATAACGTTTCTCACAGACCGTGTGGGATGAGCGCTGGTTAACTATGAATAATTCACATTAGTGCGCGGTACTATAGCTTGATTTTGCTCAGTGTCCATGTATTATTAATAACATTCCGCTTGTATTCCCCGGGTCCCCGAGAAGCAAGCCGATGACCCTAAACGTGCTCCTTAATAAGGCTTATAATAATTAATATTCATTTTACAAATGCTAATTTATTACTCAGCTCTTTCTTCATAATAAAAACCAAACTAAATATTCCTACGACTTCAATTAACACAAAAGAGTTAAGTAACAAAGGAAAATAAAATCGATGCATAACCCAGGCAATAATAATTCATGATGACTGAATGAAGTTTTGAAATCGATCCGAACGTATTGTTCGTTCATAGAAAACATAACCGCGTTGTTGTTTTTTCTGCACCAACTTTTTTTTTTTTGTTACAGATTAAAAGTACTAGGACATCATAATGTATCAGTGCTTCTTAGAAATTGCCTTCGAGGCCGAACTAAACACAAAAGAAGATCCAGAGTTGATGGAGATTGCTTACGAACAATGTAAAGAGAATGTTGCTACTAGGGCAACAGCCATCACAGAGTTAAGAACAATGATATTCGGTAAGTTTTGTTATTATTAATGTATGTTTTTGGTAACCGCTGTCCAAATTTGAAGTATGTATTGGGCTGAGGTCAACAGAGTTCGTTTTATTATGGAGTGTTATTGATTTTGTATTTGTGACACGAAATTTTTGCAATAAGGTTCAAGTAATAATATTAGCTAACGTTCACATACTGATTGTGGCTCTTGCACGTGTTTTACACATGTGATGTTAGTTGCCTTTGAAAATACTTTCCTTTTTGCCTAGTGTCCTAGTACCATTTGACATTGCGAATTAAAATTTAACTAAACTGTGGCAATAAATAAAAAGAAAAAATATAAATCATGAGAATACCAAAAAAACATGGTTTAAAATCAATCTTATTTATTACAAACGACTTAGAGGTCGCAATTTAGTTGAAAGTTAAAAATTTGTATTTAAAAAGTTCATGAAACCTTACAACTTCTTCATTCAATTTATTATGCTAACTTTTAATTTTCGTACCTTAGTTTTCTTATTTGATTAAAACTCAATTTTATTTGCAAATTCATTAATTCTTGTTATTATTATTTGGCGCTTGCACGCGTTGCGTCGTGCATGGTGTTATGGCCAGACGCATAAATGTCAAAATGTAAAACGTTTATGTAATGTGTTGTATAATCAACGCTATTCTAGCTGCAGTTGGATCTTTCCAGTTTATTATTAATCAAAGGTTTTATTCATATTTTATTTAGTAGATTTTCGTGTTTCTTATTTTCGCCTAAAACTATTTATTCTGATCGTAATTGAGTTCAGGATTTGTAAAGATTATTGCTTGATTTATTTAAAATAACAAAATATCCTGTTGTCATATTTAACTGACCTGACTATTTTTCCATAATCAAAGCCAACCTACTAGTTGTTACAGATTTTATACTGTAATAAGTTTTGTTTATATATTTTATAACTTGTAGACTTAATGAGCCCGAGCGGAGAAAGATATATATGTTTATGGTAATCTGCTTGATGAAAATTTTATTATTTCAATCTATACTATATTTAATATTATAAAGCTGAAGAGTTTGTTTGTTTGTTTGTTTGTTTGTTTGTTTGAACGCGCTAATCTCAGGAACTACTGGTTCGAATTGAATAATTATTTTTGTGTTGGATAGTCCGTTTATTGAGGAAGGCTATAGGCTATATAACATCACGCTACAACCAATAGGAGCGGAGCATAAATGAAAAATGTTGCAAAAATGCAAAACCGTTGAAACTAAAACACGCGGACAAAGTCGTAGGGGACAGCTAGTGAAATGTAAAAAGCAAGGCCAAATTATACATCTTGCAAAATGATGAGGGTGAATTCATCGAAGCTGATTCAGGGTTGTAGACAGTAAGAAGTACAAACCCGCGGCATCTGTAGTCACTAGATAAGGCTAATTAGCATAGATAATTTAATTACATAGATAATTGGAACATGGTACATACTTTCGGAATTACGAAGAATTACTAAAATTCAGAAGAACGACCATAGCCAAAGTTATATGGTTAGGAGAACATTTTTTAAATAACTTAGGGTTCCTTACCTAACGAAAGAACATTGTTTTTATTAAATTATGAATAGGCGTATGTCGTACAGGTAGATTAATTAATTTTATTGGACACGTATTTTATCTTTTTTTCTGCAAATAAATATGTTTAAAATAGAGTGAATGGAAATTTCACGTGACGTCACTACGTACAACAATTTTTACTACGGCTTGGCGTCATAACCCCTCACTCCTGAACTTTAAAGCGCTGTATCTTAGTAATTTTTGATTGTTTTGATAAAGGAAAAAATACGTGTAATATTATTTATTATCGAACTAAATAAATAAAAAAAAAAGTTAAAGTAAATTATCTAACTGACGTACTTTATCGATTTTAACTTTTCATACCCAGTCAAAATTTCTATTGTTTAATCAGACTACATTGCTTCATATGTTTTGTAAAACTGAAGGTAAATGTTTCAGAGAGGGGCGAGTGCCAGCCATTGAGGACAGACGATGAATTCCTGCTCAGGTTTCTGCGAAGCCGAAACTTTACCGTACCGAGAGCACACAAGTTGGTAAGTCCTAATGTTCTCGACCACTAGAAAATAGGTTTATCTTATTTTCCGCTTTTGATATGGAGAATTTACCTTACTTTACATAAAAGCGTTTTGTAATTAAATACGACCTGCGACTACTGGTAAAACGCACCAGTCGCTATCCCAAAAAAGCTTCAGAGGTCAATGACTGATGTTCAAATTTCTCATTCTACTTGCGTTTTAATAAAAAATAAAAGCGTTTTAATTAAAAACTACCAATTAGCAAAGTTTTATTTTAGTATTTTAAATAAATAGATACCAAAAGAAAATTTGACAAACACCTATATGAGAAATATTTATTTAATCACTATTTTTTCAAGTTTGCATACCTACTTAAAAAAATGTTATGTAAAATATTATCTACTAGCTGTCCCCCGCGACTTTGTCCGCGTGTTTTAGTTTCAACGGTTTTTCATTTTTTCAACATTTTTTATTTATGCTCTGCTCCTTTTGGTCGCAGCGTCATGTTATATAGCTTATAGCCTTCCTTGGGCTATCTAACACTGAAATAATTTTTAAAATCGTACCAGTAGTTCCTGAGATTAGCGCGTTCGAACAAACAAACAAACAAACAAATGAACTCTTCAGCTTTATATATGAGTAAGTATAGATAAATAGAAAATGATTTGTACTATAGATATCATTGTTAACTGGATATGATTTATCAACCATATTTTCTAAAAAGACCACACATTGTGTGAATAAACATAAATTAATCATTTATTTTACTTTGATCCAAATAAATTTAATAATCCGATGACAATTTTCTTGATTTGTATCTACGATGCACCAGGCTATCATGTATAAATAGATATGTGTAATATTACAAGCCTTACTAAAGTAACTACTAATGCTTAGTCATTCTAAAACGTGTTTGCTCATATAATAGATTACTCAATTATGTCAAATGCACAGCCATCAAGGTATCTTATACTTTGTTTTATTGTGTGCATCTTGTATTATACAAGCAGCAGAAACATTCACATCGCAATTCTGCAATTTATCAACTCTTCGTTGAATTTGTCACAGTGAAATCAAATATACTACCAATCAAATTTGGACAATGTTAAATGTCTTTTTTGAGTGTGTCTGTTATCTACACAATCTGAAGATATTTTTAAATTACTCAATCTTATGTTTCAAGTGACAATGTGCTTAGGTTTCTTTGTCATCGGACAAAGAAACTCTAATTGTAATCTTCATTTACGCACTAAGATTATATATGCTACATCAAGGAACTGAAAGATTTATTTTGATTTAATTATAACCCAAGATATTGCCATTTTTTTTTAAATAATAGAGACTGATATTTAAAACCCTTTATTATGATACAACAATGGATGAGTCATCGGTACATATAATTTATGTACAACTTATCAGGAAACCAGATACAATAACGGTAGTTGGTTTCTTTATTGCTTATGCTGGTCCTTTCGTCCGCAGTTGGTCCGGTACTGCAAGTTCCGGGAGGACCACAAGCACCTGTACGAGGGCGTTGACCTCTGGAGCCTGACAAAGGTGAAGGACGCGTACGAGGGCACCATGCTCGACCGTCCTGATGTCGGAAGACTGTCCATATTTAGATTTGGTAAGGATATAAAGTTTTAAAAGTGTTTATGAATTATGACATCTACATATACTTTGAAAAGTATGTTTTAGTACAAAGTTTTTGTTATATAATACCAGGATTCAAATTAAAATATAGCACAACATTGCATATCTTTAGAACCTGCAAAATATCTTGGAACGTCTTAATTATTTTTAACGAAATCTTTTTATGTCTCTTTAAAGTGATTAATGATCGTCTCTCGTGAATATCGATCTCTTTAAAGTGAGTAATATCGGTTACAGAGTAACAGTCAATTCAAAATCCAATCAATTCGGATTGATACGATCAGTTAAGAATGATCAATTAGGTGTAAGATATACGGCCAGGTGATAGAAAGGTTAACGGTAACACGTACCTAATGTTAAATAGCTTATAAACGTCTTCAAGATTTTAGATCCACACTTAGTTCCAGAGATTAGCGAAGAGTTGTTCACACTCTTTATTATATAAGCAAAAGCATAGATGATGATTGAATGAATCTTACATTTATATTATTTTGCAAATGGAACCCAACTTTTCTTTGAATATATAATTTTTTAATGATAAGAAATTAGATAATTTATTCCGTAACTAGTATAATATCATCACTTTTACATGTCATATAATTTATTTTTTTGTGCTTGCTAAGTCAACATTTCCCAAGTAGCTACCCTGAGAAGAAATATCGAAAAAAACAACTTGGAAATGTCTTTTAAAGTCCAGTCGATAGTTGTAATTTAATATTGTGTAAAAAAAATATTGGATATTTTATGTCTGTCTGACCTGTTGAAGAAAGAACCAGATCGACCAGAGCAAGCCTGTGGCAACAGATGTACATACATGATGACAAATGATGACAATACAGTATACCACAATTTTTGTTTAAGTAGGTATCGTATTATACAAAAACAAAAAAATATATAAAACTACTATAACTATTTCTCAGGCCGTTGGGATCCCAGTGAGTTCCCAGTGGAAGACCTGGTCCGGGCCGGCATGGCGATGGCGGAGATAGGCATCCGCCAGCCCAAGTTGCAGATCCTCGGAGGCACCGTCATCGTGGACCTGGAAGGCATTTCGTTGAGGCACGTCGCTACCCTGACACCTGCTGTTGCCTATCAAATAGTGTCTCTGATGGGGGTAAGTGAAATCAAATTAAGTAGTTTATAGCCAAGTAAATGAATGCTTTGCTTTCTATTATATATTCGTGTGAATTGAAGATAGTTTAGAGATCTGATTATTAGGATACAAATTAAAAAAGATCTGTCTCTCTCTCTCTCTCTCTCTCTCTCCCCCTTTCTCATTCTTAATGGTCAGTCAAGCAATATTGGGCAAATAATAAATTTGGGTACATAACTAGGAAGCTGTTCAAGGGAACGATTATATTTATAGATATTTTAAGTCGTTTGAGTTCATAACAACTATTACTTCTAAACTAGTAAATAAAATATTTTGTGTTGATATAATAAAATACATATATTATCCATACTACGAAATGAGTACCTACAGTTGTTATGCTGTCCTTTTTTCCGAACTGTACCGACAAGACACTATTTGCTTAGATCAGCCAAGTTTTAATTAGTTCGAGAGGTTGCGGGTTGATCTATCACTTGGGTTTATTACTTTAAGGAGAATATTGATACATTGAGCCTTGCCGAAGAAAATAATTATTATCAACCATATGTTTCGCACTTAGTACTTAAGATACTAGATTCCAAGATTTAGAACAGTTTCTGTGTAAATTAAAACAAACCACATCGAACCTATATCCTCTGAGTTTTCTCTACCACACAGATGAATTTGGAGCTGGTGTTATTTGGTGCTCATATATTTCTAGTAAAAAAATCACAGATTAGGTAGTTTTAGCCCTATCGTATGGTCGTAAGCATAGTTCTTTTATGGAATTGAACGTTTTATTGCAACTTGGATATTAACCACTGCATAGCCTTTTGTTTCGTGTTATTCTGTCCATGTGATGAACTCTTTTGTCGCAAGCATTACGTATTATTGAGGAGTGACGTTTTGTCGTGAGAACACATCCAATTGTCTCATTAACATAAAAAATACTTGCATTGACACGCTTGGTAATTTATTACGGTGGCGGTGGTAAAAAAATGCTATAAAAAGGTTGGCATTCCGGTTTTGCATAAAATAAATGTTGTTGTTTTTTTTTTATTTAGGTTACGACGATATTCTTTTATTTTACAAAAATGCTTATTTATTAAATGCTGTTCCGTATAAGATACACATTAATCCTCACTTCTAAACTTTGTTCTCAGACGGCGATCCCAGGTCGCCTTAGAAGCGTGCACATCATCAACTATTCCTGGATCCTGAACACCTTCTTTTACCTCTTCAAGAGGTTCATCCCCACAGCAGCTTGGGACAGCATTCACTTCCATGGCAGCGACCTGAAGTCTCTCCAACAGCACATAGACCTGGAGTGCCTCCCCCCACAGTATGGCGGGACCTGCAGATGTCAGTGTTCCATTGGACAGTGGTTTAAAAAGATTAAACAGTACAGAGACGAACAGTTTGATCGGGAGATGAAACATTTGGGGTACATTGTAAAAGAATGAGTAACATTCAATCCTTCTGCTTACCTTTTTCTCTAGTTATCATGGGGTCGGCCAGTTCTGTCGGATTCATCTATAGAATACCGTATTTACATGGAGGTACTGCCCAGTTGACCTCCATAACCCATTTTACTGGGTATTTTAGGGTATATTTATTTCCAAGAATATATATTATTAATATATTGTCATTTATGTTATAAAAATGTGATCCTCATAATTTGAACCAGGGTATAATGAAGTTATAAAGCTATCACAGAAAAGTGCTACTACCTATACGTAATAACTAAGAAGTAAGCTTCTCATACAGTTAAAAAAACAGTTCCTTTCCAGTTGGTTAATTATACGAACTATTGAGGTCACTAGTTAATAATTCTTTTGTTGGGTTTTAATTAATCTTATAATGGAAATGAATGGACGGTATTATTTTCATTTCATTCGGTCGCTTTTCAAAGGTTTAATTCCGGTAGAAAGCTTACATGAGACATGGGTTGAACCGCAAAGCTCTTTTACCAACATATGATATGCTTAATTAAAACTGTTTCTGTACGTATAGGGGTATTTTGTACAGTCAAATGCACACTATTACAAACAGTTTGGCATTTATAAATTTTATTAGCCATATGTTGAAGCAGTTATTGGTGATTTTCGTAATAAGTTGATACAATTGGCGTGAGGTTGACTATAAAGTTCCTGATGTGATATAGACGTGTAGTTAGGTTAGGACACTTTTTTTTTTACCTGGATTTTCGCTTGCTCGTTGACTTATGTCTAAAATTAATTACTAACATAGAAAAATATATCTTTGTTCTCTGCTAGAGCTATCTGCCTAAGAATATGTAGTTATAAATTTTGGTGGTAAGTCAATCCAGTGGCGCAAAAATTCGTATTATTATTTTTTTTATTTTTTTTTATGTGTTTAATGTCTACATTATATCCTAGTAATAACTACTGTTGGATACTTTATTTTCGGCTGTTATAGTGTATTGCAAAATTTAATAAATAACGCGAGATTTTTTGGCAAATGAATTATTTTTAATTATGCAAATCATGTGCCTTGAAGAAACGAATTAATCTCTTTATAAAATAATTTATTATATCTTAAGTCACAGTCTAACTGCGTAAATTGAGATTACAAATGCTTGTAAATTTGAATATTTTAAATGTAAATGTGTTTTTAATACTACTTAATAAACATAATATTTTTAATTTTTAATTGTATGTGAGTCAAAGACGCAAATGTACATTTTATATTAGTGGTTATAATTTAAAATAAATATTTTTATAAACATTTCTTGACGATTTAATCATCTCTTTACCCTATATAATGTGTTTAGCATTGACGTTTCTTAATTCGAGTAAGAATTAAATAATCATTGCATTGTTTCTATGCGGAGCTGGTTATTAAATTCTCTTTTATGTTGATGGAAACGCAAGCTCGTAGCAGCTACTCATGCACTTTAAATTAAATTGTACCTTTTACATTTCTATCCTTTTTTGCTTCTGCTGAGTATAGCGCTAAGTGATACATGCTTGCCTGGTAAGTGTGTTTTTGTAATTTGAGATCAGTGGTAGAAATAACAAATGGAATGTATTTATTTGTTTCTCGAATGAGAGGAGATAAACTGGTACTTAAAATTACTTAAAAGTAAGTGAGCGACAACACGATTTACTGTTTATATCAGACTAACATAAACTTGAATTTGCTTATATGGTGCATGAAATATATGAAGGGTCAGCATTGGGTGGTAATGGTCGTATATTTTGGTGGTAAAAATATATTAGTGCCATTTGTCCTTGTCGAGGAGAAAAAGGCCAATGGGCACCGACGCCCCGCGCATTCTGAAACCCTGTGTAATATGACTCCCATGACGTAGACAGGTAACACTTACTATAAACACTGAAAATTCTACTTATTTAACTTTCCATCGTCCCACTTCTGGGCAAATACCAAAAGTGTTAACTTACAAGACAATAATTATAGGATACTACAACCTATAATAGAAATCAACAATAATAATAAAACATTACACTCATATCCCTACCTTGGCAAACGGGTAAAAACAGAATAATAAATATAAAAGTAATTTCTATTGCATTCTGCTCGCCTGGTAACACATTTTCCAAGCTCTTTTATATTAAAACCTACTTCAATTAAAATACATCTCTTGTCGGACGATTGAGTGACTCAAACCTTCTTTTAGATGTCACTTAAAACGCGCTTATCCTGTATACATAAGTATTTTTCGTATAGTAAGTATTTTCCGTTAAAACTGACACATAACACGACGCAGCCTCTTTGACCTTTGACCTAGAAACAAGAATTTCGGGTAAACCGCAAAGGACAAAATCTAGAGATGATATCATAAACTCTGAATAAGTAAATGATTTACTAAATAGAATATTTAGTGAGTCTTTTCGGATATTATCATTCAAATTTTTTGTTGGTGTTAACTAGTTGGTTTAGTTATATTTTTAACGCTGTAATAAGTAATTTTCTAAATTAGTTTAAAGCGTAAAGAAGACTGGTCGTAAAAATATATTTTACCTTCTAGGTATACCTATTCTGTACCAAAATAGCCTTTAAAATACTAGTGTAGTTAACGATGTGTGACAAACATCATTTCGTGGCACTATTAAAAGAAAACAATGGAAACGCTGGTGCTCATTATTTTAGCTCTTATTTAAACGGGGAAGTAGGTACTGTAGTTAACAACATGGAATCATTGTGAGTTCCTATTATTTCTAGCCTGTCTAAAATAGAAGACGGAATAACTGTAAAAGAATTTCTAAAAAAGAAAATGAAATTATTTTAAATAAATAAATAAATGTGGACAACATCACACACATTGCTCTGAACCCGTACGACGAAGTACGACTTACGACGAATATACGACTAACGCCCTGATCCGAGACAATGAAGAAAAGTAGTTTTCCCCCGTCCGGGGATCAAACCCAAGACCTCAGAGCAGGCGACACCATAAAATCAGTCAAATTTAGAATTGCTATTAGCCACATCACGGGATACTATTACAAAGAACCTCTCGATGACTTATTGTTTCTTTGTGTAATATGGTCTTTTAGAGGGGAATACTTATAAGTCAACTCTACAATATACCTACATTTTTAGGTTTTTTCTGTTTAAAAACTGACGTGATCAAAATGGTTCTAAGCTCTTATTTTTGAAGATCTGTTCAGCCGCACAGTTCACACTAACATCGTTTTATTCATTTGGCAGCTAGCGACTTCACAAAAAAACACACAGATAGGTACCTACAGGTGTACACTGACATATTGATACACAGACACACATTAAACTTATAAGTATAACGCTCCCTCTTTTTCATCGGAGGTTAATAAAACGATTTTTGTCAATCGAGCATATTCCTTATAATCCTATCCATCTTGCGAGCCTGGTAACAAATACCGGTTATTAATCAATTCCTCTCCGCGCGAATTTCCTCGATCATTCATATTACCTCCACGTGAAGAGGCGCAGGTTGTTTATAATTACCGTTTTTTGATGTATAGGTGAAGAAACAATAGATTTTGATCAGTGAAGGAAAGAGATTTCAACGAGTTTTTTTGTACCATTAATTTATTTTAAAAGACTGAAGAAGAGATGCCGTTAAAATTAATAAGAAAAAAATATACATGGTATGTATTTATTAAAGCAGCTTTATTAATATTTGCGACAGAACACAGTTTAATTTCTTCAGCTATGTTGAAACTACGAAGTAGCTTTTTAGTCTTACTGAGTTTTTTTATTAAAATTCAGAACAACAAGTTTAGTTAAGTATAATATGATAAGCTTCTTACTTTGCTTGTTAGTTAGCTTATACCTGGCTTCCGAGAATCTTATGAAACATTACCAATATTCGTCAAACTTTCTAGACTGACACGCTTGGAAACATAATTTTCCATTACAGTATTACCTATATTTAAACATATTGTAGGCGTATCAAATTAAGAAACGGTTTTGAACTTTGTACTTATTAAAATATTTTGCTCAAATATTCGACACTAGCTGTTTCCTGCGGCTCCGCCCGCGTGGATGTCGGCTATCGCGGCAAAAAGTAGCCTATGTCGTTTTTCAGGCTCTAGACTATCTGTGTACCAAATTTCATTTAAATCGGTTCAGTAGTTTTGGCGTGAAAGCATTTATAATATTAGTAAGGATATACTACAAAAAATACTTGACAAAATAGGTATTACAATTAATTTTTTAACTTTTTCAACTGAAATAATGTAATATCTTACCGTTTTCTTAATTTAGTTTACCTTTAGGTTATTTCATACGACCTTAAGAAAACCTTGTCATGTTAATTAAATTCAAAGAAAAATCTGATAACTCATATAAAACATTTTCTTTAAAATGAAAAACATCGTTGGTATTACAGTTTTATATTTTAGAAATTGTAGCGTAACAAGAATATACTTAATTATGAGAAATGTACTCACGCAAAGCTTTGACATTTATTCCAGGGATTTAAACATCATAAACATGCTTTGTTTTGTTTCTAATTAATATCATACAATCACGCCTAATCGTCGAATGTGGTGGGCAAAGAGAAAGAGAGAGAGAGAGGGATATTAAACATAGGTATTGCCATTTGGTAACAAGATTATAATAATGAACTACGATGGAAAATTAACGTTCAAAAAGCCACAGTAATTTAGGTGCCTACCTTAGAAACTAAGCAATCTTATATATAAAAATGAATTGCTGTTCGTTAGTCTCGCTAAAATTCGAAAACGGCTGAGCCGATTGGAATAATTCTTTTTTTGTTTTGTTCGCTAGAATACAGGGAAGGTTTAAAAACAAAAAAAAATAGGTAGTGTAGGTAGGGTAGGGTAGGTACGGTAGGGCAGGTAGGGTAGGGTAGGAAGAGTAGGGTAGGGTAGGTAGTAAGTTGACGGAAGCGAAGCCGCGGGCACAGCTAGTACCGCTATAAAAATTCGTTTCGAAAAAGAAATACTGCAGGTATAATGATGATTAAAATAAGTGAAAAAATACAATAAGTAACCATGTCGAATGTATAAATAAAACTAAAAATAAAAAGGCCACAATAAAAGTTACAAGAACATTGAACAAGGGGACAAGGACCCAAATAATGTAAAGGTACCAGGAGACATGAATCGTTAAGAGGTCATCTTGTCAGTTACGAGATACTGAAGGACACTTACTTCTCTTATAATATTCATGTAGTTACGTCACTCGGCTCCGAGTATTTTCTGTTTATAACATTCGAACGCTTTCAGTGGAAAAACACATTTAGTAAACATTTCCATGGATTTATACGAATATTATTAATAATTTATATTTATAAAGCTGAAGAGTTTGTTTGTTTGTTTGTTTGAACGCGCTAATCTTAGGAACTACTGGTTCGAATTGAAAAATTCTTTTTGTATTGGATAGTCCGTTTATTGAGGAAGGTTATAGGCTATATAAGATCACGCTACGACCAATAGGAGCGGAGCATAAATGAAAAATGTTGCAAAAATGAAAAACCGTTAAAACTAAAACACGCGAACAAAGTCGCGGGGGACAGCTAGTAACTTATATGACTATAACTTTGACGTTAATTTTAATCGGTACCTCAAAATCGAATGACAGTATTAAAAATTCTAATGTGGTAAGGCTAAGATCTGGCAAAAAATCCCCACGTGTTTACTTTTTTAGGGCCAAATAGTAGCCAAATGGCAAAATACGGAAACCTTATGGATTCGTCATGTCTGTCTGTATGTCTGTCCTGTCATAAGAACTATACTGTTGAAACTTGGTAAGTAGATGTATCCTATGAACAGCATTAAGATTATCACACAAAAGAAGAAAAAAAAAACAATAAATTTTGGGGGTTCCCCATACTTAGAATGAAACTCATTTTTTTTTCATCAAACCCAATACGTTTGGAGTATCTATGGATAGATCTTCAAAAAAAAACATTTAATTTCATAAACATAAACCTTATGCATAAACCGTGAACCATTGTTATAGATAGTACGGAACCCTTGGCTCGCACTTGGCCGGTTTTTTTTTAATTCTTTCACTGCTTGAATATGTTTATCCCAAGAAACATTGAATTTGTTTTCGTTTATCCATATATGTATTACTAGCTGTCCCCCGCTACTTTGTCCGCGTGTTTTTAACGGTTTTTCATTTTTGCAACATTTTTCATTTTTGCTTCGCTCCTTTTGGTCGCAGCGTGATGTTATATAGCTTATAGCCTTCCTCAATACATGGGCTATCCAACACTGAAATAATTTTTCAAATCGGACCAGTAGTTCCTGAGATTAGCGCGTTCAAACAAACAAACAAACAAACTCTTCAGCTTTATATATTAAAGTATAGATAAATATATTGCATATTTGTCGTATTTCTCCAAATAGCGAACATTCAACAGCACATCAGTGACACAGCTTTGACATAGGAAACGTGTTTATTTCAAAAGGATTAGTACGGAAATTTCCTAACCCGTAATTTCCACTATTATTTGTTCTACCGTCCCTACGTAATACGTTGACATTCCAATTTGTATTATACTCGATCGTTTCTGCGGACATTCGCACCACAATTTGCAGATTAAGTACTTATATCAGAAGATATTTGGGACGATCGTAAAAACAGGAGGGTCAACAATTGTGCGACCTATGTAGTCTGTTTAGCCTTTCGTAATAGGACCGCAATGAAGCCAATATGGACTTCTGATGTGAATACGAATCCTCCTCTATGTCCTTAAGCTTTTCTTCTTCAAGTGCTAGAAATCGCCAGCTTTCCTTATTACCTTATCAGGTTTAAGGCTTTTATGGTTGAAATTCATCACCGACTTTTGTGATATTATGGGGTTAGGTCAGCACATCAAGTCAAAGTAAGACAAAATTATGGAGAGTTACCTTCTAACAAAAATTGTCGTACTTTGCAGAATTGGTTTATAGACGAAAGCTTTTATCCTATTTATAAATTTTTAAAGAAAAGTTCCTGTCGTTATTGTCATCTGAAATAACATTATGGTAGCCATGCCACCTTATTCAAATTGTTAATGTATTTTTATGTTAGCATTTTAATTTTCCTTTTGTTAATGATGATTTTGTTATCCTTATAGTCGGTATAAAGTGGTTTACAAAATAGCTATAAGCATATTTATAGAAAGTAATGATAAAATTAAACATGTTAACTAGAATAAAACTTGTCAATTTGCACACCTTAGCAATAGGTAAAATATGCTGTGATCAAATTTTACTTTACAAAACCTTAATTATTATTTATTATTATTATAAATTAGATAAGTCCTGTATTATTCATAGTCTTACATTTGAAGCCCTGAAAAAAGGCCTAGTTTTATGTGCGGTGGTTATCATATTCCTCAAAGACATCTCGCAAACGATTTTGATAAGAGTTTTTACTACGGGAAATTCTTAGAACTATTTTACACTTTTAGAAGGCGAGGTAAAAGAAAATATTTTATTTTGTTTTATGCACCATTCTTTGTTTATTCATATCGACGGTTTACATGGAGACCTTTTCGCATGTGTTGTCTAGAAATTTATTATTTAACTAGTACACAGTAATGTTATATTAAGTATAAATGGAATCCAGCATAAATTCTGTTAATTATGTCACGGTCTCAGTTCTAACTAATTAAAACTTTAAGATATTTCATATTTTGCGCGCGGAACATTGCATCGGTATTTCTTTTGATGGAACCTAGCTCTGAGAATTATATATATATCACTGAAAAAAAACTATCTGTTTTGTTTTATAATGCAATCACTTAACAAAAAGTCCTATATATATAACTCAACTTAATAATAGTACTCATAAAAAAAAGGAAACAAATTTATATGGGACCAACTCAGATTGAAGATTTTTTTAAATTTGAGCTACATAATTTTATTATATTTAACATTGAAATGAATATTTACACAGTTATAATATAGGTCTTAGAAACTGCACAACGGATTATAATGCAACTTCAGCAATAGATAGAGTGATTTAAGAGGTATTGTATGTAATATTCAACGAGATGTAATGTTAAAAAATTAATCATACGAAACCGGTGCGGGCCTAGATACATTTTAGATTAAAATTAAAATTTTAGTCTTAGTCTGAGACTTTTAATGATTACAATTATAATTTATATAAATTGCGATGTTTTTTTAAATGCTTTAAGCCTGTTCTAATCAGGCTTTAGGGTAACTGTAGAAAATAATATAATTTTAACTAAGTATTTGTCCAGATTTGAACCTACAACCTTGCGCTGGTAAATCCAGTTTCTTAACATTTTACATATTTAGCGACTATTTATAATTATCTGTGACAAACAACAGTCGAGAACCTTCCTATATTGTTTTACTGAAATTTTTATGTTATGTTTTCATCTCAGTACGATAGTCAAACAGGAATCTTCCCTGGATCAAGTTACTGTCAAACGTCAAATACGTCAGTTAACTGTCAGCTTTACCGGAATATTCCGTTATTGTGGATACCGAAAAGTAAGTTTATATTACGTTTCCCTTTTATATACCTACAGCATAACTGATTCTTTAAATTAAGTTATGTACTTAAGTGTATACATATAATTGCGTAACCAAAAAATAATTAGTATGAAAAATTAAAAAAAAAATAATTACAAATATTCGCTCTGCATGCGTTAATGCGTAACAAATAATTTAAATAATAATATTAACACATAAAAAACAACAAAAAACCCAAAAGAAGAAGAATTGTCATTTAATTTTCTAAATTCAATTCTTTAAGAAGGTAGTTACTTACAGTAACATCTAATTATTATTTTCATAAAATGATAACTTACATTTTCACGCGCCTATTAAAAAAGAAAAATTAATAACAACAACCAGAATTTAATATAAAAATAAAAACAAACTAAAAATATATCACTTTATTAACATCGGAACACACTCACCTTGCTTGCTTAGATTATAACTTACTCTACACCCACAGGTTCAACGTAATATGAAAATAATGAGCTCAATATCAAAGGTGAAGCCACAAGCCATCTTGTACTACTAACTAGGTACATTACTTACATAATAAACTTAAAGTAATGCGGCCTCTTTTTGCCTGTAGAGGCGACCACATGTTAAGGTCAAGCTTTGACAGCGAATATTTAAGACTTTATAATAAACTAGCGATCTCCCGCGACTTTGTTCGCGTGTTTTAGTTCAACGGTTTTTCATTTTTGCAATATTTTTCATTTATGCTCCGCTCCTATTGGTCGTAGCGTGATGTTATATAGCCTATAGCCTTCCTCAATAAACGGACTATCCAATACAAAAATAATTTTTCAATTCGAACCAGTAGTTCCTGAGATTAGCGCGTTCAAACAAACAAACTCTTCAGCTTTATAATATTAGTGTAGTTTGTTATACATATATGTATCATAAATATGAATATATCTAATAGTATATATAATGTTTAGATCCCTTCATATTGGTTTTTCTCTATATATATATTAAATCATAAATGTTATTACAAACACACTCGATATTATTTAAAGTAAGACGGTTTACTCACGCATATTCTCGGGATCTTTAGTCAGTTCGACTTGCGACACCACCGCCGCGTCAACTCATGATTAGGGACTCCTATTGAGTCTGAAACTAGTCGGACGATCCTGAGAATATGCGTGGGTAAACCGTTTTGTTTTAAATTATTACGAATACTCCTCACGAAAGTTATTATACAAACACTCTGATGTCACTGCACCTGCTATTTATCTGTTATTTAACTATCCTAAAGTAGTAAATATTATGTTAAGATCCCTTTCTATTTGTTTACATCTTAAATTATAAATGTCATTACAACTACACTCGATGTCACTGCTCCTGCCAGACTTATCTCTACACCACCCTTGGTTGAATGGTAGAGAATGCCTAAGACATTAAGTCCGCAATTGTACTTTTCTTTGTGCATAAAGTTTAAATAAATAATTAAAGTTGTAAGCTCATTTATCAAGACACAGAAACTTGGAACATTTAGTGAACTTCTATTTAATTCTACCCATCTTCGTGAACCTGTTAAGAAGTCTAAACATAAATTAGTTTTATTTCAACACATAAATACACAGTTTTTTTCAAAACCAGATTGGGGATCAAACGATTATTTTGTAATTTTTTTAAATTTTTAATTTTATTTAATTAAAGTATTAATACACAGAAAATAGAAGTTCTGTCTTATGTTGCTTTTTTTTGTGGCCATATATTTCAATAAGAATAATTAGGCTCGCCATTCGGTAAGTATGGGTTCTTTCTATTCTATTCTAAAGCAATAAGGTTTATTTTCGTTTAATCCATTATTATCATTGTGATATCAGTAGCCAGTAGTACACAATATCCTATGGTTAATACTCGCCTGTCAGATACAGGTTGTGTTCTGGTGAGATGGACGCTGACTACTGGAATTAATTGCCTGTATTGTTATTTATAGCGGATTAATTAGATCTTCAGATGCAGCGAGGCGGGTTTTACCTGGAGTAATTAATATCTTAAGTGTTGCAGGTATTGTGGTTTGTATTGATTGTTTAGAAGCAAGTGTTAGTGAAACACGTGACGAAAGAGTTAATAAACTAGGTCTGTTAAATTAACGATAAATTATCGCCATTCCTTGCTTTTAGCCTTGCTTGTCCTAGCTTTACTCACGACTTCGTCCGCGTGGAAGTTAACAAAAAAGTTAGTTTATTTAGTTTCTTTTTTATTTTTCCTTATTACATCAGCTATCTGCCAGTGAAAGTCCTGTCAAAATGGGTCTAGCCGCTCCAGAGATTAGCCTGAACAGACAGACTGACGGACAAAAAATTGGAAAAAATGTTAAATTGATATTATATGTACTGCATATTCAAAGAGGCATATAGGTATTGTTTAGAATTTTACAATATATGATGCAGTATAAACAGTGGTTTTAAATATGTATGAAAAATAGTGTCTTTATTTAACTGAAATATATACCCCGAATATATCCCGTGATCGAAAATAAATTATTTAAGATTTGTAAATTAATGATACGAAATAATTTAGAAACCTAATAATTTTTTGCACACTTGTATTTTCTTGATAGAATGTTGACACCCAACCACAAGCTACCTTCACGGTCCTATTCAACCCTACTCCCGGTAGGCACCGGTGTAAACTACCTTAGTAGTCTCACTCACCCTCGTGACCGGAAATAAAGTTGTTACGTGAACTTCAGACTCATTTCCTTGGCATTCACAACATTTGCGACATCGATAACGCATCGGTACGACATCGACACACTGTTAGGGCCATTATAAACAAATTGTGAATTAAGTAAATATAAAAATATTGTATGAAAACTTTCGTAATTATTTAAAACAAAAGCTTCAGACTCAATAGGTCTCTAATCATGTGCTGACGCGGCGGTGGTGTGGAAGCCGCATTTCGACTCGTTCGACGAGAATATGCGTGAGTAAACCGTTTTGTTTTAAATAATTATAAAAATATTATAGGTATTCAGTTGCTCTAACAGCACAATAAGTTAAAATAAAAATTATTGTACGTCATATACAATGCTGTGGTATGATGAACGTAAATTACTTGATAAGTTTTACGAGCCTTTGTTTTCTTAATGTTTTACTTAATTGGTTTCTAATAACGCAAGCACATTTTAATGATTTTACAGTTATAATAATATTCTAAAATCAAAAACAAAATAGACACACCTATTACCTGTAAGCCGTACTACCGAGAAACATCGATATCACAACACTTTAGAACTCTGTCTACTTTAAACTTATATACCTAAAGTGTGCACAGGGCTTTATAAAGCGGCCCGTAGTTGCTACGACGCTACAGGTCGCCTCTCTAGTCGGCCCCGAGCTACGGCGTAGAGCGCTCGTCAATCTCGTAGACGCGAACGAAACCGAAGTTTGTTTTCGTCCTTTTTCTTAATATTGACATTCAATTATTTTATTGATGAACATTTAAGCTTGGAAAGTGTTATACCAGTTTAATCACTTATTGATGATTTAACAGTTAAAGGTAAGTTAATTAGCAAATTATTATAAATTTGTTTTTGATAAACTCTATTTTTGTTTAGATTTTGCACCTATTGACATTTGTTAGGTCTTGAGAATTGTCATAATTCTCTAATAAACTAACGTTTTATTAGTGTAATTTATATATTTGAATTAATCGTTCGAAACAAAGACAACTGCATTCAAAATAATTTGGAAGAAATACCTGTTTCCATCTACTGTGTAGTGTGTAAGTACTTGTAGCTACGGAACTTCAATGTCAATCATTGTTTTCTAATTTTCTAAGTTAGACTTTGTAAGTCACCTCGAACTACCATTGAAACTATTATTCCCTTTGGACCTACAAGATAAGGGTCCAATAACTTCGCATACCATATGAGGACCGAAACACTATCGTAGGTATCAGGCGCACAGGTATTTAAAGATGTATAAGTAAGGGATCAAATGGAGTATGAAATGTTCGCAACACGTAACGCACCTTGGCGTAGATAAATTTTATCACTTTTTTACCGTTTTCACGAATAATGACGGCATTTTTTGGCCTACTTTGTTACAAAAACAAAATGATGACCCAGTTGTTGAAGGGGGTAAAAAAAAAAATAATTTTTGCTCGGCTCAGTGAATTCTTATTCTTCTGCCTAGCCTATTTCCCAAGCTATGTTGGGGCGGCTTCCAGTCTTACTGTTTTCAGCTGAATACTGTATTTTACATGGAGAGACTGCCTATCTGACCTCCACAATCCATTTTCCTGAGTAACACAGTATCACATAATAAGACTGGTTTCCAAAATTGTAATGACTTAACGATTGCTAAAGATCAGTCGGGACCAACGAACTTGCTTTCGGAGGAATCTTTACTAATTGTCATCCATCCGCGGACTGACCGCGGCGAGCGCGGGTCAAACTTTATTATCAGTCAAACTGTACAGCTTACACTTAGCCAGTAGACCTTCAGTTTTTTTTTAAAGGTTACTAGCAATGTGGTTCGAAACCACATTACTAGCAATCTTGTTAACCCCTCCAACTAAGCTAAATATGCTTGTATCTGGAGTGGGTTCACGTCATTAGTGCAATGGGTGGGGTTCGAGCCTGCGACCTCTAGATCACAAGGCCGTCACCACCATTAGGCTATTGCCGCTTATAAAGTTCGATTTCTTATATAAATTTTTGTGTACTTTCAGAAAATCACAATTAATCGGGAATTCCTACAAAACCAGTTTAGTGGTTTGACTGCATGTACAATATCTAAATATACCTATTATTGAAAAAATATTTAAGTGATCCTTTCCAATGGTGCTTGTCTTATTTTAAAATCTAATCTAATAAGCCTCGTATTGCCCTACTGCAGATCAAAGGCCCCCATATCCGCGCACTTCTCTAAGTACTATGCTAAAATGAAACAGAGTCAACTGAAGTGCTTTTATTATTAACTAGCTGTCCCCCGCGACTTGTTCGCGTGTTTTAGTTTCAACGGTTTTTCATTTTTACAACAATTTTCATTTATGCTCCGCTCCTATTGGTCGTACCGTGATTTTATATAGACTATAGCCTTCCTCAATAAACGGACTATCCAATACAAAAATAATTTTTCAATTCGAACCAGTAGTTCCTGAGATTAGCGCGTTCAAACAAACAAACAAACAAACTCTTCAGCTTTATAATATTAGTATAGATATATCGTTCCCAAAATGTACTTAAAAAAAATGAGTAGGTACTCGTCACGAAGTATCTTTTCGTGAACTTTGCACTTAATATTGCAAGTTTTAATTCCTTGTAACCCTATTGCCTACATAACTTAATATTATTTTAGTTGCGTAACGTGAAGGTATCGTCCGGTATCCGGTCCAATCAGGCGACAGCCTACCGTAGTAACGTAATTTCCGCGACACTAAGTGTGCACGTGTAGCCTTCGGTCAATTTTACGGTAACGGTCGGGTCGGGACGTTTTATTATTTAAAAAATATAAAGTGGAAATCACAGCTGTAGCTTGTTGCAGTTAGTATTGCAAAGTATTCATATAAATGGCTCAGTAAGTATAGGTGTAGATTAAAGATATGCTATTAAGAAAAGGATATTACTATAGCGCCTATTTGTAATAGATAAAATTCATTCATTTGTTTGTTATGTTATACTTGTTATTAAGGAAAAAAAAATATAATTTGTCTCGAGGCAACTGAGTTGCAAAAGTAACTATTTAAACACGTGTAAGAATGAATAGATTTACTGGGATTCAATACTCAATCCTCAAATGTTTTATTGCACTCCATATGTTACCAAGATGGAAGGTATCAAATTAGAAAAGTACATTATACCCCCTGTTGGCCTCGGCAACATAATTCTAAAAACAAGAATAATTTTTAGTCTAATTTAGTCAAAGTGTGTATTAACACCTTTTTCTATCATTCCCATTGAGTTCTGCCGTTTCTTTCTTTGGGAAAGGCATTCCAGAATTTTACCAGCTATTAAAACTACTGCTATGCTGCACTTACATCCACTAGGGACCAGGTGGAAACACACTTGCAATCTACCGGTAAAGCACTCATATCATCACATCCTAAATCTTTCCATTTCCCTTCCCTGCTGAGTTTAACTTACCTAAGAGCAAAAGGTCACATAAAACCAACCTCACCGATAATTATATTGGTAGTGCTCTGTGCTACATAAATAGAATAAAAATAAACGCATTACGATGGAGCTATAGGAAATTTAATTAGTCGCACAATGTGTTCGACGTCCCGTGAAATGGGAAACAATGTGCTGCGTGCACATACATTGTAATGCACTATTGATGCAGGAGTATCTGGCGCAGGGCCTTATTAAACACATCCAGTTCACTGGCTTAACGCAAACTGCAACAAATAATACTGGATAACGTTTATTATAAAATGCTTTGGAAATATTGGTCCTATGAAAACATTTTCCAATAGAACCTTGAGTAGGAAAGTACTTAATACCTTTACGATGGTAAAGTAATATTTTAATATTAAGTATCTTACCTAAAGAGAGTTGTTCATTAAGTTACATAGTTTTCATTTGGTTAGTACTTACAAAGATTGTTGTAATTTGATAGCAATCTAAATACTTTTAGCTTTGCAATTTGATCATCTATCTTTTCACAATAAGTACACTTAGAATTACTGTAAATTTATTAAGTACTTACAAGATAAGGAGAGACAACTATAGCGTATTAATTTACGTTCGTAAATGACGATACTTGGTTCATATATCATGCAATCACATTTTACTGTCCACAAGATTGGAAATAAATCACATAAAGTTTTATATCAAAGAAATATTGAGAAAGGCGGTCTATCACAAACGGCAATCTCTAAAGTATCTTATAACAGCTTATATAGTCCTTTCTCATCTTTGAAGCTTTGTGTAACATCATAACCCTTGTCACCAATATATGTCTAGAAGAAGGACTCTTCTGGATATATTTTTTATCTATTTCAATCCACTTCACCACAAACGTCGCTGCATAAATAAAACTGCCATAGGAATGACAAACAAACACGTAAAAGACACGAGATCAAAGCCTTTTGATATTTAAAACTTGAAAAATGAAACTTGTGGGGATAACAGTCGTGCATGACTAGGGTAGCAGATAAATGGAGCACATCTGGTTAAGCCGCTTTTACCACACAAACATGAAACTGTAATAGTTTTTGTGTACTTCGACAAAGCCGTCCGATCTCTGTGGGTATACGTGAATACGTACCGGCTTACGTGTTTACAGGTTGCTTCAGGAATACCTAAATAGGATTGGTCGTAAAGCCGGTTACGGATTACTTTACCACAACACAGGAAGAGCGACGGTGTTCATTGGAGATTTCAAAGCGCTTTCAACTGTGACGCTGTCGGTCACTGCCTTTGTAATCTAGATAATAATCTAGCTTTTAAGCCGCAGTATTTTCATGTAAAATCATGTGCATTTTGTTGAAATTACATAATTATTAAACACTTATAAAAAATGCGTGTGAATATTTATGATTGAACAAAACACATAAAGAGTAGTAACTAAACTTCTTTCCTTTTAATAATAAATCACAAAAATAAATACTTTACAACTTAACTAATTTATCTAGAACTATACCAACTTTTCCCCGCATAGTTCTCAACTAAACAAATAAAACAGTCAAAAGTTAAATTAAATTCTCAGTTTCCTTTAATATTTATTAAATATTTTTCACTGTGAACAAAGTCACAATCTCGAAGCTCTTGCAATCAATAAACCCTCGTTTTAAGTGGACGACTCGACTCAGTTTCTGATTCAAGATTATCGGATTAACCCGGCGCTATGGATGCATATAAACTTTTTACTTTGAATAAAAAGAAGTAAGGAATTCCTATAATAAGTATAGAGCCTCGGCATGATATAAAGCTAACTTTTTTATTAACAGGATAGGGAGTTTCAAAATTTGAATAACTAATGGCCGAATACTGACACGGCAATCAGTTTAAAGTCGCTGTTAAGTCACATGCTGTCTCTATCACTTTAAGGTGTAAAGTTGCGACAGATAGACATTTAAGAGCATCTTAAAGTTAAGTTGCGTTTGGGTATTCGGGGATAAGTATGGTCAGCTGTATATCAGACATGATTGGTACGGATCGTGAGTTACATGCTTTTCATAAAGTTTTTGTTAACCTACACATAGCAGCGTGTGCTTGGAAGATGACGTATTTTAGTAGAGCAAGTTCATACGTTTATGAATTAGGAATGTCTATGTGTCACAATTAGCCTAATTCGTGTAACTTTCGGGATTAAGCTAAGCTTTTACTAACATTGGTAATTTATGCCAGAAATGACAAACACGTTAATTTCGTAAAAGCGATGTTTATTACTTTAATTTAATTATCACACTACGCAAAATTATTGTATTTCTTGTAACACTGCTAAATATCTTTTTTAAAATATTTTTATAGTACTTCTCATTTATTTACAAAATAATTTTACTTCAAAGATTGCAGAATGTAATTAATTATTATTTATGAATTGAGTTTTGTATACACTAAAATACCACTAAGGGTAAATGAAATAAAATTAATTAAAAAATCGGGCAGGCAGACATGTATAGCGCGACTAACGATGTAATTAAATACTATCACTACAAAAGAATTAAACCAAAACTTTCATTACACGCAAAGTTTACATTAAGGCCTTCATCATTTTTCTGTATGGCCGGCAATAGTACACAAATTAGAAATGCACATCAATATATCCTTCAAGCCAAGTTTCATAAGTATTTGTGGAGCAAAATATATTATTTTTTAGAGATAAAGCATAACCAACAAAATACTAAATGGTCATCCATCCCCACACCAACCTCGGCACGATCTGTTTAAACTTATTAAACGATTTATTTTGATGTTTTTTAGCCACAAACCTTTAAAATATAAACTTTTTTATTTATAAAATAGGAAGAAATTTAATGTTCTGTGATTTATAACCTCTAATATAAAAGTAATTTTGGGATGTGTATTTTAGTCAATAAAATTCGGCAAGGACTGAAATAGCTACAGTAAAGGAACTTTGCCGTGTTATTCGTTAGATTATTTATAATATTTTTAGCCGTCGGTAAGTCGGTAATCCATAAAATATGGTCCAAAAATACTTTGTACAGTTAAGATTAAACGATTATAAATAAACCTATTATGGACAGCCTTGCGATGAGAAAGGTTTTATTGATTTAGGTTTAACAAGAAGTTATATTATTTGTTCCTATTACTTTTTAAACGTTTGCATTATCTCGTTTCCGAAAATTAGTAATTTAAAAGTTGATGTTGTTATCATTATAAAAACAATAAATATGAGATACAATTCTTACGGTTATAGTATTGAAATGTTTTTTATTTGTTTTTTTTTTGTACTTATAATACGAATCGTTTTTATCACCCATAGAGAGGTTATAGTTACAAGAATATAATTACAAGAAACCGATCTTGTACAAATCTTTTCATATTTCCGTGTAACCACTTGGCTGTATAAAGAAACGAACAGTGCACTTGAAAGCCTTCGTAAACTGCCACACTTTTTACCGAAGACGAACAGACTTATGACAAAGGATAATTCCTCCTACAGTTTTATCCGAATTACAAATAAATGCGGAACAATAGCAAAAGTCAGTACCACGCAAGATCCAAAGTTAATTTCTACCTACACTTAAAAAACGGTTTTCATTACCAAAAATAAACGGATCTCTTCCAAAATGTATGAGGGTCCTTCATTAGGTGGGTATTCATGGCGCCACGACACTTGAGGGTGACCTGACAGGCGGTTATTACATGGTAATGACATCTCGTTATACGGGTCTAATGGGAGAGGACCTCACTTGTTATGAGAATATTCATAATTCCATATGGATGTTTTTCATATGATTGAGGATCCTCCTTATTGAAATTCAGAGTTTTGTAATTAAGTATGATTTGTCAGCTCAAGGATCGTGATTTGAAATTGCATAAAACTTATAAATAAACGTACAAGAAATATACATATATTTTAACTAAAACTGACCTAGCCAAAAACAAAAACTGATCTGCATCTGCAGGGTTATTCGCTATGGCGGTTGTCAACAAAAGCGATTGTTGCTTTATAAAAAAGATAGTGAAAACACAAATTTCTGATCGTGTAACTTCGATGACAAACTAGATCTACTACTAATTAGTTGAATACCGTCGTTAGCCGATACTGAATAAGCAATTTTATACTTATTTTTATCCGGTAAACATCGGTTGGGTTGGCAACAAGAGATAGCGAATAAGCCTGTTGGACCTAAAACATAAAAGCCTTTTACAAATGCACCTTTGAGCCATTGAAAACACGTCAATTGATTATTCCCACACACCATCCGTACCAATTTCAGCACACACCTCGTTCCGTTGACGAGGTACTCTATTCGTAAAGTCTAAATTGGGAAAACAAACTGCGCGCCATTGTTTAGAATCCATTTTGTCCAGCACCAAAACTTTTTTGTTCGCCATTCGATGTGTTCAAAGGGTTTATTTATTTGTATTTGTGCTGACAGTATAGTAAATTAGACTTGAATATTATACTAAGCAAGCAGGAGTTGTAAGAATTTGGGTCAAAAACTGGGACTACCGCGGTAGATTACAAAAGTTTTCGAGGCTGGTCCCCGTGTGGAATTCAGGTGGTTTTAACTGGTAAGAGACCACTACCAATCCATTCCCTCCTCCTTGAGGAATGTACCAAAACCGTCTGCTATTTTGGCCGACACTAAGAAAATAATGATCCTGTCATTAGATGCTAACAAGACAGATTCTACAATTTACAATGTTGTTCACTAGCCCTCCAATCACCGTTGAAATATAAAGGTTAATAGAGCAATAAATAGTGAGGTGTAACGGTTTACTGCCGGCCGTAAAGGCCTGTTTATACCTGTTTTATGCCTTCTTAGTTATTATTCACGGCTAAAGAATTATGTAGCGGCCCGATGCCTCACTTCACTAGCTTTTGTTAGATGGACATGAAACTGTATAACAATGGTTGGTAGAAGGTTACGGTTAAATTACTTGAATACAATATTTTTTTTTGAACGGCACGTGTACTTAATATAAGGTAGGTAAGGTACTCGTACTTCTTGGAAAGTACAAAATAATGTAATCTAAGAACAAAATGTTACCGTCGGCGTAGTAATTCAAATTGAATTGGAATTTTTGGAAGAAAATCGTGTTTGAATGTAGAAAGTCGTAGCGTTAACGAACATTATTTAAGCAGAATGAAAATATATAAACAACTAAAATAAGACAAAAGAAATGGCCGCGTACAGTCGTGTTCTTCAGTACCATAGTAATTTAACACTGAGATATTGACAACGCTTTTATAATAAAGGAATTAAGTTTACTATCGTAAATCTTTGTAACTGACTTGGGGTCTGCGGCACAAAACTATGACACGGATTACTTATATAATATACTTAGCCCGGTGTCTGAAAGGCTGATCAAGTTAATCAGTTGTCAAATCAACTGATCACGACTGTGATTGGTTAACCAAAAAACTAACAACCAATGACAGCGCTTAACCTGAGATTCGACAGTTGATTAACAAATTTTTATGTTGATCAACATTTCAGAAACCGAGGTTCTATAATATTAAAGTAGTAAAAGTTCAATTCTCAATTTTTATCTTGTTTTCCTAATCGGTAACAAACAGTGGTGACATTGACCGAGTTTATTGCACAGCGCTGAACTTAAGCTGGATGGAGACGATTGATATTCTATTTTTATGGGATAGGTACACATTCAATACAAAAGTTTAGATTGAGTTTTGGCAATTTTTGCTGTGACAGGGGACGATAAATTTGGTTATTTACAAGCTTCTTTTATAGATTGTCTTGTCCTCTTGTAGAAGAAAAATAAAGTATTGGAAAAATATAATAAAATTTAAGTAGATATATGATATTCTGACTGAAAAAATAATATCCTCATTATAAAAGCAGATGAGTTAAATCGGAACAGGAAAAACATGTCATCAAAATATAAAACATACTGTATCATAAATAGTTTAGTGTTTTTGTATTAATACTTATTTGTTATACGTAAATAAAAGTTTCGATCAAACTTTAGCAGTAACAAATAAATGAACTAACAAAACATAGTACAAATATTAAATATTTGGTCGACAATTGGGGTCCGTGGGTTACGCCCCCGGTGTGTTTTGCCCCCGTGGTGGAAGCCCCCGATTTTAAATTAAGTTATAATAGTTGATTTCGCCGAAATAAAAATATTTTTTACTAGATACAGACGATGAAAAAAGTGTTTCGGAACCAAATACGTAGACAAACTTACTAAATAAGTATTCTAACTAACACAATATTGGATACTATAAACATGCTACAAGGATATTCACTTTATTACTATATTACAATTATTTACTTTAGATGCATTACTTTGTACTTTGTCTAAACGAGGCGCCCGTGCCCGGCCAAACTGGTTTTACACAATAGCCAGATCGAATTCTAAAAGAAAGAGATAGGTAGTCAAAGAAAGGGAAAGATAGTGTTGAAAACAATAGAGTCCAGGGTGACGGACAGTGAAAATAGCAAACATAGCGATGGGCACTATTTCTATCCCTTTCCCACATAGTTGCAATATGTTACTGATTATTCAATTATAAATTTTATAATAGGTTGTATTCTTACTTAATATTATTTATGGTATAGATTATGGTATAGCTCTGAATATGAATTTGATTTGCTTCCTTTATTTTATGACACATTATATTTTTGTTTTACTGAAAAATGTCATAGCAAGTTGTACGGTTTAGGTTTTAAACAAATAAAGAATATTATAGAAATCTTACTCAGTTTCTGCTCATTTTCAACCTGATATTAATACTGATAAGAAAGTTTAGTCGGTCATGTTAACTCAAAATGGCAAGTCCAGGTCCTTCACGGGGTTTAGCACAAACCAATTACAAAATAATTTCAAATAAACTAGGTGGAAGAACGTTACTACATGTCGGATTTGCTTATAATCTTCATAGGAAAAATAATAAATCGAGTGTGTGGACATGCGTAAATAAAAGACATGGCAAGTGTAGTGGTTCTATAAAATTAAGTGAGGAAAGTGACAATGTACAAATCCAAAAGTGTCATAATGCTGAGTGTCAACCTAACTTAATGAAAAATGAAGTTAGAGTTGTTATGGAAAAATTAAAAAAGGAAGTGAAAACGAGTTTCTCGAGCTCTATACAACAAAAATTTGAAACAAAATTTGCCGAGTTAAAAAACACAGACACAGCCTTCGATGAATACATACCCAAATTCAATAATATCAAGCAACAGTTATACAAATCTCGAAAGAAAGCCTTAAATGTAGAAAAGACACAGTTTCGTAATCCAGCTGAAGTCATTATACCTGAGATTTTTCAAAAATATCTATTAGTTGATTACTGTGAGAACGACAACAGAATTATAGTATTCGTATCAGCACAGGCTTTAAAACACATCAAAAATATACAACACTACTTCGGGGATGGTACATTTGATTGTTGTCCAGGTCCATTTTACCAAATATTTACCATTCATGGAGATATGGGAAGTGATGCACAAGCAACCAATATTGTGCCTATATTTTATGTGCTACTACTTAATAAAGAAAAAAGTACATATGAAGTCATGTTTAAAAAAATTAAAGAAGCTGTGCCGGACTTCAGCCCCATGAAATTCACTGTAGATTTTGAATTAGCTACAATGCTGGCAATAAAAGAGGTATTGCCAGCGGTCACAATACATGGCTGTAATGTTCACTTCCAAAGAGCCATTTACAGAAAAGCGAAGTCTTTAGGTTTATTGGCACACGAAGAAACAACATTGTATGTGAAACTGTGCACCTGTCTAGCATTTCTTCCTAAAGAAGATATAGAAGATGGTTGGCTTTCCGTAATGGAAAACAGGTAATTTTAATTTTCATTTTATTTTAAAGTTTTAACAGCTCATAGATTGTTTTTATAAGTACGCAAAAATAAAAATAATGCTTAGGTATATACGACATGTCATATATATCATAATTTTTGTTTTCAGTATTCCCGATGAAAAAGTCACCCAATTCAACGATTATTTCGTTGAACAATGGCTTGAGCCTCCGGGGATGATCTCAAAGTGGTGTTGCTATAAAGAACGACATAGAACCACAAATTTAGTGGAGGCCTGGAATCAACGGCTTCAGTGCTATCTGGGCCGAAAACCATCATTATTATCGTTTTTGGAATTTATAACAACTGATATTTCTACGTATAGCACAGGTCAAGTGAGGTAAAATGCTGATTACTTACATAACGCTTAATATATCAGTAATTCATTTTTTTTACTCTTAGTAAATAATCTTTATCTTATACTTTCAGATTACGAAGAAATGACAGTCCTATATGTAAAAGGAAAAAATCTTCAATAATCAATGACAAACTCATTGCTAAGCTGACAGACAAATATGAAAAGAAACAAATTACAATTATGGAGTTTTTGGAACAAATCCGTCCGTATGTGCAAGTCAAGCAAAAATAATCACCTACTTACTTAGCTTAAAAATAATGATTTTGCATGTTTATTGTTACATAATTACTACATTTTAATTTTATATCTATATCAATGTTGTAACCTCCATAGTCACTGCATATAAATGACTTAAATTACATAATTTAATTACAAAGTTCAAATCATCCTAATATTTTTACTATGTTTTTCTTCTTTGTGATTTTAAATGTTAATTGTTTTTATTATATTTTAGTGTTTGAACATTCTGTTACCAATCTTCTAAATATTTAAGTAGATGCCTACCTATATACTTAGTACGTAAATAGTATATAAGTACTTAAAATAATCCTAATTTTAAACTGTGATTTTTAATTTCGTATCTGTGATTTTGCATGTTATTGTTGCTTTATTTTAATGTTTGGTTTTATTTGTTATCAAAGTTGTATTTACGTAGATACCTATTATTATTTATTAGACATTTAATTTAATTTTTATTACATATTAAGTACCTACGTATTACCTATTATTACCCATTAGTACCTATTATTAGATAAGCAAACGTTTGTTACACCGTCATTGTTATTAAAGGTTTTTAATAATTTACTATGATTTTGCTTTTTTTAATGAACCATGACTTAGACATTTTTTATAATAGGTTACACTTTGCTATCTGACTGTACTTTTGATAAAAATATTTAACTAATAAATATTATAGTACTAAAACGAAATCGGGGGCTTCCACCACGGGGGCAAAACACACTGGGGGCGTAACCCACGGACCCGACAATTGACGGTTAAAAAACAGCCGGGCCGGAATCGGGACAAGTACCTACTTCAGTATAACAAGTTTGTATTTTCAACAAAATAATAATATGGAGATAACTGTTGCCACGAACATAAATATTTATTAATTGGTAAGGTAACCCCATTGCTAAAATATTAATTTGTTGCACCACAAAACGTGATATTTAAAATCTACGGCAAATGAATCAATTTAACATTTATGTTTAAATAAATTATGTACTTTCGTTTCAAACTAATTAAACCATATCATATAACATGTTACCGATAATTACTCGTATGTTTTTATATTGGTTTAAGCCCCTAGCATTTAGGTTGCTTTTAACTGAAAATATATTATCACAGCATTATGGTTTTTTGATGCATGTTTGAATAATATTTGAAAAGATGGCTAATTCAGTTCCTCCTGCCCTTCTATTCTATTGCAAATGCAGCGTTTGAAACTCTAAAAGAAGTGTAGTAAGCAGGGTTGAACAAAGCCTTATGATAAATAGAACCAAATTATTTGAAAGGTAAAACGAAGGCATTCTCTCTTGCAAGAAAATAACTAGTGTCCGACCGAAATTTCGGTTTCGGTTTCGGCCAGTTTCGGCCAAAAAATCAAGTTTCGGCCCGAGTTTCGGTTTCGGCCAAAAACGGCCGAACCTTTCGGCCGCGCCGAAACTTACAACATCGTACCTTCGGGTCGCGCTCGGCTAACGTCGGGCGCGCTCGGCACGGCTGGCAATATGGCGTCGCTCGCCTGACTCCGCCGGCAACTACCTAAATCAGTGCGCTTTGCTCGTGTAGACGTCGTCAATACGTGTTTTCACTTTATAGGGTAGTTAAAATTTTCAAACAGAACCTCTGTAACTGTGCTGAAATTTCATTGTGATAAATCTTTGAAAGTAAAAACCTGTAATTATAGGTTGGCGAGATATTAATTCCAGAAAAAAACGGGCTAACTAACATTTTTTAGACTTTTGAAGGACTTTTTTTTTATTTATAAAAGGTTCGGTTTCGGTTTCGGTTTCGGCCGAAACTACAATGAAACCGAACCTTCGGTTTCGGTTTCGGTTTCGGCAAAAAAACATGTTTCGGTCGGTCACTAAAAATAACATACCTACCTACTTAATAATTATTGTCAATAATTTTCTTGACGAACCAAAATCAAGTTGATTAAAATAATTGCGGCAAACATAATTACGACTGAAGGAGTTTGAATCACGCTTCTAATTAACGAATATATTCAACTTATGCAAATAAAGGAACAAGCGTGTATTAAACAGAAATGTGTGCAGATACACGAACAGTAGATATGTATGGTACGTACAGGCGATTCTGACGTCACTACTACATGTTACATAACATGATTTCCTGGTATCGCACAAGTTACTAATTGAACGTCAATTTGGTATCATTTTACGTACAGCCTCTGTGTTCCCGGGCTTTTATTATGCCTCTATACGACGGAGAGGAATTCGGTTTTCTGTGGTTTTTATTGACGGCTATTTCCAGAGGATAAAGTACCCTTTTCACTCTTGAGTTGTTTACCCTGGAGATTATCTTGTAGCGTTTAAAATACCTGTGTTAAAAAACATTCCGAACCTTTGAGACATTTGGATATGGATCAGTATTTATAGGATGGCTGTGATGGAGTGATGTACTGGAATGTTGCTTGTTGAGGACACTTAAAACTACTACTACTACTTTCAAACGGTCTTAGTTATCAAGAATATGTAATGAAGAGTATTGTTAAATCCTTTTTTTTTTGTTACGGGTTGAAAATCTAATGACGCCGATGGCACGACGTGGGGATATGTCGGACTTGTACCGACTAAAAACGCCCCGGTCCCGTCCTTGCCTTTTCCGGAGTCCCGGGTTCGCTAAAGCATGACCGGCGGGGTTTCGGAGTGTTGTTAAATCCTACAACAATATATACTACTCATATTCGCAATGTGAAATTTTGTGTGGAGATCGAGGAAATTTGTAACTGTTTTACGCAAACTACATAGCGTATTTGGATATTTAATTAAGCGCCTGATAGGACCATGGAAACCGGAACTACGGGGAAAACCGCCGGACGCTGCTAGTCTATCTAAACATCCTTTCTTTCTCTTTTTTTTGTCAGTGTGAAAAGTCATTAGGACTTCAACCCACGCTGGGGGATATGTCGTACTTGCACTGACTAAAAACACCCCTGTCCCGTCCTTGTCTTTGCCGGAGCCGCGGGTTGGCATATGCAAGCTCTGCGCGGCTTTAGCAGCGCAACTTCGGCAGCTATCTAAACATCTAGCCTTCATCACAAAATCAGAATTAATGTATAAAAGTATTAATATTGCAAACGACTCCAGAACTATTACATAATTACTGTAATTTAATTCCAACCCAGCGGGTCAATAATTCGAAACTCGATAAAATCATTAGTGTTGTGCCCCACGGCTTTTAACTTAATCGTTTTTTTAACCGACATTAATTTTAATCAACAAAAATGGCTCCGGGCTTGTAAAGATTTTTATGTTAGTATAACTTTAATATTTTTTCAGTAAAATAAGTCTTTTTATCTACATAAATAGCGATGAAAGGCCATTATGTAAATAGGGATTGAATATTTCAGCTATGAAGTTGTTTTTTATCTTTAAAAAAACAAGGTACGAATCTCTTTGAAATCTCTTTGGTAAAATATTGATGAGGCTACAAACTACAAAAGGTAGAAGAAATAGCGACAGATACAAATGGTTTGTTGATAGCGAACTTTACATACGTCTATGGAATAAACAAAGCTGACTAAAGCGTATACGATTACCATATAGTTTTATCTTTAAGTGTTTAATTAGTAAGCGATTATGTCACCCTGGTACTTTGAAAACAAAAACATGGTCTAGCTGTGCCTTAAATATCTATTTAAACGTTGATCTGGCTCCTCCACATTTAACGGCGCAGGTGGGGATGGTTTCTGGATGGGTTTTTAAGAGGTAACTAGCTTAGAAGCCCCATGTGCTGTGTTGGTGAACCAAAGAGGTAGTTTTCTCCCTGGTCTAATAATAGGTGGATAAGGGCTTTTTTGAATGTTTCACCCGCAAATAAAACTGGCATCCTTTCTTTTCAAGGAGAGTGACACAGGACGTGATGGTGGCGACTTTTATGGTCAATACCACACAAGCAAGAAGAAGAAGGAGAGTGCTAACTTGTTTTACCCTGTTAACTGCGATAAAATTCTTTACAATTATTAATTTGAGCTTCAAATTGTACTAATCCTAATGTCAGTTTTATCTTATCGTACCAGGCTGTCATAGCATCTCCTAGATTGCTTTGCATAATTTTATGACCCTTGTCTCAATAGTTGAGTTTGATTAGTGACAGCTACTTATAACAGATACCAAGTCGTGGTCTTTGTAGAGAGGAATATTAATAAGGTATTATTTTATTAATACCAATTTTATGAGACAGCCAACAAACGGGCAAACCTTAAGGCGCTACTCGAATAATTATTTCATTTGCAAGTAGGCGGAGAAAAGTGGAGTGGAGAGCCCATCCGGACATGCAAGACAGTGATAATACTAACTGCTTGCTTACGGGATGGAAATAACTAAGCATATATCAAGGCTGTGAAAGATCGTCGTAGAAATAATAACGTAAGGTACAAAATGGAAAACTCTCTTATTAATTAAAATCTATCGGATGAAATAAAAAATAAATCGACATTTATTTTATGTATGCATCAAGTAATGTGAAAAATATAAAAATAAGTTTTATTTTAAAATAGCTGATATATATAGAGCCCAAAACTCCAACACGAGGGTTTTCATGAAGCGTTGCCAAAGCCTGCATGGAGAAGATATAGGTTCGACAGTAGACAGGCAAAAATTGATTGAGTTGAGAGTTGAGGAATCTTTTAATATATCGTCTGACGTAATGTCATTGTTAATATTATCAAATAATATAAGTTGTGTCTCTAAACGATTCAAAGACAATCTCGTTACTGAAAAAAACATTGAGCTGTAGATATAGATTTAGATGTCTGGCAGTTTACCGTCGTCGGAAAATAAACGGAGCAGAAGCTTATGACGTAGTTACGTATTCTTTATGACAGCAGTAAATGCATTTATCAATACACATTACTTAGGTCCAATAGGAATACTTTTATACCTATTATGACATTACTCATAGTTGATCAAACTATTTTCAATTTTGAGTGAAAACTGATCGTTGACGGTGAACGGTAATGGTAACAAATCAGAAAAGGGCAAGTCGCTGTGACCTAACTTACAGATAAAAGTTCGGTCTATCTCTGTATGAGAATAAACCTTTGCTTGCAGTACCAGTTGTAAGCTAATTTTTATTTATTTTATTTATTTATTTAGGCACATCAACAACATAAACACAAACATAAAAATAAACATTTCACGAGACTTAAAACTAGTGTTTACATCAATTACAGACGTGCACAACAACTCACAAAAAATAAAGTCTTAACAGTATTCACGGCAGGTACAATATAGCTATATAAAAAAAGAGCAAAATTAAACAGCTTTAAAAGTAGAAGAAGATTATTAGGTAGAAAAAAAGAAGAATAAAAAACATCGCAAACTATCACTTATCACTATCAAGTAGCTGCGCGGGGTGGTCGTGAAATATATCTAAGTCGAGGTTTTTCCAAATGCCATTGTATGTAGACATCAGCCTTGCTATTGGAGAGTTCATGCCTAAGTTGGTTCTGTAGCGGGAAATAGTGAAAACTGTACTTAGTTTTCTTCGAGCATTTACTTTTGGGACGTTAATACTAATTCGGTCAAGAAGACCCTGATACGAAGAAGAACCTTTAACGACATCCTGCAGGAGAAGCATATCTATCATTCGTCTACGGCGTTGTAAGGGACACATCCTAAAAAATATTAGCCTGTCGTAATATGAACATCTACTGCTGATACCAGGCGCAAAAAACGCGAGATGTCTTGTAAAAGATCTCTGGATAGACTCTATTCGATCTGAGTGAACTACGTAGCATGGGTTCCAAATAACGCTGCCAAACTCAAGCACGCTACGCACTAGAGCATTAAATAAAACTATCTTGGAGGCCGTGCGCTTAAAGCCCTTGGTGTTGCGTTTGATGAACCCCATCATTTTAGCAGCCCTGCTGACCATGTTGTCGTATTGTGGGATGAAGCTTAACCTTGAGTCAAGTATTACTCCAAGGTCACGAACTTGTGAAACCAGCTCAATTTTTTCGTGGTTAATATGAAACCATGTCTCTATTACCTTTCTTTTTCTTGTAAAACGCACGTGTTGACATTTTAAGGCATTTAGCATCATCCCATTAGTACGACACTATTCGTAAATTCTATCTAAGTCAGCCTGTCGACGTATCCGACGTAAACTGGTGCAACCCGCAAAACAACGAAAACCGTTTTTTTACATCAAAAGCCTTAAAATTACCTTATATTTGTATTCTGTAAAAAATATATTAAAACACCAAATAATTTCAAAGATACAAACTTGTAAACTGATTTAAGTGACATCATTTTAAGCCTCGCGACTACCTACGCTGGTGTAAGTCACTTGCACCAGCGTAGGTCGTCGCGTACGACGCAACGCGCAAGCGCAAGTGAACTTCACTCCAGTATGCGCGTGGCGTTGTTGCAGAGAGAACGCGACGTACTGGTGTAAGTGCGCTGCGTGTTTGTTCACGTATTGAAGGAAAAAATATATTCGGATTTTGTTTGCCTGTAGTAACAGTGCAGTGGTGTGTAACAACAATGAAGCGCTCACGAGGTCAATTAATGCTAGATATATTAGAAAATAAGCGCAGCACAATAAACTTTTCAGAGGATCACGAAGGTAATTACCAATTTCACATTTTAAATATAATATAATGATTAACTTTGTTTTATCTGATCAGACGTAACAATTTCATAAAATTAAATTATGTGTAGTTTATTTATTTTTCACTTGCACCAGTATACAAGGTTCATATTGTTTACTCGCGTACTTTGTATAGTGGTATAAGAAAATTTTAACGAATTTTACTAACTATATTTAAAAAATGAATTAACACTTTATTTTTGGTTTATTTTAGATCCACATACATTACCGCCACGCGAAATATGTGAAGAATTGTACCTAAATTTAAACATATGTCACGGTACCAAGGAACCGACGAATTTATATGATAAAAATATATTTTCAGGCGCAAATGTAATAAAAAAGCCAGGTAAAGAGACTTTAATAGATAAATGAAATGTGATTTTATTATTTATGAATTATTTTGAATAAGTTTGCACTTGTATCAGTATACAGAGTCTTACTTGGTGGTTCTTTTTTTTTCATTTATATTGTAAACTGATTTATGTTACTTTATTTTAACACTAAAATGTATTTATTAATACAATCAAAACAACTATTATTTAATAAGACTTTTAGCAGCCATTAACTATATAATTATAATTATTTTTTATCGTTTTAGATTCCCCGTTACCTTCAAGTTCGGAAATTCTAGCTGAAGAGATGTCGTTTATTAATAAAGTTGTTAGCTTAAGCGATCCAGAAGACATATTCGAGGAAACCCCTACAGTTGAAAATTTATACCGTCATTTATCAAACATTTCGTCAGATTCTGACAATTCTTCTGACTGCTATACCGTACTCAATACTCAATACTCAATTCTTTATTAGCATTCCATAAGTCAAATACAGGTGGTACATTTATGAGCTAGAAACATTATGGACCCGGTAGGGCACAGCTTAAAGAAGTTGGAGAGATATGCAGCTTATTACTAAAATTATAATTTTTATATCTTAAATACTTTCATAAAACTATTTATCAATAAAAATAATATAAAAATGTTTTGAATGTGTGCGTGTGTGATTATATGTGTGTATGGGAGTATATGTGTTTGTGTGTGTGTGTGTGTGTGTTTATGTATATAACGTATAGGTAGAAGGGCTTATTCCTAAAGACAGTAATTTATATGAATTGTTTGCATTATCTTTTTATTAATTTATCATCGTTGTATTCTTTTATAGTATAGTAGCATTTGGAATGAAGAAAGTTCTTTAATTTGTTTATAAATAGATTAGTTTTCTTTTCATCTTTGATTGTTTTTGGTAAGTTATTATATATTTTAATTGACATAACTAGTGGACCGGACGAATGTATTTTTAGTTTGGATGTAGGTAAATTTAATCTATTTTTGTGTCGTAAGCTGTATTTATCTTGAATATCTTTCCGGGTAGTATAAAATTCAGGGTGATGTCGCACAAATTTGCATACTTCTAAGATGTACAAACAGGTAAGTGTGAGGATTTTATGCTTTTGAAATAGTGGTTTGCAGCTGTCTGTCTGTTCAATGTTGGTTATTATTCGGATGAGTTTCTTTTGTAAGGTGAAAATACCGTCCAAGAGGTAAGTGTAATTGTGCACAACGATAAAGAAAAAGAAAACAAATATATGAAATGGTTCATCTACGTCGAAATCCTATTTCAAAGTCAAGTGTTTTAAAGCAGAATAACCTTCCTGATGATAGAATTGATAGTTTAACACCAATGCCTTCGCCATTACTTTCTTTTTCACCAATTTACCAACGAACTGATGATGAGTCTGGCAATGTATCACAAACAAATTCAGACTTCACTGATACACCTTTAAGTAGTCCTGCAAGCGTGCAAAGAAAAAGTCAAAAGAAGAAAGATAAGGGCAGATTGCGAGAGAGGTACCAAAATATGTGGTTAGATGAAAAACGCAAGTTCAAATTGAACAGAGGATTAGAATACATGAGCCGAACGGGAAAGGTACATCAAAAGAAAGACATAAAAGCCGCTTGCAAGTGTCCCAAAAAATGTTCGAAAAAATTTGCAGAAACTACGAGACTCACAATATTTAGAAACTTCTGGGAAATAGGGGATCACACTCGGCAATGGGACTTTATTGCTAAGTATGTTTCAAAACTAGACAAGAAACGAGTTGTTACTGAAAATTCCCAAAGAAATTGCACTTTGCGATATTCATTACCGATAACAGGAGATAGGGGGATCATTGAAAAGGCTAATGTTTGTAAGATCATGTTCCTTAACACTTTATCTATTAGTTATAATTTTGTGAAAACGGCGTTGGACAAGTTTGAAAAAGGTTCCGGGGTAATAGAAAAAGATTGTAGGGGAAAGCATTCAAATCATCCAGTAACCATACCCAGGACAGCCATTGAAAGTGTTTGCTCTCATATAAAGATGTTCCAACCCGTAGAATCCCACTATACAAGAAAGGAAACAAGCAAAGTCTATTTAGATGGGTCATTGAGTTTTTCGCGAATGTTTAATTTTTACAAAGAATGGTGTGATAAAGAAGAAATTCCCCTAAATTGCAGAGTTGAAACGTTAAGGCAATATAGAGACATCGTTAACAAAAATTTTAATCTCTCTTTTCACATCCCTAAAAAGGATAAGTGCGAATATTGTCACGCATTTGAAAACTTGCAAAATCCTACAGATGACCAAATATCAAAACACAACTGGCATTTGGCCGAAAAAGAAAGAGCTCGGCAATTAAAAGAGATGAATAAACAATCAGCTAAGGAAGATAAAACAGTAGTTTCAGTTACTTTCGACATGCAAAAAACACAAAATTTACCTCATGGAAACGTTAGTACTTTTTACTATAAAAGAAAACTACATTTTCACAACTTTACTCCATTTGATATGGCTGATCTTCAAGGATATTGCTATTGTTGGGACGAACAGACTGCTAAAAAAGGAGCCAATGAAATAGCCAGCTGTATTTTTGATTTTATTGGTATGAAGGTGGAACAAGGTGTCAAAACTTTTATATTCTGGTCGGACAATTGTGGCGGCCAGAATCGTAACAGAATCATGTTCCTTATGTACATGTATTGCGCATGGAAATTTAACGTAAACATAACCCATAGATTTCTTGTTGTTGGTCATACTCAAAATGAGGGTGACAGCATTCATTCCGTTATTGAAAGAAAAACCAGAAATATTTTAATTTATACTCCAGAACAGTGGATCCTGGCCTTCAAAATGGCGACAGCTAATGCAAAACCATACATTGTTAAAGAAGTTACTCAATCTTTTGTCTTCGATTTTAAGTCTTGCCTTGCCTTTTTTGATAACTGGAAGAAGAATTCCATTGGGGAACTTGTTATGTGGAGTAAGGTTTGCGAAGTAAATGTTCAAGCCAAAGATTTATTTATGCTTAATTATAAATATGCGTTTGAAGAAGGGGCTTACAAAATTATACAATGTCTGAGAAGTAATACACGTGGCAGTATACAAAATGTTTCAAAAAAATTTGAGAGATTAGATGTAGCTTACAAAAGTTTGTTACCAATTGATAAGAAAAAATTTAAAGATCTTCAAGATCTTTGCAAATCCAATGTGATTCCTGAGCGGTACCACACATTTTACAATAATTTGAAGATACGGACCGATAACACTGGAGATGTCTCTGACTAGGTTATATTTTAAAAAGCCAAGTTTTTATTTTCTAAGATGTTGTTTCTCTTTTTATTATGTCTTACCTACCATTACCGACTGTGATTTTGGTTACGATAGATAACTATGGGACCAGGCAATAATTTGATAATGTCTGAAAGACTGATTAGTCATAGTAGGTTGTATTGAAAATATAAATAAATAATTAATACCATTAACGGCAGTTCCTAATTTAAGTTAAGATTTTTTTTTATTAATTTACAATGCCATTTATTTATTTCTCCTTTGTGAGGTATAATAAATAAATATCAGAATAATAATAATAGCACTTAAGCATAGGTATGTTGAGGTTACTATTTGAAATAAACTTCAATTTTAACATTTTAATTATTTGTTTTCATTTACTCCTTTATTCATTCAAATATTTTAAGTCAAAAACAGAAGAACAATATGGAAAACAGTTGCAAGTAGATTTCTAGTACTAAGTAAACTGTTGCAAGTGGTAAAAAGTCTATAAAAGAAGATGATTTTGTTAATAGTATTTGCATATATTGGCCCAATAGATAAAATAGTGCTTGTAAACAAGGTAATTTCCTTCTATTTTCCTTTACTATGTCTACAAATAAGTACAGTATAAACTGGTATAAGTGGTTACTTGTACCAGTTTACCGGTTCTGTCATGGTAAAGAAAATAAGCTACATTAATGCAAGTCGTGTTATTTTCTAAAGTATAAAAAAATAAGAAAATCAAATAGTGCAGTCTTTTTCATATGATATTCAAACACAACATAAAAAAAAATCAAATATTTCTATAGATTTATGTCAAAATTACAAGCCACAGAACGTTTGACCCACTCTCCTGTAAAGTTGTGTTTTTGCACTTGTACTAGTATACGTAGGACCCGTCGCTGTATAAGTTTCATATCCTCTGAGGAGTCAATCTGCTTCGAAATTTTCATATCGTCAGCAAAAAGAAAGCAGCGACAATGACGAACTTGATGAGTAATGTCGTTGATAAATAACAAAAACAAAATCGGCCCCAAATGCGATCCTTGAGGCACTCCGGAAGTGGCAATATATGTCTTGGACTCATAGCCGCTGAGCACTACAGACTGCTGGCGATTATCTAAATATGATACAAACCATTTTAGCATTGAACCGCAGATACCATATTGGTTCTGTAGTTTAGATATAAGTATTTTATGGTCCACAAGGTCAAATGCGCTGGCAAAGTCAGTGTAGACTGAGTCTATTTGTTTATTACTGTCAATTGCCTCCATAACAGGAGTTATATATGAGACGAGATTAGTAATTACAGATTTTTTCTCTTGGAAGCCGTGCTGTTCTACCCCTATTTGGGATCGAGTGTGTTTCGTTAGTATAGGACATAGAATACTTTCAAAAACTTTTGAAAAGGTAGATAGTATGGATATAGGTCGATAATTTTTAACGTTGCTATTATCACCTTTCTTTAAAATAGGAACAATACGCGCGCGTTTCCATAAATAGGGAAAGATACCGCTTTCAAGTGACTTGTTAAATATTTCCTTTAGTGGATAAGAAAGTTGTAAAGCACACTTTTTAATGAAATAAGGTGGGATTCCATCGGGGCCAGTCCCTTTGTTAGGATTTAGTCGCTTTAAGCAATTTAGAACCTCTCTCTCTTGAAAACGTAAATAGGCTAATTTATTGCAGCATGTTGTCGATGTCTCATAGTTACCGTCAGAACTGATTGAAGGCAATACAACGCCTCCAACTTTTGTATAGACCAAGCTGAAATGAGATGCAAACAGAAAGCTAATGTTATTTATTAATTAAAAATCCAATTTGATTTTAAAAAAATATTAAAATTTTAATTTAATTCAGCTCTTATACAATACTTAATACACATTTACTATGCATACACAACTCAGAATATCATGTCTTCTTCTCACGCTACTTATAATATAACAACGTTTTTTTAGATCTTGTACTCATCAAAAGTTCCAGTCAAATAGATAGGTATATCAGACACGACACGAAAAAAACTTGTTGCGGCATAAAATTAGAATTTCATGAGAAAAGTGTAGGACACAAGTTTCTCTTCCGAGCACTTTTCTTTACTTTTGTACCGTTACTGGACGAAGCTAACAAGATAGTTTTAATATTTCTTTTTTGTTAGTTTGATCTAGCTCACAGAATCAAAACTATTTTTCATCAAACAGAGTTTCGGAGTTTATTACATACAACAATACCATAATTTCCCAAAACAATTCGTCTTGTTAACGATGTTTCCCGGTGACAAGTAACTGTTATTTGTTGGTGCTATTGTTTGACGCGGCCATTTTTGCATAATGCCGGGACCTGTCAAGGGCTCCCGGGAAGCCTTCAGGTGAATTGGGGCCCTACGGTGCGCGCTATCGAAAACCAATACACCTATCTTTAAAGTTCTGAATGGTAGCTGTATGTAAAACTATGTCACTGGAATCGTTATGAGTTAAGCTATCGTATTCAAAATGTATTAGTCCAGTTTATCATTGTAAAATATAAGTAGTTAATTCTACTCTAAAATCAGTGTGCATGCGAAATTTTCCCAGTTTCGCGTACAGAAATCGTTAAAAAGAAAACAATAAACCATTATTTCTATTTTATGATATTGCCTTTATACATAAGTAACACTATTCACATTAATCTATTAAAAGAATACAACTGCCCATACATTTTTTCATACTAAAAGCTTTACAAAATCATGTCTTAGGCAGTCGACCCGTCCGCCGAACAAAAAAATACGGTCAGTTTACAATTCAGTACCGAGAACTCTCTGAGCCAAGTTGCTTAGAATAGTATCTTATTACTTAGTTTAGTCCAAAATCTTTAAACACAAAGACTTAGCTGTTAGTATTGTTATGTTTATGAATAATGAGACATGAAAATGATTTAAAATCTAATTTCACAATTAATAAGATTATATTAATAAATATTTTATAACCTATGGATTAAACCGGTCTAGCTGGGTTTTAGAACGCTTCATTTCATGTGAGATTTTATCTTATCCTTGTTTTTCCACTACTTACACTTTGTGCAAGTTAGATAGAGATCTATACAGTTTTCAACTATTTTGAATGAATAAATGCGTAAAATTGACAACGGTGTCACAAACAAGTTAACAGGCTTCATACATGGATGGGCTTTTTTGAGACTAATATTATGATATTCTTATTTTGGCGCATGTCTCATTTCTTTTTAAAAGTTTTTTAATATTACTCCGCGGACATAGGTGTGGGTTATACATTAACTTATATAGATATACTCTAACTTTTAAATGTAATGTAATGTATAACTGTTATATGTCCCAATAAATCCAAACTTAATATTATAAATGCGAAAGTAACTCTGTCTGTCTGTCTTTCTGTCTGTCTGTCTGTCTGTCTTTGCTTCACGCCTAAACTACTGAACCGATTTGTGTGAAATTTGGTACAGACATAGTTTGGAACTTGAGAAAGGACATAGGATAGTTTTTATTACAAAAAATAAAATAAAAAATAAAATTTATTCCGGACATACAGCGCCATCTATTGGTCAAGAGTATCAATTCAGTACTGAAAATTCATCGGAAAATGTAAATAAATAGTAAAAAGGTATGAAAATATAATATAATACAACTTTTAGTACAAAGAAAATGCTCTAACGGAGTATAGATAATTCTATTAGTACTATATGTCGAGTTGGTGATCGCGCAATGGTGTCGATCGTTACACGAGTTCGGTTCATGTTATTCTTTTAATTCATCGGAAAAAAGTAAATAAATAGTAAAAAGTTATGAAAAAAATAATATCAATATAATAAAACTTTTAGTACAAAGAAAATGCACGAACGGAGTATAGATAAATAATCCGAGTTGTCACTATGCTCGATAGAATAGATGGCGTTGGGAAAGAAATAGATCGCGCTATGGTTTCGTTACCCGCATCAAAATAATATTTTGAAAATAAGAGAAAAATAACATTTTCGCCTTTTTCGATCGGCAATAACGGCTTTAATGCCCTAAGTGAGTATCTTCAATTCAAACGCAGAGCTCATTATGTTGATTTTTGAAGAGTTCCCTAGAATATCTTCCACATTTCATTTTTGAAGAGATCCCGCGAGATCGGGAACTATGTGGGTAAAACCAAAAATATGCCGGAAGTCACTATTCCACGCGAACGAAGTCGCGGGCAAAAGCTAGAAAAATATGTCCCTATATAATAAAAACTCAGATCCAGCCATCCCTAGCTGTTTTTGCCTTATTAAGATAGTCAGCAACGCACTAAGTCGAGGTCCGAACCCCGTAGGGGGTGCCCTTAGTGAACGTTGCTGACGTAGTTAGTTTATTTTACTTGCTCTGGCTGGAGGCCCTTACGGTTCTCGCCAAAAGTCCGGTGAAGCAGTCAAAGCCTGCGCTCAGGCTAACTGCGGCAGATCTCTTCCTAAAAAAAAAAGCGCGCGTGCATCATACATTTTTTGAACTTTGATTTGAACGGACGTGTCGAGTGGCGAGCGTTCGGTCTTATTAGCATTCTATCAATTGTAGGTATGTTTTAAATACTTGCAACTCTAAACCGTGCTTTTCAGCGCGACCTTTTTATTCCTTTTAGTTTTTATTAAGTACAGTTTAAGTTAGAGTTATTTAGGTTTATTTTTATAAGTCGTAGGCATAGATATTAATTTTAAAGTATAGGTAGTATATTTGATAGTGCACGTTATTTTATGTGACTGTAGGTTATTTTATAATTAAGATTAGTCATTATAGATATAAGTTTTTAGGGATTTTGCTTATTTATTGAGTTTAGATTTGTTATCGGTAGGTATTTTATTTTCTGTTATTGAATTTTTTTTAACTAGGTAGGTACTTAGGTTTTTTAATAAGGCGTAGACCGTATAGATTTTAAGTATAGGTAGTAGTAGTGTGTAACGTAGGTTATTTTTATTACTCTTAGGTAGGATTAGTCATTCGCATAGATATTAGTTTTTAGGGATTTTGTTTATTTATTAGTATTATACATATGAGTGTAGGTAGGCGCTAGGTGTTAGGGCTCTTCTATAAAGATAGTCTTAAACATTTCTTTATTTTTAATACAGATATACTATTTCTGTTATTGAGTTTTTTAATTAGGTAGGTACTTAGGTTTTTTAATAAGGCGTAAACCGTATAGATTTTAAGTATAGGTAGTATATTTGATAGTGTGTCGCGTAGGTTATTTTTAGTACTCTTAGGTAGGATTAGTCATTCGTTATATTAGTTTTTAGGGATTTTGCTTATTTATTAGTATATACATATAAATGTAGGTAGGCGCTGAAGCTCTCAATTAATGTCGTACGGTGACTATCTGTCGTTACTATTATCTTTGTGAGCATTCGTTGTAATGAACGTCAGCTTCGCTATTGGATATCCTGCTAAAAAGGCACCAAAGTAGAAATCTACTGCAAAAAACTACAGAACGCGAGCGATGCCTCGAGCAAAGATATCATTTACCCTCTTAATCACCGCTAATGAGACACAATTGGTTTTCTATTGTAATTAGCCACAAAAGAAGGCCCAGAAGTATTAATACCGGTATGCTCCATAGATAACGTTCTACACAAATAGCACTTTACACAATAAACTCATTGATAAGTTTCGACATCCACGCGAACGAAGTCGCGGGCACAGCTAGTAAATAAATAAGTTAGAGCAAAGTTTATGTCAAATAAACTTAAGTATATATAACATACACAAAAGAAATAACAAAATAAACTAATCTACTTAAAACATAAACCTAAAATATGGAATCCAAAAATTCGTCCACATCGCTTTCCACTGGAAGTGTTCCCAAAAAGGCTGGCGGCATTACCACGTTGTATGGCACGCAAGTTTGAATAAATTGTAAAATTGACAACGTTGTGACAATCGATTGCGGCTGACCATAAGCGACCTTTTTAAATGTCATGATATTCTTATTGCACCTACCAGGACAACATGATAACAAGGAGGTATAAACAACGTTTATATTGTAGTAATTCTTTTGTTAAGTTCACTTAAAATTGTCCATACCAAGAGCTTCGCAATTTCCTAAGGAGGAGCGTAAACTAAATGAGATCTTATTACTGCGCAGTAAAGATTCCTTTTGCTATAACGTTCTCTGGAACTGTTTCCAGTAAAAATTTATTACATCTGGCACAATTTTAATCAAGGAAAGATAGGTCTATATTTGGTGTGAGAAACGCAAATAGTCTTATGAAACAGACCCATTTTTACTTAATGGAAGATCTTGCAGAACCGTGGCTTGGTTTTTAACTGAAGTAATTAAAAATTTAAATTTATTTACAGTTTTTTTGTTGGCTTTGTAATCAGCAGTTCTTACGCAAACTAATTACCTGTAAATGCTTTAATATAGGTCAAACTCATTTAGATAGATATCGAATCTTCAGCTCGAATGTCGCTTTATGTTTAAAAGAATATTTTTTTTTAATCTTTATTGTTGAGTAGATTAATTGAACTACCGTTGATCAGGGAACTAGGATAGGAGAAATAAAAACTGTGCTATAGTTATCTATCTTAAAGATTACGATGAGTTGTGCCTATGCTCGTCATTAAGTAGTATTTGTATCGTTTTTGGTGAAAATAAATTAAAAGATGACGTAAAATTCTTTCTCGACAAAACAACACAATCGCACCTGAATAAATAAATAATCCTGGGACAACAGATGATTTATAATTCCATCAGGCAGCAGATACCTACAAGTATCACTACCAGGAGCACAGAAGACGTCCCTTGTGTATCATTCTCTAGAATTTTTTCAATAAAACTCGGCGGCGCGTTAAGAGAGACGCGTTTCACATCACAATCATTTATTCGGGTTGTGAGGCATAAAAATGTAAATTTACCGCACAACTAACTCACCTGCATTTTATAGCAGCTTTTAGAGAACCAGCTTAATATCATAATTCAAAGTAATGGCTTTGAATTATGATATGAAGCTTTTAGTACCTACCACTTTTTAAGTAGTTTGAACTTTGAAGTTATCGCTTATTTTTATGCAGATAAAATAGATAATTATTATATTTATTATACATTCTTTGATATAATAATTATTGGATAACCATTATGGTTATTATTAGGTAAGTTATAAGTTAGCGCGACTGACATAAATATTATTAATAAATATTTTCGTTATTAAATAAACAGGTAACAATTAATATATATATACAAAAAAGGTATTTAATCAATACCTAGATAAAAATGAAAATAAATGCAATTAAATTAAATATTTACTCATATTATTGAAAATATTGCAGTAGAACAATTAAAGGCTAGTGTTAGGTATGTTCATGTTGCCATCAAAGGCAAAACCAACCCTGACATGTGCGAGTCTGACTGGCGTACCGAAGGTTCCGTACAAATTTAGCTGATCGTCACGATTAATTCTAAAACTTATCTGTGCGGTTGAAAAAATGTTCTCTCATCCATTGATACTGTCAATTTTCCAACTGTAAAAATAAGTTTGTAGTCGTGAAAACGTATCTTTATGCTAAAATTAACAATTTTAAGATTTTTTTCCATTACTTGTGACCACTTGTGACGCTAGGTCTAACCTATCATTATGCCTAGTTTCGTGAATCTGGGTTGTCGGATAATACCCTATTGTTTATTAGTTTCTCCATAATGTACATAATTATAGGAAAAACTACCTAAAAGGCAGTATTTTTAAATACGTTGACATAGAAGCTTATGTTGACATAGTAAACATAATTATTTAATATTAATTTCAACATAAAATAGACCAAAACGCGTTTCTTGTTAAAAAAAATCTTGTCATAGAGACAACAAAGAGATCTTATAAGGATTTATTTTTTCCTTTTAAGTTACGGAACCCAAAAAACTACAGTAACGCTTAAAAATACAATGTATCTCAATTTCCTCTGTTATATGCAAATCTGTGCAAATCCATACAAACACTATCGAACGTGATCCTTTAATTTACTGTCACACGCATGCGCGATGCCTCCAAATTACGAACGAGTAATTAAACCAAACAATATTTTACACAAAAAAGGGACAGATGTTATTTTGTGTACACAACTTCGTGACACAGGTGTCCTAAAGCGAAATATGTACTGCCAACCAAAGCAAATCTGCCGGACAAAAATGACTGGCATATTTAAATCCATTTTATGCGAGTAAATGATTAGGGTTAATATACTTTAATGAGCAAAGCCGTGTTTTAAACACCGACTAAAAGCAGGGGGTTTATGTGTGTCTGTCAGTATGTAGCATCGTAGCTTACAAACGAATAGACCGATGTTGATGCGTTCCACATAAACGCTAATGTGATCAATATGATTCGCTATAATTTATAAAAATCTGTTCAGACGTTTGAAAATGATTATCTATTTTCTAAACTTTTTGTAAAAATAGGTTGTGAGTTTCTAAAATCTTCTTTTAACGTATGGTTCTTTTATTGTTTTAGTATAAACGCAAATGATAATGACCAAGAGCAAAAATTACTACTTAGTCACTGTGTACCATAGAAAACAAAAACAAAATGAATTTCTGCCGTAATGTACTTATTTTATTATACAACCAAGCTATTAGAAGTATTTTGACGTGACAACGTCTTATAAATTGGTTTGCCGGGTGACACTTCAAGAAACTGGGTAACGCTCCGCTCACGTTATGCGCTCACAATGAGAGCGAGTGAGAGGCACGCGTCCCTTCCACTCGGGCATGGTTAGCCCGCCTAAGAGCGAGAGAGACAGACATTGACATTGACAGTCGTTGTCACGTAAAACTTTCGCCCGTATACCGACTTTACAGGCAACCAACGATTTTTTAAATAATGTGTTAATTTTTTGTTTTTAAGAAGAAACAAAAACTTACATGTTACTTATTTATTTGTTACTTTTACATTTGCTTATTTGTTACAATGACAAGAAATGTGTTTCGATTTACGTATGACACAATATTAATATTTATTTAATACGAGAACATTCCAGAATAAACTTTAATAAGTACGCGGAATCTAGAAATTCCTGGAATGTATAAACTTAGCTTGTTATTATACTTGCGAAAGAGATTTCTTCATTAGTACGCATTTACTTTTTAATCCTACTAGGTATATTTTATTGATCTTTTTATGCTGAAATATCGAAAAATTATATTTTAATATCATTTATTTTTAAGAAATGATGATGTGAAAGGAGAACGGGAAAAGCCAATAAAAATATTGACTTATGCTAACTTGGCTCGAGACGGTCGTGTCTCTCTCTAGGCAAATCTTTAGATGATTAGATATTGATGGATAAATATAACTTTATCCATTAACGTAAGCGTGTATACATATACAAGGTGTTTTTTGTCGTTGTACAAACGAAACCTATGACTTCCATAACGGTTACAAAAGAACTTGCAATAAAAAACTCAGAAAACAAATTAAAAAAAAAGTTCAATACTGTAGCTGTAACAGTTTTACGGTAATAGTACTGACATTAGAGATTTTTTTGTTTGTTTGTTTAATTTTTACCAATCGTGTTTAAAACCAAAATAGAGGTGATTTTTTTTAAAATTAGGCTTTATACATAATGTATATGCCAGTCCCATCGTATCCTATAATTAATTACTAAATGTAAATAACATTAACAAAATCTCAGTTTTGCAAACTTAAATATAAGAAGTGAAGCCTTAGAATTCGGTGTTGACAATAAATAATGGAACATACCCACGTCATATTGGTTTACCTGCAGCTCCCTCAATAATTCCTCTCTCGCAGACTGAAATCTGACACATTCCGTTAATAGGTGTACAATGTCTTCCACTGTTCCTCACGCGTCACAGTTTGGTGAGCTAATTTTTTTTCATTAAAAATCCAAAATTATTAAGCGGCATGTGACCAGATCTCAGTCTGTGAGCTATCACCACAAGATTTCTGCTAAGCTTAGTATTAGAGAACCACGGTATACGAGGAGGCTCCGCTACTATTGACCTGTATAGTTCAATTCAAACTTAATGGCGGCTGTGAAGTGCGCTAAACGCTGCGCAGTACCTCGCCCCGCACCCCCGCTGGCGCATAAGTTTGGTACTGCGCAGCGACTCGACTCGTGTTCACAGCCGCCATTAAGTTTGCATCGTACTGTACCATATTCCTTTATATTTCGACCTTTCATTAAAATATTCCTTCCAATATCCGTAACATTTATTTTTATATTTAGGTAGTAGTTCAACATAGTTTGATTCTATATTAGTTTCTTTTCCTTCGGTTACCCCTAATTTAGCCCAACGATCAGAATATAGAGGTGATAATTATCGTTAGTAGAACGACAAAAAAGCCACCTCATATTTATGCTCCTGTTTTGTTCAGAAGCATTGTTACCTAGAAATTACACCATAAATCATCTGGAATATGGAGGGAATGCCGCAGTAAACGTACACGTAAAGTCACGTAGACGTCTTAACGTAAATGTGCAGCAAATGTTCTGCACTAACAATGAATTACAGCGAACACCAATCCATTAGCCACACTTACCTATAATCTCCCACGATCGTTTACTTAGCGCCTCGTGGACCAGTTTACCTGTGACCTATATGGAATTGTATTGTGAATTGTGCTGTACCAACAATAATCTTTATTTTAAACCGTATAGCGATGATGACGCCCTGGTAATGAAATATCAAACTTTGAGAACTCCTGCAATGAGAAATTCAAATATATTTTTATTTAGTTCGTTATTAAAAAATAAATGATTTTAGCAGATTTTCAGTTTTTTTTTCTTTTTTTTAACCATTTAGGTTATTACTCACCACTAGAAGTTTCATAGTTTCGCGATAACCGACATCCACGACATCCACCGCATGGACGTCGGTTATCGCGGCAAAAAGCCTATGTCCTTTCTCAGGCTCTGGACTATCTGTGTACCAAATTTCATTTATATCGGTTCAGTAGTTTTCGCGTGAAAGCGCGACAGACAGACAGACATACAGAGTAATTTTCGCATTTATAGTAAGGATTATTTCGTTATTACTCAATATTTAAACATGGCTTTATATACCTAAGAAACAACATACAACCTTTTTATTTACGTAGGCGAGATAAATGCCACAATAATAATAGAACAGCCGGGTTGTTACGGCACGTTCGTATTAGAGTGGGATTCGAGCCGGATTGAACAGAATTATTAATACGGTAATCTACTCTATTATCAGATTGAAATAACAGATTCCGCTACGTAACTGAATGGCAACGTAATTTGTAAAATGGATCATCAAATATCGAAATACCCATTCGCATTTCAGAGCTGCCTTTCTGTTTAAATAAATTACCTAAGTATATCCATATTCATATTATAAAAGCGTCTTTCTGTATGTCTGTTGTGGTTTTAAATACAAACCACTCAGCCAATTCAGATAACACTTAGTATGGCGATAGCTTAAACTCCAAGTAATGGCATTGGCTACTTTTTACTGCGATAACCGACATTCACATTCACATTACACTGACATTTAAACTAAGTAAAAATCTAGATTAATTTTAGTTTTACACACTAAAAGTACAGAAATGTAATACGTGACTACATGATTATTAAAACAAAATAAAAATACGTACATTAAAACTCATAAAACAAAAACCACCCAATTACGAAGTACCTCACTTTGAAAAGCTTTAAAACTAATATTCAGGTAAATACATTTTTGCACGTGTTGCCCTGCGGCTGTGATACTGTTTACAGCAATATAAAGGTATATTATATGATAAATTACCTTCTACACATATTACATTATCTGACGCGAGGTTAAACCTTGACGGGTTAATAATATTTAATGAATTTCATATGAAACGTAAATTATGATGTATTTATTAAGATGAAAGAGATTTAATCACTACGTTTTGTAAAGGTAGAGTGTTATATAACCATTTATTTTCTTAGGTTTGGTTTACTTATAAGAATAATTTTGTGAGAGAGTGTGTGGTAGGTATGTGGGTGATTCTACAGTTCAAATTAGTGAAGCTCGCATAATTATGTAAGGAAGCTAAGCTTATTTTAATTGCAGAATAAAAGACGGCAACAAAGGTATTGTTTTATTTTACTCATAAAGGATTACTTTAAATAGACGGCAATAATTGAGAAACAATAAATTATTTTACAGAATATGAAAACACTTTTAAGTAGTTGTTTTTAAAAGAGGATTAATTATTTGCAAGTTTTATCTACCAATTTAAAACAAAATGTTTATTCATTCGTAGCTAATTTATTTAGTAAATTGTCAAGACAGACGTGTAAATTAGTATTGTTCACGACTACAAACAATAATTAGTTTAGAAAACACGTCATTAATATTAAGCATTTGTTTAGACGATCTCGACAAGTCTTAGTCTCAAAGCGGTGTTCAAAGCTAGGAGCTATGTAAACATAGCCTGAGGCGAAAACTTGGCCCGGCGAGCCTCTTCACTCAACTGTTTAATATTCATTCTTCTAAGTTTTACGAATCTCCTTCGAGCTATGCTTACCTAGTAACTAATTAATTATTTTAGACAGTGATTGCTGTATTTCGAACCCTTGTTCCTATTATACAATCAATCAATTAGTGTAATTTTAATAAATTATATCCAAACCAAAGTATGTTTAGGTTTATCAGGGCATTGAAATGCAAATTAATTATTGACGTTCTGAAATTAGGCAGGTATAAGTTGAATAGTTCATTGATTCCCTATAGAATATTCTATCGGCCAATTCAATACAACTACTTTGTGAATTTAGAATTATAGTAAACTAGCAATCCGCCCCGGCTTTGCACGGATAGACAAAACATGGATAAACGAAAGCTATGACTTCTATATAGATTACAAAAAGGATTGGTAAGTATAAAAAACTCGAAAAATAAATGAAAAAAGAAATGGAATTTCAATACAGTAGCCGTAAGAGTTTTAGTTTTGCGGTAATAAATAACAATAGTACTGGCATTCGAATTTTCTTTTTCGTTTGTTTGTTTAATTTTTAGTAACAATCGTTTTTATAACCGACTAGCTGTCCCCCGCGACTTTGTTCGCGTGTTTTAGTTTCAACGGTTTTTCATTTTTGCAACATTTTTCATTTATGCTCCGCTCCTATTGGTCGTAGCGTAATGTTATATAGCCTATAGCCTTCCTCAATAAACGGACTATCCAATACAAAAATAATTTTTCAATTTGAACCCGAAGTAGTTCCTAAGATTAGCACGTTCAAACAAACAAACAAACTCTTCAGCTTTATAATATTAGTATAGATATAGAGGTAATAGTCTTCGTTTGTACAACGAAAGACTCAATCATCATCTCAACTCATCCTGTAGGTACATATAAACCTTCCTCTTGAATACACTCCATCTACCTATATCTGAAATATGCAGATCTGAGCGTTCAGGCAGCGGGAGGGACTTTGTTTTGTACTATGTAAAGACGTATCCTGATAACAAAATATTACATAGAAATCTGCAGTACCTGCATACAGCTTGTTGAAGTGGCAACAACTAATTGGCAGTAGCCATGGAAACGTGATGGAAATATTACTTCCAGCAAGTTGTTTCGCTGCCGATAGCTCGCTCCAGGGTAATATGAACGTTGTATTGTATTCGAGGTTCAAGATGTTGCTTTTGTGTTGCTATCCTAAAACCTTTGTCTATTGTTAACGGAAAATGTTAACGTTACCTTTTATATCTTCGTTTATTTACTTCTAATTAAGTCATTAATCAAATAATGTTCATAATTTTGTAATAAAATAATAGGGATGTTTCCTGGGTATGAAAAGTTAAAATCTATTTAGTCCGTCAGTTAGATAATAAAAAAATATTAGACACGTATTTTTTCTTTCACCGAAACAATAAAAAACTACAAAGATACACCGCTTTAAAGTTTCGGAGTGGGGGCTTATGACGCCACGCCTTGGTAAAAATTGTAGCGAGGAGTGACGTCACGCGTAATTTCCGTTCTCTGTATTTTGATCATTTTTTGTTTGCAGGAAAAAAGAAAAAATACGTGTCCAATAAAATTCATTAATCTACCAGGCGGACATTAAAAAAAAATTAGGAAACATGCCTATAGTACCGAAAGTATCCATTGATTGCAGGGTTATCCTTATTACGCGCTTTCCTACGTCGACGATTTAACGTGATCGCAAAACGATCCGATGAGGTTTACGCGAATTCAATTCAACGCTGCGGCTCTGTCCTAAGTACGCGCTGACTCGCTGCTTCTCCCTCAGAGTTCGTGCAAAAATTTAACCCTACTGACGCGTTAGACACCGCAATAGAGTAGCTGTATTATATTTTGTTTGTTTCATTCGCGCCGCTTCGCTTTCGCGTTAGCGTCAAATAGCTAAGTAGGACACCGCGTTAGAAATTGAGATGATGATAAAAATAATTACCTCTTTACAATTACTGTTATTATTTATTCTCAGCTATTAACAACAGCTATTTGATTACTTATGTTTTATCCCTAAAATGGTGAAACTTACTAGTACCTACATTCCCAAAATAAACAAACATACACGTGGTTAACCAATTAGAGTAGCGAATTGCTTTTTCCAAAAAATATACCAATAAATTAGTAAAAGAAACTCACGTTCTCAATTTTGTACGTAATCTATATATATAAAAATGAAACCCGTTTTCCTTGGTCACGGCATCACGCGTTAATGGCTGGACCGATTTCAGTAATTCTTTTTTTGTTGTATTTGTTATTATTAGGAGAAGGTTCTTACGGAATATTGAAAAATATACATTTAAGTTTGCATATTTAAAAAAACGCGCGAAACGAATGTCAATGTCATTCACAGCCATAGACTATATTGAAAGAGCATTGTTTGTTCGGAAACGTGGTTACTTAATTAAATTCGAGCATAATTTGTTCGGAAACGAGGTTACTTAATGAAATTATAATTAATTTTTGAAAATAACTCGCCACGGAATAGTTATGTATAGATAAATCAAAATAAAGTAGTGCATCATTGCTACGCTAAGGCGGTACGAAGTTCGCCGGGTCAGCTAGTAGTAGAAAAATATAACCTGAAAATATCAGGACCTTAAAAGTTATTAGATGCAAAAATCTTTCAAGTTTATAAAATCTCTGTTAGGTAAGCTATAGCTAACTAGAAATTAAACACTTAAAACTTAATTGGGAAAGTAATACCCTCTACCAAAAAGTAATAATGAATCAGTGGAAAGAAGAATGAACCACACAATCTAGGCTGAACCGATGCTTAACAAAGAATAGCCTTTTGTTCAAACTTCATTCAACTTGTGTGAGTGTGAATGGAAAACACAGCTTCCACTGAAATTTTGAACCAAGGAGTAATTACGAAAGACAATGAACAATGTTTTGGAAAGGCTTACGGACTATCTTCACGTTTCCATGGGGTTTGTCAATTGAAAGTGAGTGCTTTATCTTTCTATTAAAGTGCGCTTTTAAATGGTAAACCTCACCTTTAAATACAAGCTTCTGCAATATAGCCATAACTCAATTTCCTATTCAATTAATTTGTATTAATATGACACTGTATCAGGTTACAGGGTTTCTAAAAGCCATTAGACGCCTGGAGTGCAGCGTAACATCAAACCTTTATCCGATTTCAAAACCAATTTCTACTCTAATCGGAGTGTACCTACTAGGGTAGCATAAAGTAGATCATTTTTTTAATGTATGTGCTAGGTGAAATATATTAGTTACCAATTCAAACTGCAAACCTGTAACTATAGTTATGTAGCTTTAGTTACAGGTAAATTCAAGGGAAAGTTTCTAGCATAGAGCAAAACGAATAGCCAAACTCCACGTAAAACGAGTTTTAATAAAAACCTTTTTGTACGTACAGTAACAACATTCATTTTCGGATATTTTTTATAGTAACAATGTAAAACGTTGGTAGTTCTGCAAACTGGCAGACTCAGTTTAAATAGTTCCCGTTTACGATGTTTTTGTTCCCAACTGTATCCCTGTGATCTATAGGAACTCACTATTAATTTAATCTAAATCTAAAAATCTTATTATTACATAATTTAATGTAATAGTAGGTACAAATAGCAGTTTAGGCTAACAAAAATAAACAAATTGATAAGTCTTTACATGTATGTTTTCCTAGTACTCTGAAATGAGAAAAAAGAAATCACAAAGGACAAAACAAAATTACCTGAAAAAGAGTAATTAAAACAATTAGTAAACAATCGTATACCTGAGCTCGATGACGCCCGAGGCCGATAGCGTTTTGTTTTATCTGTAGGTAGGTATAAACCAAACAAACCGGGTCGCATAACGAATAATTGCCTCGACGCTTGATACTTCGTAAATCAACAAACCTTCACTGCTAAATATGGACGGTGCCAGGTAAGCTGGGAACGTCAGGTAACCCGATTATATCGATGGTATAACATTATTCTTCACTTACCTACTATTTATTCACACAACAAGTACTCAATAGCTTGCTGATAATAATCAGAATGTCATATTATCACGCTGATAACATAAATCAGATAATATGTTTGCAAGAGTAGTTCCATCAATCGTTTATCTTCGTGTCTATGCGCTCCTGTTACTATTTCTCTACTTGACCTTAAATTCAATCAATAAGGCCTACTTGCACGAAAAACCTAACTGAGAGTAAGTTGCTAACATGATGTTAAATTGACAATACCTGTCGTATGACAAACTGTCAATTTAACCTTGTGTTAGCAGTTAACTCTGTTTTAAAATAAATAAAAAAACGAGTGTGCTCAGACCACACGACTGAAGTAAAACTTCTTTATATACGAAACGTAACTGGCTATGAGAGAAAAAGAGAAAGAAAATTTGTGCTTGCACCTCTCTCTTGCCAGAACAGTAATAAATATACGAAACGTAACTCTCTTTCTTTCTATCTTCACTAACTAATATCTCCGTCTCAACTTCCGTTCGCCACGCCCGATCACATTTTTCGTAATGCTCTCGTCACGCATTCACCAGCTTACTCCCCAAAAAACCGGGCTAGTGCAAGCAGGCCTAAGGAAAGAATCTATTTATTAATTTGGCAGATATCTAAATTTAGAAAATCAAAAGCACTTAAAATTGTTCCTAACATGACAACGTTGCGGGAGTTATGAAAAAAACATTGTGCCACTGAAAAATGGAACAAGGCTCACACGGTTGGGCTGACAGAGAAATCTCAAGGGTGTAGTGACGGGCCATTGTCAAGGTTGAATCATGCTTTGCTGTCTGTTTATCTCGCTGAGTGTCATACAACTTGTAACAGCAACGCTTTTTAGCTACACATTCGTTCCGTATTCAATGTGTATGTCCTTGTGTATGTCAAACAGAATTCTGTTTGTTAATGTATGAATTTTAAGCACAAAAGATATGGCATTCTGTTTCCGAATTTCAAATACCTTTTACCAAAAAATACGACAACATTTTTCATAGAATGTATTTCATTTAAGAAAAACAAAATTACCATTTTCCTTTGAAGTCGATTCGCCAAGTTACATAAACTGGGATTTAAATCATTTGAGTGGATCACGTGGTGTAACTTGCGCTCTAATGAAGCAGAGTCCGTGATTGATTGGAGAGGCTGACTAATCCGTCATCACTGAGCCGAACAACTGAATTATTTATTTTTGTAACTTTCATGCACACTACGGAAAAGATTGAAATTTTTTGAGATTGAAATTGTATATGTATGTAATTTTACGCACATGAAACGTGCTTAAGCCCAATTTGAAACCCCTAAGGATCTAACCCTAAACTTTTCTGGACTTCAGTTTCGAAGAATTACTTGCAGAACTCTTGCCGGAAACTGTTGAGGTACATTCTGTATAGAACATATAGGGTTATTGAATTATTATTCTCCTTACGTTTAGGAAATAAATCGAGGAAAGTTATGGTGTTCATGGTGCTCACACGTTAAATACGAAATATTGTTTTGATAAATTGTTTATTTAGCGCACATTTCGTCAAGGATACTTATTAAAATTTTTAGAAGTTCAGTGCTTTGTAAGTACTGACTGAAGAGTAAAGCTAGTAGATCCTATGCAAGGCGATTTGACAAAAGGAAAACTTTAAATAATAAGACGATTTAGTACCCGACCATATTTTAGTTCATAAATATTTCGTAGATATTGTAATAAGGCTCTTTGGCAATGATCGTGATTAAAATTTCCAATTTTGTTACCAGATGGCCACCGAAACTCGAACCCGCATTCAACAGAACGACCTACTGCTTCATGAAGCGGTAATCAAGAACGAACCGGCAGCTGTTCGGGAGGCTTTGCAAAGACCTACGGATGTCAACTGTCGAAATAATGTGAGTAGAATCGACTAGTACCTAAAATGTTATTTAGATTACCTATTTTATTCTTCTCTCGTTTGGAGGACGATTAATATGCCGCAGATAATATGGCCATATACTAGGCCAAAATAGACTACTTACTTTGATTAATTTATAGACATGGGTGCTACGGAAATGCATGGTCATAATTAAAAACATTTTGGACCTCCCTTATAAATTTTTACCAGCTGATAATATTTTTATCGTAAGGATATTTTTTTTAATCTCACCACGGATTCAGCTGAATACCGTATTTAACATAAAGTGACTGAATGTCTGACCTCCACAACCCATTATGTAACAAATCAATATTTTATTAAAAACTAGCTGTCCCCCGCGACTTTGTTCGCGTGTTTTAGTTTCAACGGTTTTTCATTTTTGCAACTTTTTTCATTTATGCTCCGCTCCTTTTGGTCGTAGCGTGATGTTATATAGCCTATAGCCTTCCTCAATAAACGGACTATCCAACACAAAAATAATTTTTCAATTCGAACCCGTAGTTCAAAGTTCAAATTCAAGTTAGTTTCAAACAAACAAACAAACAAACTCTTCAGCTTTATAATATTAGTATAGATTTCGGATATTACGAGGATTTACTCGAATCTAATCAACTCTTTATTACATTTTAGTTGCAAGCGATTAACTTGAGTATGGAAAGTAAACATAACAATGCAATTTAATCTAGGATACCCCCCCTGTAAGCGTTTGTTTGTTCCATAAATGGATGCGATAGCGGTACTGTCGTAAAATATTTGTGTGATAACATTTCTAAGCCACCTGTTTATAACATATCCTTTGTTTTGAGATAATTTCAAAGCTTTTCTATATAGGAGATATAATTTTACTTGTGATAACATAACTTGAATGAATTCAGATATTCATGCCAACTATCTTAACGAAAAAATTAAATAATTGAAGCCAGATTATTACATACGAGTAGGTATTAACATTACAACACACGAAAGACTTTCAGATTTGCAAGATATCATGTTATATATAGTTCTGTAAACATAGTCAATTGTTTTTTTCGTTGTTTATCGAATTTTCATGCTATGCCAAATAGTAACGCATTGGAAACACCAATGGGAGCTGTTTGTCCCTGTCTTCATCTTGTTTTTCCTCTCTAATTACTACAGGTTGGTCATCAGCTTAGAAAACCTTTCCTTGTCCGGCGCGAGGTGCATCACCTTTGCGGAGCTCGTGATTCCAGTCCATTCCCGAACGTTACGCAACCATGACTTTTTACGGCGGTCTACTGCGTTTTGCCGCGATTTTTAATAGTAGCAGATCGTAAATCTCGTGTCTACAGATGTGACCGAGGTATTCAACTTTTCGTGTTGTGACCCTGTTGGCTGTAGATATTTATTTTAACTAGCTGAGCTATGTACATTTTTAAAACCAATTCTGAAGTTTTTACTTATGTTCCGTTATTTAGCTTACACTTTTGTGTATACCAAAGTCTAAGCATACGCATCATTTTCGGTTAAACATAATACATTCAAAAATCCATCCATAATAAACGTACACAGTTTATTTACGAGTAGGTAGTACTTACACTCAGAAAGCAACTAATCCCATACAATACATACATACCCATCCTATTGTTTCTGTATTTATTTGTGTGCGGCGGCGTATGGCGGAGACGATAATCCTTTTGCCTTCAACGAGATCCCTGACTGGCATACGGTAAATGAGATACGAAACGACAGCCTTGCAAGTCCCGAAAACATTTCGCTGATCTACATCACCAAACGAAAATGGTTTTCGCGCTTCGCGGAAGCCCGTAATTGTCTATTACTCAACATTGGTTAGAAAGCAACCCTGCATCCCTAAGGAGCATGCTATAATAACGCTGGCGAAGCCCAAAGGCGATCGCAAACGATGTTATAAGTAATTAAATCAATATTGGCTGTAGGCGACAAGGCGAAACAGAATAGGTACTCAGCAAACATGTTCTATTATATCTCATTTGAATACAGGTAATGTTAGTTGTGAAATTAATTTGATTAATTAGGTGTATAAATTATTTATTAGTGGAAGCATTTGCCCTGCAGCGAAACAGTAACAGGCTGATAATGTAATATTATAAACATTGACAAATAATGTTTTATTCTCGGCAGACCATAAAGGAATTTTAATAAAATTATTAGTACATCTATATATTGTATCATCATAAGTACTTTTTTTTAAGAATATTTAAAGGGATTTATCTTTCAGTACGGCAGAGCACCGATTCATTGGGCTGCAAGCAGAGGGAACGTGGAGATAATAAAGTTACTCATTGAGGCCAAATGCGACATAGAAGCAGCCGATAAGGTATTACTTGACAAATATGTATCTCCTTAACCGAATGGAACACATTTCGTATCACATCCCTTGCGGTTTCACCTGTCGTAATAATTATATTGGATTTGGTAGCTAAATATTGGTTGCCAAATGAAGAGAGTCCTAGCTGTTTCCCGTGGCTACGCCCGCGTGGATATCGGTTATCGCGGCAAAAAGTAGCCTATGTCCTTTCTCATGCTCTAGACTGTCTGTGTACCAAATTTCATTTAAATCGGTTTTGCAGTTTTGTAGACAGACAGAGTTACTTTCGCATTTATAATATAGGTAAGGATTGTTACATTTTTAAAATTAGTGAGTGACATTCCTTAAAACCTGCTCGCTACTAACTATTTCAGGCTATATTTGAACTGACAGAAATAATTTAGTTAAATTAACCTTCTAGTTACTTACTCTAATTTAATCAAATATAAAATACTCTTTTTAATAATAAATAACAAAAGTTAAGTAAGAGCTAGGTTAATCTTAAATCACATATGATCACACAGATTTGTGGTATTAAGAAACAGCTGAGATGATTGAAGTACTAGGCTCCCATAGAAACCGAGAGTTAAATCACGTTTGTTTCAGTTCGGAATGCGGCCGCTGTTAATGGCTGCCTGGCACGGACACCTTGATGCTGTGAAAACGTTAGTCGGTGCGGGCGCCTGCCTCGCTGCAACTAACAAGGTATGTTCCCCTGGTGTTCAATCGTTCTACTTTTTTCATTTATTAGCCGCTCTCCTAGTAAAGAATAAAATCAAAATGGCAATCAGGTATGTGTCTATTAATAAAATACCTAGGTTATGAATTTACCATGATAACCTTGTTTATTTCTTTTCAATTAATAAATTTTAAACGGGAGAAAGTCATATAAATTAAAAGAATCTTTATTACAGTTACGATTAGTATCACTAAATTAGTTTTACTTTTAACTTTTTAGGTAAAAACGTATTTTATTTTTAGACACTGACTTTGACTTAGTAGCGGATGAAACGGTTGACTGATGGCGTAAATATAACTTAATTAGCTAATAGTCATTTAATTAAAATCTATGAGATGAGCATGAAGCAAACAATTTTAATTGCTACTCTCTAATTAACACGCAATTTGATGATGTTTATTTAATTAACCTGAAGTGAGGTGGTTATCTGTGGGCGACCCTTGTTTTGTACATAATAATTGACTCCTATTAATTATATTACTGCGGAAAATCAAAAGGAAAATGATGATGAAATCGAAAACAAACATTATTTACGATAAGCTACTGATTTTACCACTGTAATTTTGTTACAAACGTTGTAGGTTTCCGAAACTAAGATTGCTCCACAACAATTTTCTTATTCAGTCAAATATCTCTATAGAAATCAATGTTTCATTTAACCATTAACAGTTAAAAAGTTATGAATCTATATGCTACCTATTAATTGAATAACATAAAACCACATTTCAACCGCAAAGGAGGAAAATTATACCAAAAATTGTCAAATAGCTCCCAGGTGGGTAAGGTAACGTGACAAATTACTAGGAGTACATAATCCAAAGAGAATTCGTCCACAGAAACACAATGACCTGCTACAGTGCGCATGCGCCCGCGGTTCTTTGGACGTGGCTGGGTATGCCATAACCCTCGGGGCTAAAGTACAGAGCTCCGATGCAGCTGGCGACGCACCGCTAGCCCTGGCATCTAGAGCCGGACACTCTTCGTTAGTAGAGCTCCTACTACAAAAGGGTGCTTATATTGACGCTGTCAATAAGGTAAGTACCTACAGAGAAAAAGAAGTATAAAATGGGAATTTATAATTTAAGGACCTAACCACACGATTTTATTGATGTTCGGAAACAAAAGACCCGCTAATTAATTTTAATGCGCAAACTAATAAAAATAACAAGGAGAAAGTGTGTTCGACAAAAATAGTTGACCGATGTTTTTAGATGGTTACTTTCCTCTAAAAATATTTATTCAGGAAACTAGGAAAACTTTCTGTCTCAATAAGTGTATTCCTCCCTTTCTCTGTAAATATTTAACTTTACATTTAGAGAAGTTACACGCAAGCATGTGTTTTGTTTTTGTACAGGGACTGAGAAAATTTTCTATTTCTTATTATCTAAAGAGAATATTTAATTATTTAGTAAAAAGTCTAAGGTAATGGTGACAAAGGAAAAGAGGGTTTTTTTAGGAAAACACTACTTTAAGGTGATCCACCCAATTAGTAGTTTTTTTTTTTAAAAAAACGAGTAGTTACATAATTACGATGTTAATTAATGTAGGACAAGAGGGATTTAAAAGCAATCCAATCACCGGCTAGTACCAGGTTAGCATAAAGATTAACAATGCATCGTTATGCCCAGAGTTTCGTTTCGCTTTTGCAATGATTACAGGGATTAGCATTCTTTGGTGGAGCATAAAGTACGGATGATTAAATTATTAGGTCATTACAGATTCTCTTGTGGAACATAAATTCACATAATTGAAGAGCCTTATCCAGGCCTTAGGGTCGTTCGTTATTCATTAATTTATTTGGGTCACAATAAAACTATTTGAAAAGGCCTTTGCGGTAAAAAGCTTAATAAGAATGTATACAATGGCCACCATCCATTTTCCTACGGGTGACGTAAAAGATTACATAATTGAGTTAAGAAGACGGCAGGAGTTGTGGGTTGCTTAAACTAGTCATGTAGATAATCTATACTTAATATTATAAAGCTGAAGAGTTTGTTTGTTTGAACGCGCTAATCTCAGGAACTACTGGTTCGAATTGAAAAAATCTTTTTGTATTGGATAGTCCGTTTATTGAGGAAGGCTATAGGCTATATAACATCACGCTACGAGCAATAGGAGCGGAGCATAAATGTTCCAAAAATGAAAAACCGTTAAAACTAAAACACGCGAACAAAGTCGCGGGGGGCAGCTAGTTAATGTATATTTTTTGTATCTCCTGCCTAGCCTTTTCCCAAACTATGTTGGGGTCGGCTTCCAGTCTTACCGGATCAGGCTGAATACCGTATTTTACGTGGAGAAATTGCCAATCTGACCTGTACAGCCCATACACACAGTATACACCATAGTAAGACTGATCCTCAGAATTCTAATCAACGTATCACACCGGTGGGGTCTCAGTGTATTCAGAAATGGTAACCCATCCACGGACCAACCGCGGTAAGCGCGGCTTGTTTTTTAATGTCGTTTAAATCGCACTTAGCTACAAGTCTCTCCAAAAATTGTTTTGAATATTGAGCCCGTAATTTAAAATGGAATGAACGCTACCAAACAAGACGAAAAAAGCGCTATGAAATAGCATTCGCATCACACATCACATCTATCATCGTCCTGCTCTCGTATTCATTTCAATCTGTCACGTGGTTATGTATTCAATCAAAAATGTCAAATAGCATAACGTGTCGTTATTCCGCGGTTGATAAGCGAGTAACGTAACGCGAGCTGTTATTTATTTGTGTTTGTATAACAATAAAATATGATTTTATAAAAATGTTCAAATATGAAATAAATTGTGTGGTATTATTGGCATTTTTATTTTAAATGTAAAGGTTACCTTTATTTGTAAATCTTATAATTTATTAATTTAAAACAATTTATTTCATTACAGGTTTTTTAAAAAACTTGTATAACCTCTAGGCAAGACTTAGTTATCAATAAACGAGTACCATTTTTTTTATTTACACAATTCATTGATTAGAACTAGTTTCATAGTTCAATAAAAATGAGATTCAAAATGGAAGAATGACTGTTAATGATTAGTTTAATACCTAAATAATATTATCCTATATATAAAACAAAGCGTGTGAAATGTTAACCTATTATTTTACGTAGCCATTTACCCATCTAAACCAACTTTAGTGTAACAATGTAAATGAATGCATAACTAAAACGGAAAATGAAAACCTACAAAAATGCAAGCCTAGCGCTGATAAAATAAAGTTCAAGAATATAAAATCAGCTAATTTAATTTATGTGCAGGAAGGCCAGTACCAGTATATTATAAAGGTTGGCACGGCATGAGATAAAATGTAGTTATTTATTATACCGAAGAGATTCCCCGGAAGGCAAATTAGATAGCAAATCGAATCATCGCAGCTGAGCACTAGCCCTCAATTTGTGGAATACAATAAAACCTTATCTTTTTTTGTTAGACATAAATAGACAAAATGGACTTCGAATATTTTAATGTCAAACATCAAAAAGGCTTTTAGCTTGATCGCATTTTAATTTTACGAAGCTTTAAAAGTTAAAATGGATTGAATTCATTGTATACAGTCCCTTAATGATCCATAAGTAATTTTCTGTAGTTCAAAATAATTATTTTCAAAGTGTTTCTTGCCTATAATAATGTTTCTATATTAGGGATGTCGACGGGTATGACAAAATCGTCCAATATAATTCATAAATACATGACGGACTTTCAAAAAAATGTTGGTTAACGTGTCTTTTCTGTTACTATGTTTTTAATTTCTTTATTACCTCGTATCTTCTATACGACTGCGGTTTCGGTATCATTAGATTCGTCTCAAAAATCCAAGCGAAATTTAGAACGGCGTATTGAAAATAAATATTGTGGTCTTTGGCAAAAAATTATTGTAAGTTGAGTAAATTTTTTTTTTCAACTAAGTCTCTCGAGTTATCAAAATAAAAGGTTTATAAAATTATAAGCAACTTGTATACAAACATACATATTTTAATGTAATTTGGAAAGAGAAATGCTAAAATAAACCCCCATTTCATATACTCTCCCTTCTCAATATCGTTTGGCAAAATATTGACGCTGTCAGCGCGAGACTATACCCGATTACCGCCAAAATTGCTTCTTATTGGTTGGAGGCACCTGTAAATTTTAGCAGAAGAAAATTATATTATTTCTGTGGATTAGAGTGGTTTAATTTTGGTCGGGATACTTGATCTATAATTATTTTAAACTACATTAATTTATTACATTATATTTATTATACCGCCCGCCGCGTCAGCTCGTGGTTAGGGACTCCTATTGAGTTTGAAACTAATCGGGCGATCCCGAGAATATGCGTGAGTAAACCGTTTTGTTTTAAATAATTATGAATACTCCTCACGAAATATTATACAAATACTTGATCGACATCAAAATCGGCGCTTGTCCTAAATTCCAAATTCCTTTAGCCAAATAGGTATCGTGTCCCGGGGATTAATCATGTCGATCCTTCACAATGGATGCACCGTGAAATTATCAAGCACAATACATTAGCTCGTTTTGTGATTATCTCATTTAGTAGATTTCAGACCCAATTAAATTTGTATTAATCTATCAATTAATAGGTTCCCTATAATCTATAAATTATAAATGGTAAAATTGGATTAAATTATTATTTGACAAAACTTGGCTTAAGCATCTATAACTTTCATTCTCTTCATGAAGACTTATTTAATCCTTTTCCTTTGGGATAGCTACAGTAGGTAACTAAGTACGATCCTTTTCTTCCGCATCCATGGATAATTTCACACATGCGCCAGTTTTAAGTACGTACCACCTGACCTTTTAAACAGCCACCATTGGGGTCAGTGTAAGTCAAGGGCGACAGGTCTACTCATTATGTTTTAAAACATCTGCTTGTAATTTTGAGTACCATCGATAATAAGAACATTATTTTAATTGTAATGGTATATTTCAGTGTTAATTAATAGTAATTATACCTATGGGAAACCTTTAAACCGATTCTACAATTTTGATCAAAACAAGTCTTGTTGATTCAAGAACCTCTTTATTCAGCGTGGTAGCTATTGTCGGATAAACAATAAAATACAAAAGGCATTGAATTGAGATCTCCTCTCTATAACGTTTGTATCGTTCTGAACAAATTGCCGAGCTGGGCTGTTTATCAATAGAGATGGTATCGACCTGGTTCTGAACTTCTGACCTTCCGTACTGTTGTGCAATTCTGCTGAAATGTGAATAAACATCGCGGTTTTTTCCAAAACGTTGTGTTTAGCGTGTTTATGTAATAATATGCTGGCAAAGTTAATTTGATGGAACATAATAAATAACTAATCAATGTTCAAAATACATACATAGATTTCTTTGTTGATCAATAGTAGAAGTTCAGAACTTAATCGGTCAATGAAGAAACAATATGCATGCAATATGCATCCATGCAGGCAATGCGAGAATGCATAATTATTTAAAACAAAACGGTTTACTCACGTATATTCTCGGGATCGAAATATTATACAAATATATTATACAAATACTTGATCTACATCAAAATCGGCGCTTGTCCTAAATTCTAAATTCCTGTAGCCAAATAAGTATCGTGTCCCGAGGATTAATTTTGTCGATCCTTCACAATGGATGCACTAATTATGCAGCTAATTATGAGTACTCCTCACGATAGCTATTATACAAATAATGCGAGAATGCGGCAAAAAACAAGATGCTACAGAGTTACGAAACAAAAACCTCTTCACAATCAAGGCCTTTTTCTAAGAAGAAAGCACTAAAGAGGTAATTAATTCGTCTTAATAAAGTCGATTTGTTTTATCACTACCATTTACTATATTGTGTTGAATTATGGTCAACTAAAAAATAACGACTGAAAAAATCGTTGTTATTTTTTTTCTTTAGCATCTTGTTTTGCCGCATTCTCGCATTGCCTGCATGGACGCATATTGCATGCATATTGTTTGTATAACAAATATATTTGTGTCATAATGGTGACAAATTGTAACACGATCGTTTCCCTCGTCGCTATTATATTAAACAAACAAACTAATCCACTTTTATACTTAACCTTGATTAGGACTATGTAAAATCCAACATACCAGGCAAACATAAAGTCGAAAAGATTAGAGGAAAATCAGAGCATCACTAACCAGTCAAACTAAACAACTGTTTTGAAAGTCAATATGAACTCGATGCCGATATACATAGAGCTCTAATAAGCTATGTCACCCGAGTACTCGCAATCACAGCCGCTGTCCACCCACCCACTCGACATCTGATGCGCTGTATAGAGCCCACTTTGGCTGTGGACAAAGCAAACATCGTACAAATGTCCCCCATATTATATTATACTTCCACCTAACCAATATAGCACTATCATAAAATATTATCTCGCTTAATTATCAAACTACATGAAAACCTTATTAGAGTACATCCGATCTATTGTTTTACAAGGGATATTGAACATTAAATCGATTACCTTTGAAAACAACATAAAATAATGTAGACTAAAACCATCCTCGGATAAACAACTAATGCCTGCCTGCCTGGCCATAAATTGCGTTTTTTGTCAAACTAGGATTCTTCTTAAGTAACCATTTAATTAAAAATCACCCTAGAATAAATCCCTAAAATATCACGTTTGCTAATTAGTTTAATTAATATTGGAAAAATGTATACGTTTTCAAGTGGTTGGTTATAACTAGTGTAACTAACGACTTTGTTTTATATATATATGAGTTCCAAACACCAATACCTCCAACTGTCACCCACAGGTTGGTCGCACGGCCCTGCACGTGGCATGCGAAGCAGGGCACTCCGCGACTGCTGCGTTCCTGATGTCCAAAGGCGCTTCAAAAGAGGCGAGAGATAACTCCGGACGAACCCCTCTACACCTCGCCGCCGTACATCGACACACAGAACTCGTCAGATTACTGCTTGACGCCGAATGTCACGTGGACGCTGGGGACAACGTGAGTTTATGATACCCTAGTACTTACTGGGCTTCCTCGTTTATTTTGCGTGTTTGTATGGATAAAATAAAAATAAGTTCATACGAAATTTAGTATTTCCAATGTAAAATTAATGTCATGACATGTAATCACATAACCTGTGCATATGATACCCTAGTACTTACTGGGCTTCCTCGTTTATTTTGCGTGTTTGTATGGATAAAATAACAATGTGTTGTTCATACAAAATTTAAAGTACTTCCAATGTAAAATTATCATCATATTATGTCATGACATGTTAATCACATAACGTGTGTCTATTAATTAAGTAATAACTGCAATTATAATCATCCATGTTATATTAATTAGCTAATGAGCCTACGTCCATTAATTAGACTCTCGCTAGAAAAAATAATTTAGTTTACATTAAATTAAACCTGAATGGTAACAAGGAAATAATTTAATAAAAGATATTAAACCCCTTATAAAAAAAAACTTTTAAAACGTTTTCACAAGATTCGTCGCTTTTGTGTACTTACCTTACGCTCACTTTTTTAATATTGTTATATAACCTAGAATATTGGTCAAGGAAAATTGGTGTTTAATATGTTTTTTCCACAAGATTTTTCTTTTTGTGACAGGCTTAATTTTATAGGTTAGGTCACAAATACAATATCGCGATAACATAAATTGGGAGTAGACAGATGAAATTGTATGAATAAAACATTCTCAGCTTATTATCTGTGTGTAAGGGCGTTGGGACTCACGTATTGAACTTTGTTTCGTGGCAAATGATCCTTAATAAAATTGACCCTTGTGAAATTTTTATAAAAGTATATTTTCAGAATGGAGTGACCGCTCTGCAAATGGCTTGTGCCCAAGGCTGCCGGGGTATCGTCGAACATCTGCTTGCATTTGGCGCGAACGTCCATTTGCAAAACAATGTCAGTGAGATTTTTATTATGCTTTTTTAATCCGCAACCTGGTACGAAACAACACAAAACGATTCGTGTTATTTTTACTGCAAAAAACGAACCATAATTCGACATTCGATTATGGTTCAAAACCTTTGGTTGGGTGGGAACTCCATATGGAATGTCCATGTGTGTATGTCTAACAACTTAAGCATAATTAAAGACTACCTAATCAAAACACTGTGTTTAACAATGCCTACACACAGCTTTTGCCTTACTTGAATCATATACGAATATTTAACAAGTATCTACAGCATGATACATCTTTTTTTTTTTAATCCCTTATACATAAAAAAACACAAACGTCCTCTCAGGTCGGCTCTTCTGCTCTGCACGCAGCTTGTGCAGCCGATGCCAATGATATTGTGGAACTACTGCTTGCGCATGGAGCAGACCCGGCACTCACAGACCAGGTAATCAAAACTATTGATTTTTAAATCTTTCCCTTGGTTTGTCTCCCATAGCGACGTCATATTATTATGGTTAAATTAACTGGAAAAGTTTACGTAAATTTTGAAAACTTTTTCATTTTATAATATTATGTAGTATTATGTACAATGTATATTATGTATAATATTATGTACTACCTATATTTCGAAGTGGCAAAATGAACAATTTTATTCGATTTTTATTTATAACATAAATAAAATAAGATTTTTTTAAGGGGACACCCGGGTTTGAACCGGGGACCTCTCGATCTGCAGTCGAATGCTCTACCACTGAGCTATATCCCCACGTACATGCGTAATTCAAATAAAGGATCCAACTTTGTTATCTTAGTCATACATTATGTCGTCACATAATTAACATTCTAGAAAGGCAAGTTGACAAAGCCATATTTTACACCCACTGATAACATTATTTTATCGGCACTCAAACAATGATGACTCAATTATTACAACATGATATGACTGTGATTTGACTAACATAGCTATTGGAAGTAAGTACCTACATATTTCAAATGCCTTTAGTAACATGAATAATGCTAAAAGGGTCAAAATTGCTTATTTTTTAATAATGTCTGCAACTCTGCAAAGCCACAACATATCATATCTAAAAATGTGTTTTGTAGGAGATGTTACTACTAATCTTCGATCAAATGGTTTTGTTGGACCTTTTTTTTTTCTACACTACATAAATATGGACGCAGAGACATAGACAGCCGTATAACCTCAATAAGTCTGATTCAGTTGCTCTCTTCTTATTATGATTTTTAAATGATTTTGCCTTCTCAATCCAGAAGCTGCGTTTTTTAGCCAGAACATAAATTCACTGATTGATTATCCGTTTAGTAAATAAACAGACTACAAAATTCCCCCTTTTTACACCTGTGATTTAGCTACCACAATGTGAAGCTAAATTTATATATTCACATTTCGCTGACTAATGTACCAGGCAAACATAAATGTCAACTGTAACTGTCTGTAACGTACATTCGATTCGTCGTTTGAGTCGACGATCACACAGCTATTGAATTTACTAATCAATTCGTCGTCCTTTGCTTGAAGTTTACAGTTATTATTGTATTCCGTAATTCCTAGGTTTTCAGTTTATTAACATGTTTAGATATTATTTATTTATTAAGGACTTCCCCACAGCTTATGCGTAGAAATTTCTATGCATAAGGCTAGCCAATTAATTCTCCAAAACAAGATAATATACACCATAAAAGTAGCTAGTGTCGGGAGTCGCGTACTACAGGCATCTACAGGCTCAGGTTTACTGAATTATTGAATAGCCACGACCTCCGCGCCGACTCAGCTCTCCTGGTACATTCACATCTATTGCATAATACAAATCGCAAACTGTACGCCTTGTATGTTGTAAACGACTTGTTGCTGGGGATAGAGAGATTACCTAACTGAAATTTCTGTAAAATAATAAACGAAAATTGTAAGCATAAACACTAATAGCATGGCATAATAAATCCATTTCTCATATCGTTTATTTTGTGTTTCTAAGTCGTAAAAAACACAAAGTAAAAGTAAAGGTTAAAAAAGAACTGGTATTACGTGGGGATATAGCTTAGTGGTAGAGCATTTGGCTGCAGATCGAGAGGACCCCTGTTCAAACCCGAGTGTCCCCTGGTAAATCACAGCTTTCTACCGAGCATCTTGCCCGATAAAATAAACAAATATTTTTAAAAAAAGAGCAATTAACTTCTCAATAGATTTTAAAAATCTTTTAATTTTATATGTTAGTAAAACAAATATAGTCCTTGTTATAGCCGGGGCTGATGTTATTTTATCCATACATTTTGTTTAAGTTCAACTCCCTTCGGGTACAAAAAAAAGTAAAAAACCAACCACTCGATTCATTATTATTCTACGTAATATTGAACCATTTGTAGACTATTCAAATATTCTTGTTATTTCATTGAACAATTGATATTTAACTATTTACGAGTTATTACAATCATACCAGTATTTATCCAGAATTTTCCAACTACGTACTTTGATAAATATTGAAATTGGGAACGCAAAATTAATTATTATTGTAAGTTCGCTAGAAAATATAGGTCAGCAATAACCGTCGTTGTTTAAATCCCAAATAATATTTATTTTTAAGAAACTGTTTCTCCAAATTTTCCCAATTAAGTTTACATTTGTGGTTGAATAACATAAAAAAGGAATAAATCTCTAACAACTCGTGACGATTCCTTACATTGGAGTTCGGAAATCAGTGACACGAACTGGCTTGTCCACAAATGTTCAAATATTTGTGTTTGTGTTGGCTTGGCTGATAGGTAACAAACAATAGCAGCGCGATTGAAAGCCGGGAAATAGATAATAATATTTGTGCTGTGTCCAATAAACATTTTGTTTGATTTGACAAACGAAACCTTTATTATTTAGTATATAGTATAATAGCTCCAGCCAGAAAATATTCACGGAAGAATGAAAACATACCAATAAAACCGCTAAAATGAGAAAAAGAACGGACAAATGAAGCTTAATTTGTCTGAAGTTTTTCTGACGCTACATTACACAATCACGAGACCACGGTGGTTTAAAATTAAGTGATCTGGCATAACGTCTTGTTGACTCCTCGCGTGACCCAAGGTCTGGCTTTAGTTGACTTTACCTTGGACAAAGAAAAAGCATTGCCATACAACGTGGCAATGCGGCCAGTCTTTTGGGTACACCTCCAGTCGACAGCGATGTGAATGAATTTTTTATGCAATTTTTTAGAGATTTTTTTAGTTAATAGTTTCGTTTTGTGTTAAGTGTATAGTTAAGTTGGTAAATGTAAAAATAAAAGTAATTCAAAGTGACGTTGGAGTATTTGGAATTTTATTACTAGAGAGTAGATGACTAATCGGCTTGGCTAGTCTTAGAACCGCTACATTATATTAAAGGTACGTTTCTAACGTACATATTTATTAATCATATTTTCATCCATACAAACTTTGTCGGTTCATTATTATTATGTGGAGTTAACAGTAACTGTACTGTTACAATGTTAATGTTAGCTTAGGATCTTATTAGCCATTCGCATATGAAAGTTTGTCAAGCAAAGTTGAGCCAAACACTCGTCGCAAGAAGTTGGAGCTGTGTATCGCCAGTGTTTACGGTACCAGGCAAACAGAATCGCAATATGGTTAAGTAAAAAAGTTCGTGGGACAAAGGATTTTAATGTGGTCGGAATTCAGATTTCAGAACTCTTGGATGAAAATATTTTATGACGAAGGTTCTTGACTTGCCACTCATAATAAAAAGAAAATGTTTGTATAAACTTGTGATTAGTACAAGTTATTTTTCTACGTAGGTATTTTGTTTTTATAAGGTGGTCGCCGAGGGACAAAGCCTTTTGTACAGGTAAATGAAAAAAAATATTTTGCTGAGAACTTAGGTACTGCGAACAGGAGCGAGTTCTTTTGAATCACAGCCCGATCAAATAGCTTTGTAGGTACCTAGATTTATGATGAATTATAATAACTTCTTGTTGTACTTACATAGGCAAGTTACAGCAAAGATTAAATAAGTATAATAGGCATGTTTCCTTTTTTTTTTTTTAATGTCCGCCTTGTAGATTAATGAATTTTATTGGACACGTATTTTTTTTTTCCTACAAACAAAAAATGATCAAAATACAGAGAACGCAAATTACACGTGACGTCACTCCTCGCTACAATTTTTACCAAGGCGTGGCGTGGCGTCATAAGCCCCCACTCCGAAACTTTAAAGCGCTGTATCTTTGTAAGTTTTTATTGTTTTGATAAAAGAAAAAATACGTGTGTAATATTTTTTTATTATCTAACTGACGGACTAAATAGATTTTAACTTTTCATACCCAGGAAACATCCCTATTATGTCATTGTGAGGTTTATTCTTTTCAATGCTTTTTCTTATCAGGTCTAACTCGCGTGAAATAATCGTTAAATATTTTATAACTACGTACATATTTTGAGTTCAGACTACATCCGATCTAATATCCCAATCCATGAAACTATGGATCAAGAAAACCAAGCAATCCAAATCTAACGCGCTGTCCGAGTGTTCAAACAAGTAATAGATACCTAGGTACTATGTAAATAATTCCCGCGCCAAATTGATTCTTCAATGACGTACCTATCGGATAACAAACTAATACTTGTACTTTGGACTGTTTCGGAACGTATTTTCACGGATTTGGGTGGAATGTAGTGCAAATTCGGTCTTAAACCCATATTTTAGAGGTAGGTTAGGTATATTGTAATACTTGTTTCAGTGGTCCCAATCTCCGGTGAGCGTGGCGGGTGGTGCGGCGGAGTCCCCTCCCGAGGGGTTCCGGCGGGCCGCAAGGGGCTCCTTCTCCGCCATCCTGGATCTGCTCACTGCTACCGCCAACTTGGAGGTGCCTCAGGTATGAAATTTCCTACAACTTCTTTCTTGTGTTCCAGTTTCTGGTTTGAATCTGACAATTCCCATTAATCATATTTGGAAACTAAATATATTTTCACCATATTGATGTAGGTATGGTTCAGTACGCTGGGCCGTAAAAGGGGTGAATGAAAGACGACTGCATGCAGCTGAAATAAGAATGCTTCGATGGATAACTGGAGTAACGAGATAAGATAGGATAAGAAATTAGTATATTTGAAAAAAGCTTGAAATAGTACCCGTGAATAAAAAGATGAGAGGTTACCGTTTGTCGTGGTATGGACATGTTATGCGAAGGAATGAAAGTCATATAAACGAGTTCTGAGTATGACTGTGAATGGGTGGGTGTACCATGCAGATGAAGACCGAAAAAGACATGGAAGGCGGAAGATGATGAGAGAGAGAGAAAGGAGTCTGAGGTGACGAGTAGTAGAGAACGGAAGCAAAATACGTATTGCGCCGACCCCACATAATTTAATTGGGAACAGGGCAGGGTGAGATGATGAGGATGATTTAATACTTACCTATTGGCTAAATAATTAGATTTGAAGACATGAGCGTCGCCAACCTCGAAATTACGAATGGTCACCAGTTCAGAAATTAGAATTGAATGTGAAATTTCCTCCATTATCAAGATCATTCGAAATATTGTGTAAATATTCCAGAAAATAATTCTTATTGTTAATTTTGCTGATATAGATACTTTTTTACTTTTAGTTTCACTGTCATAGGTACATTGCGAAGTTACCGCTCTTCTGTCGTGATACCTTCCCTAAATTGAAAGCACTCACCCATAAAAGCGTTAGACTTAACAAATGAAATTTCTAGTCATAATTGAAGTTCCCCAGAAATGTTCCATTACACAGGGAATTTTTAATATTTGAGTGTAGCAATACAGCCAGCGTGCCATAAACATTCGGCGAAAAATTTACCTACAAACGTAGCTATAATAAATTCTCAGAGAATATTGCGGAGATCGTTTACTGTTGAGAATATCTTCATCACGGGAGTTGCTGGCGTTTTTTTTTTGCTAAACAAATTCGCTCACTATAAACTTTTTTGCTCTAACTTTATCAACAATATGTAGTGATACCTACTTACCTACCAACAGTTTCAGTTTTTATACCTTGATATCGCAATATTGAAAAATCAGGCGCAAATCTAATGTTCGAGTCAGTATTTATCTAGCTGAATGCATTTTCAATTACATTTTTCCTTGAATTTACATGCCTACATCGAAAATACAAAAAAATAAAGCTTTGTGTGACGTTAAAAATCAATTTGAATTAGATACATAGGTACAGACACACAAAACAGTAGATTCTACAACAAAATAAGGTGATAAAACCAAAAGCAATAAACAACAAGAATTTCTACGTAAAGTAAAACTTAATGGTAAGTAAAACTTTGAAACATGTTCCGGCGCTATATAGAGCAAACGACTGTCTTTTATGTTCTCCTATTACAAATACCTTTATCTCGTATTCAGGGGGTTCGGCATAGCATAAGATGTGATTCATAATAACATATTTATGTTCTTTGAAAACTTTTTCAAACTCGTGTAAAGATTTTGATGAAATAACCTTGTGTTGTTCAGTTGAAATTGTCTTTCTTCGCGACTGGTTGACTGCCAGATTTTGTGTCTTAATATGAATCGATTAAGTAGGAAACTATAATATGTATATAGCAAGACTTATTTCACAATTCGGAAACCCTCTGACTAATAATGCGTCAACAGCGTAGATTATTACATAAATGTATTGTATTGAACTTCTTCCATTGTCGAAGATGTCATTTTTATTTCATTTATTTATTGCCATTAGCGCCGGCTGCATTGCGTTGTTGACGCATATCTTTATTTAATACGTACATAAATTAAATTTGTATAAATTATATTTTAAACGAGTAGCCCATGAAGATTTTTTGCCGGTTCTTCTCCATAGGAAGGGTATTTTGAAACCACGCAGTCATTTAGTTTTGTAACTTTTCGCGCCTTTTTGAGGTTTATAAGAAATGAAAACTTATGATTTAGATTTTGTTGACTAAAAGTGTAGATATGCTATAAGCACTTTCTTTTTATCCTTGTACTTATATCATATCAGCACGTAATGTCTAAAAGGTGGTATCTACTACTCATCTACCAGGTAATTACCGCCTTTGTATTACCTAACATATTTTTAAACCACAATAATAATAATACGGATATTGAGGAAATATCAAAAGATTGAAGATGCCCCTGACTGGAACAAAAATCTATTGTTTGCGGTCACCGGCTTCTACGGCTACAGTAAAAGGCTTATAGAAACGATAATTGAATTGCTCTTTTGACAGAAAGGTTTTTTTAATTTTTTTAGCCTTATTGGACAAGGTGGTTCCGCTTGACATTTCGGAAACTACCTGAAAATCTAAACTAATGTTCAACCTGACAAAAGAACTAGCAACTAGGAGCTCATAAGGATGAAGGTGATAGGTAGTTAAAAGGCAGTAAATGGCCACTTTGCTTTCACTAAATATATTCGTTTATTAAGTTACCTGTAGGCTAATGGAGGTTATAAAGGCACTATAACCATGTTACGTTCCGGAAGCCATCTAGCCCATCCTGTGTGAGTGTGGCCGTTTAAACTATCAAACTGAAATTGTCTCTAAGTGCTCCACGTGCCCCGATACAGTAACTGTAACAGTTAGAACATTTAACTGGAACGATCAAGTTGGAGGACCTAAGCTACGCGGGTCGTGACCGAGCGCTGTCAAAGTTCGCAATTATAACTTTCCTGCAGCTGTACAGTTGGATTGTTAAACAAAACGAACGGATACTTATTTTCATTAACGTAGGTAGATACTAACCCTCGGTTTCTGAAAGGCTGATGAATTTAATCTGTAATTAAATACAAATAATCAGGCAGGACTCGAACCTGCGACCACTGGCTCGGTAACTTAGTTGGTAAAGCGACTGGCGCGTCAAGCCAGTGGTCGCAGGTTCGAGTCCTGCTCGAGGTTTAAGTTTTTCCTTCTATTATTTGTATTTAATTACAAATATTCGCTCCGCATGCGTTAATGCATAATAAAATTAAAATAATATGAATTTAATCTGTTGTCAAATAAACTGAATCATGACAGTGATTGGTTAACAAAAAGGCTAACAACCAATCACCACCGCAGTCCCGGTCCCAGATTCCCCTCGAACCCTAGCTTCTAGGTAGCTAGCCTAGATAGACGAAGTTTCGTGATCAATCGTGAATAAATCCAAATATAGAGAGGAATAACTCCAAAAAAATGTTTAGGTAGGTACTTACTCTCTATTTAAGAAGTTACTTCATTACCATCATTAACATGTAGGTAGATAAGTAGGCAGTACCTATATTTACCTAAGTAGGTAGGTATTTTTCATTTTTATTTATTTATTGGTAGATAATTTAATTGATTAGGTAGGTAGGTACTAGGCTGGGAATTATATACAAATCTAACTACTTAGTTATAGGTCCAAAAAAATTGCAGCTGGCTGATTTTTAGCGTGTTGTTAGGACATAGGTATATGAGAAGATAGCATTAGGGAACAACGGGATTTTTTATGATAGCCAAAACACCTTTAAATTTTCCGACTTGTTAAAGTATTTAACTTTTAACTTGTTTAAAGGGTTGGTTTTACACAAAAAGTTAACTATTGCTTTGTTAAAAAGAATTCGACATTCTTTTTCTTGTTCTCGTGTCAAATGACCCTTAATAGTGCGGGCGGGGCATTGTAGTTAATGTGTTTATTTTGGGACACCTTAGAAAGCCGCTGGGCAGTGAATGCGTTAAACTTTTTTCAACCAAAAGGTTGCCACCTGGATGGCTCGGTCGCTGGCCTTCATCACGTCTTGGAGAGTGCAGGTGAGGTGCAGGACAAATAGGGCAGAAGATCCGCCATGTCTTGCCCCAGGGCACCACATTGACATTGTATATATTTATGAAGGATCGATGATGCCCCACTTGCTCAGGTTTACTTTGCAGCGACCCACTTGGGTCCGCAATAGGTTGAGAGATATCCAAATTGGCCACTGCAGGTCGTTTCCTGAGGGCAGTTGTTGTGTTGGAGAAAGGAAGTTGAAGAGGTGGGGTGTTTAGTTGTTTACAAATCGTCTCTCTCCTCCGCTGCACTATCCCTTGCGGGAATCGACAATCTTATGACTCAGAAAACAATTCGGCATTGAACTAGATATAATTATTGTAAGCAAAATAGCCCCGAGGCTTGCCAGAACCAGTTTGCAAGATTATTCCTGCATATCTAACAGTCTTGTTTTCTTACCAAACTCGCACAGGTATTCCTTCGAAGGAAATCTCTGTTGTAAAAATATTTCTTATTGTAATATACTCAGAGTGCGTGATTTCCAGCTATATTCCGTAGGTACTAGCTGTCTCCCGCGATTTCGTTCGCGTCTTTTAGTTTCAGGAGGCTTTTCATGGTTTGCGCAACCCTTGTTCTTTTTCTCGCTTAATACCTAACCCTAGCTATCTTAATCTCTTTAAATTCAGTCCAGCCTTTGCCGAAAAAACTCCGCTTTATTATAGTACCTAGTATAGATATTGTAGATACCTGTAGACAGTAAGCACCTACCTACTCGCACAGAATAAATAATAGTACTGCTACTCGTCTACACGGAGGTATTTTGTTTTGATTGAAATGTAAAAATAAAAGCGAAGAGAAATTGACTTTATCTTTCAATGTGCTAATGGTCCGGGTCACTCTTGAAAGGTAGATTGTAAAATCTTTACCTATTCGTTTTGAATAATTGTATTATCACTTTAATATACATATTTCTACGAGTCATTAACTTCAAAACTTTCGTTAATTATCTTTTGGAATTTCCGGTTGCGACCGTTCAGATTTTTCACCTTCACATGTATGTAGGTAATAGCTAAGATAAAAAAGAAACCTACCTATTTATTTTATCTACACCGAAAGTGTAGGTATCAATTTAAACCTGTAATAATTTAATACGTTAGGTACGTACCTATATAGGACCTTTGAGAATAAGTGTACCTATTTTTATTTTTTTAACCGAATAGCTTTTTAGCTCATAATAGGGATGTTGACTGGGTATGAAAAGTTAAAATCTATTTAGTCCGTCAGTTAGATAATAAAAAATATTAGACACGTATTTTTTCTTTTATCAAAACAATAAATAATTACAAAGATACAGCGCTTTAAAGTTTCGGAGTGGGGGCTTATGACGCCACGCCTTGGTAAAAATTGTAGCGAGGAGTGACGTCACGCGTAATTTCCGTTCTCTGTATTTTGATAATTTTTTGTTTGCAGGAAAAAAGAAAAAATACGTGTCCAATAAAATTCATTAATCTACCAGGCGGACATTAAAAAAAAAATAGGAAACGTGCCTATTCTCCACTTACCATGTTCACAGCATGCTTCGCTATAGGTACCTATTCTGTTGGATTAGAATTTGAAAACTTCGCACGCTCCATCGTGTCGGTAGAAGCTTGCGCCAATTTCCCGTCATGATATCAATTTCCCGTCACCCTAGCCGATTCAATTTCAACGTCAAAACGTGTTCGGTACAATGTTCAATATAGTGGATGTTGTACTTACGTTAGTTTTTCGATTGACAGCTCTTAGATTCGTTGAAGACACTAGAGGAGTTGATTGGAAATAGTTTCCATCACCTTGCAGGCTAGTGGTAGGTTTACAAGTCGGTATTGGCCCCGATTCAGTTCAACCCACACTTAACTTATCTTTGGCCATCGGTATCTTATTACTTGTACACAATTAGAAAAAGACAGACGTAAATTAGAGCTGTCAAATTTAGTTTCGACTAAAATTCTCGTACAAATCCACCTATACGCAGAAACGTGTGCACTAAAATACAGCGATGTTCAAGGCGAAAACTATTTTCACATTTCTAAGTTAGTTGTTATCTGTTGCCGTCCTTTTCTCAGGCTGTATGTTAGTAAAAGATAGCAATGGTTTAATTTTGACTACAAAAGAGGAGGTTCTTAATTGGACGGTATTTATTGCATGTTTGTTACGCAATGTCTCCGTCAAAAATTATTTTTGTCATCGATAGGAAGGTCGTTGAAGGATACCTCATCAGGATTTCCTCAGAGATAGTCCCACGTTTTATTCAAGTCACTTCTTTTTTACATTTATGTGTAATACGCTATTGTATTAAGTATAATATACAATATTCTATCGTAATTTCTTCAGACACTAATCACTAAAATGCCTCCGAGCAATCCAATGCCTTTGTACGAGAAATAGTGACAAGTCTGTTTCTTTTCGCGGTATCGAAATAATAAAGATAGGTAAGTAGGTAGGTACTTAATTCCTTACCCCTGTCACACTCTTATTAAATTTCGCCATTGCTGAAATAATAATATATTGCTGATAGATTTTTAGATATAAATTTATATATAAAAATCTATCAGCACTATTTCTCTTTTGCTATCTCCTAAACACTGTTATGCGTATTTATTCTTTCGCAGGTCTGCTGGAAGAAATTGTGATTATAGTTGTCCTTTAAATATTCTTGTATAAAATATATAAAATGTTAGTAAATAAATAAATACGAATCAACCTCTTGTGACACGGAGTGAATGCTGAGATGACGAGTAGTAGAGATGAATAATACATAATAAATGTGGACAACATCACATACATTGTTCTGAACCCAAAGTACTTGTGTTATGGAATTCAGAGACAAAGAAGGTACCACAAACACCCAAACCTGAGACAATGTAGAAAAGTGCTTTTTCTACATTGAACCGGCCGGGGATCGAACCCGGGACCTCAGAGCTGGCGACACCTTGAAAACCGGTGTGTACGCCACTCGACCACGGAGGTCGTTGAATGGAAGCAAAATACGCATTGCGCCGACCCCAAATGATGATTTAATTGGGACCAGGGCAGGAAGATGATGAATCTCTTGTGACACGATTGTTATCTTACAGGAACAATCGGACGGACCAAGCTCTCCGCGAGCCGATGACAAATCCCGAGGCCACTCTCCCGCTCCTAATGAAGGTGAAGTTTATTTCTAAATAATTAAGACCATTATTTACAGGGTAAAGTAGGTAGTGCACGATAACTACGGTCAGTGTGACAGCACGTCCGGTGTCGCTGTCCGGGGAACTAGTTTAGTAGAAAATACATACAGCAAAGCAGTATAATTTTCGTAGTTTATTTCTAACGTGACTTTGCCATTTACAAAGTATGAATATAGTTGCTGAGGTACGTGTTTAATTCTAGGTGTGGAGCACAACAGTGAGAGGTGATGGTCGGCCAGCACTCTGCTCGACCGGTTGGCGCAACGGGGCTTTGCAGCAGATACGAGGCTCGCCTTACCACCCACAGGTCTTATAAAATGTATTATGTACTTGTACATCAACCCATGTTGTCCTAATACTAGACAAACTAAAGGGGTTCCTACCATCCTTTGTTCGCAGTCATTTTAGCAACTGAGACTAGCTTCGGGATAATGGAATGGGATTTCTACCTTTGTATTTTTTATTTCACTCTATTTCATTGTCTTTTTCCAATCCCCAAATGATTGAGAACAGGGCATTGTACAATTGCATCTATTTCCAGGCTGCGCCCGTTATCGCGAGCTATGTTACCGCGCCGCGCACGCGCACCTCCCAGAGGACGCCGCCCCCAGGCCCTGCGACTGTGTCAACTGCACTGCGCGGCGACATTCCGCTAACGCACCCTGAGACGCGGCCGCCGTGGCCACCACGGCCGCTCTCACCCGCCCCATATCCGCGCTACCATCTCTACTTACCAAGCGGAACTGATCTTTGATGTATAAGTGCTATTTTAGAGTTATAAATGTTTTAATTACTATTATCTTGGTGTTCTTCCATTAAAAGTTTTCCATATTTTTTAATGGATGTATTAAGTAACGATTGCGTATGGCGCACAAGATTTTACCACCGTATTTAAGACAAGTAGGGGCACGACATTAGATATCACTAGCACTATAATGTTTAATAATATCACCATTTTAATAAAAATGTACTTACCAAAAATGCACTAAAACCATATTGTAAAGGGGCTACTAGGTTGTACTCTCTTTGTGGGTAACCTATTCAGGATATTCCATCTCAAAATAGATTATTATATTCTACTAATGATTGATGATGTAATTAGTAAAATATAACACCTTGAAAACCAAGCAAGAGCAAAATGGGTACCTATATGCACAATGCATATGTCCCAAATATTATAGAATTAAATTTGGAAAAGTTTGTAAGGCCTATCAGTTGAACATTTAGTATTAAATCGACCATAGCTTCGTTTAGAGGCCTTTTCAAAAAAGGATCAATTAAGTCAATTCCAGTAAGCGCTTGGGCCATCCGTTGTAAATAATCGCTTTTGTCCTAGTGCCTTACCTGTCCGCTTATCGCCATTCTGCAAATCTATTCGGCACATTTATAGGCATTGATGCAATGTAGGATAATATTCCTCACATAAAATTGCACATCCAAAGTCGCTTTTGTAATTAAGGAAACAAACGCAATGAGTGCGGTAATTTTACAAATCAAAGAGATATATTAAAAAATATTTATCATGAAAAATTTGTCTGTCCATTGGTGATAAGAATAAAAGTATCCTAATGTAAGCTTTGTAATAAAAATAATGTGGAAATTAAATTTACACAATTTATTTAGACGATTCTCTACATAAGAATTTCCGTAACACTAATTTATTATAAAGAACACGTTTAATATAAAAATCTAAGCCAAAATATATAACTTAGGTGTAATGTGTAGGTGGCTATCATTATCTCTATGGTCCAGAGTATTGTACTGCTAAACTATAATTATAATTCATGTGTGCTAAAGTATCGTAACCTCTTAATTTTAGAGCCTAATATTAATTAATATATGATATATTTAAATGTAATTTCTAAATTAAACCATCTGACCTAATGTATACCTGTCCATTGGTGTAAGTTTAAACGATTTATAATAATTATAATAATGTACATTAAATGCTATTTTATATTACATCGTTAAAAATTATAAACATTAATTTTAATTACATACATTTTAAACTTCTGATCTATTTTCGATTGTACTTACCCGATGTCATTAAATTTTAATCGTACATTATTTAAATATTATTAACAAGGCCTACCTACTCGAGTTATAAAATGTAATTTAAAATGATTCAAAAATAAAATATAAGATTATTATAAAAAAATAGTACCGTCTATTAATTTATATACCTGTATTCGTGTGAGGAATAATTACAACTAAACAGTTACAGTAGGAGGTTATCTAGACACACTTGTCTGCGAATTTAAATAAAACTTAAATTAATTAGTATTTTTATTAAGGTAAACAAAAATACACGTTTCAAGAGAAAACAGTATAAACAAACGCAACTGTTTTAGAGGCCGAAACCCGCGAATGTTTGTTAATATTTCATCGCACATCAGAAATTTCGCTTTCTTAATAAACATGCAAACAAGTCTAGTAATTTTACATTTGAGATATACTCGAGGAAAGTTTTCGAATTTTGTCATAAATGCCTCATATTAACAAATAATATCTATTTAACGAACATGATTTCTTTGAAGTCACAGAATTTTTTTAACCATACTACATGGTTGGCTAACCTATTTAAAATCTAGCAGTAAATATTAGAAAAATACGTCAATTCAGTTTTGTTTTTAACGATGAAAAATCTAGGTCATATTAAAGACATTGCTCACGGTGGTATAAAATTATGAAATCACACCCATAAGTAGTTCATTGCAAAATATTCATTAAAAAAAAATATGAAATACTTGTGGGCACAATTGTCTATAAAATAGTATCTATTTTACATTTTTTTGTAAAGACATCATTATATAACATCTTATGAGATAAAATAATCTCCAAAAACTGACACGGAATTATTGAGCAAAATTATTGGTAAAAGTTTTATAAACGACAGGTCAATTAGACAGAAGAATAAACACTTGCATAATTTTTACTGCCCCCGGCAAAGCTTGGAGCCAAACCATGAAAACATTGGAAGAAACGCATGAAAGATAAGAATTCGAGTGCTATTGTTGAGTGAAGATAAAATGCTCTAAATTCTGTAAATTATGATATTACAACTGAGAATTTTCAATTATAAAAAAAAAGCTCACTGGATGGACGCGTCCAATCAGCCCACACTACACAAATATATCCAAAAGAAAAACTAATCTACTAACTTAATAATTCGGAAAACTGCCTACAAGATACGCCTGTTACTAATTACATATATTATCTTATTCTTGTCAAGTCGATGACACAAAACACGCTTTCAGCCTGTCTGTGATATGCATGTTAATATTTGTCAAAGAATTGCTTAAAAGTCAAAAGTAAATTTAATCAAAAACTTAATTGATTCATTAACAGGCGTCCCCTATAGACCTTTTCCAATAAAAACAATTTACAAACTCAATGATTGCGTTCGTAGAAAAAGAGATATAATATTTTACAAGTAAAATGTACGACAATGTTTGTTAATAAACGGAGTTTCGCATATGATGGTTTGTTAGCCTAATTTGTATAATACATAAACTTAATATGCTTTACGTAATATAAAGCTGCGAGTGACTTAGTTATTATTATTTCCTTTGTTTAAAAAGCAAGTTAAAATTAATCAGTCCGCTATTTCTAAACGACGTCTAGTGGCGGTCAATGACGGGTGCGCTTACAAATAAATTGCAATTAACTATGCGAGAAAATTACCTTTCTAAACCTAAAATAAAATAATCTATATCGAAACGGAATGCAAGAAATGAAAATCTTCGTAAACTAACAAACATTGAAACGTAGTGTAACTGAGTTACCAGGCTCTCATGAATGGCAAGGAGTCTGTGCAGCTCACTCATTAACGCCGATAGGGATGGTAGGAAGTAGCGGAGGCAGTGCCGCCTGACGATGAGCCGTGGTAGCTGCGCTTCGATGACCGTTGGTAACCGTCGCCGGACCCACCAGTGTATTCATAGTCATCACCTGGTAATAAAACTGCATTATATTTATGCTACCAATACAACAATTTCAAGCAATATTTCCAACAAGCCAACAATATTGTTTTAAGATAATAAAATGGAACTTACCGCACCACGCACCGTAATCCACTCACCATTAAAGTATGACAGTAATAAATCTACAGTTTAGGATATACAGGTTTTATTCAATGTGATCAACAATTTTTTTTTACTTTATAATATGTGACATAGCGTTATTTTTTATCTCCTACTATAGAATAAACCGATATTAATTACCAAATAAACTGACTGAACAAAACCTTTACATCCTGCCTACATATTAATAATTCTACATTTCAGATGCCTCCAAATATCAATTCTAATTCTGTCAATCCAACAATTAATATTTATGAATACCTATTATGTCAATACAAATTAAATGTTTGTAAGTAGGGCTACATGGCTAGTGGAGTATTGATAAGGGAAGGGGAAGGAAAACCTGAGACAGACGCAGATATGTCGGAGACATTGCAAAAGGACGGCTGTGGTGACACCATGCCCCCGCAATACATCATAGGAACCTGTTAAATATTATGTTAGTCGTATTTGAGTATTAGATAACACAAGTTACTAAAAGCTCATCGTGAATATTTTATCACTATATATCTCCGATTGTTAATATCTGATCGAAACAATTTTTTCAACTTTTCTACATATTAATTATATGATTGCATGTTGTTGCCGCAGCACTCAATTTTCAAACTAGTTGACGTTGTAAATTTGTATAGAGCTCCATCTAGTGGATATTGTTTGTACTCAGTGGCAAATGCATTTTGCTTTAGTTGACATGGCGTCCCGGACTAGGACTGGTAAAGTTCGTGTAATTCAAGGAGTAACTAATTTATTTTTAGATGAATTATTAAGGTTTGCTTATAGACCTGCGGAGGCGTTCCTATGGCGTCGGACATCTGTGGGACGTTCACATACTTGGGACTGCCCGCGTTACTGCCCACACCATCGCCCTCTGTCGTACAGGACTAGTCAATATCGTGTTTTATGTACCGTTGATTCATTCAAATTAGTAAAGTTCACAATACAATAACATTCTAGGGAATTGAGTACATATTGTATCGTTCTAATTTAGTACTAGTTTAGGGTGCTCGATTTTTTTTTAAATTGATCTAATTAGGATTGACATTAGCTGTCTATGACAAAAGCTTCAAAGAATCAAGATGCCTGTGTCAAATCTATGCATAAAAACTTGATTTTCCAAGTACCTACCGACTTTCTTTGTTGTTATTGCCTCCATACGGCCAGGTAACTTAGGCTTTAAATCCACTTGGAACACTAGTGATCGATACTCAAACAATTATCCTTATTAATTCACTTGAAGTCTCAAGCTGCCTGATACTTAAGGTGGAATTTAATACACATGGACCTATAAGACCTTCTTAAAATTTAACTTCCTTTCTGTACTGTAATTATTGTATTGCGTAAATTACTTATTTTGAATATCCAACGTCACTAATGCACTACATAGTTAAGGAAACCAAGGAGTGAAGAGGAAACGAATAGGGTATAGATAATATAAAAAGAAAGAATACGTTACCATATGAGAAGTGGCATGAGAAGTGTACACATACATACAATGTATACATAAGATATAATGACAATATAATTAATGGAATCGGCATATTATATCGTTTCCATGCGTCTTGTGGTGTTAGTCATTATTGCTGACAGTGTAAGACTATTATGGATGTTTCATATAACGTATCTTTTGTGTAACAATATAAAAACAAAAATTATGATAACCAAATAACACTACTTGTCTGGAGGACATGTGTTTTCAGGAACAGGGGGGTGTGTAATTGATCATTAAAAATGCCATTGTTATTTTGAAATTTTTGATTTCTTTTAATTATCTACGTTTTATAATGTCCTTAAAGTAGATATATATTTCATCATAAGATATCTCAAATATTTGCAGTGGTAATATTAATATTTTATTAATCAACCAGTAGTAATTACTTAATCCATTAAGATAGAAGAAGCTTAATAATAGGAAACTACGACAAAAGTGTTTATTTCTTCCATTACATTATAAACTACATACTTATGTTACCAGTTAAATCTAACACTAAATATATATACCCAAAATACCTAATATGAATAATGCATAATTTCTACTCCGAAAGACCTCAGTGTTATGTAGTGTGATAGCACTTATTACATCAATAAATCATCGCGTACAAGCTTCTCGTCTTACTTTAGTGCTTCGGTTAAAATTAATAATTAAAACCGTAATTAACTAATTATCATTAGGTAATAATCGTAAAAAAGAAACAATAAGGACGCACGTTTAAGTCTATCATAATTTTCCTTTTTATACGAACATAAAGTAAACTTATGTGGAGCGCCCGCTCGGCTCTGCGGCCCAGCGCGCGCCCCGCTAGGCTTCACCAAGTATATCAGCACGTTAGGGCTAAGTATAGTAGTTTACACATTACAAGATTACAACAAATCTAGATAATAGTCTTACAATTGTAACATGCTTAGTTTGTGGCTAGGTCGCGGTCGCCGCTTCCGATTAATTACATTTTAGGAAATTAATACAAGTGTGTATTATAAATACAGGCCGCCCCGTAGTGGGCCGGTGTAAATTAAAACTTATATAGGTACTGTTGTAAGTAAACATTACTTTAAATATTGTACATCAGTCGATAGTTCACCTAACAATTTTGTTTCTAATCAATCGAGAATTATGTACTTTTATTTACTATAAAGAAAATAATAGTTTAAAAAATAATCAACATCAATTTTTTTTAATTAAAACAGAAATAAATAACAACTTGCCCTAGGTTTTATAATAATTAATGTTATAATTAACTGTAAAGCCCGTGAAATTTATTTTACTCGGGATCAATAATTACATTTATATTAAATTCTAGTATAAATATGAGGTTTTATATTTAATAATACCTGCATTGTTTTTAAAATAAGTTTCGAAAAGACTACAGTTAAGGCGGACGATAGTGTCGTCCTCTGATATACATTTAAATGCAAATGAATTAATTTTATAAGACGAGTAAACAGTGAACTTAAAATGAGTCGACTGCTAATCTAACGTTAAACACTAGGGGTCTTGTATAATTAGTCAATTACGATCATAAATTTATTAATGAATACTAGCACGGCACAGAAGCGCGCCCGCTCGCGCCGCGGCGCCGTGCTCTGTGCTGCTAACTTTACTTTATCATTATACCAAAATACACTTTTACACAAAACATTGTTTCCTTTATATACTACTGAATAAACATACACATATAAAAACCGCGTACACTATATTATAAAGTAATACAAACAAGAGTCGAAAGGTTAACTACGCAACAGTACTACATTTAAGCCATGATTAAAATATTATTTCATAAACATTATTTTAAAATACAGCTGCATATCTTATATCGATATAACAGGGTGTAATATTAAAATGCAAAGGATGCACGTGTCGTCACTCACGGATTGTACATAGCATAAAATGGAAGTGGATCGTGTATATACCGGGTACCTACATGTAGATAATACAGTTACACATATACGTAGTCACCGTGAGTGGAGAGGGAGGGAGGAGAGGGATCGCCGCAGTAGAGACAAGACGCGCAGGCGGCGCGCACGTGTGAACACCACATTTGACAGACGAGCCTCTAACGAGTCTTATCGTATTTGTATTTTGCTAACTATTTTTAATTAATAAATTCATCCAATATTTTATGCTCTTCTCCTATATAATAATAATTAAAACCCATATAAATAGTCTCAATTGTTTTTCACAATAATTTGCACTAAGTTTAATGTTGAGTAAATCTAAAATTTCTAATACATATCATACTTTATTTAAATAAATTATATTCTTTATGTTAATAAGAAGATTGCCACGTTGGTTCATTACAAACTAAGTTCTTAAATTGTTCCAAAGGTTTGTGAGTGCGGGGCTGAGCCCGTGTCTAAACACCTTAGTGCTAATTGTTATTACTGAAAATAACATAATTATAAATCATCTCTATATTCACTTAACTTTTTGTAAGGCATCGTTTCCTAATATTAAAACAGATGTGAACAATTTCGTTCTTATCATCGGTGGTTGTACATTAAACCTACAGTAAGTATTTTAATCGTTAACCCAAACAATGGAACATAATGGTATCATGCAAACTGAACATGTGCAGGGGGGTCGCGCGAACTTAGTAACAAACGACACTTAACCGAGCCGGGATCGCGGAGCCAGCGAGGCGGGTTACTGCGAACAAATGCAAATAGTAAAAGCGATACGAGACAGCGAGACTGAAACGAACGAACCACTACTACCCATGTTGAGAAAGATAATAGTAACCAGGAATGAATCGAGACAAATTAACCTAACATAGGAACGAAGAGAAAACGAAGCGGCACAAAGCAGCACATGTACACGTAACCTAATGGGCAGTCAGGCACCGACGTCGATTAGTTTATATTATTTCATTATATTGTTATAAGGTACGAGTTTCACTTTCCTACATACTGAAGAGTCTCAGTCGAGTCTGTTATGTTATATTAAGAGCTATAACAAATGTATGCGCGCTAACTATGATCATCACATTGTAAAAGGCTTCTTCACTATTTTTTTTACCGTTAAATTTGGGACATCGCACCCCTCGCCCCGTACCGCTAGTCACTTATAAAATTTGCTTACACCTCACAATATTCCTCAATAGATAAATTATACTTTACTTATGGAGCGATCTTAAATAACCCTATTCTAAACGATCAAATTATGCATTCAATGTAATCATCAACAATTCGTCTATTTAAAACATTTATTAACAAATCTTATCGTGCGCGGAGTGGCGCGGTTCTATTATTTAAACTTAAAGGAACAACTCCCCTCCTTGGGCGTCGGGCAGTCTATCAGTAGGTCCGTAAACTCTAAGATAATTACAACAAATAATGGTCAGACGCGGCGCGCGAGCGCTGGGCCGACCGCCGCGCGGTCGCCTTTCTGCCCCGCGATTAATTACTTAGCTTATCACTAAAATTTTAATCAGTCGATCGGTCAAACGATTGAGCGATATAGTACAGTAAAGGACTAACATTAAATTTAATCTAACAATGTTATTTTAAATTATAACTCACTTTGTAACGGGGCAGAGCGGCCGCGCGACGAGCGACCGCGTCGGGTACATATTATGATACGACTAACATACTGACCGTAGCGGCCGTCGAAAGCTCTATACAGTTTTAAAAATATTTGGCAATCACATAAATTAAAACTTTAAAACTATGTGACGAGAGAATCGATTAAAATTATGCTTTACACACAAGTAAGTATATATATGTACAAATGTATGGTGAGGGCGCGAGGGGTGCGTCACGCAGCTGCGCCGGCGCGAGCGACGCATGCGGCGATAACACGTACCGAACTCTATATCCTAAATGCTTGAGCTTTATTACTTAACACATACGACAATATCGTTTGCTCGTTTAACAATTTGGCAGGTAAATTTATTTTATTAAAGTATAAATTCCATATAATAATAGTATCAACTTAAAAATTGCGATAAAAAACTAAAATGCGTATAAGAAAACAAATTAAAATTACGAATATTTATACAGAATTGTTCCCTTTTTAAAAACGGGAATAATTAAAAATATTAAAATCACGTTCAGTCACTATGTTTTGTTTAATATTAACACATAATTATCTCATTACATGCCTACCGTTTTCCTAAGTCTAGTGTGTGGTAAATAACCAAAATTCTAACATTAAACATACATACCGATATATATACCAAATATTTATACAAGTTATTAGCTTAAGTTAAGTTCTTTTAGGTCATTTTCCCTAAATTGGCCTTGTTTAACAGTGTCTGTCAAATGTGCGTCACGCGAACGAGCGGCGGCGAGCGGGCGACGCGACGGCGCGCCGTGCCTCTACCGGCTGCGGTATGCCGCGGAACACTCGGATCCCATACAACAACAATACACGTACACGACATTATTAAAAGAAATCACTTTAAATACCAACTGTAAATCCGACAAAAAATTATTAAAACATTCGAAATGTGTGAAGTAAAAATAAATCGTTCACAAAAAACCCACATCCAAATAGAATATTAAAAGCAAAGTTAATAAATTTGTGTACACCCGTTGTACACGCAAATGACAGCATCGTTTAGCTTTACAAGAGGGGTCGCGAAAACTTCCGGTCATTTCATGTCAGAGCCGCGATATGGGTTCACCGAATGGTGCCTTATCGATTGTTTTAATATCATTCGTTCATATATAGCGTTCAGAGACGGCCGAATGCCAAAGGTTGCGAGAAAATGTGGGAGTACCTTACTAAATTAGTAGACAAAGAGTTTTAACACCTAATAGTTCCAATGTTATAGTTAAACTATTTTTAATTATTAAAATTATCGCTTACTTACGCGTGTGGGTTTGTGTTAATGTAGTCGTCGGTGACTTTAATTACGTCGCCTAAACAGGCTTTAAATAATTTATCAATTAAACTTTAGTCAGTTATTATAAATATTAATTTGTTGCATTGTATATCATAAGCTATTTTTTACGTTTATATAGTTTGGTTCGTAAATCCAAAAACACAAAACTACAAATCTATATCTTAATGGGAAGTTTTATAGAGGTATTTTAAATTGTCGCGTCAGTTTTATGTGGAGCATATACTTTATCAAAACGGTTAAAACTAACTATTCCTATTCTCTTTAGTCGTTATAATGTCATCGACTTAGAATCGATAGATGGAGTCGATCGAATGCAACCGTTGAAATGATTAGTGACCCTTCAAGTACGCACTCGCTTTGTGAAAATGTCAAGCGAATTACGAAACCACTACCATTATTTAACACGGTCCATTTGTGTCACACAAGCGTCAATCGAGGTACTAAATGCTACTAGTACAAGTGTGTACTTGAAGGCGTATCAACGACTGCGTGTGCGTCTATCGCAGCGTAACAAACTACAGAAATCACTCTACCTACCTCTACATACCTTTTAGAAAAGAATTTTGTGTATTTCAACGTGTGAGTGATACGACTGTAGTTAACCACACTGCGGTCGTGTATGTGCACGTAGGAGGAAACAAATGGAGTACTAACACGCATATTATGCCTAAAATTAGTATCTCCAAAGAGGGAGTAAGAAACCGTTCCTAAACGTTGGTGTTGCAAGCGTATTTTATCAGGCGATTGTCATGATGATATGAATGCTTTTTGCATTCGCAATGCAGCAGCATCGGCCGCACATTTAAGACTCCATTTGGTTACCACTCGTGACAGAGGTGTGTGCGTGTTGGTGTGAGTGTGGTGAGTGTGGAGTGTGGAGTGTAGAGTGTGGTGTGTGTAGTGTGTGGACATGTGTGTCGGGTAGGGGGCAGGTGAGTGAGGTGTGAGGTGGGTGGTGTGTGGCGTGTAGTGCCTACGCGGCGGGCCACTCCTTGTTAAACTCGTTGGCGTTGAAGTGTTTGGGCGCGTGATGCGGATGGTGCACACCTGGCGGCTGCGCGGCGGGCGCGGAGGCGTGGTACTCGGTGGCGGCCCCGTACCGCGACGCGCCGCCGCCGTACGACGAGCCCTACCAGTCCCGCACACGTTAGCCCAGCTGGACCGGACGCATCGAGCTGAAGCTTCGCGTGTACCGCTACTTGCGTCTGATCTACGTGCTCTACTCGGTATAAAAATATAGCTTTCTCGAGTCTAAACTGAGCCGAGGCTTCGGCTTCGGTGCGTCCGTTAGCCGTCATGGAGCATATAGTGAGGGCACTATTAGATGGTAAGGTACATGCTGATATTTCTATTGGATTATTACTAAAGAACTTTGGCCGCATTCGCAAATGCTCCATGACTTATGTATAACATAATTTTGTAAATAATGTACTCTGATTACATTTAACAGAATAGACGAACTCTCATCTCTGAACACTTAAAGTACAGCTCTTAATATTATTTTTATCGATAAAATTAACTATTAATGAACCTGTAACAATATGAGAAAATCCAAATTTTACTAATTTGTACTTTAAATGCCAATTTACAAGTGTTGAGATGAAACAAGGCGATTGAATCATCTCGCACGGCTACAAAATGCAATATTATATATGAATATCGAACGGAACTAAGGGTAAGCTTATATCTAGTGCGGTGCGATGCCTTAATGATGAGCGCGCGTTATCGTCGCAACAACCGACCGTCCATAGTGAGAAACCAGTGTTTCGCGACATTCCCTCATCCGATACCCGCCCTTATCTCTAATTGTCTTTCTGGAGGAGCCACTCTTGTGGGCCCTGATCGACCAACTGGAAAAGAAGAACAAGACAATAAAGTCCCACTCGCCACAATTCAACTGGATCTTTAGCAGGTTTATGTAAGTAGCGCAACGCGTGAAGATGGACCGGGCGAAAGCGTGACTATCCCCAAGGGCGAGATGAAAGTTTAGGCGAAAGGAGGACGGGAGCGGAGGAGGCGGGAGAAGGAACCGGTGAGCTCGGTGATGAGAGACCTTCAGCGAAACTCGATAACAACACTAATCTTCTTGATTTTTCACTATGGATAGCGGTGCGACTATGAACTATAGCCACGAGCGCGCAGCCGTCTACAGCGCCGCGGCTATCATTCTCATTATGAACCGCAGCATAGCTCGTAAAATCAAAAAGACATCGCACATTATTCTCGCCACTGAAAACATGCAGACAAGTGGACTTCGTAGTCGCCGCGTATGACATTATAGTGATATAAACAAGCATTTCGAACACAGCACACAGATGCAAGGGTGGCAAACTAATGGCTCTAACTATAAACTCATGCTGCTTTTAGCCGCGATTCCTTTGTTGCATTCGCGGATAACGTTTTCGCTGAATATCACTCTCTCACCAATACGTGCTGTTCATAACCATTCATTCCAATCGCAAACAATTCTAAAAGTACAACCAAATTGAAATTACTGAATTACATAGAAGTATGAAGAGTTAAATTCTTTTTTCATTCATACAATACATTCACACTAGTTCCTCAGTGAATTTAATAAATATCAAACGGTCATTCAAGCTATCGGGCACTCGTAACCGCGAAACTCGTAACCAAACAAATACGAAGGTTGCAGGAATCAAATCAAAAGAGTAAAGCGCAGGAGGAAGGAATATGGAAGGAAGGATGCAAGCCCCGAGGTGATGAGCAAATAATACAAATACGTTGATCAACTTGGCTGTACTTTTGTGTAAATACCATCCATAGCTGTCAATAAGCTATGACCGATAGACATGAACACAAAAACTGTACCTTGGATTTATAGCATACCACTATTTGGATAAGGGAACAAATCAAAATAAAAAAGCTTTCTAAAAAAGGTTTATCCAAGATATAGTCGAAAATTGTTTGCAATTTCGATATTGGATGATGGAATGCAAGAGGTAGGCAAACAAAAATAAAATAAAAAGTCATCCAGTATCTAGTAAGTATTCCACACATCACAGGCAATCGTCGAGGCCACACGATGAGTGGCGTCGTCGCTCACCCGTCTCAATCGACCCGGTATTGTTAACTCTTGCACGCGACCTACTGACACAACTCGCGATCACCATATTAGTTTTATTGTAATGTGAATTTATGTTGTACAACATTTTTTGTACAACTGAAGAATTTTACGTGCTCAACATTAATATGAGTCTTCATATCTTTCTTATAAATAATCTATATTATATGAAAAATATTTTGAACTCTTTCGTAGTATTTCATAATTAGCTAAGTATTACAAGCTTGCTGAACAAAAGCTACATTCAAATAAAATATAACTGAATTTAAGTGTACATAAACAGAAACTCTCTACAAGAAAGCATAAACAAAGGTATTACTAGTGTCAATACGTATCGATAACGCGCTGTGTCAATATGGGCGATGCAAATATTTTATTTGGCATAAGCATGAACTTTAAAACGACAGATAAACACAAATTTACATATCCATGAATTACTTCTAGTTTTGAAAGTTCGTTAAATAAAACTTTTCTAACGAAGCAATTCATAGGACATCCTTAATAAAAGTGTGTTCCTCTACCTCTGTTATGTCCACCCAAAATCGCAATGTCGTGTTTATATTACCATACCATCACCGGGGCTATAGCTTAAATGGTTCATGCTACGTTAAGCGCAAAAGGCGCAAATAATATTAAAAGACGTGTTTATAATGCAACAAAACATACTTTAATTAAATGTTCTAATATATCAAGCGTTTGTTATGTTAAATCTGCGTTAGACAGTTAAATTTGTTTCGCTATTGAATTATAAACACATCCTCCATAATGTAATTTAACATGGACAAGCCGAATCAAAACTGAACTTTTTTTTCTTCCTCGTTTATGATTTGAACAAAGCATGTACTTTTTGTTAAGTCTAGATTTAAAACATGATTTGATCTATATTTAAACAGTATATTTCGGCCGTGATTCGGTAGTTTTAATTTACTAAAAGTTACAGAACATGAAATGTTTGATGTAAATGAGATACTGGCTTCTAGATTATATTCTCAATAAAATTTCAACATTATATAAATTAATTGAAAATATATTCATACGAAGTCTAGATGAAATGAATAAGTAGTCAAACACACAATAATCGTAGAGATCTGTGTTCAAAGTAAAACGGTAATCCCGTCAGTATCTCAAGTACGTAAGCAGATAATTTAATTTAACAATATTTATTTAACGGTCAAGTGAGCTGAGCATAGTCGATAAGTCTTATTGGCATATCAATCGACTTACAAAAGAAATGATTATCACAAAGTTAAGATGACTCCTCTCGTAATAGGAGAGAGTGGTTTTATTTGATTCACATACGTCATAATTGAAAGTCTTAACATATAATAAATCATTTTGTTTGTGGTATCGGGCGACGCTCGTGAGGCTCACTGTGGTAGTGTGCGGTGTATGGTCTATTCGGCTTGTGTGTGTAGGTATTGTTGCGCGTGTACCTGGTCCTGCTGGTAGGCGGGCGGGTACTGCTGGTACGTGGAGTAGTCGGCCGACGAGGACTTGGAGAGCGCGGCGGACGACAGCGCGCCCGTGAGCGCCGGCCCGCCCGCGCCCGCGCCCCCCGCGCCCCCGCGCCCGTACATCTCGCCGCCCTCCGACAGCGGCACGTACGAACCTGCAGCCACAGCCTGCTTACTAACGCTCCACATACACTATTATATTACACAATAATATCAGCTGACGAGAACAACGGATAAAACTTCATCTTTTATATTTTTTGAGCGTATATTGTACTTGATGCTTATAAATGCATTAACTAAAATGATAAAAAAAAACACTAGGGCCAGTAGCTTGTCTCTCATTGGTGCATTACACCTAATGCGACACAAGCGGCCCTAGCGGATTTTTTATTCCCGGTAGCCCCCATTATATTAGTGGTAATTATGTAGAAATGACCTGTCGCAAACCTTGTAGACTTCTTGTCCATGGGAACAAACAGTATATGCTAATTCGCTTGTCAATGTCCCACGAACGCTTGAACGCACCGACAGTATTTAGTACTATCGGCGCTGCCTGGATGTGGATATTGACTTAAGGTAAAAATCTATAATTTGACATATACCTGCGACACATGCTGCACGATAAGCTGGACACATGCTTCGAATTCAATAAAAATATGAACACAACAAAAAAACTTACACTTGTAACACAAATGTGAAAACCAAGTGCATGTGTGCCGTACATTAAAATCTATTTTAGGTTAAATATAATCTAGAGTGCGCTTACTGACAGTCGAAATTTAATTGGGATAGGTGACTGCTGCCCTTTCTTACCAGAGACTCGCTGTCGAAACATTTATTAAGCCTAGATTCAGATCTTACAATTAACGACGCACGACGGCTGTTGTCACCTAGTCACTATTGCACACTAGAAGCACATTTCCTAACAACAATCATGTAAGAACACCACCATTTATATTGCGCGTGCAAGTGTTATTTCTCCAGGAGTGATAAAACAATAGATCCGTGCTGCGTCTCGCTGTTACCGTACTTCGAACGTGATCATTGTTTAGAGTGCGATTCTGGTGTGAGTATCCGTCAGTGAGTTCGTTAGGTATGGGCCCGTTACTCACCGGAGCCGGTAGAGTTGGAGTTCTGCGGCATGTTCCAGTTGGTCCAGCTGCCGCCGGCCGACGCGCCCGCCGGCGCAGAGCTGTAGTTAGCTGTACACACCAATAACATCACGTCAATCAACATGTAGGCAACGAGGTTGACTGGATGCGGAAGGCGGGAGGATTCGGCGCAACTAGGGAGAGGCCTATGCAATGTGTCTAGATTTAAAGTTGTTTTTTTTTTATTCATTTTACAACTTTACGTATGAACATTGGCCATACATGACAGTTTTTCTTTAATATATGTATGGCTTCTCTTTTTACCGATACCATAAATTAGTTTTAATGTTACTATTTATTTATTACAAAACTGTTCCATGTGGGCTGGCTAATTGCACGATGTAATGTTTGATATCAATTACGTGCTTACGCTATGTTCCATAGGTGGCGTTGTGCCGGCGCAGCATGTGTAGCCCTACATAGGGTTAGTCTACACTATGACAAGGTTATGCAAGCTTTTTCCAAAAAGGATGTACGTCGTTTCGGCGTCATGATTCAAGCCTCCACAACTAATAAATTGGCAAAGCCACTAAAAAAACTAGAGGTATCTATAATTTATGTTAATGAAATGTCGCAAACCTTGTAGACTCTCTTGTCCATAGGAACAAAGAGTATATGCTAATTTGCGTGTTATTATCCCACAAACATCTGAACGTACCGACAGAAATATAACTGAAGGCACTGCCTGGATGTGGATAGTATTTTCTCTAAGAGCTACTCGAATAGGGAATTTAGTTACGGAATTGCGCGTCATTTAAAGGGAGATTTTATTTACCCTTTTTTACGGGTCTACGTTAGAGGTGTGTACTGACCGTAGCTGGCGTAGCTCTGCGCGGGCGGGTGCGTTTGCTTGTACTTAAGCCTAAGAATCATGCTTTACCAACGTCAGGTGATAAACAGCCGGAAGTAGACTTATATATCTAATACACAGGCGAGCATAGACCCCTCCCAAAAAAGAGGGAAAATACATTTATTCATAGTCATGCGCCATCTAGTTGGCCAGGAAGTGGCGTTTACGGTATTTTAGTTTTCTTATCACGCTGAAGCTGTTCTTCGCTACTACAATACAACTAAATTGCTACGACAGGTTTTCTAAAAATTGATCGTGTAAACCTCGTACCTCGTCATCAACAGGATCGGGAGACACGATGAAGGTGATCGTCTTCTACGTCGATGGAGTGGAGTAGCAGTTCCCTAGGTGTGTTGTATGTGCGGGATGTGTGTGTGCGTACGTACCGTAGCTGCCGTAGCCCTGCGCGGGCGGCTGCGTGTGCTGCGTGTAGTTGTTGGTGGCGGGCCAGGCGGGCGCGTGCGGCGGGGCCTGCGGCGCGGGCGGCGCGCCCCAGCCCTGGTAGTTGCCGGGGCCCGCGCCCGCGCCCGCCGCACCGTAGCCCGCGTACGACGTCTGCCCCGGGGACGTGCCCCAGCCCTGGTACCTGCACGCACACCACATCTTACACTGTCCATCTCCATACGTTATATATGTATCGGCGTTTGGCGTGTATACTTCAGATTTGTATTTTTAATTGATAGCAGTAATATAAAACGCCATCTCCTTTAATAGTTAAACTTTAACAGGAAGCAAAGTAATAAGCGTGTAATTAAACAATTTCAAATTTCAGGACCAAAGTTAGTCTAATATCAACAAATAAAAAAAAGGGATAAAGTTGGGCGTAAGTCATAAAAGTATTCCTCACCCCTGCATGATGTTGGGGCCGGCCATCGGCATATTGATCGGCGGGCCGCCCATCTGGCCGTTGTGGCCCTGGATCATGTTGATGGGCGCGGCGGCGGGCGGGCCCCACTGGCCGGCTTGCGGCGCGTCTCCCGGGGCGCTCAGCGCTCCGCCGCCCATGCCACTCGCGCCCGACCCGAGCTTGCCCGAACCGTCGCGAGGCTCCGCGCGCTTAATCTCCACCTGTTGCGTTCGTTCCAATTAACTACGATGTCTTTCTTTTTGTACAAGCTATCCAATAGCTAACGAAAATGAAAGAAGAGATAATCTGGATGCTGGCTCATATTAATATTTAAAAAGTGATATTTAAATAGCCTATCTTAAATAACAGACTTAATCTTAATAATTTTAGTATTAATCATAAACATATTTACTCATATTTATTTATTTTTAAATTGTTGACAATTCTCTCAAAATATTACTTAGCATTATGTATTACTTGACCAGTTACATTGACATATTAAGAAAAAAAAAGGGAATGTAACAAAGTTCATCGTCCTCTGTGTGACATTTAAAATTTCCGTTTGGATTGCGTCTTATTCCGTATTAAAATTTATACTTGATACCTAGAGGATATCAGGCAGACTACGTCAAATGAGGCGAAATCCTGATATTTAATACTATAACTACAGTAAGCAGTAGTTCGCCTGGACATGATAAAAGATGCGTCATAATACAATGACAAATGAAAGCACTTATAACTGATGTTGACAACTCTAAAATAACTTTATTTAGACAACGCTCAATTATATGTATACATAATGTTTGTTGCAAATATTGATGAGGAAATTGTATTTTTTTCCTACGATGTAAGTTTGTATTGCGCGTAGAATGTTCGACAAAAATATTTGGCAGAAATTTGATGTTTTCAAAGCAGTTATAAAAATAGTTACATTACCTGCTTGCCGTTGAGATTGATGAAATGCTCTTGGGTGACTCTCTCAACAGAGATTTCGTCCTCAAACGACAGGAAACCGAAGCCTAAAACAAATATTTAATCAAACATTAATCAAATCTGAAACTGGCTTGTTAAATGAGAACATTAATTTAATGCATAGATAATAAACAGTAAGTAAAAAAACACAGATACTAAGACTTCTAAGAAAAATTAACAAAACCTTCAAATATGTAAGTAGTAAATACAATAAGAATACTGGTTGTCGTTATTTTATGAAGCCATAATCGTCTAGTAATAAAGCGATGTTCCTCGCCCAGTGGTGATTACAACCCTCTGATCACAACCGGTCCTACGAGTTAAACAAGTCGTAAATTGTTTGTCGCCCCGAAGGGTGACACCTTTCACGGAGCCAATGAGGTCGTCTCATTTCGATTGCGTTAACATTAACTAGTGTTACCGATTGGAAAACAAACGCCTTTCTTGCAAAAACGTAGCATCTTGTGAACTTTTCTTTAGCGCTAATTAGAGTATTACAATAAGGTTATGTTTTGTATGTAGCGGATTCATTCTCGGAAAAGAAAGAGCCACGCCCTCTCGTCCCCATAGGTAGCGAGAAAGACTACGTAAAATACGTATGCCGTCGAGGTGTATACCTCCACTCATTCTTCTGCTGCTAATAAGAATAATATGCTAGATAGCTGAGAATCTATTGAGAAAATATTGTTGGGGAAGAAAGATTTTGAGGCAATACAAAAAAAATACAATATTTTTGTTTTGTCGTTATACTGTAAATGGACAGACAAATACTGTCGCAAACCTTGTAGACTCTCTTGTCCATGGGAACAAGGAGTATATGCTAATTTGCGTTTTAATGTCCCACGAACGCTTGAACGCACCGATAGTAGTTAGCACTATCGGCGCTGCCTGGATGTGGATATTGCTAACTTAGTTAAATTTTACAGATAGTGTAATCGTAATATGTAATGCAATTTTTTTTTATATATATTGTTTACCATTAAGTTTTGTATACTTCCTACTTTTTAACCGACTTCAATGTACAGTACCGAGAAAATATTAGCGACGATTAGTCGATTAGTGTATTAGAATCGACCTTTGAACTGATCTTATAAACAAATATAACAAACTGTATACAGCAAAGTGGGGCTACTTGGAAACCACGAGGTTATTTTGGATTCAGTAAATTTCACATAAAAGCAATTATTCTTAAATTAAAAAATAGGTTGTCTTTTTAGTTTTAATGACTTAGGTAGGTACTTAGGTTTTGAAAATGACAATGTTCTTTCTATGTGGTTTTCAAATAGCCTACTACCCTGTACTTAAATTTATTAAAATTTGTTGTAACATAATACAATAATTATTTTATAACATACATACATTCATAATTCGACATGGCGGCTGAGAAAAACATAAAACCACATTTATCTTAGTTGTCAATAGTACAGAAACAAATTGCTATTATTACTATGTCACTCTCTTCATGTTCTTCTGTAATTTGTACACACGTTTTATAAATCATACGACATCCCGAAAAATAATACTACATTTTTGTTGCAGCACTGTAACTAAAATGAAATTTTCCCTATTTATCAACACCTAAAAATCTTTATTACTGCAGATATGAGTCTAAAGAATACAATGTATATTTCAAATTAAGTTCACACATTTTTATGATCGAGAAAACCTCCGGCACATTGTTTAACTATGTAGGTGAGAAAACTAGAATGAAGCTAGGGGATTATCTAGACAGGAAGCCACTTACCTCTAGACTTCTTCTTCTCCTGGTCGTACATGATGACCACTTCCATGACCTTGCCGTAGCGGCCGAAGAACACCCGCAAGTCGGTCTCGGTAACGTTAGATGGAAGCCCTCCGAGGAACACCTTCGGGTATCCGCCGCCACGCTTTGGCTTCTGCAGCGTGCGAGGGTTGCACGGTTTCGGGTCAATGGTTCTGGTTAGGAATTTTTAAGAATTAGAAAATGATTTTTACGATTAATATTAGACTAAAATCGTAGGTACACATTTAAGCCCATTTTATACTGAACATATCTTGCTATCAATTGAGCTCGAAAGGAGGATAAGCTTACTAAATTGATTTAAAACTGGAAGTCGACATTTTACTTTTAATTTTGTAATGACCAGTTCATTGCCAATTTTATAACCGTTATAAAATGCGCCGTTATTTCTAACATTTCTATAGTAACAAAGATGAAAGACAATTTAACACAACGGTAACAAAAATGTATAATGGAATTCAAGCAATACATCTATTATTCAGTCCGTAGTATGTGTGACTTGAGTATTAGATTTGGTAAGCGGGCTGGGCAATACATTTCGAATCCCTAATCGCAGAATCTGTATGAATCAATCGCACAATTAGATTTGCAGCAGGCATTAATACAAAAACATATCAATACCAACACATATCGGTACTTTCGTCACGCGAAAGGAATTCTTATACATTCGATATTTTTAGTCTACAATAAAGCTGTAGTACATTATTTAAGACTATATTGCGATTTTTTTATACGATTCCCTTCAGTTCAGATTCGGGATTCGATTCAGTTCCCTTTTTTAGATAGTCGTTACCGAATATCAACAACGCGATTCCTACGATACTTCACACTTTTATTCTTTGCCTGAATTTTGATTCTTTAATTGAAATAGCACTTAAAGCTACATATTTGAAACGGTATAAATTATAGTTTTCCCTGTTGCTATCACTATCCTAAATTTAGAATTCAGTAGTTCCGAAGGTCTTTTTAACACATTCAGTCGTCCTAAATGCAAACAAATCAAAGTTTTATATTTAGGCTTCCTTATTCAAAGACTAAATTAGAAAGAAATTTAAATTACTGTAAAAAGCGCTTTAATACGGAATGATACGAGATCGATCCAGTAGCTGGCAGCCGACCTTTTTCAATTGAATTGGCACTTATAGAAGAATAGTAAGCGTCAAAACATAAAGACTTCCTTCGGAAGTCCTATTGATTTAACAAGTACCTATGTATTGTAAAGTTAGCAAATTATACGCCTATTACAAACTAACGGTAAACAAAACTCCTTTGAATACCTTTTTACATAACAATACATTATGGGTTTCCAACCAAAATTACTATTGTTACTTTTGACCCTGATATTATATTAAAGCCAATTAAACTCATCGTCTGTCGAAATAATGAAATTAATGAATTAACAAAGATTAAAAATAATACATTTGGAAACTGCGCAAACCTATGGTACATTGGAATAAATTAAAATAGTACTACATAATTCGAACAAGGTGCCTTTTATAAGCATACTTTTAATAGAATCTACTTGCGTAGAACATCAATAACATTAGCGAATACACCAATAAATTATTGTCATTTGCGCAGGTTTGGAACGAACTCAATAATTTAAAAGTAACCATTATGGATTCCGTAAAGTATCAAAGGAACCCTATTATTACTTAGCCTCCGCGGTCCATCTGTCCACTTCCATTTCATCCATGTTTATGCGTGTTTTTCCGTATTTAGTGAATACTGTGTAAAATCCTACCTTGTTGTCACATTATCATATATTTAACGATGTTAACGAACATGCTATTCTTTGGAATTCATACCAATCCATTGAGTAATAAATGTGCTGTTCATTAACGTTTGTCGCATTGGAATAAAGCGGTATTTGCGCTATTGTGCAAGGACGGTACTGCTCCTTTCTGGTGTCAATTGAACCCTATCCGTCTCAACAACTTAGTTTACAAATAAAATCGAACATTCTTGCCTGCGTTATTGGGATTTGTCATTTGATTTTGAAGACCAGTTATTAGACCTAGAGAGATATACGAAAAAACGTACATTACTCATAATTTATTTCTTTAGTTATACAGGTTTTCGAGTATTGTATAGGTATTATGTACAGAGTTTGTTACCCTCCACAGATCAATATCTCACTTTTCTTGTTTGATCAGATGTTACTTACATTTATAGATATGATGTTAAACATTTTAACAGTGTTATTTGTCTGGCAAATACATACCTAAGCCATTAACCATGTAAATTTTTGTTTAGAATCTGTTTTAAAAACTTAACAACATTCAACTTTTATAGGATTTTAACTAAACATGCAAGTCGTAAATCCAGTTAATTAAATGTCGCAAACCTTGTAGACTCTTTTGTCCATAGGAACAAAGAGTATATGCTTATTTGCTTGTTATTATCCCACAAACATCTGAACGTACCGACAGAAATATAACTGAAGGCACTGCCTGGATGTGGATAAATCAATTTCCAACAGAGATCGTAAAAAAGGGATTCTATTATAGTTAAGGCATCTCAATCCAATCCTTGAATCTTCCTTCTACCTTCCCTTTCCCACGATAATAATAATTTTAGTCTAAAATACTAATATAGATTGAGTCGTCGTACAAACAATCTCCGAAGATTATTCATAAAATCATTTAAATAGGGCTTTACTTTGTATTTCACAAAATTTACAAGATAATACTGACGATTTCAGACATTACGCCTCGAATAATAACTTAATTTATTAGTAAAATTTGAAGTTACATAAATCTAAACTAATAATATTATTAAGAGGAAAGATTTGTTGTATATGTGTATGCATGTAACGGATAAACTCAAAGACTTTAAAAATTCTTTCGCCACTTGAATGCTACATGATTCCAGGTCATAGGCTATTTTGAAAAAAGAAAAATGTTCACCAGTTCGTAGTCGGGGCGGGCCACTAGTATATTATAACTACCTATATTAATAACTTCTCACAATTTATTACATCTTACGGGTCCTTGATAGTGCAAAATTACATAAATATCCACAACACGCAAAGGCGTATCGTATAGTACAAACATGCACGATGCAACAACAATTAATTACATGACAATAATCATATGAACCTTATTGGATGGTTGATTACTACGTGCACGTTATAAGGAAACTTATCTCAACCTTTTTAATTACAACGATGGCACTAAATGCTTTAAATACGTCTTATTCATTTTAGTCAAAGTAAATACATAGCGTGATAGAATTATTTAGATTTAATTATTATTTCGATAAGGCGACATGGAGCATATTTCGATTGACCATCTCCGTGGTCGACTGGCGTACAAGCCGGTTTCCAAGGTTTCGCTAGCAACGAAGTCCCGGGTTTGATCCCCGGGCAGGACGTAGAAAACCACTTTCTACATAGTCTTGGGTCTGGGTATTTTTGGTAACTTCGTTTTCTCTGATTTCATATCACGCTTTAGTGCCTAATTAGTGCCTTATTATCAGTGCTTTAGGTTCTTATTGTTTAAAGCAATGTGATGAAATTTTTAAGTCAATGCAGAAATTATTAATAAAATGTCAAGAACACACATCCATACTCATACTCTGTCTGGTACGCTTTTACGGAACCGCAGAACCGATTTTGATGAAACTAATACTATGAAAAAAGGCTACTTTTTACCGCGATAGCCGACACCCAAACAGGCGAACCCGCTGGCAAAAGCTAGTAGTCCATAATTTAACGATCCATTATATAAGACCATTTAAGAACAGTTTTGCTATTATACTTTCCAAATTTCCCTAATGGCGCTTAGGCACGAAGCGAAACGACCTCAGAAATCATGGAAATTAGACAATCGCGATGTTTTACTGAAACCCATCACATCAAAACACTTTTACAAAGTAAAATAGATGTTGAATTCTGTAGGAATGTCTATTCCCGGGTCACATGTAATATAACCTCTTAAGACTCTTAGCTATAATTATAGCATAATTTAAAATATATAGCTTGACAGGTTACCAGTCTGTATTTGAGTAAGGCCATACATACAGTTTATTTCTGTTCAAGAATTGGGTCACAATTATTATTTGTAGCAGCAACATTGTCTTTTTAGAAAGATTTCACACTGTTTTTGCGATGAATGCATTAATCATGAGAATACGTCTGTGTGTCTGACATCGTTTAATTTAATTAATCCACGACGTTCAGTTAATCTGATTACGTGAAATAATTTACTTTATCAGCATGGTGTTACCTGTTTAATAAATACAACACATACAAACCAATCACGTATTCTGCAACTTCTAAAGCCTCTATGTTATATGTATATTAAACCTTAAAATATTGTAACAAAAAGATGTCATAGCAAATGGTCGGTTCTCGTGATAACGGTATTTTAAAAATGTTTTCATGGTTCTTTAGTAAAAAAAAATTGTGCTATGAAAAATGTTGGTACCTAATAAGGGGAAAACAAGTTTTTGACTAACCTGCCATCAAGTTGATGGGGCCCATTCTGCAGCACGACGTTGACAAGCGCCGGTTCAGCGAAGGTGACGAAGCCGAAGCCCCTAGAGCGGCCCGACTCGCTGTTCTTCATCACGACGCAGTCGATGACGTCACCGTACCGCGAAAAGTAACGCTGCAAGTTCTCCTGAGACGTCTCCCATGACAGACCACCGACGAACAGTTTTCTGGGTCAAAAGGATGTAATACAGATATTTTATAGCACTTAACACTTGTTGTAGCGTTTACAAACTATGAAGGCTTGTCCACTTTTGCTTGGGTCTAAAATTTAGATTTTGGGAGATTACGACTATAAAAGGAAAAGCTTATTTATTAGTCTTGAATATTCTGTTTGTGTCAAAAAAATGTACTTCTCATGTTCTTCTGTTTTTTAATTATGTTTTGCTTTTGTAATTGTATAGTGAAGGAACACGATAGGTCAATATAATCTAAAGCGGTGTAAGAGTGACTTTAATAATGAATTTTAACGATGTACAAGTCCTTGACAAGTCGCCGGCCGGACCGCTTGTTATACCTAGGTATGTTCGCAACAGTTACCGGCGCATCGAACACTTGATGCTAAGCCATCAAAGAGTCAGAAATAACTGTTTTAGAGCGAAAATTACCTTTAAATAATTACATTTTACTTAAGTTAAAGAAAACTAATTTGGAAGTTACGTAACCAAATTTTAACTTAAAAATAGAATAATGAATACTAATTTTAACTTGAATGAAAGAGAATGGATTCCGGGAACCATTTCATAACATTAAAATAACACGTGCTAGTTAAAACAATTTGAACCTCGCATTTAATACCAACGCTTTAATATAGAATTTAAAGCGTGCTCTAAATGATAAATTAATATAAGTGTAACTTGTTGGCTAAATATACGTGTTATCAAAAAGAGGATAATGTTTTCCTTAGCTTTAAGTAATAAAAACATTTTACGTCATGCGTGAATTCCGACTTGTATTTTATCTACAGGTCAGTAATTATTTACAAAAACGAGATGTCATAGTGAACCATATGACATCATGACATGATTGTCTCCTTTATCAAGTGTTTGTGCATAAGGTAAACAATCGACCTTAACTTAAATACAGATATTTACTTCAAACACTCCTTTTCCAGCCTATTATTAATTTTATATATTTTAATGAGGAAATACCTGAAGGTTCAGCTAAATTAAGGAATTGTTTATGCTACTGCTTAAAAATAAAGCTCAAACATAAAGCAAAGGATCTTACATGTTACAAACATAACTGTAAACCAATCAAGCTCTATTATGTACCTATGTATGTATTTGTTGACCTCAAAATAATGATTGCACTGAATTGCCCATTTAGCAGTTTAACAAATTGAATCTATGCAATCAAAAGATATAAACAAGAATAAATGACCTAAAAACCTACTTGGTTGTTGCTATCTATTAAATTTATTCCAATAGTCGTTTTGTCTGTGATAAGGACTAGTTTAATTCTTGGAAATTTACTATTGTTGTTTTAATTGTTAAAGTGGTAAACTATTCACTAATTATGTATATTCATGTGAATTGGGTACTCTAATGATAGGTAAAGTTCACTAGGCTAAACAATTTCAAGGATTATTGATAAGCACATAGAAAGAGCTAACTATATTTTATTTATTATTGTGCAATACATGTAATATTATCTTAGTATTTAACTAGTATTGAAAGGTTATTCATACTCATGACACTAAACAATTTTAAATTTCTTTAGCAAGACATGCACTATAACTTTGTCAAGCAATTACTTTCACAAATTATGTATATTGAGTAACTCAGCTCAAATGTGACTATATATAGTAGCTGGTGACATCAGGTTACCGGATCAATAAAAAATGTATCAATCACATTTATAATAAACTTAGCGCTTCATGGAATTTCTGAAAATGAAGTAGGTTTAAGTAAAAATGCATCTGAAGTATATTAACAGATATCCTGCTTAATTTGGTGTAGATGCACATCAGCAGTTATAAAAACAAAATTCTCTATTATCTACATAAGGTTTAATTACATACCCTACATAGTTAAATGTATGCATGCAGCTGAAAAGCAACAGTAACTGAAAAATAATAATTTTACCCCTTACAAGGCCTTGCTTTACATTGCTTGTTAATGCATATTTTTCTCATAGAAACAAGAAATGAAATTAATATCAACAAGCCACTAAAAGTTACATTACAAACATCTAAGTACTACAAGTCTACAAATTACTTTTATCATTAAAAATAATTTTGTATTACTCATTCTACCTACACAATCTTGTCAGAATGAGTAAGACTAACCAGTATTTTCAATAAAAATATTTTACAAATAAATTTTAGATACCATCAGAAGCTTTATCTAATCAATGTACTTCTTACTTAGCCAAGAAATACATATTCATGAATGTTCATAATTATACTTTTACTTTGAGAAACCTCTGAATACAATGATAGTGAAATAAATTTCTGCTTACTAAACACAGCAAGATAGGTGAAAGTATCCATTCACTTCTCTCAGGTCACAAGTTTTGGTTATATGAGCTATGTATGTTCATACTATATTATTATCCTCAATGTAGTTTATATACCTAGGATAAACATTTACCTACCACACTTGAATGACATTCTGCCATAATGATAATCAATATGAAGATGCCAAATATTTCATTTAGGATTAGGTTATAAATCCATGAAATACAATCAGAACTAAGGAATGTGATTCATTTAAAATTGAAATGTACTGATTTACTCACAAGTTAGACAAAAATATTCAATTTTGCTAGTGTAAACAAAAAATACGACAAAATATATCTTAATTATCGACACGTATCCGATACTTCATAGCTTAGCATAACAGCAGCTATTTGTAGTTTACGGTGCTTGTCTATTATCCAAGCGTCCATAGCGACCGCCCAATGCATGTTTACTAAAAAATAACACACATGGGGGCAAACATCAAGAAAATATGCTTATGAACATATTTCGACGACGCAAGTAACCATATGCAAATGAATCAGCACGTTTCGCGTCTCGTAGGTAAATGAGATCGCGCTACGCGGCACTTCGAACAGTGATCTAATAACCTCATTGAATAGTTAACTACTCAATTTTTTAACATTTTCCATAAAATATGCCGCTTGCTATACCCTTGCGCGAAATCACCGATAAGAGAAAGCAACGATTAGTCACAGAAAGGTTAATTTTACAATATTGCGACGTTTCCACATCAACAGCTTTCAAACTCAAAGTACAGTTATATAAACTACTTCTGAGTAAATTTTGGCAATGAAACGATACTAGAATATAAGAAAATATAGCATGGGAAAGTAATAGCTGCCATGATCGTACCACGCAAGTCGCACGGCGAGGCTTGGGGTCGGTGCCCGCTAGCCGGTATAAAGTAAAAGGCTAATTGAAATATTGCGCCCCGTATCTATAGAAATATGCATGTTTTGTCATAGAATGAGGAAATTATAACGAAAATCATGCTACAAGCAAACATAATTGAGTACGTAATGCAGTCTCACAAGCCCTGCTGGCTATCCGTGAAATGCGACACACCAAGCGAACATGCCAGTTTGACCTATTATAGTTGGCACATCGTGGACAGCCTTATAACACACCAAAAATAGATGAAAACAAACTCACCCCTTCTCATCATCGTCCATGTCTGGATTCATACGCATAACTTACTACTAATTAAAAATAATGGTTGGCACCGGTAAAGACAACCAAACCACACAAGCACAGACCCACACGAATGATTATGGCGGACCAACCATTTCCGCTTTCTCAAAAAAAGTCATGGAAAGGGGAAGTAGTCAAAACAGCAACTAGCGTAGACTCATCTATGAAAAAACTTAAAGAAAGGCTCTTTATTTTAATTTATATTTATGGAATTTAAAAATTATTATATTTCAAATAATACATAGTAGTAATAATTATAATATATAAGAGTTTAATACAAATAAGTACAAAAATGTTTCAGATTTTCGAATGTAAACTTAACTGCTAGGGGGCAGCACATGAAATTATGTTGCCATATTTATTAAACGGAATCTATTCGATATGAATTAATTTTATAAACATAAGACTATTTTAATAATCTTAAAATGATATTTACATTGTTTAATCATTTATTATAAAACACGGCGTATAATAATGTAAATGTTTTGAAAATTATGGAAATGCTGTTCAGAATAATGCCATCTTCTATAACGCCATCTGTGGCCTGTGCTTGAAATCACATTGAGTTACAAAATACAAACGTTGTCAATGCTCTAAGTACAAACCAATTTATTTTGGTTGAACTTACAGCTACGTAAGTAATGCGGCCAGTACTAAAATACTAATAATTCTCTTTTCACTTTTAATAACATTTAATATCACGAGTAAAGTACATAAATAAATGTTAATTGGAGCGCGTGGTACAGTATAAAACGATTACTAAACTTGTCGAATGACACATTACATTACATTACACACCTTAGTATTTAGTTAAAAGTTACAGGTTTCTATTATGAATGAAAATAATCTCATCTTTACATAGTACCAGGAATACAAACTCGCTCCCGCTTAGGATTTTTAAAGTATGCAACGAATTTTAATGCAGTTTTCAGCAATAGATAGAGTAATTCAAGAGGAAGGTTTATAAATGTAGGTAGGTAGGTATAAATCTTTAATATTTTTTCTAACCGTGCGCAGCAGGGGTGGGTCACAAGTTCGCAATTATTTTCGTATCCAATAAGTGCCCTAATGTAGATGTATTGATTTTTTTAAACCCACCTTGAGGTTCGTATTTTTTACCTTGAGGGCAAGTCAAGAAGTAGCTTGGTACACAGGTAAAGTTGCAACCAACCCAAGCAATGGTTAGTTGGATGTTAGCTTTAAATACTTAGATAAAAAATAAAATACGTTAAAACACAAATAAAAACAACAGCATACGAATTAACGTTTATTCTTTTTTTATAAATATTTTTCTTATAAATTGTTAATCAAATCCGTAATGTATTACTGGCGTAGTTGCTACAGTAACTGGTATGTCTCCTTGTAAGCTCATATGAAAAGGGAATATCACTTCAACCTAAAAAAAAGTAGGTATGTATTATCATCACCATTATTGGCCTTACTACTTAAAGATTAATTATGTAAAAGAATTTAATTTTAGTATGCTTAAGTTCTATAAAAATATAACCAAGAATACAGTGCAAAAATAAGTAGGTAGGTACGTCAGTCAGTAGGTACAGATACAGACACGCACACAAAATGCAATACTATAGTGATGTGGACATTCTGCAGTTTTTAACTATTTATATACAGTTTTATGCCGGTACATTAAGCAGCTTTGAATAAATTATAACATAGCTTAGCTACCTATACAGAGTTTCCCTGAAGACAAAGTTATATTATAGGGTGGTCACACCATTCCCAAAGTTTGAAAATTTAAAATATGCGACCAACTTTTACCACGTATTGAAAATTCCGCTTATATTCTACTTACTCTAAATATATAAGATACGTCTATCATGGGATCTAATGTATTTAAGCTTGAAGGGATTATTTGAGGTATCTCCATGTTGAAGAAACATAGTTCAGCAACATTTTGCGAAAAGTTTTTGTGTTGTACATCACACATTTTCCTTTCTTCTTCGGCATATCCTGCTTTAACATTATATTTTAATTTCTGAAATAAAAAGATAGGTATTTCATTGTATTATAAAAATTTTGATTCCTTATTTGGGTTTAATAGCAACTGCATAAAATTGTAGTTAGGCACAAGCTTTCAAGAATAAGGATGTCAAGAACGTTATTCATGTGATCGTAGGTTAACATTTTGTCTGTACGGATAGAAAACCGCCGCGCCGTGGCGAAAAATGGAACTAACATAATGATAGTATTATAATCATTCTATAACACGATTATTAGGGCAGCTGAAAATATTATGTTCTTAAACATAATTTTATTAATAATATATAGAAATAGATGTGACAGTTTTTATATAATGACGCAGTGTTTTTATCATAAGAACAACGTTGTGGAACAGTAGGTCCTGTTCTCTTTTTGCACAGACTTTATTATCTTACCTGGAGTAAAGTTACAATTATTTTCCGAATTTTTACTTTCTTTTCATTAACAATCGTAATTTCAAAAGGTATTATTTGTCTCGGCGCGAATCCTTTATAAGTCTTAAAACATATTCTGAAACTTCCAGATTTCCGAAAGGTTTTACTAAAATCGTAAAAAGTAGGCACCTGAAATCGAAAAACATAATTATTTAGGAGAACTCTTTGTATATGCAATGCTCACACGATCATATGACTGTAAACCGAATCAGACTTTAATACGCACCAAATTTTCTTCCACGTGGTTTAAATTAACGTTTCCTAAAACAGTCAATGGTACCGCTGCCCTCAATTTATATGCAGGTTTACTTATAATTTTAACGCAGTATGCGACTTTTGCAATAGAACTCTCAAAAGTTGATGGTAAGTCCGCTGGTAAAACGAAATGGAACGGATACCGGTAGATGCCGGCCGGCAAAATGTCATCTGAAAAAGAAATAAAAGTACCTACTAAAAACATTTGCAAAAAATCATAATGTAGTAAAAGATACTGAGAAATACGCAGAGCTGACAAACTTCTTTATTCCGAAATGCGCTAGAAGCAAAATAAATAAAACAAGAAGTCAATTAATCCGTAACATACAAATTAGTCTAAATACCTATGATTAAATGTCGATCGTCTTTGACCATTATGAAATGATACTTACTTTTAAATTCATCTCTATATATGTCGGGGATAAGAATACTCAGAATTTTCTTCTTTTCGGAATAAACTTTGATGTATGGTATCGTTGGCGCGGATCTCGACCACTGAGCCTTGCAGTTACCGCTGACTTTAAGATCGATACCTGAAAATGAATAGTAAAGCTTGAAAATATACATAAATAAGTACTTATACTTGCACATTCTAACATCCTTCACCGATTTGAAGTCAGAGATTTGGCTTCAATATAGAATTCTCTTTTCTAAGAAGCTTACCCTCTGCTGGTGTCAGGCTGTCACGGCCTGATATTATTCTACTAAGTAAGGCACATGGATTATTAAATCAGGTACCTATTACTGGTACTAAAGCTAAACCGAAAACTAAGTATACATAGGGATCTATGTAATATTTTTTCTCGGTGCTATCTTAAGTCTTAATCCCGAATACTGAATCGCAACTAAACTTTAATAAGTTCTTAAACGTCTACCTACGAGTACAGACCTTCAGTTCCTATTGAGCCATAAGCCGAAGTAGATTTGTTGTCCTGAACTAAAAAAAATACATGCCTTAATTTTAAAGGCGCGATAATACTGAAAGTATGTACTAGCTACCTATGTAATCTAAAAGTAGGTTAAGTATGCACCTGCTTCTCGTTTATGTAATCATACTTAAGTATCTATAAAAATCAAGAAGTTAATGTGATATTTTTTTTATACGAAACTTTGAAAGGTTAAATCATAAATGCTTGGAACTACGACCACAATACCTAGCATTAGGCTAATTTGCTATCACCAGTTGGCAACCCAGGCGATGTTCACAATAAAAACGCAAATTTAGTATCTGGAAACATCGGTGAACAACTACGTTGTAGATTTAGTTGGTTAGTTATTCGATACGAAAATTGTGTTTTTTTCGTTTTTTTTTTAAATAGCTATTATAGCTTAAGTTGACAACCGCTATAGCAAATAAGCCTGCAGGTGAGCTGCGAATTTCAAATTGAATGGAATTAATAATAATGAAAATTAATTACTTTTAAACTTCTGGTCATTCTTCAAATCCAATACAACGATCCCAGTCACAACATCACCGGCATAAAAGTTTCCAATAGAATCACTATTTAAGGAAATAGAACATGTCATGTCAATTTTATTATTTTGCTTACGAATACAACAAAATAAATGACTTTAGTATGCTATATGACAATAATTATTGAGTACTATCAGAAACTTGTTATCACCGATAAGTTATAGATAGCATTAATGACAGAAGATTATCATTCTCAAATTAGCAGATATTACTGCACTGACAATGTTATGTTTTGTGACTCATTATTTATTGCCTTTAATTTAAAAAGCATGTTAGTTGCTCTAAATGGCATTAACAGAATCTGTTATAAGCCATAGTACGTCGATATAATATCCATAATGTAATTTTTGTACACTTTGTAAATGTACATACACGTGGTATGCAATGAGTCAGACTTTGTTTTTCAATCGAATGTCAAGGTAATTAATCTATTAACTAGATTTATACTTAAAATTTTAACACTTGTTGCTCACGCGGTTTCTTCCAAAATTTTACCAACGTAATGTGTTCCAGTTCTTGGCAATATGCGTCTAAAAAATGAAAATCCAAGCCTGTTGGATCGATCGCCTAAAAGCTATCTTCGAATTTAATTTATTTTTTAACACCTTATGGCGTTAAATTTATTTTTATACCCGTTCCAAAGAAAACTTAGAGTTATTCTGGAGTTTTGTATAAATATATCAGTTTGCACTTCACTTCCAGCATTATTAAGCTATCCTTGATTTCCGAACGAAAACAAATGACACTGACAGGCAAATGACATTTCGCATTATTGAAAATCGGAAGTTCGTTCGTGGTGATTTTTCCGATCGGTAGTTCGGCATGATTCGCATAATATTACTGTTCGATCGTTATGTTTAGCTGTTCATTGCATATTTTATCAAAGAAATATTTAGGATTAGTGCGTTTTTCCTTTATCTGTTTTGATTTATGCGTCGTATGCAAGTAGTGATAGGTTATGTTATGTCCTTTACCTTTTCAGGGTGAAAAGTAAGTTTGTTTTATTTATTTCGCTATGTAATCGATAATTTTGTATATTTGGCTGTATTCCCAAGATTTTTGATATTACGTAACGTTTACTTCGAGAGCACTTTAACATATATAGCGTAATCATAATATGGTTGTCTGTGTAAATGCGAAGATTATTGAAGTACAAGTACTTTCCGGTTTTTCCGAAAATACGACATGGTGGATTCATTTTTGATTAAGAATTTATAATTCTAGTTTTAACGTGTGAATATAGTTTTTGTAGAAGTAGTTGGTACCTACCAAGGCATATAAATTTGCATTTGTGTTCTTGCTTGTTTATCATTTGAATGCTATAGGTACTTAAACAAGATTTATAGATATGTCGTGTGCGTCAGATATTTTGTTGACCAACATAACATACCTACATAATTAATAAAAATAATATTATACCTGTTTGACTATTTGTGGACATAAGCTAAATTTTTTTATTAAACATAACTTGGGCGTGTATATTCCATTTAATTTCATTTCCAAATAGACATTATAATCATGATTTACAGCACAGGCTTAAGCATCACTTGTTTGTTTTTTAAACCCCAGTGCAAAAAGAGGGTTGTTGTATGTTTGAAGTGACTGTCTGTCTATCTACTCCAAATGAGTGGTGTGATTATCATATGTTTTTTTTTCTAAGCTGTCATGATTGAGATGGTTCTTAGCCATAATTTATGAAGATTCTGAACATCTCATCAAAGGCTATCAGCAATTTTCTACAATTTGTCAATGGATTGTTAAATTTATTAATATATAGTTATTGCCCTTTATCTTTATGTCCTGGTCCACTTGGCTGCTTGTTTGCTAAGTCTTCTAGTAATTTTCCTGTGCTGCTGTACAGCCAGAACCCTTACTTCAACCATCTTTACTGTAGGTCCTCCATGATTCCATTTGTATAATCTTGATTACGGTTATAAAATGAGGATTTTGTTTGCAAGGTAATCACCCTAACCATGGACCCAAACATCTATGCACTGGTGCTTGACACCTTAAATCGTGCAACCAGTCAGGACACAGAAGTACTGAAACCTGCTGAAAAGAAGCTTCAAGAATGGGAAGTGGAACCTGGCTTTTATTCAGTACTGTTGGTAAGTTCATACTTGGTAAAATATTCATGATATATTTTTGTTTATAAGACAACAGATTGATTGGGTGTACCTTAATCATTGCTACTTAGAATGAGACTTTTTATGTATTTAGGTGTTGAATATGTAGATTATTTATTTCATTAAAAACCCTCTTGGAAATATATTAAGTTGTTTCTCTATTTATGTCAATTGTTAACAAACAACTTTAAATATATACCCTTCACATCAACAAAATCAATGTTACGTGTATGTGTGCTGTAAATTAACAACTAACAACTTTACAGAATGTCCTTTCAAACCATTCAATTGATGGAAATGTTCGATGGCTGGCTGTGATGTGCTTTAAAAATGGCGTCGACCGGTACTGGAGAAAGAATGCGCCTAATGCCATAAGTGATGAAGAAAGAGTCAAGTTGAGACAAGGCCTTCTTACCACAAGCATATTAAGCGAGCCTGTCGCTCAAATTGCTACGCAGCTTGCCGTTTTAATTTCTAAGATTGCAAGGTGAGGATTTTATGGAAGTGGAATGTGTTGTTGAATACTATCCTTCTGGTGCATTCATTGGATGCTGTGGTATGCTCTCATTAATGTTGCTAAGTTAGGTAAAAATAAGGTATTATATGTAAAATCAATTTATAAATAGGTTTGACTGTCCTGGAAACTGGCCTGATTTAGTGCCTGAGTTGATGGGTGCATTGAAAGCGCCACAACCACTAGTGCAGCATCGGTCTCTACTCATCTTTCACCATGTCGTCAAGGCTCTAGCTTCTAAAAGATTAGTTGGTGATCGAAGGACATTCCAGGTTAGTATATTTCAGGTTAGTATTCCTTCATCATTATACTCTTGTTACTATAGAGAACGCTTTGCATTTAATTGATACCAACATTCTTGATTTAGATTTTACAAGCAATGAGCACACACAAGACCAATTAAAAGAAGCCCTTTGATTTGGGATATACAACACTCAATTGATAAATGTCAAGGTATAAAGCCATATGTCAAAAATACATTAACAAATGGTGATACAGACCCTTGCAAATAAAGACACATTTATTTATTAGTCAGTTCTTTTGCATTTGCAAACCAGACTTTTTTTTTACGTTTTTGTTATAGTGACCAGAGTATTGCTCTAACATACATATAACCGTACTCACATCATCAGAACTAATATTAGATTTGCATAGATCACTGCATCAAATAATCTTAACAAATCATTTATTAAACGGTCCTGACTCACAATATGTAGCAATATAAATACTTACTTTATTACCATTCATGAATGCTTCTACTTAAGATTTGTGTATTTTGTTTGTTTTAACAAAACAAAAACAGTTTATTACAATTGTACATCTTTATAGAGATTTATGAGAACATCGTTATTTATGAAGTTCAACTAAACCAACAGAAACAAAAATACCAATTTGCCTTCTATACATCCAAATTCAAATAAAATGTAATCAAATTGTTTTTGTACTTTCGCTTTTGATTGATAGCAATATAACGATCGGTTCAATTTATAATGCTCACGTAATATAATTTATATCTAATGTTCCAATCATATGAGATTCTTTAACCATCCCTAAAGTATACTGAGTATTTCCAGTATCGGACAGGCTATGTCCAAAGTGAAATTATTAATATTAACGGCTAGATTTTCGTCATAGTGATATACATGTTTGTTAATATAAATATTTCAATTAGTAGTTTTTAATATATCCGTTATCGACAGGACTTAACCAACACAGTTTACTCTTTCATCCTGGGTTTATGGCATGAGAACACTGAGTTATTCCTCCGTCACATACAAGAGGGCGCTGCTACGGAGCTCATAACGGAACACTTGGAGAAGGCGCTCCTATGTCTCAGGATATTAAGGAAGTTGACAGTCTTCGGGTTCAAGAAAGCACATGAGAGTCAAGACGCTATGGCGTTTTTGAATGTCGTGTTCGACAGGGCTAAGACGAGTTTGGAATGCAGTAAGTATTGCTTATTATAAAATATATTTATTCTCAGCCATTTTGAGATTAGCGTCCAATTTAAGCAAATGTAGCCGAGTGTTTTGCGTAAACCCGTTCTTTAGGTATTTACTTAAAAAAACCAACTGTCTGTCTTACTTCTGCTACTGTTGGTACTACAAAAGGCCTAGGCAAAACTAGTTCACAGTCTTTTTGACTTAATTAATAAATAAGCATAGTCTTAAAACCTTCAAGTGTATAAACAAAAATCTTTTTAGGAAAACTCCTTAAAGGCAGAGGCATTTACCCCTTGGAGCTCTGCGAGAAATTTATCATACATCTGACCAAAGTAGCCCTTGGAGTGTTATGCTCCCAGCCGTTTTCTTACGTGCCTCTCATAAGGCCCTCCTTGGAGTTCGCCTTGTATTACTGCTTCACAGAGCAGGGCATGGCACTGATATACGAGAGGTTCACGATACAGTGCCTCAATATTGTGAAGGGAATACTCCAGTGTGTAGAATATAAGCCTCCTAAGGGAATGGATCAAGTTAAGGAGCCATGTAAGTACAGAATATTTCTTTATTTACCGGCGTTATTTTTATGTAAGGATGTTGTGATATGACCACTTTTAAACATGTTGTAGTTTTCACTAACACAGCTTTTTTTCTTTCTATTCTGTATGCTTAGAAGTTAAAGGCATATTACTTGAATTGTGTATTTAACGGCCATTTTGTTTAAGAGGACTTTTGCGTATATTTTTATTGCTGAACACTATTATCACCTCCAAAACTAAAATAATGATAGTAAGCTATCATCAGAAGTTATGCGAAACTCTTGCTTAATGCACAGTATATAACTTGTTTTTTTTTTTATTTCTGCAGTAACACTGCAAGCTCATCAAGTTAAAATGGAGGTTCTAGATCAAAACACCCTTTGCCACATGTGCCGGCATTTAGTCTCCCATTATTTTCTACTGAGTGCTGATGACTTAGCGTTATGGGATGCCGAGCCCGAGAGCTTCGCTACTGACGAGGCGGGAGAATCATGGAAGTACAGTTTGAGGGTAAGTTTAGCAAGGGATCATCATCTAATATGTTTTATTTAATGAAAAATAAAACTAAAAATTACTTCTTTAAATGGATGGCAAAGAACTTGATGAAGAGTTGGCGTTATAGGGAGGGTATTGGCGCATGTAGCGTAAAATTACTTTTGTTCTTCGAAGCCAAGCATATTAAGATTGTTTGAGGATTCATATTCTTTAAACCATTTAAACCATTTTTTTCTGTTACACACATAATAAACTTAAACAACTATACAGTAACATAAACTATGGTATGTAACAAGGGAACAAGCTCAGTATTTGCGGCGATGATGCACCGCACTGATTATCAGCTAGCCCCAATTGTAATTTGAAATGACAGGGGCTAGCTTTACATCCCATTTTACCAGCAAGTTTAACATGGAGCGACTGCCTATCGTACAAAAGACCTGGTTATGATGTTTTTCTTTCTAGCCTTGCACTGAAGCTTTATTCATGGAGCTATTCCAATTCCGGAACGTGCTCGCTCCCGAGCTGGTGCGTTTGTTGGCAACACTTCAAACACAACAGATTTCCCCTGATGACTTGCCTGGTATATTGAAGAAAGATGCCGTATATAACGCTGTAGGACTAGCTGCTTTTGATCTCTACGATGACGTACGTATCTGTAACATCATTAAATTTATTATGAATTCTGTTTACAAATTACAAACCTCATTTTGTTCCACATTAGGTTGACTTCGACGAATGGTTCACAAAAGTACTGAGCCAAGAATTAAAAATTAAAGATAACAACTACAGAATAATTAGGAGGCGGGTGTGTCAACTTATCGGTAGGTATCATCCTTACATGCATCCTTGTATGTATTTTATGTATCTTAATAAATTTTACCATCCTTATCAGGTCAATGGTGTGGAGTTCGCGCATCACAATCTCTTAGACCCGCAATGTATGCTTCATTACTCGAACCACTCACACGGGTGGATGAAGACGCGGCTGTCAAACTAGCAGCCGCAGAAGCTTTGAGGAGCACTATCGATGATTTCAACTTTGACGTAGAACAGTTCGCTCCGTACGCACCTCACGCGATTGCTGCACTTTATGAACTCCTGGTACGTTTTTAGCGGATCTTTAATGTATTTATGTAGCAAAAATTTTGGAGACTTATTTGTATGGGCCCTATATAGAACCCTTGAAGTACGCCTGAAGAATAAGTCCGTAATAGTTAAGAATCCAAGACCGATTTTATACATACTTAGTTTTAAGTTTCAGGTTAAACCCGATGTGTATATTCAAATCGTATGAACTTTGTTATCTTGATACTATTTATAATTTGTATTGCAATGATATGATCAACTGTATCAAATGCGTCTGGAAAAAAAATACTATCTGCCAGCATAATGGTCCATAGTGGTCCGCACACACTCACGCTCCGGACAAGTTTCTTTGTAGATTTATGCTATGCAACGTCGTATAGTAGAAAAGAACGAGCACGCACGACGCATCGCAAGAACGAATTAATTTACATGGCGTCCAAAATCTTTGTAAAAATATAGCATTGCGGAACACTTTTTTTAACAAAATACTTTCAGTACGGTTGACTACTGTCGAAGGTATGTTTATTGCGAATTCACAGATCGCAGTTTTATGTTTTAAACCTTAGTTAAACAGTCCCCGCGGTATTCGCATGCGATATGCTCAGCCGCGCAGAACCTGCAGTTTATGACTTGTGTGTTCAGGTGGAGTCTGAAGAGTGTGACACGAAGATGCACGTGTTACACGTGGTGTCGTACGTGATGGAGCGCTGCGGCGCGCGCGTGGCTGCGTCAGGGGGCGCGGGCGCGCTGTTTTCGTACCTGCCGCAGCTGTGGTCGCACGCCGCGCACGCCTCCCACAACATGCTGCGTGCGGCCGCGCTCGCTGCGCTCGTGCATCTGCTCAAGGTATCACACAGCACACACATCTTTAGGTCTCTTTAAAGATGGCGGAAGCAGTGGGTGAAGAAGCATAATTTATTTTGTATAATTGGTCCATCACGTGTTTGGGTCCCGGGACGTCTGGTGTTTCGAAATTCCTAGATTAATGTGTAAATTCTGGTATCCCGATTCCGGCACTCTTAGGTCGAGACACGAGACAGGATTGACTCTGTCATTGAAAGCGCCAAGCATTAGATGATACTTCAAGTTTAATAGTAGGTAACCTGTTTCCCTCAGGTTGCAACATTATAAAAGTTAGAATTTAGGTTAAGTAATCTGTGCTTTAACTAAAATTGCAACAATTTTATTCTAATAAGTCTCGAAGTCTTTGGCCACGAGACCTCTCGAGTCCCGGGACCCTAAAAATGTCGAGTCTTTTCAAATCATAAACTTATGTTAATTAGTCAAACCACATTATTAAAAGGTTCGTTTTATTATTTACTTAAATAAAAAAAAAACTTACAGAAACGCTCTAAATTTCTTGATATGCATGGGATTAGGAGTATAAAAAATATTCCTAAAACATACATTTTGTTGTCCAGGCACTAGGTGAATGTCCTCCCAACATCCGGCCTTGGATCCTGAGCGTAGTCAACGAGTCTACCAAGTTATCAGAACCAGCGCATGTGTATTTACTGGAAGACGCGCTGGAACTGTGGCTAGCCGTTCTAGAAACATCGCAAACTGGTGACCCGGCGACGCTGCAGTTAGCTGAAAACCTGCATCCTATACTAGGTCTGTTTCTGAAACCATTTTAAGAACATTGCTAACTTCCACAGGCTATAATATATTTTATTTTTATTTGTGATTTTTTTGTTGTGGTCGTGATTATTACACACACACACACACACATATTAACTGACCATCAAACACATGAAGTGAAGTTGTTTTTTTAAATGAAAATCGTTGACTAGAAAATAGAAAAATATTAATAACAAATAGAATTAAATAAGTCTAAGAAATATGAGTGAACTAGCTATTGTAGATTCCCTAATTCGTGTAAAAACTAAACAATTTTTTGCTAAGACCTGAATAAAGTTTCTAATAAACCTACCTATTTCACCACAGAACAATCATCAGAACACCTCCGAATAGTAGTCTATATAATGCAAGCGTACACACTGCTTTGCCCTGAAGAGTTCCTCTCAGGTCCCGGCGGTAAATGCATGGCCTTACTTGAAGACATGCTAAGCGACATGAGGACAGAAGGAGTCATCACAGTACTGAAGATGGCGGAAATCTGTATCAGTGTGACCTTCCCCGAGAGGAACGTGTTCTTAGGGGTAAAAGTCATCTGGCCGCTATTGATAAGGGTTATACAGTAAGTATTTTAAAATTGTTGTCTTGTGTTACTTGTTAATTTTCAACTAAAGATTCAGATTTTTCCTCTGAAAAAAAGAACATGTCACAATCATTAACTTTTAAACTATCACGCTGCATGTTTATAATACTATTTTAATAAAACGGGAATTAGCGCGAAACATTTATAAATACCACTATTACCATTTATATTTACAGGCCTGTTATATATTGACGAGCCTGTTGGTTTAGTGGTTAGTGACCCTGACCCCCTACCTACCTACCCTAAACCGGAGGTCGTGGGTTCGATTCCCACCCAGGACGAATGTTTGTGTGATGAGCTCGATCATTTGTTCTGCGTCTGGGTGTAATTTATCTATAATATGTATGTATTTAGAAATATATAAGTATGTTTATCAGTTGTCTGGTTGCCATCATACAGGCTCTGCCTAGTTTGGGATCAGATGACCGTGTGTAAGATGTACCAAGATATGTATGTATGTATATGTATATTTATAAATGTTTCGCGCTAATTCCCGTTTTATTAAAATAGTATTATGTCACAATCAGTTTGGTTTTGTGCAACAAATGTTAATTTAATACTTATATGTTACTTTAGACTTCTTATAGCTACCATAATCGCGGATCAGAATTACAAAATCAAGATTTCATGTTATTCTAAATCTTAAAATCTTGATAGGTCGAAGTGTCTTTCTCCTTAACTGCCTCTGTCTACAAATCATGTAAATAAAAACAGTAACACAATTTCTAGCTGCCTCCTCGAAGGCGATGACCTGCCAATGGTCCTATCAGTCCAGCTATGCCTGGTTTCCCGAGTCATTCTTCTTTCCACGGAACTGTTCTACAAAGCCATACAGGAAGCAGCCAATGGGATAGCGGAATACGACTCAGATCCTGCCAAACTGTTGACAAGGTTCCTACATGTGTGGACTGAGAAGATGAATTTGGTTACGCAGATTGAGAGGTGGAAAGTTGTTGGTAAGTAAATACTTTTTACTTGATTTATTGGATTGGAAGATTGTGAAGAAACTTATATGTGATAAGTTTCTCCACAATCTTAACTTTTGACTTTTAAATTATGACAAATATATGGCCAAATATTCGGAAAGTTTAGTAAAAGAATAGCGTTTTTACTTCAAGCTTTCTCTTATGAAAAGTCCATACGTTTTTTAATTTATGTGATTAGCTCTTGATCCTTGCTGAATGGTGTTCTATGTTTTTTTAATCACCTTCCATACTATATAGTTGGCTGTATCGACCTTTGTTTCCACAGGCTTAGGTTTAGCAGCGCTTTTGACGACACAAAATGCGACAGTATTGCAGCGGTTCCCAGCGATATTGCTTAACTTGACAGAAGTTCTGAATGACGTGATGAAGGCTGAAGATAACGGTGCTTATATTGAGTAAGTTTATTCTTTGCTAAATTGTAAATGGTGACTTTAATATGTTTAAATCAAAAGAAAAGATGATTATAAATGTGGGCAACATCTTATACATTAATTTGAACCCAAAGTAAGTCGCTAAAACACTTGTGTTATGGAATCAGAGGCAACGAAGGTATCCTAACACCCAGACTCACAAAGACAATGTAGAAAAGTGATTTTCTACATTGACCCGTACGGGTATCGAATCCAGGACCTTAGATCTAGCGACTCCTTGATAACCGGTGTGTACCACTCGTTCATGGAGGTAATCAAAAAGATGTAGCTTGATATTTCACTGCACATTGTCTGTCTGTGTATGTCCTGTAGGCAGCTTTAAAAGCAATTTGCACAGACTAAATTTAAGACTGAAGAAGTTGTATATATCGCTAAGGTGGTTGTTGCGTTGTCTCTCCTGCTTTCTCGCAAAATAAATAAGATGCGGGGATGGCGGGACCAAATTTGGGTACCATAATATATAACGAGCGGCCCGTCCCGGTTTGGCACGGGTGGACATTTATTTTTAAAACACTGCGATAACAAATATATACCTTATATATTTGACCATATTTTCGAGCTTTTTTTAGTTTTATCTGTCTAGGTGTTTTAATCGGTGTCCAATTGAGCTACAAATTGTGAGCTGTACTGATGATGGAGTCGGAAGGTGGCAACGGGAACCGGTAGTCAATCGAAGTAACTCTATCGAGTTTGGCCTCGTTTCATTCGTCTTTTCAAGTGTTCTATTCCTACACGATGGGCTAGGGCTAGGGCTTTTAAGATAAAAGCTTGTTTCTGTACAGCGGTCTGCTGGCCCCGCCGGGGTCCCGGCCGGCATCCCCGCTAGAGGGCCGCGGCGGCGCGGCGCGCTGGGGCTCGGGCGGCGCGGGCGCGGCGGACTCCCCGCACGAGCTGCGGCGCCGCGCGCTCATGGCCACGCACCCCGCGCACACCATCGACCTCCGGGTCGTCATACACCACCAGGTACGCACTACATACACAAGGCGCGGGCGCGGCGGACACCCCGCACGAGCTGCGGCGCCGCGCGCTCATGGCCACGCACCCCGCGCACACCATCGACCTCCGGGTCGTCATACACCACCAGGTACGCATTACATACACAAGGCGCGGGCGCGGCGTGCCTATCCTATCCCAACAAAGTTTGGTTTGAGGTAGGCTTCGAGTTCGTCGCGCCACCAGTTTCAGGACTGGGCGCAGCAGCGCCGTCTGACTGCAGACTCCCATAGAACAGAGCTGCCTTTGCCTAGCGGTTACCGTGCATGCGGCTGGAGGGGCATGATGCACTTTTTTATTCTCTCCCGCGACACATGCGAGTTGCGAATAAACACACGTCGCACATACAAACCAGATACTCAGCGCACATAGATATTGTCCCAAACGGAGATAGATCCCGCCGCACTCCACGTAATAGTTGACTATACCATTTCACCATGTATACTCTCACTTCCTCCTTTATAGATTTTAAGCCACACACAATGTGATGATCTAACTGATAAAATCGTAAAAAAAAAACTTGTTACAAATTTTAATTTCTAATTTCTACGGTTCAACATTTAACAATTCGTAACAAGAAATAATACAATTTCAGTTGGAGACCCTGAAGAACCAAGTGGGGGGAGAAACGTTCGAGCGTTTAGTGCAGTCCACAGATCGGGATACTTTACAACAGATCCGAGAATACATGCCTCTTTGAATGTCTAGGCTAACCAAACCTTGTATAAAACGGTCCTTATTGTGTTAGAGTTTTTTTAATAAATGTATAAATTAATATCGATGTAACTTTGTGTTTATGACGTCATTTGAAACGTCAATGAAAAGATGTCACGTGACAGAAAAATATGCATTTCATGGTGTTGCCATTTTTATTTTAGTTACCTGTATGAGCAATGAGTTATATGCAATCTGAGTATTTATATTTTATTTGAAAATATTCTACTTATTTTTTCGTAATTTTGAACTGCAGTACCTACATGATTCATATACTTATAAGTCAGGTTTTTGGTGTATATTTCCTTATGTATTTAGACACAAAAGGCAAAATAAAGTGTTGGAAAATCTTAATTTATTAATTTATTTAATAAAGACATAATTTTAACACAATTAGGACCGACATCTAAATTATAATAATGCTTTTATCCCAACGTCTTGTAAACACAGACTCGCCAGAGAGTTTGTTTATATTTGTACATTTTGTAACACTTATTTTAAAGTATTTAATATCATATTTTACTGTGTGTATTGCGACAGCCATATTTTTTATGCCCGATTAGAAATTTTGGTTCTGATGCATGGCTACTACACTCTAGCTTCAATATTTTTATGCTTTTTGAAAAAAGCTATTTTTTTTTGTTTTATGAATGTATTGACTAGTAATTAGTCTAAAAGTTACTGAAAACTGACTTGGATTATATATTTCTGTCTGAATAATTATAAAATCTGTTTAAATTTATGATTGGAAATGCTGACTTGCTGATTTTCTATTCTGGCATAAAAAATATAGTTGTTGGTACTAGTAAATTAATGGTCTACCCTGTAAATTATTATAAGTATGTGTTCTTTTTTAAATTCAATTACCAATTCAGTAAAATAAACTTTATTTTCAAAGCGTTAAGTAACATTTTGCCTTTTTTTCATTAGTATTTGCAACAAATCTTGGTTGATTTATTTTCATATTTTAGATTAGATAAAATATGTGTATATGTGATATAAATACAATTTCCTATACTATAGCTTTAATATAGGAGATATCTATGTAGACGTCTTATATTGGTATTCTGTTTTATCTTGTACAACTAGCTGTCCCCCGCGACTTCGTTCTCGTGTTTTAGTTTCGTGGGTATTTCATGTTTGGTGCAGCGGAAACCTAATTCGTCTTCTAAAATAAAAAATAGCTTTTATTATTCCTCTTGAATCAGGCTATCATATGCTCAAAATTTTCTAAATTCGATTAGTAGTTCCAGAGATTAACGCGTTGAAACAGAAAGATAATCAGTGTTATTCTTTACTTGTGATTAGATATAATAGAATGTTGCTTATGACAAAATGCTATCTCTAGTTTACAAAATCACAGATGAATACATTATTACAGCCGTAAGAGATCAATCATTGAAACTTCCTTAATCCTAATATAGTGAACAACTCGTTTTGATATATTAATTTCTGACTACTTTTGATGCCCGCTTATAATTTTATAACAAGTTAGTAATACATACATGGTTATTGTATTTTTGATATGAATTGATTGCAAGCTGTCGTCAATAAAATGCAGTTATAAAGAATTTGAGATGTTATTTTTACTGACTATTTGACTATATACCTGAGAAGTACCGGGGTGTCGAGGCTGGGCCAGTCATGTAGTATATGATGCTTACTTCGATTTCGTCTTGATTTATGATACTGTATGTAGGTATAATTTATGAGATTGAAGCCTTACTTCTGAAAATGAACTTACTATCTCAATGAGCGGTTTTAAACGATGGTGACGGTGTACTTGTCAAGCAAGTTTGAAAGTGTATGATGGTGCTTGTTAAATAAAATTTAGCCTTTGTCAAACCACCTTTTTAAAATTAGATTAACTGATTACAAAATAATGTTAAAAACACCGAATCTATGGGCAAGTTTGACAAATTTGCTTGATCTTGGTTTGATCGTATACCGCCATTGCTTGATAAACACGTGAAGCTTGACAAGCAAGATTGTTAAACTAGTTTGATCGTTTACAGGCCGCTTTATACCACAAAGATGACTAAACCTTATTTACTAAAACATAAGCAGGAATCTTTCACAAATACATTTTGTATAAATAATTATGTTACTAGATAAAAACAGAATACCCAGAGCTAGAAATAAAGAAAAATATTTACACACTAATTCACAATCTACTATTTAACCCCCGGTTTCTGAAAGGCTGTTCAATTTATAGCGGATTTTCCAAGCAAGATTATTTTTATTCATGGAATTAAATTGACGTCTGACAGTTTTTGTATGGGAGAACTGTCAAAAATTAAAAATGATTCCTTGGATAAAACTATCTGGCGTTGGAGAAATCCGCCCTTAATCTGTTGTCAAATCACGATCACGATTTTGATTGATTGTCCAAAAGACTAACAACCAATCTCATAGCTGGACATGACGTTTGATAAGTTATTAACAAATTTTTGTGTTGATCAGACTTTCAGAAATCAGGGTTAAGGTCTTCAATCGACGCGTAGATCATAAGGCCGACGAGCGAATCGACTTATTATTTTATGAAGCAATTCTTTAATTCTATATTAAACTTAACGAAATATTAAGCTAAGGAATATGGAATATTATAAAAAAAATCATTAAAAACATTACAATGGATTAATATGGCTACTGCAGATACTATACATTTATTGATTATGTATCCTTTATTGAGTAATGGTAGCCACTCAAAGGATAATATTTGTTAACAGCTAAAAATAGTCCTTAAATGCATCAAAATCTTGATGATATTAATATGTTAGTTCATAAAACTTATAAAATAATGGCCTTTAAAATAGAAAAATAATAAAATTAAATAAGAAATGTTTAATCTTAATTAAATTCAGTCAATATGATTTGCTAAGCTTAAGAGTGTATACGAAAGTGTTAATAGAAATAGGATTATTATGATTATCTTTTGTTTTATTACTTCTGGTCGATGCTGTGTGATATTATATCAATTGTAAGGTTAATAAATTGAAGAGTAAATAACACTGAAGTGTGCAGTGTTAATAAGTTTTTCTTATACTGACTTAAATTGCAAGATGCGCCGACAAACATGCGTTTTTTAATCTTGTTGTAACGTGAATATTCCGTTACAACGATACTTTTTCAAATAAATTACTGAACTTACTGAACACTGATATGAAATACTTAGGTATTCAATTTTATCACTGGTTTCATGTCGTCAGTTGGAAACTGACAGTAAATTATTTGGTTATACTTCGTCTATTTAGAAATGTTCAAGTTAGCTTGAGGTCAGGGCGTGCAGTCTCGGCATGGGTATAACTATAGTGATCTTCATTAACATTTAGGGGCTTAAACTAACGCCGTAAAGGCCGATAAAGTTTTAATTTTGCGGTTAAGTCTTAGGAGATACTAATAACAATCGATAGATTTAATATATTATGACCTTATCGCCCTTTGCAGCGTTAAACTGTTAAAAGTTAACGAATATCGCGTTATCCATGTCAAAACTGCACGCCCTGGTTAAGGGATTCTATTATATTGCTGTATATTTAATAGTACTGAAGGCATGGTTACATTATGTGTGGAGAAACAATATCAATTTATATTTTATACAGGGTTTTATCGAATTCGAATATATCCTGCGTCAGCTATTGAAGTTTTTCCAAGCTATGTTGGGGTCGGCTCCAGTCTCACCGGATTCAGCTAAACCGTATTTTTACGTGAAGCGACTGCCGTTTTGAACTCCACAACCCATTTTACGGGATAATTCAGTATCTTCTCTTTGTTGACACTTCCACTGTCATATATTAACTTTTTACAGTCAGGGCCAAGTTAAAGATTAAGAATACTTTATTTGTACATTGATTTATTCAATTATAGATGTGACTAAAATTGTTGGGTCTAAAAAAATCTCGTATGTTCAGTCTAAATTGCTTCATTGCTGGACAAAGACTTTCCCTCCAGTGTACCAGGCTTTCATGAAAGAATGGAGGAGCTCATCTTTACAAAATATATGTTGATATAAAGTGCCAACAAAACTCATAATGTAACCGAATCTTTATAACTGTAAGTATGTATGTACTATGTACGAAGATTCCAGATGTTGAAGTGTGATTGTATTATATAAAAATATTGAATATAATAACTGATGCATATTTTTTTAATGCTCGAATGTAATCTTAGCTTTATAATGATATTTATAGTCATTTATTTGCACTGAAATATGTATTACGTCGTAGCACGTTATTAAACGTTCTAAACTATTGTCCATCATGGTTCAAAAGTAAGATCTGTTTGTATGTATGTCAAATTTTTATCGTGTTTTTTTTCTATACACATTTAGCTTTCTGATTTAAGTTTCAAAATGTCTTAGTTATAACAATTTACTAAAACACTAATTGCAATACAAGTCTATAGTAAAGTATACTAGCAAAACATCCCTGCATTGTTTACCTCCGTGCCTTTTTTATATACGCCTCGGATTTTCATTCCATTTAATTATAATTGAGTCCTTATTTCATAATATTACAGGAATTATTTTGGTCTATTTAGACTTTTAGCCAACTGTTTTTGAGTCGACTTCCAGTCTCACAGAATACAGCTTAATTTATTTTGTCTGTATAAATATGTATGTACATATAGGTACATAATTCGCACGTTAAACCTGTTAATATAGACCCTCGCTCGCTTTATTAAACTAATGAATATATTGTTTCCTTATAAGATAATGCGAGTAATCTTTCTAAAGGGCCATCTGCGGTTTCAACCTAATTTAAATCTTACCTTTCTGGTTAAAATTGAAATGAAATGTAAACCCATAATAATTACTGTATTGTAGACTATACGTACCTACGCAACATCAATAAAATACAAAAATGAACCTTAATGGTTTTACATAAAGTCTACGAAAATCAAATTGTCACCAGTACGAGATATAATATAGGAATGTTCTAGAACTAACAACATACTAGCGCCACTTACGCCATCTATGAACTAACTTTAGTGACTAAATGCAAGTCAATGGAAATTTAACGCTGTAAGGGATAATCTTTATTTAAGAAAACATGTAAGCAGCCAAAATATGTTAATATTATTGACATTTTATACATATTATAATTCATGTACCTATTACTAAGTTTTATTTGATGCACAACGAAAGACTGTTTGTATCTTCGCAGTTATTTTGTATGATAATTATTATTCTGAAATTAAGAACACCGACTACCTGTAATTTGAAATAAAAATAATGAAAATTTAACATTTCAAATCTTCTTAATGTAAGTCTTTCTGCCAGATAAATAAACTGTTACATTTGTAGCGTTTGGTGGAACGCACGTCATAAGTAACAATGAAGCGCTAAAATTAACCTTATTGCCTTAAATTAAAGATCTAGCAATGACAAAGTGATGTGCGATCGACTGTTTTTTGACTTGGCTTATTCCCGTCACTATCACGGAACTGTTTAAACGACAAGTGAAAAGCTATGTTTACATTACGACTTCCATTCTTACCGGATTCATTCATACCGTATTTTACTAGGTAACACAGTATCTAATAGAGACTAATTGCCAAGATCGTAATGACTTAACGACTGTCAAAGATAAACGTATTGTCATACGTTTATCTTTGACAGTCGTTAAGTCGACTGTCGTCGGAACCAACCGCTTAATATGCTTTCCAAAGTCGGAGGGTCTAAGTATATACAGAAATGGTCACCCATTCACGGACCAACCGCGGCGAGCGCGGCTTGACCATTAATATCGGTCAAAAGGTACGGGTTACACTTAGCCACGCCTCCGACAACTATTATTTCATAAATGTATTACACTTTCTTAGCTGTCCACATTACGATACAATTCTTTGTCTGGATAGTGTCGATGTGTCGCAATTAATGTCTCACCTGCGGACACTCGTGTTAAGTTCGTCGTGTTTGATAAACTGAGTGTGTACCTTGTGTTGTAGTGTAGGCACCTACGTAGCGTTCGATAGAAATGGGAATAATGCGAGTTCAAAGTAAGAGCTTATTTGTCTGGGCCTTAGTCTAGATGGCTAAATCTAGAAGTCTAGATTACGAGAGACGCAATAACTATCTCTATTTAGATCTTACGTAAATAATAATAGAACGAAATAAATTGTTTTACAGTGCGATTCTTGGCTTTTATTAACCTTATTCCTTCTTATTCTTATTCCTTATTATCCTTATTATTTAAATTAGATCTTATTTACGATACCTAATTAAACAGGAGTAACAATCACAAGACATAAATAAAAAGGCGATTAATTAAAATGTACCTATAATTGCTAGTAATGAATAGATTCATTGGTCATTTATATTTTGTGCCTTAAATTGTCTTTTTTTTAATATTTCCAATTAAAAAAAACAATTAACAAATGCTGAAGATCGAGCTCAGTGGCATGCCGTAGGAGAAGCCTATATCCAGCAGTGGACGAAGATAGGGTGATGATGATGATGAATGTACAAAAATTTAAGCGTATAATGATTCGCTCCTTTTATCTTAAAGAATGCGACAAATCGCATGAATAATGATAGGAATATAATAACAAGTTATAGCCGTTTGTTTGAGATGAAAATTATCGAACCCTCAAAGATCTCTGCTTCGCAACATCGGGCTGCTATTGCTTTTGATCTTAAACTACAAACTCATCAATTTAAATGTAATCCATTTAAAGTTTGACTATAACGGCTATAATTTAATCATTCTAATGACTATTATTATGATAACGTTCGACGCTAAACTGTAATGGTTTATGATTCAAAAAGTTTCAGGATTTGCCTTGAACTTGAACCAATAAATCTTAAAACTCTGGAAGCTATGAAGACATCGATCAAAAACAGTAGGCAGGTACTAAGAACGATCGTATATCCCATTTTCTTTAGGTGCCTATGTTGATTTCTTCGATCTTTGATGGCTTTGAATTACCATGGACTAAGGGCAGATTTTTCCAACGCTAGATAATATTATTTGACGAATAATTGTGAATTTTTGACAGTTCTTCCATACAAAATCTGTCAGACGTAAATTTTATTCAACGAATAAAAAATATCTGGCGTTGGAAAAATCAGCCTTAAGTTTAATAAACTTATGCTCAACATTGTAAATGGTCTAAAACTAATGAGGTACCTACATAAAAGGTTTTAACTTTCGAGTTTTATTTGAATACATGATAGATCTTTTTTTCTTTACCCGTTAGCTTCAACTACCTTTACATAATTTTTATTTAGTTGCCTATATGCTGCTGGGGAAATTATTGAACACTTGAGAAAATGGTGGACTTTTTGTTACAATCTGATGTGTTTCCAACACCATCTTTTAGACTCTAAATGCATCTACTTTTCTTAAAATCGTGAGACTTCTAAGGATATATAATATATTATATTATTATACTATAATTCCATTGGCGAATCGACACATAGATCTTCACGCTAGACTATTGTCGTGCGAGGCTAGAAATCATCATGTCAAAAGAAAGATGCATAGCCAATGCACTCGATAGATATATGGCCTTATCTGCTTAGACTTTAGTTCATACATGTAAAAACTTCTAAGTTTAGGATAGAAGAAATAGGTACCTAAGTACTGTAAATTTCAGAATATTTTTTGTTCAGAATGAGTTTGTCATGAAATATCATTCAATGAGTTTGCATGAACTTAGAGGGTTGGATTGATGATTTTAATGAAATGATTCCATAAATACATTGCAGGCATTACAGCCGTGAATCATATTTTGTTCGAAAAACAGCCTGCTATTGACCGGCAAATTGCAAAAAACGTAAAAAAAATGAATTTTGCGGGCTACCCTGACGCTTCCACCTTAAGTCCTGTCTCTAGCCTTTATTACTTTAAAAAAGAAATTAACTGTAGGTACAAATTGGCTATACATACGAAAAATGCAAATAAATGTATTTATTTTATTTATTTGATCCTTTATGCATAATGTACATAGGCGGACTTAATGCCAGACGGCATTTACTGCCATTCGACCTTTGGGTGAAGTGCAGAAAAGAACTTGGTAGCTGCACTGAACGTAAGAACTGTTTACTAAATTGTTAATCTTAAAATATCTCAAAGATGACTTGCTAAAGTTAGGTGCAACATCACACCAAAACAAATAGATCTCTACTAGCCCTAACTCTACAAATCTGTAATATAACAGTTCTCTAGTTGTAGTGAAAATCTTCGCAAAGCAAACTGGCTTAGTTTATACGCTTGGCGGGTTCTGAAGACTTGTCGAGGGCCGCCGGGCCTAATGGGGATGCATTTTAAAGGCAGAACTAACATGGACGTTGGCAACGAGCCACGATACTTTTCGGAAGTTGTGGAAATCAGGACTCTACAAAAATTGATTTTGTTGATGGTAGTGCTTAAGTGTACCTATAGGTAGGTACCTATTACCTACATACTTATCAGAACTTTAAGCATGTTCTGTGGCGATCTCAAAAAAGTTTATCAGCTTTCGCTTAAAATATTTCGATCAAAAATACTATTCTCAAATGATAGTAAAATCAGGATAATAATGTTCGAATGCACGACGGGTGCCTTATACACATAGAAGGAAAAAGCGTGATTACATAAATTGCTTACTGAGGATTATGGAGATAACAGATGATTACTAAAATCTTCTTTTCGACCCCAATCAGGTCAATGTACTTAGGTATTCAATACACATTTAAACACTCATGCCTTAAATTTTTGTTCAACAGTTAAGTAAAGAAGCTCGCGTATGCCATTATTTTCGCGTACGAAGCAATCAAAATCTCGTTGGCATATCAGAGGAGCGGGAGTAACCCTAGCCGGCGTTATCAGGAACTGGGTGTAAGCCAAGTTACAGTAGTGCAACATATCTTCGAGAAAATAACGACTTTGTTTCTACGAAAGTCGTAGATCGAGACTTTAAAATTTCGCTTCCTTAGCCAAGTTTTGAATACGAAAATCAAAGAATTTAAAGAATTAATATAGCAATTGAATCTTAAACATTCAATTGAATTACTAAAATTAATAAAAACTTAAAATTAATCTTAAAAGAATCTTTAAAACATAAAAAAAATCTATAAGTATGTTGCTTATCCACCAACCTAAATTATGTGTTCCAAAAAAATTATACACAGCAACTGATTAATTTAAATGTTTATTAACCTAGATAGATACCTAAATAGTTTGAAAGTATTTAAGTACCTGTTTCAAGCAGTATTTTATCGAAATTAAACAATTACTACTTTAATACCTACTTATTTATTAATTAGATAACAGCTACGTTGACCACTCAAATCACCTATATCATGCATTACAGTGAAGCTTCGATACGATGCGCGAGTCCCAATGAATAATAACAACATATTTATCAGACCGCTCGCATTAATCACCAAATGATATTTATTTCAAGGGTTCGTTACGCGCCGGCTAATTGCCGCGTCCCCGGCCCAGCTTCCGTCCATAAATTATTACGCGGTGTAAGTAGTTGGGAGTTAGCGTATGTGCTGATTTTTGCTTAAGTAACATTAATCATCGTTATAATTTAGGTACCATGCATGACCTATACATATATTTCTCAAGGCCACAAACATTTCTGAAAAGTTTGTAAATTGGACCAGGATCTATAAAGTCCTAGTTTTAGGCTAAATAGGAGTGGCCTCTAAGAAGCCGCTCTCTAACTGTTGTGTGTTCAAAGAAGCTCTTTCTATATAATAATGAACTGGTTGACAGGTATTTAGTAGGTTACTGCTGGCTGACCAGCTATTCAAATAACCCAAGTCCTGTAGAAAACTATCAATTTGTAGAGGATGTCTTTGGAAACCGCTACTGCTCCAGGTTCCGCTGTGCCGACATCTTGTAGCGCGCTCCCCCGCGACAAGTCCGGGCTCTCGTGTTGCCGACGCCATTAGTTTTGTTTCTTGCAGACTACTCCCGGATAACCGGGACTTTCTCAAGAATAAATTAGTTAATGAACCGGAGGAATATTACTCTACTGGTTGCGCAGTGGTTATTTGATAAAGGTGTTCTTGTTATTTATGTTAGACCCATGTTATACTTATATTACCTCGGCCTGACTTGAGTAACTCAATCATAAGGCGCGTAACGGGTGAGTAAGCGTGGGCGAGATTAACCTCCCGCTACGTTCTGTTTTCCTGGTACTTTACATAATTGTGAAGCCTAAATTGCCGTAATTGGTACCTACTCTGCGCGGGATGTAATTAAAATTAATTCATTATTTTCAGACCAGGGTACTTACCAACCTACATAATTATAAAAAAATACCAAAATGTAATTGTTTTGATAATCATTTATTGGTAAAACTTGAGTATACTTAACACATGTTACCTATGATGTTTTAAATTACACGTACAATCATGCATAAAAGTAATTAAATTAACATGAATTAAATAATAAGTAATGTTATGTTAGATATATTAATTTTGTATTATTGGATTGATATGATCTTTATTATTGTATTAAAAATATTTATTTTATATAAAACACTGCACCATTCGTAATTTGAGTTATCTAATATTATATTATTTTAGAAGATTTAGTCTCAGATTTATTGATATGCTTTCAGAGAAATAGTGAAGTAAGTCAACAGTAACCCCATTCTCCGTAATACGGTTTGATTCTACAATATTTGCCAAACTTAATAAAATCTTAAACAAAACATTGTTTAGATACAATATATTCCACAAACATGAATCCCTGGTATTCAACTCCTGACTTCTGTAGTAAATTGTATAAAGATCAGCATTTTGCAACAAAAGTTAAATTAAAGTAATTTTGTGGTTTTATGTATATTTTTCAGTTGATTGTTTAAATTTTATTTCCCGTCGTTTCAACTCTTCTGTGGTCGACTTCGCGTCTTAACTCGTAAACCGAGTTTTATTCCAATGAATAGGGTTCACGTCAATTTCACAAAATATTTGCTACTGGTACGTACAAGCTTCGTAATCTTTGTTTAGTTTTCTATTGTAGACTACAACGTTGAAGAAAAATATTACAAAGGCTCGCACAGAAAAGATTAAAACATAGTTCCCTTTAAAAATAAACCTAAACTTTCTTCTCGTGCAACTTAAGTAAAGTTTTTAAAAACGCAATCCAAGTTAGTCTTTTAAATGTTTAAGGAGCAGTATGGTGTTTAAAATAAATTAAAGTTTTAATAGGAATGAAGACTTTTTTGCTTTGTAATGTAACGCTAAAGACTAATAAAAAAAATGGGGACTATTTTTCTAATACGAAATGTAGCACTTAGCACAAAAAATATAAAACCGTTGTTAAACCATACGCTGTCTTTATGACACAGTGTATGGTTGTACATTTTTTGTTCTTTATTTTTACAAAGAATATACCTACTAAAAATCTATTCGATTATTAGCTAAATTGTTACTCTGTTAGAAAACACCTTACAGGTATAAGAAACCTATATATAATACGAACAACAATTAACTTGACAAGCGTTAAAATTTTCTGTTAAAGAAAATTTAATATAAAATAATATTTTATAGTACGCACCAAAACAAAGGTTAAAATTTCCAAATACTTGGTTTTAAAAATAAAAATTACAATCGGAACATCGCTTTATCTGACACGGAAAAATAATTAAATACGTTGAACAGCCAAAAAATCCAGAGTCCTCCAGTAATTACATTGCCCCTTGCTTTACGCCAAGATTTCACGCTGGGGTGATTTAAAAAACAAAGTGGGCCCCAGTCGCCTCTTCCAGGTCTATTTAGTTATCAGCAGAATTGTCTTGTCTAGTGTAATAAGCGTTTTGTTTGTTAAAATATAAACAGCTTTGTGTTTTTCGTTGACGTCACTGAATAAGGTTTGTGTTTTGTGCCAGAATAAGCGGATACCGAATGAAACATTTATAGTAGTTCAGTAATGTGAATATTACCAAGTATAATATACCTACTATTATTTATTTTATGATATTTTTTCTTGCATAGATGTTACAAAATATTATTTGTCAGTGTATATTTTGTAATAGATTTTTATATAAAAAATGATCGTCTGGCAACAAATTACAAAACAATCAATTTAGGTACAGCGAATTTACAGAACAACAAATATGAAACAGCTACAATGTTGACCCTGACCTATTTGCACGTTATGCGAATGCTAAATGTACTGAACTAACATTTAAACAGTCACGCGCACGCGCTTGTCAAGGACAGACCTACGCATCTAACGTACGCGCGTAAACAGCTGTTGTCGGGGCGATGACCTCGAATATTGTAAAATGTAGTTCGTGCAACATTGTTATTAATGAAGTGCTTACGTTCGTGTATAACAAAATATCTGTTATGGATGAAACCAGTCTATCTAGGATCTGTGTAACTGCATTTTCGGCCGAGGATATATTGATTGCAAAGAAGTTATTATTTGACGCTGTTCCAATGAAGAAAATGATAAATAGAAAGAAGGATGACAAATCACGAAAGGACTTAGAGGATATTATCGATATGCTGAAACATATAGATGCTGTTGATCCTGAGCGACTACCCATATTCGTGGCGCGGGAGTTGCACAAATTACCTCCCGTAACCTTCGACCATTTGGATGCGACACGTCTGTTGAAAGATATTTTGAAATTGCAAGATCAGGTGTCCAATTTACAGGCTGAGATGTGTGGGCAAAAGAGTGAATTTGTTTCTCGGCAAGAATTTAATGATTCGCTTAAGTTGAAGCGTTCAAATGAAATGCAGTTTGATTTTGTTAATAAACGACGTGGAGCGTGCATTGCTGATAATTTTGAGTGTGATAGTGGTCCTATAGGCTTAGAATATGTGCTTGATAGGTCAATAAGCTCCAAACAAAACGCGCCTACCGTCATAACAATAAAAAACAAGGCGGGCATGAGTGTGCAGGATCAAGATATTAGCCGCGTGGAGGCCTGTACCCCGGTTTCGGCAGCACCGAGCAAATGTTCTAAGACATCGTCGGAAGACAAGCCGCACATAACTGCGGTTTCGAACGAGCAATCGGTTAGTGGGTGCATCCGTGCCCCCACTAGCAATCCAGTGATCGCTACTATGAGTGCGCCCGAGTCGAACGTGAGTGTGTGTAAACCGGCTGTGAATGGGTATGCGTCTGCGTTGGCGGCGAGTGTAAATCGAGAAACTGTGCAAGTAGTGAATTCGAGTGCGATAGTAGAGGACGAATGGATTACGGTAACTAATAAAAAGAGGCTACGGAATAAGTTTATTAGTAATACGGGAAAGGCAACTTATGATGTGAATGCAAAATTTAGGGCAGCGTGGACCCAGATACCTCTTTATATTTCTAATATATGTAAAGAAGCTACTGAGCATGACATTGTGAGCTATATTCGTGAAAAGACTCAGATAACTGTAAAGTTGGAAAGAATTGTACCGAAGCGGGAGCGTAGTTATAATTCTTATAAATTCTTTATTGAAAAAAGTAAACTGTCGTTGTTTTTAGACGATACTATTTGGCCGGAAGGTATTTACTTTCGACAGTTTGTGCAGTTTAAAACTAAAGACAGGGCCATAAGCTCTGAATCGGGTATTGTTCAAAAGCGTAATGGATAGTAACTTGAAACAACCGAACTCAACTAGGTTTGTTACGTTTAATTGTAAATCTTTAAAGAGATCATTAGACAGTGTTCGTGATTTATGTAAACTTGCGGATGTATTAGCGCTTCAAGAGACTTGGCTCCTCCCCCATGATGTGCACATTCTTAATACCATACATAAACACTTTGAATATACAGGGAAGTCTGCAGTAGATACATCCGCAGGTATCCTTAGAGGGCGTCCTTATGGAGGAGTGGCTATTTTATGGCGCAAAGGATTGTTTAATGCGGTGAGTGTTATTAATTGTAATAGTGATAGATTAACGGCTATAAGAGGGACTTTTTGTGATAATCGCTCTGTTATTATATTTAGTGTTTATATGCCGACGGATAGCGCTGAAAATCTCCTGGAATACACAAATTGTCTAGGTGAAATCAGTGCCATTGTGGAAAACAATGATACTGAAACTGTTTTTATGTTAGGAGACTTTAATTCTCATCCACATCAGTCATTTTGGTCTGAGCTGTGTAATTTCTGTCATGATCAGCAGTGGATATGCGCTGATGTGGAAAAAATGGGTATTGACTCAGACACTTTTACATATGTTAGTGACATGAATGGTAGTCAACGATGGCTGGATCACTGTGTCGTTACAAAATCGGCATGGCACTCTGTAACAAATGTCTTCGTGGAGCTCGATACCTATTGGTCAGATCATCTACCCTTAATCATTGAGTGCGACTTAAATGTAATTGTGCCAAAACTGACACAAGAAACGAAGACACAAAATAATGTTTTATGGCGGGAGCGCGCTGAGGGGGAAATAGATAGGTATCGAGATCTATGTAACAATGTGTTAAGAACATTACATTTTCCTGAGCTATTTCATAAGTGTGGGGATATTATGTGTCATGATGTAGAACATAGGCGTGCTTTAGATAATTTTTATAGCAATATTGTAAATACGTTGTCTCTGGCTGCTGTTCAGTCCCGGGATAACAAACATCCCCAAAAGTTTAGACGAGTGGCAGGCTGGAACAAACACGTTCGGGGCGCTTATGAGGAGGCTCGGTCTAGGTATCAAACGTGGTTGTTACATAATAAGCCAAAATCTGGTAGAATTTGGGATGATATGAGAAGCAGTCAGAAAATCTTTAGAGGCAAACTTAAATGGTGTCAAAATCACCAGGAACAGATAAGGATGGATATATTAGCATCACACCGAGCGTCTAAGAATTTTTCTGAGTTTTGGAAGGCGACCAATAAGCTTACGACTGGGCCGGGCCGCCCTGTAAGTGTCGGGGACTGTGGTTCGCCGGCAGATATAGCCCGCGTGTTCAAGGATCGATTTATGGTATCATCTTCGCGTGGGCCGGCTCATGGGGTGATCAATGATGAGACTAGTCGTGATTATCAACCTATCCGTTTCTCTGCTAAACAGGTAGCGAATGTTATCAATAAATTCACAAGGGGAAAGTCTCCGGGTCATGACGGTCTCAGTATTGAGCACCTCAGGTGTGCAGGGGTACATCTGCCTCGAGTGCTAGCACTATTTTTCAACCTTTGCGTTAGCCACTCATATCTTCCATCCGATATGCTAAAGACAATAGTAGTACCAATTGTGAAAAACAAGACTGGGGATGTATCTGACCAGGCGAATTACAGACCTATATCCTTGGCTACTGTGATTGCGAAGGTGTTGGATGGTTTGCTGGACAAGGAACTTGATAAATGGATAACGTTACATGACGCACAGTTTGGGTTTCGGCCTGGACTTTCGACCGAAAGTGCTATCCTTTGTCTAAAGCAGACGGTCCGATACTACAAGGATAGAAGTACTCCGGTGTATGCCTGCTTCCTTGATCTCTCAAAGGCATTTGACCTAGTCTCATATGATGTTCTTTGGGGTAAGCTTAGGGAAGCGGGTGTACCGCCGGAGATGACGGGTTTGTTCCAGTACTGGTACTCTAACCAGTTAAACCAGGTTCGGTGGGGAGACGTTTTATCTGAAGCGTACAGGCTGGAGTGTGGGGTTAGACAGGGGGGGATAACGTCGCCTAAGCTCTTCAATCTGTACATGAATGAGCTGATCGTTGAACTCAGCAGCAGCCCGGTCGGGTGCAAAATAAATGGTGCTAGCGTCAATAATTTGAGTTACGCGGATGATATGGTGCTGCTGGGTCCAACGGCTGGCTCAGTCAGGCAGTTGCTGAGCATATGCGAAGGGTATGCGGCAACCCACGGCCTGGTATATAATGTGGTTAAAAGTGAATACCTGATCTTTGCTGTTCCCGGAAAACATCTGAATTATGAGCCCACAATATTCCTTAATGGACGAGCACTTAAACGGGTCACTCAATTTAAATACTTAGGGCATTATGTCACCGAGGACCTCAAGGATCGGGTAGATATGGATCGGGAGCGCAGGGCACTAGCAGCTCGATGCAACATGCTGGCTCACAGATTTGCTCGTTGTAGCAACGAAGTTAAGATAACTCTATTCAAAGCTTACTGTCAAGGGTTCTACACGAGCGGTCTGTGGGTCAGCTGCACGCGGAAGGATCTAGATGCTCTGCGCGTACAATATAACAATGGTTTCAGAGTGTTGTTGAGGTTGCCTCGGTTCTGCAGTGCGTCTAGCATGTTTGCTCTGGCAAGGACTGATGATTTTTATGCCATTATGAGGAAGAAGACCGCGTCCTTAATAAGCAGAATGAGAGCCAGCAGCAACAGCATTCTGAGTGTCCTGGCTGAACAGCACGATGCGCCTATACTAAGACATGCTATCCGGTTGCTCGTGAGGCAGGAATAAATATAAACATAATAATATGCTAATAGAAATGAATTGTACTAACTCTTAGTTGATAAGTTGTTTATGTACTAACCATTGGGCCAATGTAGCCAAATTAAATAAAATAAATTATTATTATTATTATTATTATTAAACAGCATCTAGAAACCACATTTAAGCAAATAAATACATTTCACTTCATTTACTTCGCTCACTTAGACATTTTCGTCTAATAACCATCTTGGAGCGCAAAGGTCGAAATATTTGAAATAAACAAATAAACTCTTTAAAATCTTTGTTTCATAGTTTTCAGTGATTTCAAAATCAAAACCATAATAATTTGATTTCAAGAAGTTTTTTCAGGCACATTAAAAACGTTAAATGACCCTACTTGCACGGTTCCAAAATGTCATTCCTATGTAGAAGAACCGGGAAGAAAATCCATAGGTTATTCTTTAAAAAAAAAGGTAATATGTAGGTAAAATAAAATGTTTAAAATTACAATTATTTTAAAATATGATTTTTTTTTCTCCGTATAGGTACAACCGCCTTATTTGTACTTGGTAATAAGAAATAATACCTAACTCAAGTTGATTTGACCGTGGCAAAGAGTAGAACTGTTAAAAACGGTCAAAGCAGTTTCGAAATTCTCTATAAAATAACATTAATATTTATAAATCGCTGTATTCCAGTCTATGTTCTACCCATAAATTGTTTACGTTTCGCTGAGAGCTTCTGCTCGAGAAGTTATCTTCGCGCACATTTTTGTCCTTCAAGTGTACGTGTAATCTGATTTTATGTTTGCCGCATCTTAATTGTGAAGGTGACGCTTGTCATCTGGTTTGTATGAAGAAAGGATTTTGTTTTAAGTCTTTTAAATATACTGTATAAGTACCTATGTACTCCACAAAAATGTGGTGTGTACAATGTACACATGAAGTACTAAGACGTTTGGATTCTAGAAAATGGATTGTGTGAAGAAGTCTTGTTGTTACTGATATCAGTGTAGCTGGAAATTGAGGTTGCAAGTTAAAAGGATATGACTAATGCTTTATCAGATCTGGATAAATCATTCACGATTTATCTATTGCAAGTTAAGTACATAAAATATCTTGTGAAGTAAAAAACCTATTGGAATTGGGATACTATTACTTTTAATTATTGCCACGATAGTAACTCAAAGCATAATTGTTTGGAAGATATCGCTATTAGCGATAAGACCCTTTTTAACTTTGTCTCTTAAAGTGCTGTATCTTTTTTTTCTGGTGTACACTAAAGAATATAATAAATAAATAAATAAATTGTTTTCATTTTCACGATAAATTTAGCAGCTATACAATCACATACTCCCACAGCAAACTTTCCAACCCTTGCAGACTTTGGTTGTAACCTTTAGATTCTTATCATGCCCGTCAGTAACCTTCTCCAACGAAATACAAGAAAGCGGAAATGAACCCCATTAAGTATTGACGCGTGTCATGTGGTTCCCAATTAAATTGGTTACAAATCAGTGGCGACATCTCCTCCTGGGGCTGCCTTCGTTTGTGTGAACGTGTCAAATATTGTGGCTCGGTTAAGGCGACTTTAACGTTTAAGTGGTATTTTATTCTTCCAAGAAAAGGTAATATTAAATTACAATATCTTATTTCTGATAACGAATTTGAGTATGGTCTTCTTTTAGTCAGAAAACGTCATGTTTATACCTATCTAAAACTTTCAATCAGTCAAAATCATTGTACCTATTTTATCCATTAACTTTGAAATTCACATAGATTTAGATTCATACCGACTTAAAATTGTTTTACTTAAAACTGATTAAGTAGTTGTTTTACTCAATAGTCATTCTGTTAAAAACCCTAAACATAAATTTCAGCGCAACCATTTCGCATTCGGATTACTTAAACCCGCAAAATATTTTCAAATCGCCGCATCTGAATTTTAAATTCAATTCAAGACGGCTTTCCCTTAATTCGCAATTCCTATGGGGAGAATTTGTGGGCACAATCTAACGTGTCGCGAGGGGCGTCGTATCTCACACCATCGGGAATGTATGTATATGTATACCACTTTGAATTTATTTGGCATTGAATTCCTTTTTAAAAACAGAACCACTAAACTATAATGTACTTATACTGTTTTGGATCTTTCCTGTGTTAAGTTTGTAAATTGATTTAAATTTTAGTTAAAATTCGGCAAAAATAAATTGTTTCTATTGTTATCTTAATCTTTCCATTTTAACTTCCTATTTTTTTTCTAAATAAAGCTGAATCTTTAAGTGGTATACTTTGAGAACTCTTTATATTAAGAGACTATTTTATTAGTGTAAATTTATGCTTTATTTATAATGTAAAGATGGAGATGATTATGTAAGAATAAACCACACTATCGTTAATTACAGCTCGTCGATGAGACTCGGCGTGACGTCACAACTTCTGAGATGAGCTTAAGTTTCTACTTTGTGAGTGGATAACCTTCGAGTTAAGAATATCTAGAAGCGCTAACATTATTAATGAAAAAAAATATATGAATCGTAATTATTAGATAAGGTAATTGTTAAGAACTTCAATTACTCCACACTCAGATATGGATCGAGATCTTGTTATAAGGGTATAAGAACTAAATTCCACTGGTGCCTAGACTTAGAAATCATTACGTAACACAAATATTTACACAATGACCCACAAAATTTAATATAGTAAGCAAAAGATAGTCACATACCTACCTAGGTATTCGTGCATAAATGTTTTTTTAAGTATAATTTTACAGCAAAAGTTGTCGTTGAAGAAAGTCGTTTCTAGCGTCTCTATGCCGACCGTTGATTAACGCTACCAAACAAAGTTAGATTCGCCAATCTAACTATAGTTTTTACTCAGTTCCTATTAACTGGCTGGTGTTTTAGAAGGTAACTTTTAATTGCGACCTCTGGGACCTGCCGGTCGTCACTCGGTTCGATAAAGAAATGTCACACCACTACACAAGTATGTATTTTACGTCTGTGTTTTAAAAATGTTTTAAGCTTGTTTATAAAAATATGTAGGAAAAAAAATGATGTAGGGAATTGTGTAGAGAAAAAATATAAGAAACTTATTGATTTATAATAATTTTTTATTCAATACTTAGGTAAGACGCAGAGCTGAATAAATGTTCATTAATGACCTTGCCAACTTATGAATTACCGATTTCAGATTGATTAAATCAAAATTTCATCACTGTACCGGTAATTTCACTCAAGTACAATTTATTTATTAATTTACACTTCGTCTGTAACCTCCGCGCCAGAATTACAGCGATCCATATAAGGTGTTACGTGTTACGCAATACAATACACCTCACGGTATAAGGAGGCTGTTTCCTCGTGATCCCGACTTTTATCTCCTGATTGGTGATTCACGTCACGGCGAACGATTTATCCATGTGTATCGGCCCTATACTGACCGAATGTGGTTCGATTTTTTATTTCTTGAGGGTTAGGGTAGTTAGGTATTTTCGGTAGTGTGACCTTCTGTGGAATTGGTTTTAAAAGGTTTTTAGTAAACTTTCGAGTTCATGAAAGAAACTGGCTGACTTGTCGAGATATTTGTACCCTGTGCCCTTATTAAACTCATAGGCCAAGTTTTTGTGTAAAGACAAGGGCTGATGAAGATAGATTTATAACACTTTTAAATGTAATAATATATAGAATTAGAACATTTTTACAAACATTTTAAAACCATTTTTTAGACGATAAATTTTCAATATATTTAATCATCAGAGTCAAATTTAAATTGAAAAAACCCAATGAATAAAACTTCGTTTAAATTAAAATTAATTTACAATGCATTGAGTGATTCTCTTTCAAAGTTAATACGGCTGATTGGATGGTTATCGGAAAAATGTTTGGAGCGACTGACAAATGAATTCGCTTCAGTAATCCGTCAATCGTGTGCATTTTTTCCCGATAAAGCTAATATATTGACAGCCTATAGCCATATTCTGTTCAGCCATCCGTACTTAACTTCTAAGTCAGTACAGAAAATACCTATGTTGGTTGAGATGAACCATTAAATAAAGGTAAATTAATCTAATATTTTTATTACAATCATGTAATTATAAAACAGTATTAACCATGCATCCTGTAAGGTAACTGCAAATAAAATAAAGTTTATCTATATATTCACAGGCTAACCGTTAATATTGTGTACACAGTCAGTAGGTAATATGTTTATTAAAATTGTCAAATACTTTATTGTTTGTAAGTTGAATTAAAACAAAGAGTGTAACCAACTTTAACTGTACGGAAAATTCGCAAGTACATTTCCAGACTTTCGAATTTGACTTATAAACTTTAGATTCCATTGCATAATATATTACTGAGCGTCTGAACACGCTAATCTTAAAGTTTTCAACGGAATTATCCGATTTCCCTCAATTTATGAACCAATTGTAAGTTCTGTAAAAATAAATTTAGATATTTAATATTGAGTGGTATATTAGCCAATTTATATAGAGTCATATATAAACCAAAGTGATCAATATACAATATAAACGTGTTCCAACCCGTCAGATATCATGCACATAATTTAAACCCCCAAACGTCACGTAGTCAGCTCGGTTGACCGGGGTTTAACGACCAAAACTTAGACTCATGTACTCACTAAACATTTATTATTTAAACACAATCGCAAGGTAACCCCTACCAGCGGTTTGCTAATGCAATTGAACATTTTTACTAGTTTTGTCGATGTTAAGAACAGTAACGGTACAAAATGGTACTTACAAAGTAAATTGATACTGTAACTTGTATAGAAGCGAGTTCTAGCCAAATTCAAATAAGTTTATGCGGCAATACTATATCATATTAATTACAACTTTAACAATTTTGCATACAACTTCCCACTGCTACTGCTATCCTGGTACTCGCGTACGCACGTAAGACAAACTTTCCATTGTTCCGCATTATGCTGATGTCGTGGAATCGTATAGACTACTACAACTGCTGGTGCTCTGGTAAAATGTATGAGCTCTTCTTTGTAGGGGAGGCGATAAAACTGTCTAGAACTGCAGCCTTGACGTTTTTGTTTCAAATGTTTGATCAAATCGACGGATTATGCAGCTTAGGAGCCAAGAATAGCTATTGTAAACAACTTTTAAAATTTATTTACAGGTTATGTTTGTTATTTACCATTTAGTGAATGCTATTGTTCTAGAAAAAAAATAAATACGTACCTATTCTTGCGTATGTTCTTAAAGATTCACAATATATTTTATTTAGTAGTGTCAGGTGAAAATGTGTCTAAATTAAGGGTTAAACAGTGTTCTCGTGAATTATGGACCCGCAGTAGGGTCAAATTCCATTGAACAAATTTCACAAGCTACTGTGACCCCAAAGTTTGTTGTTATTAATTAAGAGTTACTCTAAAAATAGTTTAAGCATCTATGGAGATGTTTTTACTGTGAGAGATTTTGTTAATAAAAAGAGGTATCCTGATTTTTGACATTTTTCAGACCAAAAAGTTCGTTTAAAACATCTCTAATCAGTAAAATGCTGTAAACATGATCCAAATAATGCGTTAGTTCATAACAATTTCTTTTAAATTAAAATAATAGTAATAAAAAGCCCCATTGCGAAAATACGAACTAAAAAGTAATTAATTACTATAAAAATAAATTAATTGTCTCATCTCAGTGACACTCGCTCTATCAAGAAGAATTTAATGATGCATCATTTTTCAAAATCTTTGGTTCGTTGAGTACATAGAAACGGACATAATTATTTACACGCGGACATAGAAACAGACATACACATACAGGTCAAACACATAACTCATTGTTTGGCCTCGCCACAGTCGGGTAAAAACATCGACTGCGTCACAAACAAGAACATTAGGTATTCCTATACTTGTGTCTGAGAAACCTAACAACATTGTGTAAACATGTTACCAATACCTTTTTACATAAAATGTACTACTGACTCTCTATTTGTGCATAACAAGTTTTAAAATTTCCTCAAAATGTTTTTCTTTGGAACAAGTAGACAAAGTTTTAACGGGCGCTTAAACTAGCGTTTTTATTTTCATCTGTAATGCGTTTTTTGTAAAGTAAACCTATTATATTTTACTATCGGATCGGAGTATTGGAAGTTTGCCAACAATATACGAAATCATTTTTCTAAGGAACTTTAAGTTATTTAAATATTTTCTATCTTAAAATGTGTTTTCATTGCTAGTTCCTATCCTATTAAGTAAAGTACGTTTTTGTTTTTTATGTATAAACGTATTTGTTTAAATAGAATTATGTGGAAGACGATGAAAAAAAAATATAATATTTAGACAACAAGTTTCTTTTTGGGTGTTAAAATTTCAAACTAACAATGTTAAATGTAATTTCTATTGAATTAGGTAGAGTTTGTCCTAAGATATATTGCGTGTTTATAGGTACTTATAGCAAAGTATAGTTGGTAATTAATCGATTTAATATAAAATGGATTCTATATTTTAAATTAATTTACATGTTAGGAATTTTAAAGAAATGTAACATTTTAAAAAACATTATCTTCCACAAAAAGAACCACTTAAGCAAAAGTTAACACTACTACTGTCTTCCAACTTTGTATAACTATGCTAATAATGGGAAACATTAAAATAAAATATAGTACTTTCCCGAACTAGGACGAAAAGAGAGTTCCTTCATATTTATATTATGTACCGTGAACCTAAAATATGTACGTTAAATATTTACGATTGTCAACCTTAAAGTTTTAATATAAGGTCGACGTTTCTGTTTCATATTTACCACAGTGCGTTCCACTGGACAATGTGCACAAACAATTTTGTTATTTGTTGTACGTTTGCAATATGTAGCTTGCCCACATGAAGTTTGCGTGTTTACCGTTTGGTCGTCTGAAGATTAATGCGACTGCAGACTTTAAAGATAAAACAATAATTTAGTTTAGTTTAAGTTTAAGTAGTTAGAAATCAGAAAAGTTTAATAGTAAAATAAGCACCACTTAAACATAAATATTTAATAAACAATTTATGTACATAAAGAAATAGAAATAAAATCAACTTTCAGCAACTACGCAATCGAAGCTATAGTTTTTACAGCGAAGGAGATTCTATAGACTTCAGACACTACTGGCTACCGCTTTTAAGAATGCTATGCATGCAGATCAAGGAATATTAACGTCAAGATACATTCATAAGACTCGTAAATAGAGTTACACTCGCTATTATAAATGTAACAGCCATCCCACCAATGTTACTGTTTTTAAAATATTACATCTAATGTGGCATAAAGATGAAGTCTGGGACCTAATAAAGTGTAGTACTACAGAATTTATGACAGTATTCAAAATAGTGATGTATTTTATTGAATATTAAAAAAACAGTGTATACTGGTATCAATAAATATGTATTAAGAAACTTATACTGATCAATAACGTTGTCTTTCTTTACTGCAAGGCGAAGTCAACGTCGCTCCTGGAGAAGGAATAAGTTATAAGTATAAAAAATATAATAATAATCATCTACGCGGTCTTCTGCTTAAAATATATATAACTAGCTCTTTCCCGCGGCTCGCCCCGCGTGATGTCAGTTATCGCGGCAAAACGTAGCCTGTGTCCTATTTAAATCGGTTCAGTAGTTTTGGCGTGAAAGCGCGACAGACAGATAGATAGTCACTTGCGCATTTATAATATTAGTAAGGATTATTTTATTTTTGCTTGCCCGCTTGGTTCAAGACCGCGTGTGAGTGTATTCACCCTCTTTTAAGGAAAGACAAATAAATATAAAAGAAAAATAATAATTCCAGCCTATAAATTTCCCACTGCTGTGCAAATGCCTCTTCTCATGTTGAGAAGGAACGAGCATCGATCACTAATTTTAATTATAACAAGTTGGAAAAAGTTCTTACATATACATAGCCATGCCATATAGAATATAGTAAGTAGACTGCGATTATGATTAAGAATAAGTGTACCTATAATATAGAAATACATAGTACGTACAAATTGACAGTCGTCGTAACAAAAAAAGATCTTTACAAAACGCTACAAAGAAACGTAACACAATTCCAAATAGGTCAGAAAGCGTCAGAAAAGGCAATAGAGTAATTACGTTTGACACAAAACTTTAGTTGCAATTGCTGAAAGAACAGCGGAAGTGAAGGCGCTCGTTTGCCACTTCCTTCCGCCAGGGGACGCTAGTAACTAAAATGTGCTATAATAACGAACGGGAAATATGTTGGGCTGTGTGTGATAGAGCAAGTTTATGTACTCCTGGTACTCAGTTAGTTTTTGTTTATGGGTTTAGCGTTGATGATAAATCACATAGATCACGCAGTAAAACAAAATCGTGATGTCTGATGCAAATTAAAAATACACGCAAATAGATAGAATATTTAGGACTTAATGTGCAAAGCCAGAATGATCTTGGCAGTTGTTTATAAACTACTGCGAAACATTGGTGTCATCATGAGATTTATTGACTTTTCTACGTCATAAATGTTCAAAACACCTAAAATATCAGATTTTTCGACACTTAAAGGCGTAATCATAATAAACACGAAATTTTATCGTATTTGATTGACCGTTGGCCATAGAGATACGTCATATTTGTCAAACAACTACCTAGATAAATAATAATCACAGTTTTTGGACAAACATGTTTGTTGTTAGTTAACAGTTCTTTCTACCGTTTATGGCGTCCTGGTACATCGGATTAGATAACATTATTAGTTGTTTTTATGTCAGTACAATAATCATTTGGGGATTCAATTAGTGTGTTTAGTTTTACTACTGCGGCATTCCTTTGGATTAGATAACGTAAATTTGTTGTGGGTTCAAATCCAGTATTATAGTTCCAGTTTACAACATGTTCAAAATGTCAAGTTTGTGTTTAGGTTCACACACACACTTACACATACACACAGTCTTGTAAAATGCTTTGTTGTTTAAATCGTCATATTTATAAAATGCAGTCAGTGTATTGATAACATTGATTTAAATTTAAATGTTTAGAACTACTTAAACGCAGCTTCTTCATAGGTATAATAAATACTCAGTAATAACTATTCCTACCCTAGATTTTGTTTGACAAGCGCCCGATGCAATTCAGAAAAGAGAATTTCATTCATATCTGCATCCTCGTTCGTTTTCGAGTCAACTTGTTGAGCAAAATATTTTTCAATATGATCCGAGTGTTACGCATTACTCAGATTGAATTCCAATTGAAAACGCTTCGGAATATGTCAGACAATTCTGTAATAAATATGCTTATTGCATATGCACTCACATTTCATTATCGTATTTTCTGGAGTGGAATTTGAAAGCTCACACTTAGATGTATTCGTCTAAAACCGTGGGTGCTGAAGATTCATTGGAATGATTATTTTCTTATAAAACTAATGGAATTACTGTTGTTATGATCGAGTTATGAAAGAAATAACAAATTTTTATCCTTTTACGGCACATTTTATTTACTCATAACATCAAACATTACCTAAAATATCTCCATTGAAAACAAAAGCAAAATAAAGGACACTGAAAATTACATTCCCCGTAAATTATCTGGCAGAAATTCCTTGCAAGAGTGCTTAGAGGCGGTTAGGTTTCTAAGACACAGGGAGGTATTCAGGCATTCAGTGTAAATCTTGTGAGCGCGGGAATGCGGGCCTGTGTCGTCGTCATGACAGCTTTGCAATTAGGCGTCCCGCAAAATGGCGGTGCCGCGAAATTACCGCGCTCGACGTAATGCTCCGTGCAGACTTCAGCAAAGATTTGAACCAATATTGGATGTAATCTCAAGTAATATTGGCTTTAGAACACGATATTGGTCGATTTACATAAAATTAATCTAGTACAGAGCGTTGTTTCTTGATTTAATAAATTGCAGGGGACTTTATAATATACTTAGAAATAAGCCAATTTAGTTGAAACTAATGAAAGACGTAGATAGATAATGTAATGTGTGGTAATTCTATAGGTACCTACTAGCACAATATTAGACCTTAAAGTCAATGGACTATACTTATCATTAAAAAATTATGTCTCTGCTAAAACGTGTTACGTTACTCATTATCAAATATGTAACAAACGGAATAAGTTAGCAAAAAGTATTATATAACAGGGTTGATTTATTTACGAAAAAAGTGTGAAGAAGCACGAAGAAGTGTGTTTAACTTAACTTTGCCAAATCGTAACTTTCCTAGAATTAAATTTCAGTTCATCAAATGTCGTCTAAGTAGTATCTCAAAGACAGTTTATTGCGCATTTCGAATGCGATCTAAAAGCGTCTAAACATGTGCCACCAACATTGGCCCAACTGCCAAACTTCATGGTTACGTGTGGCTCAGACTTATCCGGGGTGACTTGCGTAACTTAGTTTCGGTTGAAGTATCAGCGGGCTGATTAAGTGACTTGCAATTCGTGGTTGATTTTGTCAAAGCAAATCGCCTGTCGAATGTTTACTCACAAATAGAGTTTAGCTAATTGTAAACTGTAATTAAGTTCAATGCAGGTGCTCCATTCATGCCATTTCTACGGTACAATTTGATTCGCTTGCATTAAGATCTTTATAAGCATCCTAATTATTGCTTTGCTAAGGACAACTTAAGTAATTGAGAAATAAAGCTCAAGCCTTATAAAATCTCCTGTAAGGCACTATGCAACGCTGGAGAGAAAGTATTATAATTTAAACGTTAACGTATTTGTTTACTTAAATAACAACAACTATTAAGCCTTAAATAGATTCCAGCTTCAATCTCAAACGTCTTCAGAAACCCCAAATCCCTGAAGAGAAAAAATTTAAATTGCTATTCCGTGGTTCACAAGAGAGGCTCGCAATAGGCGTAAATTGCTCCTTATTCGTTCCCGACTCGATCCCGTTACGTGGTCTAATGGCATCGGAGTGTAGGTAAATACTGGGTAAATATATACGGCTGGGCTTTTACCGTATTTGAATAAGACCTGCCTCGCTCCGTTCGACGTGTAGCGAATAGTTTTTGTGTGCTCTCCGTTTTCATGGGGCCCTAGTACACAAACATAATTATTTGCAGATGTAGGGGAAAATAATAAAAACAAAAAAAAGCAAGGTCGCGCATCTAGTTTTAAAGCAAGTTAAATCTTCACGCTAAAGGCAACACCATTTTGCGAATCTTCGTCGTCTTTGCCTGAAAAAAAAAAACACTAAACATGTTTTTTTTAAAAAGACATTAGACCCAATATTGCCATTGTTTAAAAAAATTTCAAACCAGTATGTATTTGCGGTTAGTAATTAATAGTTTAAAGTTACAATGAATTTTATAGCTGAAATCATCTGAATATTTTAACATAGTTAAGTAATTCTTGAGATATAAACAATACCTTTTATGTGCAACATATAATTAGGGGTATGCATAGCTTTAATTGTAGCACGAATGTGCGTGGTGTCCACAAATTCGTAGAATTTCTGGTTCATTTTCATGAGCAAGCGGTTGTAATGCAAATCAACGTGGCTAGGGTGACAATGCATTCCTCCCGAACAGGACAAAAACTGAGTTATTTTTGTCTGTGTATTTTTAGAATAGGGTTCATGTCTGTAATTTTAGATTTTATTTATATTTTTTATTTTCACGCGTTTGATAATATGAGGCGACTCTCTCGGTGATTTGTAAAAAATATGCATAGTTTTTGTGACAAACCTTTGTTTATGGTTTTTCTTACTTTGTAGCTTACTATGGGGATACGTACTCCTAGGTGGAATTATATTGTAGTTGTAGTATGTGCTTGTTTTTTATTTTATAGATCACGCGACCAACTGGCAGTTAGCAATAGATGATGAATGAACATCAGCTGTCTTCGAGATGCTTTGCTGACCTTTAAATGAGTTTGTGTTTTATTCTTGAGAATGCTTATGTACCTACTATGTCTTCATTTTCTTCAATGAAAGCTGGCTGGCTCTTTAACTCTAATGATGTTAAAATGAAACAAAATACATTTTGACTGTGAAGAAATACAGAATAATATGGAATAAACACTTAGTTTTTAGTGTTATATTGTATTTCTTGATATTATATTATTATCTTATATTATATTATTTTGTATTTCTTGACAGTCCAAATGTAAATTGTTTATTTTCCAATTTCCCAATATACTCTCTATGATTTCTACATCAGTTCAGTTCTTTTTCTTTGTTGTTTTTGATAAGTTTCTGCAATGATTTAAATGAATTAAGCACAGGTATATTGAGGTCATACGAAGGACATATAGGTACACAACTTTTTGTGGGTGGAATAAATATTTTTCAAATGAATAAATTCTCTAGTCAAAAATAAAAATATCACTAAAAACACCACATTCAAACAATAGCCTTTATTTTGTTATTCTTTTTTAAAACAACACGTGAAATATAGTTATGTTAGCACAAAAAATGGAGATTTCTCGTTTATTTTTGAATATTTTTTCAACAGTTTGGTGAACCTATTTGAGTGTATTTGTTGCATTCAAAACACTGTTATGTGGCGCTGTATTACTAAGGTATTCACAGTTGAAGCTAAACTTGCAACCGTAACGTGAACGATGGTCTAAGTAATAAGTAATAGCGAGATAAAATATTATTTGAATGAATATTTTGAAGAAAACAAAAAGTATATAAATAATTGGTCAATCAACAAATAGATTGCATTTTTTAACTGATTCATAAAGTATAGATCTGAAATTTAATGCTTAGAGTAATGTTAAATAATTTTTATTTACCACAAAACTACCATAATAGGTAAGAGTATTGCTATTTTAAAAGTTTCACATAATCAGGAATGTAAATATCACGTAAATATAATCAAATATTCATATTGATCTGGCAAAACGTTTTGTTGACTTCTCGCGTACCCCAAGGGCTGGCCTTGCAAGACCTCGGACAAGAAATAAGCATTGCCCTACAACGTCTTTTGGGTACACTTCCGGTCGACGGTGATGTGGGTGAATTTTTAGACGCAACTTTTTAGAGATTTTGTTAGTTAAGAGTTTAGTTTTGTTTTAAGTGTATATAGTTAAGTTTGTAAATATTTAATATTGTAAATAAAAAATAAAAGTTTATTCCATATACTGCTAAAAAAATATTCATATGAAATCTAAAATGTAAGTATAATACTATTGCTAATGCTACTACTCTACATATACAGACATCTTGACCCATTATTCGCTATAAGTTCCTCACTTAGAGCAGTCTTGACACATTTGTCAGGTGGCACAGTTGGATGTTGGAAGCACTCCGCTCGTAATGAGGTTTACACTGCGCGATATTGATATTTGTTGCACTTCAATGAAGCCCTTGTGTGGATTGGGTTTTACATGGATCACCGATGCGGGACTCTGTATGCTGAACTGTACTGCGTTCTACATTATTAAAGTCACCATTATAATGCAGCTGTGTCAGCTTTTTGTAAAGATATTCTTATTTTTTTTAGCTTGGAGTTTATAGATGGTTGTGGACATCTATTCGAGTAGATGGCCAAGTAACATGGTCTTCGTGCCCTATTTTTTGTGGGTCCTAGTACCTGATGGTCACCGCTGGCCGTGACATCTGATACCATAACCTTTGACCAATGACATGGATGGACAAGCCTTCGGATCTCTTAAAAGTGTTCACATCATACCAGGATGTGCATTGATAGAAACACTGTAGGAAGTCCGAAGGCCCAAATATTTTTTAAACCAAGGCATTGCATATCGAAGATGGTATGTATGTTGAGAAGAGTATTGTGTATGTGTAATGTGATGTTGAGTAGAGTTTTTCTTCACGTCATTCTGACGAGTTTTTATCAATCTTGACTATTTAGTGTTTGGTCACGATACATCACCATCAGTGCCCTTACTCTTCAATTTAATTGAAATTCTAATACAATTCCAATGCAAAATTGATATTAGTTTAGCAGACAAGAAATCACTTTATAGAGAAAAATGCTTCAATGGAAGGACCTAACCGGAATCTAAATATTAAGAGTGTTTTTTTATACAGTGTTGTTTGTGTGCCTGCTAAATGAATAACAATTTTGCATAGGCATTGTATTCGAATTAAAATTAAATTGCAGAGTAAGGGCACAGATTTCAGTGCAAATCCTTATACTTCACCTTAGAAAGCTTACTTGTATGTTAGCAATATGTACAACAAAACTACTTGGAACAATGACTAGCGTTCCTTGATTAGCGCCTGTTCTTTGGTCAATGACGTTAACTCAGATGTGATTATCTTGTAATCGAGTTAATCCGTTTAGTTGTGATCATGTCGCATGAGCGTGCTTGTTTGCTACTGGTCGCTTTGTTTAACACCTACTCTGGATACCTACATGTTAGATCGTTAAGCACCTACATTAAGGCAATACACAATTTTTTTTAGCTATTTTCATATCATTTTTACTTAGCAACTATACAAGTAATTGACTTGAAATTTGATTCCAAGATAGAAGAGAATGTAATGGAAATAAATGTCGATCAGTTACACGACTAAAGAAACTTTCCTCGATATTTTTTTTTTTGTAATCAGCTCTATAAAACACTTTTTTTTTTGCTTTATCCACCAAACTATTAAACTTACCAATATTCTTTTCATACTATTTGATGCATAATCATAATGAGTAGATAGATTAATGTCGATTGATTTTTTATTCCATTCAATAGATTACGATTAATATGAGATTTTCCATTTTGTCGCTTACGTTATTATTTCTTAGACAATCAAGCAGTTAGTATTATCTTTGTCTTGCATTTCCGGATTGGCTCTCAAGTTAGCTCGCCTTAATTTCGTCTACTAACTTTTGACACAGATGCTCGTATTTATTGTAATAATATGAATACGTAAATAAATATTTAATGATTTCAATAATATGCTATGTATAGGGAATTAGTGCAAATATGCATAAATACCTTTACGCCTGACGTTTCGACCAGGTTACACCAGCCGTGATCGCAAGCAGACTGTATTTATGCATGCTCACGCTAATTCCCGTTACATAATATATTATTATAAACATGCAGTGCGATAGTTTAAAAGTTAATAAATGTTTTATATATTAAAATTATTTTTTCCTGCGATAACTTATTTCAAACAAGCTACCCGCCCTAGTTTTGCACGGGTGTTGTGAGATTTTCAAAACATTTGCAAACGTTCTTTTTTATTATCCTTTCTAGGTACCCACAAATTTGTCCTTTACAGGAAAGAAAAAAAAAACAAAAAATAATGATTTGGTGCAGTCATTAGAAGTTATGGCGTGACTAAGTGAAAACCGTTTTTATGTATATATTAGAGGATATGTAAAATTATTTTTGTGTAGGACTATTTCTGAGGATTCTGAAGGAACTGTTAATGAAATAAGTAAAACTGTTACGTCTAAATTATTTTCGAGATCGTCTTACCCTGATCTGATATTCTATTTTAAAGAGTACTAAGAGGCGGAATTGCCTAAAATAAAATATAGATCCATTCCATAGTTACACTAACGTAGACCATTATACTCGAAACATATACCTTAGCTATTATACCAAGGTAGTATTGAAGGAGTCTGTTCAGATTCAAATGTATAATATCTCTGAGTGTATAATTAAAGTTCTAAACTACGCCGCACATTCTGTGTACACCGCATGCGCCAAATCCTATTAGTATTCGTTCCCCATTCGCCACAGATAAATATCCAATAACAGCCTATAACTGTCCCCATTCACTTGTTATTGAAGAAAAATTATTTCATTTATACCTTCCCTAAATACATACACGCATTCGTATTGTCTTTATAATGTCTTTTTATCTTGTAAAAAAACGAGCAGGAAATGTGTTCTTTTTTACCTTAAAATGAGACAAAGCAATTGTCTACACAAAGCGATAAATACTTCAAAAATAATACGACAGTATATACCATTGTCACCAGAAAAAGCGAGGTGGAAGCTTTTATTAATTCATGATTTCTGAGGTTAAAGTTAATGTCACACATAGTATTATTTATTATCTTATACATTATGTAACTGTGAATCACCATTGTCTACAGAAATAAAAGAAACCCATATAATTTAAAACACATGGATTAATTTATGTGTAAATTTGTAAAATAATAACTTTCGTGATACTCCATTCATACTTTTTATTAATTAATTATTTACAATTTGAAATATATACAAAATTAACTATATATACACTTAAACAAAGCTAAACGCTTGACTAATATAAAACTCTAAAAAATTGCGTCTTAAAATTCATCCACATCACATGAGAATGCGTATAAGTTGTCGTATTATTTTTTAAGTATTTATAGCTATGTAAAAAATATAAAAATATGTAAAAAGTATACATTGGACCGTTATATTTTTGAATAATCATTTATAAAAATGTCCTCTACTCTTTATATGCTAAGTAAAAGATTCGTTATATTTGTAGACTTTTATTAGAAAACGAAGTCACTAATTACTTCGGCACTCCGATCGGGCTCAGCTCGGAAAAGGGCCAATTCATCGAATTCCAATTAGAAAAAACTTATTCTGATGCCGCTACGGAAGTTTCGGATTCATTGTTTTAGTCGCATTGTGATCCAATGTCAGAGGGTTTTATTTGTTACATCATTATCACCCCTATTCTCCGGGCAGTAAGAAAGTTTCAGATGGGAATCTATTATTAGCCCGGCCTTTAAACGAGGACAGATAAAATTGAAGTTACCTGTAATTTAGTTCAATTGAAGAGGCGATTAAATTGGTCTTAATACATTTTGTTCATGGACGTACAAAGGAATTCATTTATATTTGTTCCTTATTTAGTTTTTTAAAGATTTAGAAATCAAGTCTTTGAAAAATATTGTGCAATATTATGCAGAAAGGAAAACATTATTGTGATATGAGAAATAAAGATGAGATTGTCTTCGATGCGGAGCGATGCGTTGACAAGACGTTGATTGAATAAGTATATCAAGATTTTCCCGTTTTACTTGGATATAAAGATTTTCTTTCTGATGTGTGTCTATCAATCTTATATTAATAACACCTTTGGGTTTTGATAGGTTTCCAATAATTGCAGACTTAAGAAAAGTGCAATTTTGTAATGGATTTTTTTAATTACAAGGCAAAAATACAAGCTTATTTAATCGGCAATGAAATACCTAGGCTTCTGTCCAAGAACTGATACTTTATATGATATTCACGCTATTCGTGGACGCTAATCTAATTAAATGGCAATTTTCGAACTAGTCAAATATTTTAAAAACCCTCGCCTCTTCGACTTGATTACTTATTATTTGTGTCATTGGAATTGTATCTCCTACCGTCATCTGAAGCAGCCCAATGTTAAGCCACACAGACGCTGTAGTTGACACAAAAGATTGAAACATAACATCGTCTTGCGCACTCCAAATACATTTTCCTCATTGGATTTTTACAATTCCCACGATATTTTTTCCTCATTGCTGCGGTAAACTGCAAATGACTAAGATAAGGAATTAATAGGGCTTATTTCCCTTCCATACATAATTTAATTAATTAGTATAATTAAAAAATTAACTCATATTTGAATTGAGCTAGAGTTTTGTATGTAAAGTAAAAACAGTTTAAAAAAATACTTTTTTTAATTTGAAATTCTCTTTTTTCGTAATAATAGCTAACTTAGCTGTTTATTAATTAATTCAATAATGGTGATGCTTTTTCCTACAGTGGGGAAAAGGTTTATTAGATACGAATATTTAGAATCGTTTTTATTAGTCTGATAATAACTTATAAGTATAAATTAAACAGTCGGCGTATCGAAAAACAAAACACGATCAATAAAAGCAATATCAAAACAATCCTTTAAAAACTTCATAACAATTTAACGAAACACAAATTCTAATATTACTTACCATAATACAAATATAAAAACGAATTTAGCTAAACTACATACATATTACTTTCTATTTTTGTGGAAAATTTGTCGTGTCCCTTGAATACAAGATGAGGTGGGGTTATAAAATAGATAGTTACACATGCAATGGGCTAAACAAGCCGGCTTTGCGTGAGATCAACTGTGCTTGCTTACTTGTGAACGAATGGCGGATTGTGGTCGACGATACCTGGATGTGGTAAGTTAAATGTCCACATAAACCAAGTAACTTTTTGAACTTTTTAAAGGATTTTAGATTTAGACTAAGCTGTAGAGTACTTTATGAGTAAATCGAAATTTAACGATTCAAAACATCTTCCGAAAACTGGGCCTCTAGACAAGTAACAATGCGAAAAGCGATAACGCTGATCGAATCGCTCAAATGAATGAAAGTGACAAGTCCAAGTCACGTGACTTATCGAAACAAAATGTAATTTCTATACATTTAATGTCGTTTAAGCGATTTCTATCATCGTAAACGCTTGTCGAAATGCCACTTGTCTAGGGGGGAAAGGATCCGTATTATTTATCACCTTTTTATTACTACAGAACAGGTAAAGCAAGGCTGCTCAAGTTGATAAAAATCTATTACGACTTATTTTTTTTTATTTAACTCAATTTAAAGCGCCTTTTTACAAAGTGATTATCCAAAGAGTTTTTTGTCAAACTGCTGCATTATTTTACCCCAATCTTTTCATACTCACTTTAGCCTATGAGCCTACAAGTTTTTCAGAAAACACTGTCTTCTAAGTAAAGAAAATACTAAGATATTTATAGCGGTTTAGTTTAATATTTACTAAGAAATAAGCGATATTCAAAAATCTGAAGACATGTATGTGTATCATGTATATTATTCACACTTTTATACCATATCTAGTACATCATGTTTAGTGAATCCTTGACAGCAAGCAAGCCACGTAGCGGCCGTTTGTTTTCATGCGCGCGGGGCACTTTTGGGCCTCGTCCGAATTGTCGGCTGTGTCCGATATGACCACGTCCTAACGAATAAACCCCGGACATACTGCGTTCTTCACAAATATAGGACGACGAAAGATATTTGTTCATATGGACATTGAATTTTACTGACGGTTGTATTCGGAAGCCTTTTTATGTATTTAAGCTACTTATGTGGATTTAGTTAATATATAATGTAGTAGGCTTTTGGAGCGTTGTTAAAAAAAATCAAGAAAAAAATAAATGTCAATTGCGATTGTACTGTATGCCAAATAAAGTGACAATGAAACCTAAAAGGGAAGAATATTATTTTATATATTATAGTCTACTTGTCTTGGAAGCTATGCTTACTTACTGAATACATGAATTTAATATCAAAGAATATGACTTCTATAAATTATTGGCCGCCCAAAAGTATTGAAAAAACTATCAAGTTTTACGTATGTATTTCTAAAATCTTTGGTACCCGTTTTAATGTAAACAGCATTTATCCAATAAGGAAGTTTTAAGTTAGGAAGTCTGGCATCGAACGTTAAGGTCGAAAGGAAAGAGGCGAAAAACGGGAATCCATATTTGATGTGCCAAGTCTGCTTAAATTATTCATGTTAGGGTCGCGATTGAGGAATAATTCTCGTGGGTCGCTTACTGTAACCTACAGGCCTGCCGCATGGCGTCCAGTGCATATCCCTATTTTATGCCCGATGCTTTTATTGGCAAGCAAAAAGTGAGTGAGTTTTTTATGGCGTTTCTCAGATGTTGGATGGTATTTTAGTTGTGTGGTCCCTAAATCAAAGTCCGTTTTGGTGTCACCCGTGCTCGAGTGTGTTTGGGTATCTAAGATTTATATCCGGTATCAAAAGAGCCTGCTATAGAATTCTCTATTAGAGACTGATATGTTATTTTTGTGTTTGTACAAAAACATACCCCGCAACGGTATGTTTTCGTTGAAACTGACACGAATACAAAACTGTTCTTGACTTTCAAATATTTTTAAATAGTTAAAAGAAAATAAAATATTAATTCAAATCTTAATCTCGAAAATTCCATTCGACATAACTTCGAGTTCAGCTACGGAAAAATATATATTGAAAAAAAATATATGATAAATGGGAATCAATTGCGTAAAATATAAAGTTAACGTCGTAGTCTTTACCTACAATACATAGTATGGTGATATAAAAATTATAAAATAGGCAATGTTCTTGATGTAAATAGGTCTTTGATCACTAACGTAAAATTAGATAAAGACTAAAATCAAATCCCTTGATCCAATGGATAGTAAAAATTAGTATGCTCAGGAAGGGCTTATAACAATGGGTCTTACGATTAATTATACTGATTGAGATAGACTTAGTTTACGAGCCATAAACAAATTTAACACGATTTACCGCGTTGACTACAAATGTCTGGTTGACTTATCTATCACTTTAATATCTGTGCCGAAGGCATCAAACAATCAAGTAATTTTATACGCAATGGTTTAATAGAAAGTGTCCTTTTTGTTTTAGGTGTTTTTCTACAAATCAAAAAGTATTTATATACCTTGATAAGTAATAGTCCTGACATTAGTAAAAACTACATTTATTGTCCTAATTCTAGATAAGGATTCTTTACATAAATGGCGAATTACACTGAGACTTATCGCTATAAAAAAATAACAACTTGTTATTGCTTTTCTGTTTTACAAGAACTGGCAATAAAACAATACAAGAAAGATCGATGATAATTTTAAATTCCATATTTTTAGAACTGAAACTTTTTCATAAACCGACTATTACTACTATAACGAGGTCACCAAGATCATCGTTCATCACAATTACAAATCTCCGAATAAGTATCTTGGCCCTTATGGAACATTTTCATTCAAGATCTAACCCACCGGCTCATATACAAAACGAAACATAGCCTAATCTTGACAAAGTCCAACATCACTGGTTGGGGCATCACAAAATCTGGTAAGAAGGGATTTTCACTACAACAATATAGCACAATGTATTTACAGAGTTATCTGAAAGAAATCGCCTTTGTTATAAGCACATTGAAGGATATCGTCACCTTTTCTGTTCCTGATAGAAAAGGTGACGAGGATTACCCAAAGTCGGCTTTTATCGCACCCGCCATACAAAAGAGGATTTATATTATTGCATTTTTTATTTTTGTTATTTTCACTTTCAGTGCCACTTATGGGTATTTTCTAATTTAATAAGTAGTTTTACAATTTGAAATTCATATTGTAATATATTTTTTTACCTGCAACCCTCATTTTTTTATATTCTGTATAAAATTACATATATTTGCGAAGCTTCCAGCAGCGGAGGTTATACATTGTACGACTTTGGTTTATGCGACCTTCTTCGATCTGCGAAGCTGCAATAAGAGCTGGTGTGGACTGTAGGATAAACAGCTCTGTGCTGGCAAGCTGAGCAGCTGACTGGCTGCCTACCAGGTACCTTTACTTTTAGCTAGAAATTCTTGAAAGTAGATTAACACAGTTCTCGCACAGACTATGATGAATTTATGAGTAATTTTGTCGTCATATTTTTTATTGAAGTTTAACGTTGCAGAGAGCTTTTGAAGTGGATTCGACATGCTCCAACTAGGAAGAGTTAACCCCAGAAGAAGCATTGTCTTAACTTTCAATTTTCTGCACCAGCAGTAGCTTTTAAGAAGCTTAGATCAGTTTACCTTCTATTTTCTGTAACTTTTTTTCCGTTTAGAAGTTGTACCTTCTAAATATATTTTTATGTTTTATAAAACCATAGATAAGTAAATAACGCACTATATTCTCACTCTCAATGTAGTAATGTACCTGTAATACATTACTGCATTGATAATTACACATCTATACAAAGCTATTTTTTTTTATGTTGTACAACTGAAAAAACATCTGGATGTTGGTTATAAAAAGATTGGCCTGTGTTACAAATTCAAAAAACAAAAATGATAACTGTTAGTTTTACGATAATGATACTAAAATTTGAGATTCTTTTGTTTGTTGAATTTTTTGTACCAATCGGTTTCCGATCATCCGTCATCGATCAACGATCATCCTGATCATTTTATCAATCGTAACCTAACTTATATATTATATACCCACCTATACTGTTATTAGAGTTCAGGTTTTTTGTTTGCATATCGATAACAAAATCAACTTGTATGTAAAAAAAACCGACTTTAAAGTGACAAAGAATTTAAAATAGAAAAAATCTATGAAAAAATATATAATATATATATATAATTGCGGGTAAGCACAAATTACGCGATTTCGTTTACTGAAATGACATTTTCAAGTTTTTCCAGGTTTTTAGGGTTCCGTACCTCAAAAGGTAAAAACGGAACCCTTATAGGATCACTTTGTTGTCCGTCCGTCTGTCTGTCTGTCTGTCTGTCTGTCTGTCTGTCAAGACCTTTTTTCTCAGGAACGCGTGGAGGTATCAAGCTGAAATTCATATCAAATACTCAAGTCTATGGTCTCTTGGAGCTGTGAAAAAATCAAACTTCTAAGTCAACGCGATCAAAAGATACTCCCGTTTATGCCGCAAATTTTCGACACTCGCAAGGGAATCAAAACCTACAGGGTACATCCCGTGAACTCAGAATCTTGAAATTTGGTACGAAGCAACGTCTTATAACACAGATAAAGGAAAAATTGCGAAAAGCATAAATTTTTTGTTACATCATATAATAAAAATATTTTTAATAATTTTAAACTTATTACCCCTTTACTCATGAACGCGTAGTGGTATTATATTGAAATTCTTAACAAATACTCAAGTCTATAATATCTTTAAGCTGTAACAAAATCAAACTTCTACGTCAACGCAATCAAAAGATACAGCAATTAAAGCCGCATATTTTGAAACTCGCAACTACTCGCAAGGGAATCAAAACCTAAAGGATACTTCCAGACGACCTGGAATCTTGAAATTTGGCATGAAGCAAGGTTATAAAGTACACATATAGGAAAAATTCCGAAAATCTTAAATTTTTAGTTACATCACATAGTATATTTTTTTTAATAATCATAAACTTACTAGCTGACCCAGCAAACGTTGTTTAGCGATTAAAAAAAAAAAACAGATGTTGGCCGATTCTCAGATTTAGCAATAAAAATACCATAACTTTTACTTATATACCTACAGGTTTGTACGGAACCCTCGGTGCGCGAGTCTGACTCGCACTTGGCCGGTTTTTTTTTTTTATAAAGTAGCGACAGCATAATGATAATTAATCACCGTTTTGTGGTAATTACATAATTGGTTTACATATTAGTTCCTTTGAAGTTTGATACCATGATAATTACTGTTTAATATTGCGTAATTGCTTTCCTAATTAATATCCCTTTAGTGACAATGATAGATATTTGTTTAGTAATTGTTTTGTTTAAATATGTAAACCTTTTGATTGAAAATTATGTCAATTTTAAAGTCCTCTGCTGTTGATGTGTCGTGTTAAAACCAAATATGGATTGTTTATGTCTGATCTTCTTGTCATACTTTTTAGGTAAGCTAATTGTGTAATTAATTATACCTACTAACGAGATATTAGTTAAGTTTTAGTAATTTTATATAGTTTATTAATGTTTCTGACGTATCTATTTAGTTACAGAAGTGATATTTTTAATACATTTATTTTATTTTCAATTGTGTTTTTTTTTAACTTCTGTGTACTTTTCTGGTTTTCATAAATTCATGTGTCGGTTGTATCATAAAGACTTAGAATTATAATAAAACTAATTATAGAGTTAAAACATGACATGGATAAAAAAAAAAAAAAACATTTAAAAAAATGTAGTGAACTACATAAAATTTTATGTGTTTCGTTACAGCGTTTGTAGCTGGTTACTGGGGACCAATGATTCCCCAGAATTTTGAGGTAAGTGTACTAAGTAGGTACTTAAAATTTTAAGTATACAAAGGCAACACAATGCACTATTTTTTTTAAATACTATATTTTTTGTAGGGAAGTGAAGAACAGTATTGGAGTGGAGAAAGTAACGAAGTACTTGTAAGTCTAACTACTTTATTACTAAAATTAGAATATCTATTAACTTTTAAATCAATGTCGTGTTTTTTCAGGCACCTCCTTGGCATAGAATCGGGCAAGCTTGTCCTTTCATGTCAATGCCATATCCCTATCCCCCTTTAATACCATTTAAAAAGCGAGTGAAATTTTTTCATCGTCATCTACATAAATATAACAGACCGCCTCTATCCTATTGGAAGTCATTAAAACCTTGGCCTAAAAAAGGACCTCCGACAAAGAAACAGAATAAAGTGTCAAAAAATTTGGCGGGCGCGAAAGCCGATAGTTTTTACAATCCTTGCAAACCTTTGGATGTACCACCTATGCCAGACTTTAGGGCTCCAGGTAGACGTATCAGCGATGTCAGTAAGTCACAAGGCTTATAATATAATTTATTCGATTTGTATAATACCCTAAGAATGTTTAAATAAGTTTTATTTTTGTTTAGAATGCTACGAATACATTTGGCAGTTGAAAATTCGAAACGATAGAGCTGAAATGCAAGAAGAATGTAAGTGTTTATCTGGTAAATAAATGATAAATAAATAAATGTGGAAAACATCACATACATTGCTCTGATCCCAAAGTAAGTTGCTAAAGCTCTAGTGTTATGGACAATGTAGCTTCTTTTTTCTACATTGACCCGTCCTGAGACCTCATAGCTGGTGACACTTTGAAAACCGGTGTGTACGACGACATTCGAGCAGGGAAATCGTCTGATGAATACAAACTTGTACAAGTACAACCTTCTAGTTAATAGTGGAAATAAGGAATTTAAAATCTTTAAAATTATCTTTATGTTTTATAGGTAGTCAGTTCAGAAGTAGAGGTATATCATCCTACATTATAGGAGGTCATTTTACATTTTCTGGAGACTTCCCGAACATGGTAAAGTACATAAAATTCAATAGTTGCTGCTAAATTATTGTGCATAGCACTTCATATTAGCCTAAATTTAACAAAATACATTTTATTCCGGATCACTGATTTTAATCTTATTCGTTTCAATTACCAGGGCGCCATAGGCTGGAAAGCGGTTGCTGGAACGTGGAAGTTTATGTGCGGAGGTACGCTGATCAGCAACAATTTTGTGCTGACGGCTGCTCACTGCTCCAGTGCATCAGAACGTGATACAACCGTTGCTGACATTACACCTAAAATAGTCAGGCTTGGAGATAAGAACATTTTGGATGTATTTTTTTTTCATTTTCCGTAGCTAGATTTTACATAAGTGATTTTTAAACATTTTTGGCAAGTTCTGTTTTTACGTTTTAGCAATTAAATTTACCATCTTATTGCGTTACGGCTAGAATTGGGTTTCTATTCATACATAACTTCATCTCTGTCTCTCATTGAATCTAGCTTAGTTTTAGGGTATCGATGTAAGCATTTGATATAACATTGATATTTTTTTGTCATGCAGAACAACGATGACATTATACCCTATGATGCGAAAATAATCAGGATAATATGTCATCCCAACTATAAATCACCGAAGCAGTACTTCGATATAGCACTAATGGAACTTGGGAAGAAACTGACGTTCAGGATAGACCTCCAGCCTGCTTGCTTGTGGACAAGGGAGAATATCACGCTGTTCGGCCAGGATGCGCAAGTTACTGGCTGGGGAGTTGTGGACTCAGGTATATATTTATGATATAGGTATACACGGTACCTACATTAGCTATTATCCATTTAATTACTGTACTACTGCTGGAACCCCTCAGATAAAGGGCGCAAGACAGATTACAGTAGCAGGAATACGGGAAGACCAGCAGTGACTGATTTCAGGCTAAAAAGAATGTGATGATGAACTAGGTGAAATAGTTAAGTTCTAGTTAAGTTCTTTGTATTTATTAATTTTAAAAATATGTATCGCTAATAAAGTGCATGATAGAATACATGATAATTTACTTACTTTAACCAAATGTTGGTATGTCTTTTCATACACAGAAAGATTGAGTATAACACTAATCACAAAATTATGTACAATTATAACTAATGTACTGTCTAAACTATCACATATTTTAAGCTGACTTTCTGCAATGATTCTGTTTACAGGTTCAATAAACACATCTCCAGAGCTTCTAGCTGCTACGGTAGACATCATAGACTCGGAGAAATGCGACAAACTCCTGTTTAGCTCGTTCAACAGGAACTTCCATGGTTTGAAGAACCACCAGCTATGTGCAGGAAAGATAGGCGGAGGAGCTGACTCTTGTCAGGTTGGTCAAATCATTTATTCAAATTAGGCTACAAGCACTTTTTGAAGGTCAGCGGAAGAGACAGTACTCTGATTCGCACTCAATGAAAAAAAATTGAATCCGGCACTGTTTTTCATCTTACACAAATGCAAAGAAAGTGAATCAACAATCTTCTACACGAATGTATGGAAATAACATTATTTTTCGATACGTCACGTGACTTTAGACTTGTCACTTTCATACATTTGAGCGATTCGATCATTGACATTATCTATCTCTTTGGATTCAATCAACAATAACGATTGTTGGAACGTTACTTGTCTAGGGTGGAAACCCGTAATAATAATTAATTCTTTTTACAAAGTGTTTTTTTTTCCCTTCATCTAGGGGGATTCCGGAGGCCCTCTGCAAGTGAAGATCCCGCTGCCTGTCCTGAATCAAGGTACTATGCACTACGTCATCGGCGTGACGTCATTTGGCATCGGCTGCGGAAGACCAGGGTTACCAGGAGTGTACACCAGAGTCTCGAGCTTCGTAGATTGGATTGAGGGCATTGTATGGCCAAATTCTTAAAAAAAACGTTGAATCCTTAGAAGGATAATTAAAGCAGCATAAAATATGGGTTCTTTGTGTTCGTGAGATGATAAGCAGTGCGATAGCCGAGATGAAAGAATATGGCGATGATGATGTCTACTGTGTAGCGTTTTTTAGTTTGACGCAATTGGACACTGTAAAGTATTATACATAATTGTTTTTTGTTTTAGTTGTGTTTTTTTTTCTCATTGATCCCATTGATGTGTTGTTTGTGTATCCTAGTAATCTGTTCATTTTTTTTAGCTTTATTAAAATAACTTTTCTACCTAAATATTATGAGAACCACATAAGAATTTGCATACCCCAGTGGCGTGAACCGGAATTCTTGACTACGTCTAATCGCTAGCACGAGGAAAAATAAATATAATGATATGCATTCATTAAGTAAAGCTATAAATTATAAATCAATTAAATCTATTGTGGTATACTCCATTAAAATATTATTTGTAATGCATTGCTGTCACCTCAAACGATAACAAAGACTGACCACTTTCAGAAAAACAAAAAAAAAAACAAAAAACGTTATTTATTGGAAAAAAGTACGTCGTTCTGTTGTTTTTCCTTATCGTATTTATATGAGTGTATACGGCTTAACTAACGAAGATATTTTGTGTTTCCAACTTATTTTGGACATGGCCGGGGCCTTTATTCATGAGCTTTTCACGTAGCAAGGTCACGAACAGACCTACAAAGTTTTTACATGATAACGAAGACAATACTTTAGCTGTGGACTTCTGAAATGGGGGACGGATAAATGGGTTTTCCGTAATAAAAAAGTGTAAGCAGAAGATAATATATTGAATTCGCTTGTATCGAATCTAACAGTCGTGGTATACAAGTTATATCAATTAAGTAATAAGTACAATTTTTTTTACTAAACATGAATTACAGAGAGAGAGAGAGCTAAGTAAGAAATGTGATTTAAAAAAAAGAGTACTTGCGATTTGTTGGGACAGTACAAAACCGGTATTAAGAAAAAAAAACTGGCAGTTACGCAAATTTATTTAGTATTTTTTTTATTAAAAATGTATAACTTCTTTTAAAGTAAATTTCTTTACAAAGTATTTTGTACATAGTGTAGCATTAAGTTAGTGTAACTTGTCTCTTTCAAGCTGTGTCCGTCGCTCCAGCGAACGAGTAAGTAAACCGTTTTAAGTCCTGAGCGCTGGTCATTTGTCAGCCTAGAGACACCACTGTGATACCATTCCTATTCATTGAATAACATCTTGTGATTAAGTATTAATAGAACTTAGAGTATCTGTATAACTTCTTTCTGTCTAGCTGTGTTTAGACATTTGTTTATGGTTTTAAGGTATCGAAAGGTGTAAGATAATAAGATAGCAGTTATGTTTAGATACTTACTTTTTTTACAAGCAAGGTCTTCAAACATAATATTTTGTAGGTACTCAATGTACCATATCTATTTTATGCTTGCTCCTCATGAGTATATAATACACATTTGTATAATAAAACAATACCGTTAAAGATGAGCAGGTTGTTTCGTCCTAAACGCAAAGACATTATAATCTTTCATTAAACTCCATTTCAACTTATTCTAAATACAAAACAAACAAACATTAAACAACACGAACATAAAACAAAACGCAACCACAATTTTGAATTAAGAATGTACGTAAAAATAATTAAAGTTTAAATTCTTAACCCCACCGCAGCTCCCTGCAATTGCATTACAGCTGTTCTCTACTGCAGGTTTAATAAAATCCCGTTCGCGCTGTGCACACTGCGTGGTGCGGACAGCATCTTGATTTAAGTCCCACTTGGATAAAGAAAACGTACTGGTTTATAGCCGCACTAAAGGGTTGTTTAGTCCTTTACTGTCGATAGTTAAGTGCGGACGACGGATAAAATCTTTTAAAATCTGCCAGTTTTATTCTACAATTATTTTATGGCGCACTTTATTGCGTAATTATGTTGCAGAGAACGGGTTGAATAAAACATTGTTTTGATTTAACGTTGTTGTAAGTTTAGATAGAATTACGATGGAATACGGTTTATGTAATACCTATTCATTTTATTTAGTAGTGCTATAAACTTGATCTTAAGCTTAAAATAAAATGAAAGGATGAAATCTCAAACAAACATTAGGTAGGTAACTATCAAAATATCGTATAATATAATGTAGTGTAAATTTGTATCGATTTATTAAATTGTCTATAATGTCATCGACAGCCTAGAATCAGTTTGGTTTATCTGTGTCTAACAAGTTATTAAAATTAAATAGTATATAAGGACTGTATCGTTGGTCTAGGTTCGAATCCCGGGTCGTAGTCACTGGGTATTTTCTGTATTTTCAGTTAGGCGGTGTTGTCACCTCGGAAAGCATGTAAAGCCGTTGGTCCTGCGCCTGATCTCTCTCCCGTCGATTCGGATTGACATCCCTTCAGACTATGAAAGTAATTTAAAAGTAGTTGATTAAAATTTTTGCTAATCTCAGTTGAGAGAAGCTGCGGTGATCGAAATTCGGTCAGGAGGGCATTATTATAACTACCCAGTATTCAACACTTACTATGATTTCAAAACAGTAAGAATTCGGATACGTTAAAATATTACTAAAATCTTTTTTACTAATCAAGTAAGAACGAATATCCTTTTAAACAGAGTTACCTAAGAGTTTCAACACAATTTTAGTTTTACTAACATTTCTTCAATTTCACAATTTGTTTTGCAACTTTGACTTAACCAAGACAATGTAAAATTATACTTTCCGTAGTATTAGTAGAATTTAACTTTATAGTTAACTTTACCTTTTCTATAGCAAAGTTTAACTTGTTAATCAGTTAAACTTAACCACGGCTTATGAATGTTGATTACAAGGTTACATGAAAAGGGTTGGTCACATAATATTTATTTGAGATCTTGGAACGAGTGAATTCTTTTAAATCTTTCTTTACAGACTTAACTCTGTGGGTTTAAAAATTATTGTTTGCAAGTGCTTTTATCAGGCATAGAATTCCAACTATGATGAATAGGACTACTGGGGTAAGAGAGGCGTACGAAGCCTTTAGATTTAAATATCAAATACTTACAAAAATGTTATTTACCTTTCATATTACTTGGGTCATTAAAAGGTTCTTATCTTAGCTATATTTCTCTATTGACTAGCTAGGCTCTGTGGTTTTCGCATATTAATGATGATGATGTCCAGCTAAGATATGTCGAACCAGCAAGTAAAAAACAAGATTTTATGTGACTTGCAAAATTGTTTTTTTTTTTTTTATTATTTGAGTTACAAAATTAAATGATTAGATTTGATTTGATGAAAAGTAGTCTATGTATTAAATAATTTGAGCTCACTGTGTGATCATATTACGTAGGTCGGAATAAAAATAATTAATTAAAATATGAAGGTAGAACGAGCAACATCTACTGTCAAGACGATTGCCACCTCAGTCTGCCCGTGACCATGACACCTACAAAGGCGTCGAAACGTCGGGAACTAAAATCTAATTAACTGCGATAGAATTCGTTAAAAAGTAGTTTTATTTAATTGAAATAAAAGTGTTTTCATTATCTCGCCGTCTATACATATAAGCTCTATACAAAACATAGTATTGATTGTGAATTTCAAACTGTTTGCGGAGATCTCTGGTGCATAAACATCTAGACTCGATGCAAATATCCGAGGTCTATTAAAAATATGTGTGGTGATAGGATCCACGAGCCAAGCTAGTCGCCTAGTTATGCAGAACATTATGGAAAACTTCAAGGTAAGTACACATTTTTTAAAGAGAACATATTTATACTAGCCGTACCCCGCGACTTTATCCGCGTGATTTAGTTTCAACGGTTTTTCATTTATGCTTCGCTCATTTTGGTCGGAACGTAATGTTATATAGTTTATAACCTTCCTCAATAAATGGGCTATCCAAAACTGAAAGGATTTTTCGAATCGGACAAGTAGTTCCTGTGATTAGCGCGTTCAAACAAACGAGCAAACAAACTCTTCAGCTTTATATATTAACTAGCTGTCCCCCGCGACTTTGTTCGCGTGTTTTAGTTTCAACGGTTTTTAATTTTTGCAACATTTTTCATTTTATGCTTCGCTCTTTTTTTTCTCAGCGTTATGTTGTATAACTTATAGTCTCCTCAATAAACGGACTATCCAATACAAAAAGAATTTTTCAATTCGAACCAGTTGTTCCTGAGATTAGCGCGTTCAAACAAACAAACAAACAAACAAACAAACGCTTTAACTTTATAATATTAAAAGTATAGATTTTAGATTAAGTTGATACCGTCTCTGCCTAGCATTTTCGTTACAATTTTAGTTTGGACCGGATGCTGTAGTGTAAATTACTCCACAACTCAGTAACTGTAAGGATGGGTTGTTTCAAACCGTCTGTTATCGTAAGTCCGTACGTCAGCGTTGAGTCAGTATGAAATTCTCATAAAAGCCGCCATATTTAACGTTAACAGACATGTTAATGTATGTTGAAGTAACCCGCCCTAAGACTGGTTGTTAGACTTACCGACAGTCAATGCGAACGGTTTAAAATGATTACTGGATAACAAAGGTTTATTTAATTTTCGCAATTTAACTTTATATAATATGTATTTATACTAGCTGTTTCCCGCGGTTCCACTCGCGTGGATGTCGGTTATCGCGGCAAAAAGTAGCCTTTGTCCCTTCTCAGGGTCTCGACTATCTGTGTACCAAATTCGACATCGCTTAGTTTCACGTGGAAGTTATTTGCTCAAAACAGCTTGTAATCGGTACACTGTAGGGTCCAGCTACGGTAGATACGACGACGTATAAATGTGTAAATCGGTTTAGTATTTTTGGCTTGAAAGCGCGATAGACAGAGCTACTTTCGCATTTATAAAATTATTAAGTATTATATTTTTTTTTCTTTAACCACGGACTAAATCTTTATAAAGTAATATATATCTTTTAACCTACGACTCAACATTAAACAGAGCTACTACCGGCCACTAAGAACATAAAATTAAACAGGAATGTTTTCTATATTATCCCAATTCCATTAATATCATAACGTAGGGTGTGCACAATCGGTGGTCCCTATCTGTCCCATGTCTGCTGGTGTGTCCCAAATTTCCGGGCCGTGTGACCCTGACACGATAATCGGGTCACTAATGCCCTATTCACTTTGATGATGGCCCCTACATTTTTTTGATGATTCATAACATATTTTTAAAACGAAAACATATTCTTTTACTGAAAAACAAGTCTCTTTGTGTAATGGTTAAATTACATAATGATAAACATATAAAACAATCGTATAATGTCATCCTAATTGAAGTGTAAAAATAATATTACTGATCTACTATTTGTAGGCTTTTCACAAGATTAAAATTGTTTTAAAATCGTTTTTTTGTACCGAATGTTCAATGTACCGAAATCATGTTTCAGTGTTGATAGAACCTCGTTTACAATACTAGTTTCACAGAAAATGGTTGAGTCTTTACTAAAAAGAAGAAGAGAGTGTAGTTCTAAATATCCAAATTCGTCAAAAGTATTCAAATTAAAAAACAGATGATCGATTTCATTTCAAGACAAGACGCCATCGCCAGTTTCATTATTTTTCTTATCCTCGAAGACGTATTGACGGAAAACCTCAAAAAGTCGAATCCCAAACATCAACGTCAGCGTCCCGTTACAAATTAACGACTTTTGCCGCCATTATGACGTCACCTGACGGGCCTGTCCAATCAGAAGATCCCAATGAAAAATGGCCGAGAACGCTAATACGAAAACTTTCTTTGATAAATGAGAACGCAATAGGAATTAAATTTGAATTTTTAAATCATTAAAGTCTAAATTGATTTTCTAGAAAGTTTATATTTCGTTTTGGATTCAAATTCAACTAAAATTGGTTTAAGCTTGATTTTTCTTTCAGGTTTTATTTGTCTTTTCGTTTGTATTGGTATACGTCATATTGTAAGCCAGCTCTTCAGCTTAACCTTAAAGATGTTACGACCAGCACCGTGGTTGCTAAGCAACGAGCCCTTTGGTCCTCTGCACACACATTACGATATTAATTTGAAAATTTTATGTACAAAGGCGGGCTTAACTCAAGATTGAGTTTATTGCCGTATATTGTCGAGTGACGGGGATTAGAACATGATGAAGGAAAAATACATTTGAGCACGTAACAGTATGTGGGTAGGGGCCTCATTGAATGTATATTGCATATTGGAAATTTTGTGGAGTACATAGGCTTTACAAATTCTTTTTCATCAATAGTCCTTTTTTAATACATTCTGGTAATCATTGTTCCAAATTATGCAAGTAAAGTTACTCTTTCGTTTTATCCCTAACCTTTCCAATATATTTAGTTATTTAACGTGTTCTATCAAACAAATCTATTTAAATTCACAATAGACTGTGCAACACGCTCCTATTTACAGTCAGATACCATTACTAAAAGGAGGTTCCTATCGAACACATCGCACGTATATCGAGTAAAATAATCTTGTTCCTTTGTATAAAGGTCCCTTTGAACAGACACTACTTTAAGTGCATTTTATTCCGTCAGACCCTTTGAGAAAGTCCTGAAATAGCGACCAAATTGTCAGACCTCCCGGCGCCAACTGTGGATGTCATTTCGTCATATTTTGTGTGTGCGTGTAGAGAGGTGGAGGTCACGATATACCGGACGACTGGTAGTACACAGTCGTTCGCGAGAATTGGTTAAAATTCAATTATTCGTACCCATTATTCGCGTACTCAAAGTTTCGAGTAGGGACGGACCACTTAGGGCGTTTCGTTCATGTCGAGTACCAGCCTGATTCGGTTTAATCTAACTTTAATACAAGCTTTTTGCTATAAGTTGAACAACATAACAGACAGACATTTGGAAGTAGACTGAAGAATAAAACAAATTATGAAGCTATAGAATATTTTTTGTATAATGTATTTATTTGTGTAAGAAGCATAATTTAGTATCTTCTCAAGAACTTTGTCGACAGTTGACCTGAAGTGCCAACACACGTAGGTTTTAGTTTTAAAATGAATAAGGCAGTCACATCTAAAGAGAATCTAACATGTTGTCGTTGATATTTACGCAGAGAAAGCCACGAGCACCGACTAGCCGTTAATACAATTCCTCTCGTAACTATTTATCGTATTCCCGTATAACGCTATTTTCCGTAAAGGAACGCGGCGCGGTCTCATGCGTGGTTTGGTTTTCTCTTACGATTCCCTCACAGAGACCCGCAGGCGTCGGGATGTCTCGATTCAATACTGCCGGAATTCAATTTGCACAAGTATCTATTTTTATATAGATACTGTTGCAAAAAATACTTAGGATGTAGGCTACATATTATTTGTGTAAATAAATGTTTATTGTGCTATTTTTGGAATGTTTTATGAATAATTTAAATTGGATGTACTGGCCACTAATAACGATTATTCTAAAATTGAGTTTTGTCATCTTTTTTTCATTTTTATTTTTGGAATATGTTAACAGTAACCTATTAATTATGCATCGTATAAGATTTTTTATAGATCTCTAATCGCTGTTTTTTCTAACGTCACATACTTTTTATTCGTGTAATAAAATTGTTATCTGCCAGATTTTGTTTGGAAAGTGTCAAAACATTATTCCTCTAATAAAATTATTCGGCATTTAAAAAATCAGCCCTAAGCAAATCTGCGATTGATATTGTAAATGTTCAATCATCATCATCTCTCATTATGTTTTATCTTTCATGTTAATGATATTATTCGCTCATTTAATTGACAAAACAAAACATTACTCTAACCAGTTGAATGATTACAATTCTGTAATTATGTAACACGAGTCATCTATTAGGAACCTAAACGGCATTGTATTAAACATCCCAGTAAGTTGACGGGTGGAGTGGCGAACTTACACAAAGACGTCAAGTTTTGACTCAAATCCAAGTTGTGAATCTTGACGTCGGATGCAGCAGATCCGTAGTTTTGTCGCGAGAACGGTATAGCGGATTGTGACATAACTTTATAGAAATATAAATAATTTATCTTTGAAAATTTGTACAGTTATGAAAAATGAAATACTATGCTAAGAAATAAATATTATATTGGTTCTTAGGAACTGATTTGTTACCTATTCATTGCAAGAACTAAATTGAACGAACTATGTCGCACCTTACGTTTTTTTTTTAATTCCTAACGTTTTGATTTCAATTTACATAGTCAAGTCAAATTATATACATGCTGCGTATTCAGCCAACAGATCCTATTATATTAAACGTTCACGACAATACAATACTACCTATAATACACTTTCTCACAATGAGTTAGTTGTAAAGGAAAAGTATTACATTTGAGGAAAATTATATTTATAACTTAATATCACTTGTAGCATCACCGTCGCGTCGTTATTAATATTTGATGCGGTGATATAGGTTCTTGTTAGACAGTACGCGGTTCATATTATTATGATCTTCTCTTACTTAGTCTACGGAAGAAATATACACGAGTCTAACTTGAATTAATATCGAACCAACTCAAAAGGTTTTTAATCATATTGTTCTCTGACCGAAAAGAAGAAATTGCAGTGATTATAACTAATTTGAAAATAGGTCAGCACAAATAGTTGAGTGGCAATTGTTTTTTCTCTTAAACTATTACTATTGTGGTGTACGACATACAAGATGAGTTTTTGTTAGTTGTACAAACGAAAACTATTACCTCTATATCGGTTATAAAAACGACTGGTATAAAAAATTAAACAAATAAACAAAAAAAAAAAAATCTTGAAAGACAGTAGGTACTGTTACCGTAAAACTCTTACGGCTACAGTATTAAAATTTGAGTATATTTCTTCATTTGTTTTTTGAGTTTTATATACCAAGCGTTTTTGTAACCGATGCAGAAGTCATAGCTTTCGTTTGTACAAAGACAAAAAACTCACCTTGTATACTTACCAGTCTCCCAATCAGTTGACCGCTTACAGCAAAACATTGTTTTTCTTTTCTTCGTATGAGATAAATAAGGTTTTCGGATCAAGATGTAAACATTAATATAATGATAATCCGTCTTGTGATATTCACGACGTCCCCGACACCCCTCTTTTCCGCTTAACCCGTCTCACGTAATTACTTTTTGAGGGTACACCGGCGGAATTATCAATGTTTCTTATGTCTTAGAAGCTTTTAAGTATAGGTATGTACATACATGTAATTTGCGGTCTCTTTGTGTTCTTATTCTTTAGTATAAATTCGTGGATGAGTCTGAATTATAATAAACTTAGTTAATTCAATTCAATTTTTTTATTCAGATAATACAATCCATGCAACACACGTTACGTTACAATACACGTTAAAATTATACCTAGAATTATAATGCGTATAATGAACCGTGTTTGATTATTATCGACATCTTTTTATGTGGTAACGATACATACTTAAAGTTAACTAATTTATGTTACGTTATATTAATTAAGTCAGTATATTAAGTAAATTAAGTACACACAGAGGTATTATGTTTTTAATACACTTAGGTACATTACCAACCAACGCTCTACATAGCCATCTTAGCATTCACGTCATACATTTTATTTATTAAGTCGTCGGTAAATAAAAACGCCTCTATGTTTCTTGCAAGTCAGTTACTTCTATAGAATTACGTTGTTATGTTCCTCAGAGAGGCTCAAATAGCCTCATTTTGTTGCGAGAGAGAATTAACGAGCTGCCGCCGAGAAAAAAAATGAAATATGACGTCACTTGACGCCCGGCGATAATCAGCTCTGTACTTTATCGCACAGTTTGAAGGATTCCTCTGATATTGTTTTTGTTATTACATTTTTCTTGGCAAAATATTCTCGGCCTAGACAATATTTTTAAGGTCAGAATTTTTGTCAGATTAGCGCAATTTGAACGTGCCGTAAATTGCGTTGAATAATTACGCTGCGTTAACTCGGTGTACGATATTAAAATTTTGGCTCGGCCTTAATAAAATTGACTTCTGTAGAAATATTTGGTGCTTTGTGCCCCTCATTTTGGTATAGGGTTATTTTTTAAATTAATTAATTACGGATTTAAAAGAGTTACGGAACTAATTGTAGTTATTTTTAATTATCAAATTCACGCTAGCGTATTTAATTGAAATTTGATCAATCATAGGTCGTCATCGGGTAGGTTAGGTACTAGGTAGGTACTAGGATAACATATTTATAAAAATATGAATGACAAAACTTACGTCTTTTACAAGTTTAATAAACTTATACCATCCTTACAATAACTAAGATAACGGAACCACTGCGGTGGTCCCAAAATCCAAGTGGGACGCATATTTTTCTAAAACCAAGTCCTACTTAATTCCCCCAAAACTTTACGTTAAGAACTCCGGCGATAATTTCTGAAGTTCTTCCTTACATTTTTGGGTACCTACTTTATAAATTGTGTTGCAATCTTGCTAAATTGTTTTCGTATGCTTCAAAACGTTGAGATAATTATATTGAAATTAAACTTTTCGCTGTTAAAGTTAGCACAATGGTGTTTTGTTTACAACGCTCCGATCCCGGGGTGAACGAAAACATAGTGTCTTGCCTTTCATCCTTGTTGAACAATAACTTGTATATTCATGCTCTATTAAGATCTTCCAGCGAGTTGACCTGGTTTACCGAGAACTGTTTAAACGTTACTTATGAACTGTCCTGCAAATATATTATGAAGTATAGTTCGGATAAATATTTAGTAGATTCGTTGCAGATATATATTTTGGTACGCAGGTCTATTCTGGAAGCGAGTTGCGTTCTAATTAATTTCGTATTTTACAACAGCATAATAGGAGAATATAACTAACATGTGTATATGATATAAAATAGCACACCATATATATATTTGACGACCTCCGTGGTCGAGTGGCGTACACACCGGTTTTCAAGGTGTCATAGGCTCTGAGGTCTCGGGTTCGATCCCCGGCCGGGTCAATGTAGAAATACCTCATTTCTACATTGTCTCGGGTCTGGGTGTTTGTGGTACCTTCGTTGCCTCTTAATTCCATAACACAAGTGCTTTAGCTACTTACTTTGGGTTCAGAGCAATGTTTGTGATGTTGTCCACATTTATTGATTTATTGATATACAAAAGGCAAATATTGCAAACTTTATCTACTAACATGTACCTGTTTTTGTAACAGCATTTACAATGCATAGGTACATAAACGAACAAAATTTCGCCTTTGTTCTCAAACTTAAGACATTACGGCAGAAGCTTCCTTAAAAAGGTACAAGAGACTATCAAATTCTAATTGATAAGAAAGAGAGCCCATTATGAGACCAATATTAATTAAATAATTTCGTTTCCTATAAAACTAAACACCTGGGTATAGCTCGGTACTTTATACTTGGGAAGTAATAAAGAGAAAAAGTTGCCACATTACAGATATTGATAATGTCTATAACGAAGTGTAATAATGGCGGGTTTTGTTCGCGCCCAATGTTGCGTGCGTGACTGGTTCCATCGTAATTATGTTATCAGAATAACTGCGAGACGATTTGGGTGTTACGCTGTTAAAAGTTACATAGAATTTACATTTGCGTAAAGTATAGAGATACTCTCAGTTCTTGAAGTTAAGTGGAAGACACGTTTGCGGTAAATGTGAGGCATATCCAATAGAATAAAAAGCATTCTATAATAAAATATAAATATAAGCGCAAATATATAGTTTTTTTTTCTGTTGCTCACATTACAAATCACCCAGATCTTGTGTAAACTTTTATTGTAACATAAAAATAAATATCCTGCATTATAATAGTTCACGATGAAATTACGAAAAATGCTACCAGTCTACTTAACTGCTTAAAAACCAAATATTTCATAAACTAGCGACCAGCCGGCTTTACACAATTCCTCTTGCATCACAGTATCCATTGATAAAAATTATATGAAAATCTGTTCAGTAGTGTTTGAGTCTATCGTGTTCAAGAGCGTCGGGGAACTATGTTTTATAATATGTAAGGATTGATATAGATATATTTAGTACAACATTTATTGATATTAAAGTTATTGTAGTGTTCAAATGAAATTAAATTTAATCTAAAAGTTTTAAGTTAAAATATTTTTACAAGCAACATGTTTTTTGTTCATCATATTCTTTTTTTTTTAATTTTGTTAAGAAGAAATAAATAGAATTCTAGTCGCAAGAGAAAAAAATAACATTTAATTCTTGTACTTAAAAGTTTTCGTATTATTTTTCCCTAAACATCCAATAATAAATTATAGCCTATTAGCCTTTTGCAACCCTTTTAAACTTTTATTTAATAGCATTAACGTTCCTGTGCCGGAAAAAAAATACCGGCACTAATTCAAGGTTACATTCTTCACAAATTCCGGGCATTCCTTATGGTACAAAAAAAGTAACGATATTCTGTGCACTGGTATTTTGGCGCATTTGTAAATAAATAAAATACACAAACAAGTAAAAACTGTACTAATTTTACTATAGTAAATTTCTAAAATGTTCCGGTATGTGGATTATGACTCCATGTTCAGGATTTTTCTTTTAAGTGTTGTTTGAAAAATCCATCGGAGCTGTTAAAGCAGGTACAGAATATCTACATGGTATTTTATTATAGAACCTCAACACTGATATCAGTAACGTTTTTAAGTATAATTTTACATATTATTGACGAACTCCATGGTCGAGTGGCGTACTCACCGGTTTCAATGTGTCGCCAGCTCTGAGGTCCCGGGTTCGATCCCCGGCCGGGACAATGTAGAAAACCCCTGTTCTACATTGTTTCGAGTCTGGGTATTTGTGGTACCTTCGTTGTCTCTGAATTCCCTAACACAAGTGCTTTACTTACTTTGGATTCAGAGCAATGTATGTGATGTTGTCCACATTTGTTATTATTTATTTATTATTATTCCTCATTTTCTTCCCTTTCTCCACTACAAAGATCATCACGGCTTTTAAGAGTTGATGAAAAAATCACGCACAGTTTTCCGAACCAATTTCCATCTGGTTTAGTAAGTAATAAGTATGGTTAGATCTGGTATAGCAACGAATTAAGAAATGACTTTGGTTTTCCTTAACATTATCATCTAAATGATACCTTTAATATAAAAATCGCTAGCATCATTCGCTTAAGCTCAACACTTACGCACCAACGTAGTCGACAAGCGAAATTAACAGTCGTCCGACGTGGGTGCCGACCCATGTCACTGGAAGCGCAATCCAAACGATATTGCGCTTACCTATTTATTTATCTCCGCATATTTACTATAGAAACGCTAGCCCACTATTGTGGACGGTTCAGTGTTAAAAATGTGATTGTGTGGAATGTTTTGTTTGAGCTACTGTGTGTTGCAGTGAGGCGGCAAGTCAGATAATGTTTTTTTAGTTTTATGCTTTATTATTTTAAAATAATATATGATATTGCTTTCTGAGGTTTACGCGAATTTTAGACATTGAAATAAAACTACTTTGAACAAATTTTATCGTGGTTTGTATTTATTTTATACTAGCTGTCCCCCGCGACTTTGTTCGCGTGTTTTAGTTTCAACGGTTTTTCATTTTTGCAACATTTTTCATTTATGCTTCGCTCCTATTGGTCGAAGCGTGATGTTATATAGCCTATAGCCTTCCTCAATAAACGGACTATCCAATACAAAAAGAATTTTTCAATTCGAACCAGTAGTTCCTGAGATTAGCGCGTTCAAACAAACAAACACACAAACAAACAAACTAACTCTTCAGCTTTATAATATTACTAGCTGTCCCCCGCGACTTTGTCCGCGTGTTTAAGTTTTAACGGTTTTTCATTTTTGCAACATTTTTCATTTATGCTCCGCTCCTATTGGTCGTAGCGTGATGTTATATAGCCTATAGCCTTCCTCAATAAATGAGCTATCCAACACTGAAAGAATTTTTCAAATCAGACCAGTAGTTCCTGAGATTAGCGCGTTCAAACAAACAAACAAACAAACAAACAAACAAACTCTTCAGCTTTATAATATTATTAGTAATTAGTATATTAGTATATTAGTATTAGTATAGATAATATTATAGTATAGATTGTTTTAAAGGGCGTTTTTACATTTTTATGATTTTTTACCAATATAATCTTCATTGAGTAGTATTTAACTAAATAATTAAACTAATTCATCTGATTGAACCAGACTTGGTTAAAAATTAAAGCATTTATCAGGAATAATATCGACCATATTGTTAGAAAATTATAACCTAATAGATGTAGGGTATTGTCGCAGCATTATTCAAGCTACCTTCCAATACAACAAGACAAACACAAATAATTATAGGTAACAGATACTTGCGACGCACACTATCTGCGCTCAATTCCACACGTCGTAGTCACGTATGTGCAGCACCGTTCCTATATGTTATTACTGCGTCTGGCATCCGGAGATACGTTGCCACACATATGCCAGACGTATGGCACATGTACGTATTGTACGTATGACACGCCTTAATGACTGGATAGCTATGGTGATACACTTGGCATTTTGCATCCAGTTCGAAAACCAAACATTTGTGTAGTCAACAGATATTTGTTCCGAAATTCAATGTTTGTTTGTTAGAATTTTAGATTCAATGTTAGATTAGTTACAATGTTAGATTTGTGTTTGTGAAGAGAAAGAAAGAGCTAAAGCAGGTACACTAAATAAGTAAGAGTTTCTGATTTTATTTTTTTATTTGTTCATATTCAACAAGAATAAATGGATTATTTAATATTTGTTGTAGTGCGGTACTTTAATAGCGGTAAAGATGATATAAGATGTATTAGAAATTAAATCAGGATACCTATATATTAATAATTTGGATAAAAATCTCGGTAAAGCATAAATTACACATAGCAATCATAACAAAAGTGCAATAAAAGCAAATCATTCGATACCAGAAGAAAATTACATTTACCACAAGAAATACACATGAATCTCATAGATAAATCTACGATTATATATAAATCCTACAGCCTACATGTAGCGGCCAATGAGACCAGTTCATGAAGAACCTTCATCGTTCATAATCTTAACAATTTTCCACCACACCAAATAAGATGGAGTAATTAAAGAGGTCCAGGTTGAATGGTCGGCCTGTGACCGCAGTTTTCTCGATTAGGTCCTAATGGCGTGGAACGAAAGATTAAACTTTGTGACGGTTCTTGGATAGCAAATTTCTTGGACATGTGTATGACTGTCTGTGGAAGATGGCTCTCATTATTTTGTTGGAGATTACTTTACTCAGTCAGGATCTCGAAAAACTTTACAGACGATGGAAAAACAAATATAAAATAATTTGCAATTATTGTCCTCATCTAGACATCTAATTATATAGCTAATATTTATTTCAATAATCCTATTTAAAAATGGCTGGCTGCGATAAGAAATGTTTTTATAAAATTAATAAAAAACAAGTGTAATTATCTAACTAAAGTATTTAAATTACTATTTTCAACATTATTTTGCTGAGGCACACGTGAATGTGTTCATCATCATCATCATCCACAGCCTTTGTCATCCCACTGCTGGGCATAGGCCTCTCTTTTCATGTGCCATACTCTCCGGTCCTGTGCAAGTCTCATCCAGAATCGACTCAAGACTTCAGTTATGTCGTCGACCCATCGTGAATGTGTTAACTAACAGTATTTCTGTTTTATTCGTTAGAAAGTGTGACGAAAGCCTTAGGCCTTAGGGCCTTACGGTTACTGAAACATTTTGATAAGATTCATTTTATAAACTAAACAGTAGCACAAGTCATAGTGAGCCAAGTACAAAATGAGCGAGTCTTATGTTTAATGTTAAAAAAATACGTCAACTTACTCGTAATTATTGTCGAAACAGTTTTCATAAGAGCAAAAAATAGTATAACTAAATGGAGTTAGTAGGTAGAAAATTAAAGAAGAACTATATTTTTTATTTACGTACACAGTAAAGCGAAATTTGACCCAGTTTACGTAAAATATACAAAGTGACAAGCCAACTTTGCTACCAGGACATCATAAACATGTAAGTCATAATTGCCCCAAAGGTATTCATCTGCTAAACAAAGTGAACCAGCTAAGAATCCCATTATGAACGTTGGTCGTGTCGACCGCACAACTTTCGTATGCAAGGCTTTTAGCCAATGCAGTATAATGTCTACGAAATATGAGGATGTACCTTCTGCCGCAGTCACACACTGTTGTGCAGCTCGTAGAATTATAGCAATGTGAATTTAGTTATGAGTGAGTATACTTTTTGGTTAACAATATGAGGGCTGCTCTTATCTGAGGTTGTAAAGCCTGGCGACGAAGTAAAAATTTATAATTTTTAACAGGGCGTCGATTCTGTAATATTAAAAGAAAACAACTCGCATCTCACATCGCTATTCACTCTCACCTCGGGTAAGGTTCAAAGTGACCTTGATTTCGATCGGGTTCGAGTGCGAAGTAAGCGTCGAAGTGACTGGGGAATTACCTTACTGAATCCCACTTCTTACGTCATCTTATACTTTATCAACTAGCTGAAACGCTCGCGAGGCTCGCGAGCGCTGTAAATTAGAATTATCTACGGAGTTTTTTGGAATGCCAATCAAGAAACTCACAGCGAATTCAGATTCGAAGTTTAGAATGAGGTCTTACAGAATCACACTGCAGGTATTCTCTATTAAAATACTCACTAACAGATACAGATTTTATTACATTTTTTTGTAGGTTTAGCTTTTAAAAGAGCTACCTAGTTACTAAGTTAACATTATTTAATGTAGTTTCGAGACTGTTTAATTTCTACGTTCGTTGATCCAATGAAGTACTGTTGGTTGAAATTCTATTGTTATACTACGCTGAAAAGTACATGCTTCACAGCACCTACGAGTACATCAGTTTACTTATCCATTACATAAGTACAACTTACACGTGTCCAGACCAACACCGAACACGTTATTTACTTTAATAAAACATTTGCATTGTTTCTCCATCAGATCGTTATATCCGTGTGTCCGCACTGCGCGGCAATATGTCTTTATAAGTGCAGAGAGCAAAGTTTGGGTCGCGTGGTTGCACATTTTTTATGAGAGCTTCGTCTTACCACCTCATATTCTCTGCGGTCCTGGTCATGTCGTAGACCTATTTATTCATTTGTTTATTAGATGCTTCTCATGTTTCCTTAAAGTTTTGTGATCAATCCTTACTTTGTGGCCAAGAGGTATAAAGTCAAAACAGTTTACAGTAAGCACAACTGTAACAGAGCGGGTGAGTCAAAGGAGCTGCCGCTGATAATAGATCCCGATTGTGAATAAACTCTGATGGTTTGTGGACGTTACCAGGCGCTCATTTAACAAAAGCGGTGTGAGCGAGTTTATGACTTTGATGACAATTGAACTAAGTAGGGAACGATAAATAGACACGTAATAGAGGAAACATTGAATAGTATTTTCTTTTTATTATTTATGCGTATGTTGTGAATGTTGTTTGTTTACGGCAACACACAAATATATGCGCAAATACCTTTTAAAAAGAAATTTAATTACAACTTATTACAATTGAAAAAGTTGTAAACTTGTTAAAAAACAAGTTTTGAAGCCCACCAAAAGTTTAAAAGAAATTCCATCTATACATTTTGTTACATAATAAACAGTGAATTGAAAAAACGTCTTACCAAAAATATTTAAAAGATTCGACTGATATTTTATCTAGTTAGCCAACAAAAAAAAACAATACACAACCATAACACAAAAAACAGAACACATTCACGCATTTTATACTGATTTTATTCTGTATCCAAATGGTAATGTTTGCGGTGTGACGTCATAGACGACAAGACACAATCACTGTTTGCCACACACACACGCACCATTACACACACACACACCGTATGTAAATGTGCGTGCCTTTATTTATTTACCTGTAAACATTTGCTTAGGACTTGATTTTCCCTGTTGCTGAACGGATGCATGAAACAAGGAAATTATACTGATTTTCTTTCTTTTCAACGTCTTACACTATAATTTTATCTTTTGTGAGTTTGTAACTCCGAATAATAAAATCGTTTGAGAAATCATTTCTTTCGCTCAGTTCGGTCGGAGTTTCTTAATTCTTATACATACCATCGTATATTCACATAATTATAATTTAATCATTAAAGGCTTCAAATCAAATAAAAAAAAGGGTTTGTGATGTATGTGTAAGTATTGACTGGATTGTGACCATTGTTTTTTATTGGCTTACATTATAACTCAGGGAACAGTGCAAGTTTTGAAATCATTTGAAATCAAGATTGGTTTAGTGGTTTTCAAGATATAGATTAAAACGTCCAAGTGATATAGATATTATAAAAAGAACGACGCCTCAAAAAAAGAATTTTAGGCTTCTGATTTTGTACCTACAACTATCAAATTCTTATATTTCAGTAAATTTAATTTTACCTTTATATGTTGGTGTCGGCTACCAGTCTGACCGAATTAAGCTGAATAACAGTACTACGTGCGGCAACTGCCTATTTGACCTCCACAATCCTCTACCTGGCAATATAGTATTCCTTGGACTTCTGTCAAGGATCAACGTATGACAGCCGGGACCAGTGGATTGACGTGCTTTCCGGGTACGAGGATCTCACTATAATAATGGATGGTACCATTCACGGACCAACAGAGGTGAGCGCGGCCTTTATTAACAACTAGCTGACCCGTGCCCTCTTCGTTGGGCATAATGTTAATAATCCTTTTTTAGTACATATGACCTAACGATTTAAATTATTTTATTAATATTAAAAATTAAATTATCTATACTAATATTAAAAAAACAACTTTTTGTAACTTAAATATAAAAGTTAGACATATGCTGTCGTTCACTTTTTTGTAGGCATTTTCAAGCTCCACATCTTTTCTCTAGAACTCAAAAATATATCTTTCATAGTTAAGGCAGCGTTCGTAAGAAACGCTTTCAATCGACCGTTTTTTCTCCGATTCACTTTGCAAAACGGACTACCACGTAAAAGCCTTTTTATTTTTCGGTTTTTTATATAACCTATGACACTCAGCAATAATGTGGCTTTCTATTGGTGAAAGAATTTTTAAAATCGGTTCAGTAGATCCCGAGATTACCCCTTACAATTTAACAAATGTACAAACACACAAACTTTACTTCTTTATAATATAGATAAATCCGTAAGGATTACACAGAAATGCAGAAATGCTTATACAGTCTTAACCCCGAATACTGAAGCGCAAAATAACTTTAAGACGTTCTAAAATGTCTATATGTCGCTACATTATACCTTAAACTGACAGAGAAAGCATGAGACTTAACGGCGTCTTAAAACTGATTGACATTTCAGTATTCGGCCATTAAGTACTTAGTAATGTATTTTTTGTGAAAGACGCTTAAATTCTAAATCAATTAGTAGGTAGAGGATTTTTTTGTTCAGTATCAGTTCCACTGTAACCACTAGACGAGGTCTTAAAATATACATGTCTACGTATATTTCAACGTCACGAATCGGTCACGAATCCAATCAATCAGGAAGATAGTTACGCGAACGACCTACAGATTAAGTGTTCATAAAGTATTAAATTAATGAGTTTAATTTTGTATAGAACTAAGACACTGCAAATGGGTACTTCACTAAGTCGTAAACGGAACTATACCGCCGTTTTATTAAACGTATAATTAATAGTCCTCAAGGAGTCATATCATAGGAATCGTAAAGGAAAATGAACGGAAATATGTTTTCTAACGATTTCCCTTTCAGGCCATCGTAAAGAGACGCAGATGCTTTGTTTCATAAAGATATCGTCGGGAATTCTTTAATTAGTATAATGAGTATCATTATGTAGTTAAGGGGTTGGAGCATTTATTTTGTTGAAGATAAAATTATAATTAACTTATTATAATACTGGATGCCTTTTGTTCTTCTTTTGTTTTAAAACGCTTAATGCTCTCAACTTACAATTAAACCGCAAAAAAAATGCAAAAAAAGGGCGGAGTAATATGCTATATTTTTATTCGTATTTTTAGTAATATCTGCAGAAGTGGAAAGTAGATACTCATAGAGATTTATGATTTTTTTTTTATGTAAGACAGTTTCCTTTCTATATTTTTAAGGCAATAATAATGGTAATTCAACGTTCCCAAAGCGGTCAATCTGATCTAATCTATCAATGATGATCTTTGCCGACTATTAAATCTTTACACCACGATGCCCTTAAGCTATATAATCTAATGAACCAATTCGAAACTTAGCACAAGCCAAACGTAGAAGAAATAAATATTTTAGATCCTAATTGTATGTGTATAGTCACGTATCTATTACCCACGCTTCATACTATGTACTATCTGTTACCCGCGGGTCCGCCCACGTGGATGTCAATTATCGTGGCAAAAAGTAGCCTATGTCCTTTCTCAGTGTATAGACTCTCTGTGTATCAAATTTCATTTAAATCGGTTCAGTAGTTTTGGCGTGAAAGCGCGACAGACAGACAGACAGAGTTACTTTCGCATTTATAATATTAAGTAAAAGTAAGGATAACTTAAAAGTCCTCTAAGATAAAATATACTTTAGATAATGGTTATTCCATTTATCTAAAGGTATCCTTGATGATTTTTTTTTTAATAATCGCCTTTTCTAGTACTTAATTTGAAAATAATGAAGACCTATTTTAATTTGGACTGTTTGACAAAGAACTCTTATGGTGATGTTATTTGTCATAATGAGATACCGGTGCGCTATCCTATTGGCACGATTCCCGCAGCAGAACCAACAGTTCTTACTTTGTTTACACATCGCTGGAAATGGATGCAGCTCTCCATCGCTTTAAATTTGCATATTTATTTTTAATACGTGTTTTAATGGAAATGCAATTGGTTCGTAACTGTTTTTCAAAGCACTTTTAAAATTTGTCACAAGTAGAAAAGTTTTTCTTAAAAAATCTTATTGCGAATGAAAGAAATAGAGGCTTTGTGATGAGAAAGAGAAGGACCAGAAAAATTGTGATAAAATGAGAATAGGTAGATGGAGTAGTGTTCAAAAGTTATTGTGTAGTTTAGTAGGCTTAATAACCTCGAATTTAATTTCGATCGATTTCGTACTCTTGAACTTAACATTAGCGCCAAATTGTTTCATTATTATGTAAGACTAACCGTAATCAAAACATTACCAATTTTTTTTAAAAATAGTTGTTTTGGCCTTGTATTGTACTTGAAGTTAATTCTAGAGTAACCCCCTTTTACAAAAGTGTGTATTATTATGGATAGTAAAGCGTTGCATAGAGCTAAGTAAAAACCTGTAAAATGTCAAAAGACAGATTCCAAATAAAAAATATTTTAATCATATATCTTATACCTTATACCCTAGGTGAAGTACATAAAATGGAAATCTCTATATTTTATGTATCCCATCTACTACCAGCTTTCGTAGTTCGGTCTCTTTCTTTTGCTATCTCTTTCTTCAAGTACCTATTCACTGTGTGGTAATATTTTCCAACCGTTTTTCTCACACTTCCAATTTACTTCAGTATTCAGTGCCAAATAAAATAGGCAATTAGCCGACGACAATTAAATTTTTAATTGCTAATTGCCGCAACATTTAAAAGCAATCCTATTTTTATCCACATTTACTGCGGGTTGGTAACCGTTTACAGGTGACTGAGCTTTTAAGCCAAATAAATGATTTTAATATACTTAGTGGCTGAATAAAATGTTTACGGCGTTTTTGGATAATAACTTCTGGACTTAAAGTAAAAATAGACGAGCATAGAGCGTGCGCATCACTAACAGCCCCTAATGCCGAGAGTAAGCACATTTTTAGCTAAATGTACTACGTTCGTTTACTGATTTAAGTGATTTTCCGTGCGACGACAAAGGTTTGTACGAAAACATCGACGGTTCCGATATTATCAGGGTAATATTAGGTTTTGAGATAGTTTTAATAAAACGGTGCGCTCTGTTTTTACACTAATTTTACGACTTTTCATGTTCATACTCGATATGCGCGCTCTATACTTTACTTATTCATTCCGCTACGCATCTGGAGTTTACGCAACACATTAGAATAAAACTATTTTAACGGACGCTTATAAAGCAGTTTATTAATGTGTAGGTCGGGTCATAAAATAAAATATTAAATTTTGAATCTAGATCAAGCAACACAAACTGTCAAGATGAACACCATCTGTTACATGTGACCATGATATCTGCAAAGGTATTAAAACGTTGGGTAATTAAAATAATAATAACATTTTTTACCTATTTAATAATAGGCAAAAAAGGCTTATTTTAATAGGTTTTTAGATTAAATGAGAACGTGGAGAAAAAAGACATTTTGAAGAAGTATAAAATTCAAATGATTGAATGGGTGCTATTTTTCAAAGTACTGGCCCCTTTTGTTGAACTAAAAATCTTGTTATAAATCCTGTTGCTTGACTTTTATCAAGTTAGCCCAGAAACAGTAAAACAATGTAGTTGCATTAGCGCGGCTCCATGATGTTCTAATTGTATGAAAATAATTACAATATTTAAATTACTTTGACTGATATTTAAATCTAGTCTCCAAAAAGTTTATACCTAACTAGATAGAGAAAATGTCTGACATCTAGATTGATGAAAAACGAAACTAGGTCGGCTTTCATGTGCAAATCTTATGGAGATTAGGGGTACGGGAGAACCTTTAAATAAGGCTACTCGATGGTTGTGAATGTACTAGGGTAGCATTAAGTTGAAGATATAATGCAATAAAGAATCTATGAGTTAGGTTATATTGGATATAATTGTACTGATCCCTCATCGTAGCACTCAAAAGAAGAAACCCTTTTTATACCTATCCTGTACCTGCTTTGTTTAGTTAAGGCAAGTTTTTACTTTGCTGTATGACAAAAATTGCCAGTAAACTGAATTAATTACTTCTTAGAATACTGTATGTAGGGTGAGAGATTTTTCTACTGTGTTTTTGTCAAAATGAAAACCTACTTTTAACTACTTAAAAGTGCTTGTGCTTGCTGGTCTTTTCATACATTAATTAATACCTACATAAATAAGTATTGAAAAATTAAACTCATCATGAGATTAATTAATTACTCATTCATATAAAGCTCGTTGAAAATAGAATACTCAAATAAATGCCCATCAAACATCTACAGGCAATAAACGCGAGTGCGGGCCGTCACATAGTGACGTTATTGCGTTATTATGTGATTTACGAGCGTTTGTCAGATTAAAGTTAACGTTAACGCGCGCGTAAAGACGCGTTCATGGAGGAGTTCACTTGGAAAGTTTCGTGAATTGATTTTTTATTTGCTTTGACATCTTCTTTGTTTGAAGGAAGGACATGTATTGCGCGGCAATTGATTTTTATTTACATAGATAAGTACTATCTAAATAGTAAAAAAATTAAAATGTTTATTGTGTCTTGGCAAATAAGTATTTTTTATGGATTTCTATAGTTCATTGAACCTGTTATCAGTGTAATACCATTTCCTCTAGAAAGTAGCATTTACGTAAAATAACACATTTATCTTTCACATAAATAAAGTTGTCTATAAAAGGAGCGACACGTCGCGGGACAACCGCACTCTTCCATTTGGTCGCAAATTGCGGCTTTACGTGACCTACGACAAACTGAATGCGTGATGTACGCTCATTCGTGACAGTGAATGGGAGGTTTTATAACCGTCAATATGTACTGGTCAGTCTGTGATGTAATCAGTTAGGCAGTAACGAAAATTGTGGAGCGAAAAATGGAGAATATTAAAGTTTTTTTTTTTCTTTTTAACAAATGAATAAATTTGGACAACTTCACATACATTGCTCTGAACCCAAAGTAATTAGCTAAAGCACTTGTGTTATGGAATTCAGAGACAACGAAAGCCACATACACCAAGACCAGAGACAATGTAGGAAAGTAGTTCTCTACATTGACCCGGCCGGGGATCGATCCCGAGACCTCAGAGATGGTGACACCTTGAAAACCGGTGTGTACGCCACTCGACTACGGAGGTCGTCGAAAGTATTTAAACGATACCTGCCCTACCACCTGCACTCGCGAGGACCTATACAAGGCCACGAACCGCTGTTTTGCATGGCTGAGTATTGGTCTAGGAAAATTTAACTAAAATTTCGACACGCTAAAAAGAAGATTGCCTGAAGACATTTTCTTCCAGTCAAAGCTTCGGGTTATTTAGAACGATTATTTTGTAAATATCTAGAATAACAATAATGTTTGTAAAAGATTGAAATTAAGCGTACAGCGAAAGGTGTTAGGTTTTTTTAATTGACAATTTAAATAGCAGGTGCAATTCTTTAGAGCAGATACAGCGTTATATTTGTTATGCGGGTATTTCTCTTTTATATTTCTCTGTAAGGGAAACAATAGGTAGGTAAAGGTATGGGTAAGCCAGAATGAAGACCATGATAAGTTAGGATATTGGAAGCCATAATTTATGCAAGAAGTACTAGGAGTACATAACACCGGGTGCACAACAACTTTTGAACTTTATCCAGCAAAATATTTTCGCACGTACTCGGAATAAAGTCCACGTTCTGTCCGGCAGCAAATAGCAACGTTCGCAGTTGACACTCGTAGCAAGTTCCAACTTGTCGAGACCATGCTATCAAGTATTTAACAAGTTTCCCTGAAAGAATAGTCAACAGGTGCCCCCGGGGACCCCGCGGGAACTAGAAAATATTAACAATAGCCCACTTCTACTACTTTGTTGCTATGCGCGCCTGGTACATACAGTTTTAATTGGTTAGTAAAATTTTGAATAGCTTAGTTTACAATAAATAAAAACCAATTTTAATTTGAAGTACGTTTAACCAAAATACATTTGTTCAAAGAATTTAATTTAATTATATCTTTAAGTAGTAATAAATTCAATGATTTTGTTTTTGTGTAGTGTAAGTACTACGTAAAATAGATAAATAGGTACATTACGCACGCATAATAAAGTCAAAACTTTTTATACGAAGTAGCAATGATCTACAATCAGGAATCCATTTCCGAAGATTTAACGCATTTTAAGTCCCACTGTAGCAATCCTAGTAAAATCCCATGTTAAGTGCACGTTTACGAGTTCGTATTAATTAACAAAAAACATTAAACCTTCAGAAGGATATCAAACTAGCCTATTTACTTGAACGGTCGTAAGTCGCAAACGTTGTACTTGGCCAACTTTATACAAGAGATTTTAGTGCTGGCGTACATAATAAAGCCTTGAACACATTCAAAAAGTTTCCTTGGAGCACTTACCTTAACTTTGAACGCATGATACGCGTTAAATAGTAAGTAACTCATTGGCTTGTGTGTATAGCGGACTGTTACACCGACTGTACTGATGATAAGGATAACGATAGTATAGACATGCTGTATTATTTATTATATATTGTAGTATATTCATAGTGCATTCTTCATAATATTATCTAACACTGAGTTAAATTTTACATTAGTCGTATATAGTGCATATAGGTATAAGATGTCATGAGCAAAATGTTTCATTATTTTGAGAATGGAATTCTCCAGCGAAAAAATGGTGTTATAATTACGTTTTTTTTGCATTCAAGACTCTTACGATGATTGTAATCATAATTCTTGTAGTTAGTTACAGTTTCAGGTGATAATCTGGCCCATTAACCGGTCCCCGTTATTTATTTAATGCTCTATGTACTGAACTGTACACACGCGAAACGAATTCCTAAAGGCATTTTACTAGGCATACTTACTTTTGTTGTTAACCTCCACACGTTAGTAGAACAACAAGAAGTAGTTCTTTGGTAACAGGTAAAATAGTTTAAGTAAATGTTCAAATCTGTCAATGCCACAATCGGGATTAACATCTAAGTAGATCAATAAAATAGTTGCAGTTCGGTGTAACAGCACGCCGCATTTATCCAACCCGTACAGTGCGCGAGTCGTGACGCCGCATACATTAGCGCCCCCCGACGCCAGTTGTGCGCAACTCGGATTAAATATTAACCCCCGCTTAACTTTAATAAGCCAACGAACAACATGGATACTGTTTGATAATTCGCCCCCGTTATATTAATGCTTTTTGTAGAGATGGTTTATTGTTTCATGCGGCTGATAGCTGCCTTGTTTGACGTCTGTCTTGATAGTATGATTAAGGGAAATTAGTTGCGAGTAGATCTCTCGGAACTGAAGCGGTATGTTAAATTAATTGATCGGTGATTACACTGTGTGTGGTAAGTAGTAGCTTATGGCTTTCGTCAGAAATTAAGTTGTTAGTGATGAGTGTAACTAAACATTGTAATTTAAAATTAGACGCAATAAAAGACACCGGTATTATTCGTATTACAGGAAAAGCTATCTTTTGTTTATTTTTGAGTTTCCTTCAAGTCAGGTTGTGATTGTGATAGAAATGGTTAACAATCTCACTCTTTGTCTTTTAGCAAGCGTTAAAATACTCCTGAAAATAAAATACTGTGACATCTAGTAACCTACTCTAAAATTAGTCTCCCTAAATGGGTATTCAGTGAGACCAATTATGTAGCAAAAGTTCCAAGTTCCAGTAGGTTAGGTGCCCCTTGTACAAAGTTTTAAAAAATACGGACCCAGGTTCCCGAAGTTAGTCATTGGCGACCAGAGCGACACGGTCCTCGCCGTTTCTGTAATCCATTTTAAACTTTATCTATTTTAGAGTAAATCCATTTTTAAACTGAACTTGTTTACTAAACTATTGTATGTGAGTGTACTTGTTGGACATAGTCAGGGCCTGACTTGCATTGTTAGTTCTAAAATGAACTGAGTGCTTGGACAACGAGATTGTTTCAGAAAATGGTATTAGGAACTTTTATATATTTATTATGATGAAGTCAAAAGCGCGATTTCCTTCAACGTTTATAAGAGCCGATTAAAATATTGCATTACCAATTCTTGTAATGCAATATTTTAATCAAATATCGACGGTTCCGATATTATTGAGGTAATATTAGGTTTTGAAACGGTTTTCATAAAACAGTGCTTTCTGTTTTCTTACTAATTTAAGATTTTACATGTTCATACTAGTGCTAACAGTTCATACTCGATATGCGCACTCTATAGTTAACTTATTTATTCGTCTATTACTATCGCAAAACAAAACGCCAACGCGTCTTTTTACGTTTCGCTACAGCAAAGGACTTTCCTGTTGTTATTGGTTCGTATTGTGTTTTGGAGTTGACAGCCAATCAATGGTGCGCCCTCCACGAAATACGGGTGACTCGAGATGAAAAAAATACTTTGTTTTATTGCCTTGGCCCAGTTTAGTCAGGCGGATACGCTTGCAGCGATCACTAGATGTAAATAAAAAATAAGGGTAGCGTGGTTTGTAAATTGTGATTGTAGACGCGTTGTTTGTCAAGAGTTGGAACTTAGGTCAAAGTTGGAGTGTGGATAAGAGTTATCAACTATGAATATGAATTTCTTGTTTTTCTTTCGATCTCAGTTTTTGCAACGAACTTCAATTTCTTGATAAAAGAGTTTGTATATTTGCTTGCTCTATTTGTCATAGGTTTGACTGTACCATAGATAAAGCAAATTTTTAATTAAACAATTTTAAAGTCATATGTTGTTATTTAGGAATTAACCTTATTTAGATTAATTTAGAAACAAAGTTAACTCAAACTATTTGCTTTTATAAATTCGGCCCAGCTTCCTAAAGACTCACCCGAACATTCTAGTTCCTACAAAGCCTTACGGACCCAATTTGCAGTTTCAGGTCAAATAAAATACATTTAGCGCAAATTATCAGCAGTTACGTGCAAGGTCCCAATCCTATAAATGACAGTCCAAATTTAAAAATATCACCAATAACGTCCTCCCAATACCTTTACAATTGTAGCGTGGAGTTTTAAAACCCTAATCGGAAGTTACTGAGGTCATTTATAACTTTCACTTTAATCGAAGTAGACTCTTTTACGAACCTCGTTACACAGTCTTTATTACTGTAGGTGGAACATAAAAGAGCATAGGTAGAACCGAATAAAAATAAACTTTATATCAGAGAAATAAGGTCTGAATTGTGTTTTCGAGCTGTCAAGGTGTTCAAGTTAGTAAATTCGACGTTTATTATGTAAGACGTCTTGATTAGATCGTCACTGGATTGTTATTTTGTTGGATATTTAATTAATAGGTGTAATATATGTGGAGTCGAATATAAGCCTCAGAAAAGCTTAATTTAACTGTTTTATTACGTTCAGTTGAAAGAACGCTTGATAAGAGAAATTGATGTATTTCGTATATTATCATTCAGGATTCTCTTAATAAATGAGATTCCTTAAAACAAACCTTTTTTTTATAAACAAACGGTTTTGTAAAACGTCGTTCCACCACAACAAATCTTATGGTTTTCACTAATTATTTATTTGAAAATATGGATCAACGTATACAGGTGGATGTCGTCTATACGGACTTTCAGAAGGCCTTTGACAGGGTGGATCATAAATTACTTATGGAGAAAATTGTTTTCAATGGTATACGTGGTAATTTACTGCGTTGGTTTGCCTCATATATTTTTAACAGAACCCAGAAAGTCGTTGTTAAAGGTTATCAATCTGACGTTATAATTGTCACATCTGGAGTTCCACAAGGGTCTATCTTGGGTCCTCTTCTTTTTATTATATTTATAAATGACATTACACAATGTTTCATCAACTCTCGTTTTTTAATGTATGCAGATGACATTAAAATCTATACTTCCTGCAAGACGATAGTTGATTGTATACTACTACAAGACGATCTAAACAGGTTACATACTTATTGTACAAATAATAAGCTGTTTCTTAGCCTCCCAAAATGTCATTCTATTTCATTCACTAAGAATAAAAACAAAATTAATTTTAATTACTCCATTAATAAAGCCGCCTTAAATGTTGTTAATATAGTGCGTGATTTAGGTTTAACGCTTGATTCCTGTTTACACTTTGACGTGCACCATGATAATGTAATAAATAAAGCGTTTCAGATGTTCGGCTTGGTTATGAGATCGTCTCGTGACTTTGTATGTCCCTCTACATTCTTATTGCTTTACACCACTTTAATTAGATCACAATTAGAATATGCTATTCCCATCTGGAATCCCATATATGAAAAGTACAGCTGTAGATTAGAAATGGTGCAGAAGAAGTTCCTTCGCTCTATGAATTATAAATGTAATCGCTCGAAAGCTTCCTACACACAGTTGTTAAAAAAATATGATATTTTGAGTTTGGGATCCAGGCGCTTACTTTTGTCTGTCATGATGCTACATGGTTTGTGCAACAATAGATTTGACTGCATTGACTTATCTAATAAATTATGTTATATAATACCTAGAACTGTTATCCGTCGAGGGGTGCGCGTGCCTCGCCTTTTCCACACAGACTCCTGTAAGACTAATGCCGGAGTGCGTGCACCTCTTCGTCGAATCGTAGATATATATAACTCACATTTTACAGATCTTGACATTTTCTATCTATCCAACCGTGAATTTAAAGCAAAAGCTATCAAACTCTTATCTGATTAATAATCTGATTGTTATCAGCTGCGGATTTGTAATTAATTATTCACTTAATAATGAATATCGTTTGTTTTCAACCTTCCTATTTTTTTTTATTATTAATTTGTGGACAATGGTGTGGGTTGCATAATTGCTATCTTATTATAAGGACTTTTGTTGTTATATCTTATTATGTAACTGTTGTTTGTCCCTAATAAATAAATAAATAAATAAATAAAACCTATTCGTGTGACTATTAGTGCTTGCATAGTAGATATAGTTGCCTAAATGAGCCAAGGAAACTGTGAAAATGAAAATATATGAAGAATAAGAAGAGCTTAACTTAAAGTGCAATCAGGGTAAATTATAAGATACATTAATTATTCTACTGTACATAATATGAAGCTCGCCAACACTTCAATTAGGTATTAAGTATATTAATCAGGTCCGCGGAGTCCCGCCGAGCATGTTTTATTGAACCAGTGGCTCGTGCAAAGGCAAGGACGGGACCAGCCCGACATTCCCCAAACCGTGCCCACGGCGTGGGATGAAGCCAATTGATTTTCAACCCGTAAAAAAAATGGTATTGACCAGGTAACCAAACATTTTAAAAATGTTTATTAAAACCTCATAGAACTTAATGTTTTATTAATAACTTAACTTAAACCAATCTAAATTCCTAACTTTCTTCAATTTATCTATGAGATGACGTAATGAGAAAAAATTGTGTATTTGACAGATCGTGTTATAAAACTCCTGTTTTACGTTAATTTGTCTTCATCTTTTAGATTTATGGCCCAACCATGGGAGTTTAGTTGATCAATTGTTTTGAAGGGCCTTTGTAAAAGTAAATGAAATTGCTGTCATACTTATAGAGAAAAAATCAAGTTCCATTTATTTTTTTCTCTTTATATTTCAAGTGTTTTCCAGTGAGAAATGGTTTAATTATTTTTGAAGTACAGAATTCCTTATTTGTTATCCGTATTTCATACAATTCGAGTAAATGATAAACCAATGAGAATTATTTAAAGGTTCTAAAATGTTTTTTGGTCCTTTCGGACTGTGAATGCGTTTCCAGACAGAAAATCAATCATTCAAACATTTCTCCGCTCGCTGCGCTCCGCCGCTCTGCATAGAAAGTTGCTCAGCTATTGCGCCAGTCAGCTTGTCTAGAATATGTTACAAGCTCTGTGGCATTTTCAATTTTCCCTAACATGCGGAACCCATTAAAATGATATAAAACACGCATCACTCTTTTCAAATCCTTTTACCCTGGACTTAAAAAGTGGTCCTTTCTTCCATGAATAAACATGTTCTGTGAGGTTTAAAAAATGTTCTGCCCAAAGTAAGGGAGCACCATGTGTAATAGCAATGTTTATGTGTCCCGGCTTCGCTCGCCCCCCGTAATTTATGAGTTCCCATAAAAACGAGTTTTAGGTCGCCTTACTTACAATGATTTGCATTTTTTTCTTTCGAACACGTGTTGATGGTCGTATTTGCATATTAGAAAAGTTTTTATGTAATTTTCTGTTTTTGAGTTAGCATAATATTTACATGTTTGTGCATAAAGGATTTTTTGTTTGTTTTATTTATGAAGACATGGAAATGAGGCGTCGTTTTTGGAGTTAACTGAGCGTGCGTCAGAACCTCCAGCATTGAGCAAATAACGCTATTTATAAAATCAATCATTTCACCTCTTACTTTGTATCATTTTGACTACAGCGTAAGCATTTCACGTGTTATTACCCTACGATGTTCCCAGGCTCAGTCTATTATATCATGTTCAGTTGAGAGGCAGCCCTAAAGCACTGTGACGTAACTGTAAGGGCGGGTTCTCATTTATTATTCTTTTTTTATGACGCATAAATTCCACCGCTCGTTGTAATCGGACCTTGTCTTTTACAGATCTAGCATACTTTAGCATATTTTTTATGCGGTAAGCATTGGTTTCTGTGTGTTATGAGGAAAACTTCGAGAAGAACAAAGACTGGGGACTCTTCGTCTATTTCAATTAGGTAGGGTTGCCTCTAAATGGTAAAAGAAACTTTAATAATAAACTGCTTATTTCAAACAATTTTGTTTACTGTAATATGATAAATAATAATATAATATTAAATATTACAAAAAATACTTAAACACGTTTTTGACACAACCAGTATTTCCTTTGGAAATAGAAACTCAAAGTTCAAATAGTCTGAAAAATTATGGTTCATTGTAGTTTTCGAAATAGTAATACGCAATTTGCAGCGAACACAGTGCAGTGCAGTCGATTGCATCGCAGAGTGTAATGTCTGTCGGGCAGAGAGAAACTGCTGCTGCTATCTGTCTAGTAGACAAATCGCTCCCTCAAATGGAAGATTACTGTAAAGCCGGCGACATATTACACCGGAGTGTAATAAAGCTACACTTTTGTTAAATTAAATTAACACTTTTGTTAAATAAATCATTGTACAGTTTGAGTAAAGCAACAATTTTAACACTTTTTTTGCCTATAGAATTAATAATATTGCTATGGAACAAGGCAATGCAAATAGCATGTGATGTGATTTTTAAGAAGTATGGTTGGGTATTATTTGGTAACTATTAAAACTAAATCTTTTTAACTAAGATATCAAAAACTTAATCAAAGAGCAAAGCATAGCATTTAGATAGATATTACATATTATCATAATGTATAAAATTACTATTCATCAGCTGAAATCTAAACCCATGTGATATAAAAACCTAAAAATAATGAATAACATAACCGCTACTTATGATAAACAATATTTATGATGAACCCAAAGGGGCAAATCGCTCATGTTTCCCAGTAACCATTTATCGCAAATTAACGTCTAATGTTCGAAGCTAAGCATACGTCAAGGTCAAAATACGCTTTTCCAATCTCTACGGTGTAATAGGGAGCCACTTTAAGCCTACGTCCTTAGATATCCAGGCGCGTAGAGTGAGGCTAGTTTAATTGTTTGTAGTTCTCATTTTATGAGGAATTCATGAGCTATTTGTTTTAAGGAGTCGAGGTAATAAGGTGCCAAATTGTTAATGGATGGTGTCCTGTTACTCAGAAACTTTTAGGGCGTTTTTACTTCGGCTTAAACAGGCGTTTCCTAGGCGTTATTGAGTTTGATAGCATTTGTTTTTAAGTTTATTGGAACTTTACTGTTTTTTTATTTACTTGTTTGTTAAATGTATTGATCTTTGAGAAAAAATAAGTAAACTAAAGAGAGATTACTATTGTTTTAAATCGAATTGGAGGCCTTATGATTTAAACTGAAATGATTCAAACCCAATAATAATTTGTAATATTTCATAATAGTCTTTAATAATAATTTAATCTGGTGTCTTATACTTCGCCATAATTAATTATTTATTTATTTTTATTTGAAATCAGTCTTTAATGTATTTTAAAAGCTACTGTATTTTGTTGGACATTTAAAATCCGCTTAATACTAATGCATATCTTAATGATATGCATTAGTACCCAAGCCTGAGGTTAATACGTTCATTAGGTAGTTAACACGTGAAAATAACCTTTACTATAACTAACTGTAAAATGTAGTAATGAAAATTTCAGAAATATTTTAGCGTTTTTTAATATTTAATTAGGCCAAACAATAGGTTCAATCCAGTCAAGATATGAGGAAACCCGTGTGTAAATTCCTGGCAGGTTTGGCAGAGCACAGCCTATACCGAACGAGGTTACTCCAATGATGAAGTGCATCTGACCTTCACCGGTTATTGTTATTGGCATCTTCACTTGAAGAGGTCCTCCAGAATCACCCTGCAAATAACGAGAAAATTAAAATGATTTTGCACTTTTCTTAAATAATAATAAACCTAAATCACCTTAGTGACATAATAATGTAGTAACCAGTAACCGTAACCTGTAACCCTATAATAATAGTATTTCCATATTTTTCTTCTAATATTTTAGGTACAATAATTTTAATTAGGATTTTTTAATTTAACGACGTCAATTACGTTTCATATCGAATTTTCGTGTTACCTCCTTCTGCCTTTTGCTCAAAATATAATAACCACGATCAACGTACCTGACAAGCATCTACGCCCCCAGCATCCTTACCAGCACAGAGCTGGGTATCCTTTACCCCACACCAATTTCGGTTGCAATTGTTCTTCAGCAGCTGATGGCACTTCCCTGAGCTTACGATTTCCACCGTTCCAGCTAACAGTTCAGGAGATACAGTTCGACCAACTGAAATGTAATAAATCCGTCTTGAGTACTTCTCTTTTAATGAATAATAATAAATTAGTTATGACTCAAGACGTGCTGCGACTAATCTATGCATCATATCGCGCAGGAAAAAAGATAGAGATAAAGAAATAAGGTAAGAAATCAATTCGATTTCAAAAAACAGGTCTAAAAAATAATTGAAAATTTACGAATTTGGCGTTCTTCATAAATACATACTATTATTATTAATATTATATATACATATATATTAATATTTTTAATACATATATATTAATATTATTAATACATATATATTAATATTATTAATACATATATATTAATATTATTAATACATGATATTAGTAATTTGACATAAAATATAGATAGGCATCCGATTAGGAAGCCTTTGAGAGACTTTTGATTTGAAGAAGGACGCAGAGCTATGGAAGTTAATGCGTTAATTAAAATAAGTCCTTACGTGTATCTATGACACCCCATCCAGTCAAAGTAGCCTTAGTCCCGAGGCTGCTGGTATCAAAACTATGCCATAAACAACCAGGCTGAACATAATTTGTGAACCCAACCTCATAATCCAACTCCAAGAGGGCTATATCATCGTATTTCTTTGGAGGAGAGTAACTTGGATGAACAATGATGTTGATAATTTTGGCATCCACTGGCAGGATGCCTTTTGAGACCTGGAAGATTAAAAACCATTATTTTTATCCCAAATATGAATTAGATAATTCCCTGCTTGATAATAATACGCCACTTAAGTACTAAATGAGCGGCTCACGAACTTGCACCGCCGTAGAAATCTTTGCATTTTTTATCCGAACATGATAAAGAAGTTTTAACGTTTTTTAACGTAGTTGTCACGTACCTCCTGTATTATGTTCTTGTCTCCCAATCTTACTATCTTCGGTATAGGATCCGCAATGGAGGTATCCCTTTCTGAGGCACGAGAACAATGGGCCGCAGTCAAAACAAATTTGGGGCTGATCAGGGAACCTCCACATTTGAATATCCATGAGCCGCTTGGCGCCAGCCATCCTATAGCACCCTGAGACAAAATTTTATTTTGTAAGATAAAAGTTGCAATCTAAATTAAGGAATGATAAATAACTTTAATTACTTATTTCTTGTTTACAGGAATTTTTATTGTGTTGGGTATTAACGCACTAATATTTTAATTTTATTTGCTTGACTTTTTAGCCAGATTGCTTTGATCGTGGTCACGTCAAACGAATAAACTTAGAATATTATTGACGACCTCTGTTCTCAAGTGGCGTGCACACCGGTTTTCAAGTGTCGCTAGCTCTGAAGTCGTGGGTTCGATCCCCGGACGGGTCAATGTAGAAAATCATTTTTTTCTGTCTCGGGTCTGGATGTTTCTGGTACCTTCGTCGTAGCAGATTCCATAACACAAGTGTTACTTAAGTTTTATGAAAATGTTTATGATTCTATCCACATTTATTATTGCGTTTTTTATTATTAAATTTATTATTGACTGGGCTGGACCTGTTTGCCGCTTGCCCAATGCCCACTCAGTGGATTCCATTCAACATAAACCGACAAGGAAAAGCCCAAACAAGATGCGCCGGGACGAATTGGATGCACACATTAAAACTTGGCATGAAAACGCAATAGACCGTACAGAGTGGAAGAATGGGAGGGAGGCTTTTGCCCTGCAGTGGGACAATAATGGCTTAACAAGAACATAAAAAAATTGCCCTTACTCCCATCCAAATTACATTTGTTAAAAATGGTAACTATTGTACAGGTTGTTTATTCCTACCATGTGGGGATATTCGCCTGGCTTTGTTTCTGTTCCTCCAATCACTCCAAGAGGTGGCACAAATTCGGAATTTGGATGCTCATTAAGATAAAGGTTACCTGCAATAGTATTCATGTATATTAGTAATGTATATATATACCCTTTTACCAAATCTGTATGTAGTATGTAGTAACATACAGATTTGAATTTCAATTACGAAGAAGTTCCTCTCGGTATCGATTCTTGATTTATTTAATATTATACTTACATGCTTCGGATCTTTTAGCGGTTTCGTCTCTAACTTTGAGTTCCCATACGTATTCCAAACATTCTGTAACATTGGAAATATTCAGGAGTTGAAAATGAGTGTCAAGCCAGATTTGGCATAGTTCTTCGTACTATCTGTAGCGTAGTGTGATTGACTCGAGAAGAGCTTACTATAGAAATGATTCTATGAAGTAAGGTCTCTCCTGTAGTCTTATAACAATTTAAAAAATACTTTCTCTACTTTCACACAACATGGCGAATCTGGATGTTGTTAATATTGACCCTTCAAAAATTATTACTTGAATTTGTAGCTTGTTGTGTGTAGTAGGGGAGGAAATTAGCGAATCGAGGTATTATCGATTTAATTAATATTAATCTTTAAAAATTTATAAGTTTTAGCCTTTTTTAAAGAAACGATTTTTGTATTTGAATTTGGTGAATCTACGCGGCACACAATAATATGCTAATGGACAAACAATCGTTACAGTCCGTGACATGTCAAAATTAAAAAGAGTTGAATATATACTTAATATTATAAAGCTGAAGAGTTTGTTTGTTTGTTTGTTTGTTTGAACGCGCTAATCTCAGAAACTACTGGTTCGAATTGAAAAATTATTTTTGTATTGGATAGTCCGTTTGTTGAGGAAGGCTTTAGGCTATATAACATCACGCTACGACCTATAGGAGCGGAGCATAAATGAAAAATGTTGCAAAAATGAAAAACCGTTGAAACTAAAACACGCGAACAAAGTCGCGGGGGACAGCTAGTATAATTATAATGTAGGTGTGTTCCTTTTTAAAACTAATGGTTGTTGAGTTTTTATCTTACTTTTTTGACTGATCCTTCTTCCTGGTGCAGAAAAATTAGGTTTCGGTGGGTAATGTGGAGCACAGGGGTTCTCATGTTGTGGGTTATCGATCAACGCTTCTGAGATATTGTAAGGTGGAGTTGACTAGAAATAAACACAGAATTAAAATGTTGTGTTATGACATTTTTCATGTCTTGGACTTCGCGGAGGGTGATCATCGCGTCATCATCTATTTACACTATTACTAACTCCCGCTTTATCAATGCAAGGTATTTTATAATGTATTCCCTATTCTTCAAGAACTTTTCAATTGTATTGGTATAAACCGAAAACAAAATACAATTATGTTATGATGACTTTTGACCTTTGAAGTTTTGACGCCTATAATAAAATCTCACAGCACAAGTGACCTTTAGCTAAATTGTTTAAACTTATAAACAGGAACAGAAAGATTTTCAATTTAGTACCTAAACTAGGTATTCATAACAAATAATTTTGTATTATACATTTCTTATTAAATATAAATGCCTCAATTATCACAGAAGTATTCGATATTTAAAAAAGTGTGTAGTACTTACGGTTCTTTCAGTTACTTCTACGTACCCCCAAATCCAGTCATCATCATTCTGCAAAGACAAATCATAAGAGATAAGAAAATTTTGATCGATCAACTTAAATTATATTCTTAGGATGCCCCATGGAACACCGATCTTAAAAGGTAGCTGGGATTGGAAGGCACGTGATCGCAGCCGACTACAGACAGCAGCAGCAGACGATGCGCGATTTAACGTTACGTTTTTTTTTTTTTTGATGATATTTACGCTGTTAGCACCGGACTTTAATAAAGTTGCGACATGTCGCAACGATACGTCGCACGTTGCAGCGTTATGCTGCAGTCATGATTCGGAACCAACTGCATATGGTTGCAGCAGACGGCAGTATTCCAAGTAGTTCTGAATGTCCCGACATCTCATGTCAGATGTTCAGACATCTCGTATTCACGTAAACACATCAGCGTGTTTGGGATTAGCGATCGCGATTTACTTTAGCGTCTGTAGCACTACTGATCTGCGGTCCGACGACACGTCGTCTGCGGTCGTGCGACGTAAAGTCGGGCGACGTCTTGATAGCGGCGGAAGGCATTTCATAGAAATACATAAACCCGTAGAAACCAGTAATGTCGCAGCGACAAGTCGTCTACTGCTACTATCTGCTGTCAACAACTGGCTCCGGTCCCAAGCCTAATAGATAGCTTTATTTACTAACAGCGACAGGTTAATTTGGATTTTTATGTTTTCATCTGTTGTAGCACTAACACTTTGTTATGTAATTGTTTAATAAATTTCAGTATTTTCATTTAAGCACAATTTGTAATTGGTTAAGAAGTAGTGCCTAGAAATCTATTTGTAGGTGCACTATACAATATTTTAATAACTGTTGGCAGACCTCAACAAATAAATAAATAGAACTATGAAACGGTTACTTTAAAGAAATAGATAAAATGGGCATTAAGATTTCATCTAGAACATACCTATTAATTAAGTAGGTACTTAAAAATACGTTGAATATTGGTATTAATTGCTTTTATTGCTAAATAATTTTACTAATGAATGAAATAAGCATTAAGAAAAAAAAATCTTAAAAAGATTAACTAGAATATGAATGACGAAATTCAAAACCAGTTTCCAAGAAAAAAACGTGTAAATATATTTTATAGGTATACTTGATTTACCTACATATAAACAGACCATCGCACTTATTTGCAGGACTTGCCGTTGTGGAAGCGAGACGCCGCTACGCGCGTTGTCATTCGCGGTCTCGCTTCCACAATGCAACAATCCTACGCTAAGAGCTTGTAGTACAGGCAAAAGTTATTAGAAACAAATAACCTTTAATTGCTTATTGTTTACTAAAGTGACGTTTAAACTTACGACGTAGGCAACCGCACGTCAGTACCTATCTATACTTTGAAAATAACCTTTATTTTAATGCAATAAGGTTCATTGTTATTATTCGCTATGACCACTGAAGTTCGTTTGTTTGTTATTTCTAGATAATGATAATTATTGGTTGCCTTGCAGTTCCGTGTGAAATACGTTCGTACGAGGAAACTATTATTGATGACGTAATGTTCAGGAATTTTAAAGTACTTAAATCAAATCAAAAAGTTTTCATCCATACTTCCATACCAATATTTGTCTGTCTGTTACGCTTTGATGGTTAAACCGTTGAACCGAGCAACCAAGCACATAGGCTAGTTTTTGCCGCTATAACCGACATCCACGCGGGCGGAGTCGCGGGCAACCGCTAGTTTCTCAAAAACTTATTAAAGTTAAAAATCAAAGTGTGCGCGTATTGAGGGTTTCAAAACTTTGTGATCAAGCTTAATGACTAGACTTGAATGCACAAGGGTGCAGATTCGATTCCAGTCAGGCAACCGCCGGCCGGCAGACGGCCAAACAGTGCTGCTCGGCGTAAACAGTTGGTTCGTTTGTACCAACTATTTACCCAATGTGATAGCTAATCTAATAGTTATCCTTTTGGTACCGATTATTCGCACCTTTAACTACAGCTTCAGGGATAAACTATGAAATAGGGTAAAAGGATGGTATCTAATGACGTTAATGTAAACTATTATTAATAGCAGGGCTTGTCCCGTCTCCCAACTGATGGCAGTGACTCAATAAAGAAACATACAAAACCTAGCTTGTGCATAACTTACTTAACAAGTTTCTGTATGCACGCTAATATAAGCTCTATATAATATACTTTAGGGCACAAAGTACTTAAAAAAAAAGTTCTTACCAATTTAAGATTGTCAGTATTTCGTTTGTAACGGTTTGTATCTGTGCCCTGGACTTCGATGGACGATCCTAGAACGAAAAATGTTGTATTAAATATTTTAAGGTTTGTTTAGGATAAGTGGCTCTTCCAAGGTTTTTGACAGTGTAGAATATGCACAAATCACCAGTTTGGTTGAGATAAAAATTGTCTGTCAAGGTCTTTCTGAACTAAATTAATATTTATTAGCAAAGAATTGGCCTTGCTGGGCAGAGCCTTACTACTCTTCTTCCATCTCTCTTTATCTACGTTATGGTAAACTAATATTCATCTAAGACTGCATAATCATAATCAATAATCGTAAAAACGTGCAATAACCTACATTCCATGCATAACAGACCAATAAATATAATAATTGTAACTTGGATCCACATCGCCCAAGGAAAACGTGACATTTAGATTATTTCTGATGTAAAAACAACCCATGATTTTACTAAAGCAGAGCTTTAGTGCCTAGCTAGTTACGATCCTAATAATGTGCTAAGAAAATATAATAATGATATAAGCCTTTAAACAAAACAGATGGGTAAAAACACGGAGAATTAACCCACATACATACTCATTTATCTATAATCTACCTATTTAATATATCATTAAAATATATTTTATTGTATTTTTATATATTATGTAAAAATTATAAATCACTAATCTACCTCTACTTTAACTACGTTGGTGTTAGCTGATAGAGCTTACAAATTGTCACCAAATTCAGCTGTATGCATTTTACTAGGGGAGACAGCCTTTTTGTCCTCCGAAGCACTTATTGGGTAATACAGTACTCCGAGTACCAAAGATCATAGCTCGTTTGCAAGACAAATAATAATACACCTAGCTAGCTGAAACCACTAGAAGTTACGGTTTATTGGTTGTCGGTTTTTATTTTTATACTAATATTTTGACTTATAATCCAATTTTCTATTGGATCGTAATTTCTTAGACGCCACTAATAAAACATGTAGCTTAATTTTTCCTTTTTATGAAAGGCGGTTTAAGGAATGCTAAACACAATGTGTAATGAACGGACTCTTATCAAATTGATAGAAATTGAATATTGTTATTGATACAATTACAATGTTCAGTACATACCTGTATATAATAAACATGATACCACTATTAAACACTTAATCATTACATTTCCACACATATTGCTCGAGTACGATATTATAACAATATTTAATTACAAATTCACAAATCGGTCAGATTAGACTAGCATTTTATACAAAATATCAAAATAACGTAGATAAACAATTTAAAGTACGTTTGTTTCACACGATATAACTTAGATGAATACAAATATGACATCACGACTGTATTTATACGATCTTGACTGTCGATGACCGGTAAACTATGAACGTAAAGCAAGAACAACAGAAGATCAACTTTAAATAAATAAAATATTGTTTTGTTTTGCAAAATCCCTTGTCATTGTCAATTTAAAATGAGTGGCGTATAGTGTGCTCACTGATATTTCCTTCCAAGAATTTAGAAAAACTTTAAGATGGTAATATTTTTGATTTAATAATGTCATAAAAACTATACTATTTATATCAAAATCTAAAAAAGTGAGAGTTAATATCTAGATGCTTATAAACCTAACCATGCTATAAATAAAAACCATTGATAGGGAGAATGTAGTATACTATTCTAACTAAACCAAAAAAAAAAGAAATGGATACAACCTCCGTGGTCGAGTGGCGCACACACCGGTTTTCAAGGTGTCGCCAGCTCTGAGGTCGGTAGGTTCGGAGAGTAGGGCAGTCAGCCTTCCTGCCCTCCGAAGCCCTTATTGGGTAATACGGTATTCCTTGTACCAAAAATCATAGCTCGTTTGCAAGACAACTACTCGTAATAATACGGTAGGTACACCTAGCTAACTACTAGAAGTTACGGTTCGAATTTTAATGGTTATTGATTTTGGTTTTTATGTTAATACTAGCTGTCCCCCGCGACTTTGTCCGCGTGTTTTAGTTTAAACGGTTTTTCATTTTTGCAACATTTTTCATTTATGCTCCGTTCCTTTTGGTCGCAGCGTAATGTTATATAGCTTATAGCCTTCCTCAATAAATGGGCTATCCAACACTGAAAGAATTTTTCAAATCGGACCAGTAGTTCCTGAGATTAGCGCGTTCAAACAAACAAACAAACAAACTCTTCAGCTTTATACATATATTAGTATATATATTATATAGAGTATAGATTTTGACTTATAATCCAATTCTCTATTGGATCCTAATTTCACAAAAAGTGAAAGTTAATATAGACGCTTATTACCCTAGCCATGTTATAATTAAAAAAAAAAAGTTAAAGAAAATGTAGTATACTATTCTAAAACCAAAAATAAAGAGGTAAGAACGAATTTTTATGGAACTTCTCTACTTATCTTTACTGTGGTGTATGCTAGAGTCTCGTGGGGCTGCACCGAACTCATTTGCGGTATCGTTGTCTTATGGTGTGTATCATTTCACACCTTAATGTCCGACATAGCTTTCCGTAAGCAATTACTTTATGGGGTCGTAATTTGTGACCTGCTTACGCTTTGTGGAGGAAATTTGGAGTATTTTTTACTGTAAATAGATGATGTCATTTCACTTTTTTTTTTAAATTGACATAATTGCTGTAATTTGAATTTTTAGATTTGAGTTGTGCGTAGGTACCTTCGTAAAAAAATGTAAGACGTAAGATGGAACACAAGGCTTAAGCGAAGGCAATTTATATAGTAGCCGATCATGTTATATTTTAATTTCAAATTAAGTCCGCTTTAAACAATACCGTGAAAATTGTACACGTTTTTTATCCATTTTTCGTAAATTTTTTATCATTAGCCTTTTATAATGCATACGGTCTGTTTACCTTTTTTATCTGGTCCGTGCTAAGACTAGAGGTTGACTACATTGTTACCACAAAAGTGTGGTCTAGGTGAACAAAGTATAGTACTTTATAATAATAGGTATATTAAAATAATATTACAAATAACGAGCCAAAAAAAAACATGTGTCAGTGTTTATAGTTTTTTTTGTTATTATCGTTAGCAAAAATCATACCAAAACAGGAAAATGTAGTAAAAATACTATTTTGGATACCACAAAGTAGTAAGATTATGTTAAACTTAAGTTTGCGTGGTTTTTGTAACTTCTTCACGCGATACAATACCAAAAACAATACAACACTCAAATATTTCATGGCCTGGATTGTCATACCTGCGTCATATCAGCGTTCCTGACGGACTTCTTGACCTCAGAGTATACATAAGCAAGCATAGAGTGCGCTCATTACCAGTAGCCCGTTGTGGTGATCGTAATATTTTTTTTAGCTGTAAGTTAAACGCTCGGTTATTGATTTCAGTGATTTTCCGTGTGACGACAGACGTCTATGCGAAAATATTGATGGTTTCTGCATTATTAGGGTAATATTAGGTTTTGAGATATGAATATAATAAAAAGGCGTGCTTTGACACTAATTTTACGACGGTGCTTGTTCATACTAGTGCAAACAGTTCATACTCTGTCAGGCGTACTCTATAGTCTGAATTATACTTACGATCAAATTGAATTAATGAAGGAAATTAATCATCCGAACATTCTAGTCTGTATTCAATTCAGAATTACAGATTCCATATTCTAAACTAAAACGGAAACTTAATGCAAGCTATTTGTTGAGTATTGCAATGAGCGATACAAATTACCCCATTGGAACCGGATTAGCGAAAATCCCTCCCAGTAAATGGAATACCAAGGCACACCGACGCTCCCCGCCCCGTATCGGCGTCGTTTTCAACGACATTTTTTTATTTAGAATATCGGTTTTAAGCGTTTTCGCTTTATGAGTGCAAAAAAACGAGAAATATGTTTTTTACTGGTGTTGGTTTTAAAGGATTTTTATTCTTTAAGCTGTATTTGTGTCATGCCTAATTACTTGAATTTGACTTATGCTCATATAGGATTCTTTTATATACATGATAGGTGGGCGAGAATTGCCACTGTTGGGTACCTAGAGCCGGAACTCGAAAACGGGGTAGGCCGAAAAGACGCTGGCGAGATAACATCGATCTCTATTTTCAGGATTGGTGGGAAGCGGCTTCAGACAGAAGAGCCTAAAGCAAATTGGGGAAGACCGTTGCTCAGCAGTGGAATACCTAAAAAGATATAGTTTATTTTTGATCACAGAGACACTTTACAAAGTCTGTACCTAGTAGAAGTAATTCTGTAAATCTGTCTCGTTGAGTGGTTTGAGTTTTATCTTTAAACCTATATTCATAAATTACAATTTCCTTTCACAGAGCCTTCTCACAGCATTCTCTAGTACATTTTTCAATCATCAACTAAGAAAATCTTGCCTCTTGTCTAAGGCCTAGTTTCTAAAAACCCGTTATATATTTGTGGTTTAGTTATGATAATTTTTATACTGTATTCTTGAACAAATGAACCGTTACTCACTACTGCTTATCGAATAACAATGGATCCAGGATAATTTCACAATTGAATTAAAATTTTACGGCCAGCGTTGTACTAATTTCATTGTGTAATGTGTAACTATCACACTGCCGTGCCGTTAGGAGTGCTACATTACGTATTTCTTTTGCATTCTAGTCCAGTACCATTACTTTTCAAATTAATTTTAATTCTAATACAATGCCAATGCAAAATTATTATTCATTTAGCATGCACACACACAAGACAAAGTACAAAAAAATACTCTCAATGTTTAGATCCCAGTCAGTTACTGCCATTGACAGCATTTTTTTTAAGAAAACTGTATTTCCTGGCTGCTATACCTATATCAATATTGCATTAGAATTAAAATTAAATTGGAGACTTAGGGCACCAATCTTCTACGGTTTTCCGAAGCTAAACGAAAATTTTACTGTTTTCTGAACAAAGGTGGTAGGAGGATTATGAATTCTTACTTAATTTATTCTTTAGCTTATGGTAACATAAACAAAAGACGAATAAATTATTAACCTCCCAAAAAAGTGGTAAATAATGTCACGGTCCATCTTATCCTCTACACTATGATCACAAATAGATCGCGCAGCCGTATTTTAACAAAACAATATCTCTAAACGTGATAAACGTCACAGCAAAACGTCACATAATAGATCCACTTCGTACGGGTAAGCTGGCCAATTTGTCCGGGTAGCGAGTGAACATTTGTTCGATATCCTATCAAGTCCCCGGTTATATACGGATATAGCCGTAACAAAGAGAGATTACTTACAATTTCCAGTAAACTGGAAGAGCTGGTAACGCAACGTGATTAAATAGTTCCATTTTGTAAGTATTTTGGTTTAGAATCTCTTATGTATTTTGTAAAAAAATAACTGTATGATAACTATATTATCTCTGTTTTATTTTTTATTCGGTTATTTCTGCTATACTCTCTGGATTAGGTGATTAATACACGAATGGTTAGAAAACTAAATAATAAAAATAACTAATTATCGTAAATAGTTGTTACCTACCAAGTGTTTTGCCGATGTGGTGCGAAATCATTAAAACCGTGTACTTTATCAATAGATAAATCCATCATTGGATTCACACTAAAATCATCACAACAATACATGTAAGTACCAGGGCCACATAACAACAGCAGAGCAGGTGTGTTCAATTATGGAAAGCACTTGTTGCGCGCCCATGAAACTGAGTGGACTGAGTTAAGTGTGGAACTTGGCTTGTAAAGCCTTCATAATGCAAGCAATGTTCTGGAGTTAGTTCTTTAGGAACATGACGCCCTGGTACCTGCGATTTAATCAATACATTAGCTTGACTGAACGTTATTAATTAACGGTGTTCTAAATGTTATTCATGTTTTTACTCCATCTTGTCTAGTTGCAATTACAATATTAATAATTATTAAAAAATAATTTTACATTTTAAATATACTGCTCAACAAAAAACCTACCGTAGTAAATGTCATGGGTGCAAAATGGGATACCGTAAGATTGATTTTTCTCGGTACCTATATAGTGCCCCATCCTCTTAAAGATACTTTAATCGCCTCTTATCTTACACAATGGATGAGTGGATGGCCTGTTAGCTCGAGTAGTAGACGACATAATTTTGGCACATATTTTTTGTAGGGTTATGGTAAAAGTTGAGAGATGATCTAAAATAAAATATAGTAAATGTAATGAAAATGGCTAGAGTTCAAAATATATGCATCTGAAATGTCTAGTCCACCATGAATGTTACAGACCAAATATTTGATCTTCAACTTTTAAGCCACAACAAAATCTCATACCCAAAGATTTTTTCAGCGAGTCTAATGGTTTAAACATAAATATCAACGACGATAAAGCTGTGAGAGGCTATTAACGGCAGTTCCATAGTCATTACATGCCTAGTAAAGTCTTGGATTTTCTTAGATTTTTTTAAACTAAATAATAGGAGATAATTTACAAAATTCCATTAGACCCAAATATTGTTTAGCAAACAGCGAATAGGTAATGCTAATATATGTTAGCTTGCTATTTGGAAGCGTAAATACTAAATAACACATTTGAAACCAGCACACAAACTTCACAAGTGTACAAAGTGCACATGACTTATTCAAGCATTGTATGAACACTAAAGTAATGAGTCCAATTAAGATCAATCTGTTATTGGAAACGCGTCGAAACTGTATTTCGTGGGCGCCGGGGATTCTGCCGTTGCGGGATTTAAAATCCCCGGGGATTATGTTTGGCCGAGTGGACGGGAAAAACCCATCGAGTCGGCTCCCCACCGTTTTATCCTTTGGTCTGGTTCGCGATGGTTTTTCAGTGATATCGTGAGCCTGAAAAGAATTGATTAAGGCGAGGTTTAGTAGAACTTTTTGATGGTAAATTATGACGTTGGATTCACTATCCGGAACTAAATCGCATGAGGTTGTAAGTTTAAATAAAGGTTAGTTTAAATGTGACACTTTAATAGCATACTGTGATTTTGTGACTTACGTATATATTTACTTCCTTTTGGATGACTTTGATTTAAACGCTCTGACTGTATATAATATTTAAAATATTCCTAGCATTTATATATAAGGAAATATGGCGTTGCAATACCTTTATCTTTTATTAGCATTCTCTTCTAAACTTTAAAAGACAGTGCGGCTTATACCATTATGATTATTCTTCATTCGTTTGTTTCAAAGTTTTGCACTAACTTTTGTTTTAAACCTATAAACTTAAGTTTCGAGTTTGAAGCCCAACTTTCCCTGAAGATAGTCTTGCACCTAATGAGTATAGATCTGTGGTGATAAAGTGTCAATCATGAAGAACTAACGGCGGGAAAGTTCGGTAAAATTTGAGAAAGAAATCAATAATTTTCAGCCAATTTTATTTTAGAAATGTTAGGATGCGATCGTCGTTTATAAATTTCTATTTTTCTATCATGTGGTTGTAACATAATTCCTATAAATAATGACATAGAATTTTGGAAACAGAATTTTTTGTATCTCTTTCAAGATATCATCTCGTATAATAGTTTATTTGAAATGTATAACTAACACAAAATTAATATTTTTCTTTACTTTTGTAGAATTATTTGGACTTCCTTTACACGTAGCACTTAGTTTGCCCCACAACCGCGTGATACATTCTAAATAAATCTTTTCATTTAGTATTCCTCTCTCCATGATATTATACTCTTTGCGTAAAACGCGCAAGAAAATTTGTATACAATGAGAATGGCCTTAAATATATTTTAAAATAAAATCCTCCAGTTATTCATAAGTTCGTGTCACGCTATTCGATTTAAATGTATCGCTCGCTTGAATCGTAACGAATTGGTTTGTGCAATGTCAACTGCACGGAAAACGTGGCATTTATTGAGCACACCTCATTTGCATAGTTATGTAATCAAGCGGTAAAATACAATTTAAATTTGAATCGATTTTATTTAATAAGCTGAATCGAGTGCTCGGATGTGAAGTTGAATCTTGTTTGCAGACTCAATGTACGGAAGTAAGTGTTTTAATTGTTGTATAAATAATTTTGCTTGTGTCTGTATTGACACTGATATTTAATTAATGTTTACTAATAATAAAATAATGTGTATTTAAATTGTGTATTAAATAATTGTAATCTTTTACATATTTACGATATTGCCAAACAAAGGGAGGCACGGTCATACTTAAAATGTGTTTTTCAGTTCATAAATAATTATGTATTTTTTTCGTTGATACTGTTCAAAAGAATTTACGGCGACTTTTACTTATGTTTCTAAAACCGAACATTCTTCAAACCAAAATCTGGGCATAGATGAAATAATCACATATTTCATTATATCTCGCCACAAAGCAATATGGCGGCTCAACTCGTGCTTATTAGAGGACTGAACTAAAACTAATGTCACAATGCGGTGTGAGATAACTGCATAACTATGGCAACACTAGTGCCTACCGTCTTGTGAGATGTCGGAAATGTAGGAGGAGGTATTTTCTATGTATTGCCATTTAAAATACATTTATTATAATTATATTACTGCACTAAAGGCCACTCAAGAAATCGGTTGATATACCTGATGATGGTAGTTTTTAAGGAGACATTTTAAGGAAGATTTTTGTTGAATAACCTAAATTATGGTATGTATTAAAATAGAGTATCACATTTCTGCTTGCTAGCCGGTAATGCTCTCAGTTTTGAGAATACTATGTCGTGAATAAGTAAAGCAGATTAATCAATCAACTCTGCATATATCGGCTTTCTCTCTTGCAACCTGTCAGAACCAAAATAGATACCTATATTTTTTAATTCTATAATATTTGCATTTATTATATATTATTTGCCCTATTTATACACCAAAGCCTATTTAGTTTATACTAGTGATTCGTCCCGGCTTCGCAGGGGTAGCACAGCAATATAGCCTATGTTACTTAAGGATAATTAAGCATTCTAAAGTAAAAATTTTTTTTGAAAGTCTAGTTTTTCGAGTTTATTCATTACAAACTTACAATAATACAAATCGTTCGTCTTTATAACATTATTAGTAATTAGTAATATAAGTTATTAGTATTATATCAAATCAAATCAAATCAAATCAAAATCTCATTTATGTAAAATAGGCTACAAAGTAGCACTTTTCAAATGTCAAAATAATAAAATGGACAGCATCCTGATTCGCCCACCCTACTATAGTAATAGAATAAGTAATAAGAATGCATATATACATTCTTATTATACTGAATTACCATCTCCAATTCCTCGTACATCCATGTCGACCCGCACGTTAAGTTTCGGATATTATAACGACCAAATTCGCGGCGCCGATTATGAGTTTGACGTCAACTAGACCGGCTCGTTGCTTCTAGCTATTTAGTGCCTGTTGTGGAAATATTTCAATAGTGTGTCACGCTAGAGATTAATTTGTAGCATGTTATGCGACAGGTTCCGGATAATAGATAATGCGGGATTACGCGCCGTGAACGTACCTAATCTATACTAATATTATAAAGCTGAAGAGTTTGTTTGTTTGTTTGAACGCGCTAATCTCAGGAACTACTAGTTCGAATTGAAAAATTCTTTTTGTTTTGGATAGTCCGTTTATTGGGGAAGGCTATAGGCTAAACAAACAAACTAATATATAAAATGACGCTACGACCAATAGGAGCGGAGCATAAACCAAAAATTAAAAAGCTTTGAAACTAAAACACGCGAACAAAGTCGCGGGGGACAGCTAGTAGAAATATATACTACTAGCAGCCCGCCCCGGCTTTGCTCGGGTATTTAACAAAATTTCGAAATTAAAAATAAATGATATAGCCTATGTCATCCGGGGATAGTGTAGCTTCCTAACAGTAAAAGAGTTTTTCAAATCGGTTCAGTAGTTTCAGAGCCTATTCAATGCAAACAAACAATCAAATCTTTCCTCTTTATAATATTAGTATAGATGTTGTTGTTTGTGTTGTGAGAACATGATAAAAGTAGGCAGATTAGTTCAGCCGGTACTTATTTCGGATCTAAATATTTCGCATATTTAATATTTATAGACACACAATACAAATAATGTCATACCAAGTGTGTAGTTAAAGGTAAAAAAGCCACATAAACGCTTGCAGGGTTTCCGCAATTTCTTATGTATGTGAATCTATTTATTTGACGCATCTTTTAATGGTTTACTTTCTCTTTCAAATAGCTAAATAATTTCGGGTCTCTTACAGATGTCAAGTGTAATCAACCGTAGATCAATCTCTACAGCCCTGTGTAAGATTAGTAACAAAACCAAAATCATATTTCGCCAAAGCCTCTTTTGGCGAAATATGATTTTGGTTTTGTAAAACATGAATAAAAAACTGCATAAGTTTATACCCCGACCATTGATCTGTAAGATACGTTTGCGCAGACTATAATATTTTCACTTTGACAAACACTTCTGAATAGTAAAGTGGGTTTATAAATCAAGAACGTGACCATTTTTCATCAAGTGATGCAGTGGCGAGCCTTGACAAATGGGCCGCGAGACGCGACAGATTTTGATGAAGTGAAGATGATGTGGCAGCCTTGCTGGTCGGTCAACTGCAATTTGCTTTGGTCGAATAGAAGTCACAGAAGACACACGGTGAAAGACTTAATGATTTTATGAGTCTGTCAATTTTTTTGAAGTAAAACTTCTTTAGGCGCGACTAGGGAGTAACTCAGATTTTTTTTCTGACGGAAGTAACGCTTACTATAGTCTGTGTAGTTTCCGCCATTTAAAAATAATAATTCTGATTGGTTGTAAGTATATGTCATATACTACACGCTTCTTGACTTATACGCCAGCTAGTGGCAAATATCATAATCAATTAGGATTATTTATTTTCAAATTGTCAAACGGATCAATTGTGAATAGCAAAGTGAATGAAAAATTCAACAGTTTTAAAAACATTATTTTAAATTGCAAATTTTTTTGAAAATCTCTAAATATACTTGTTTATTTATTACTTTTAAAATAAGTAAATTAAAAATAAATTTTCTGACAATTGCGACATTTTATAATATTCAATAACAAGGTTATAAAGTTTTACTTCAATCGCGCGTAAAGGTTACACGCACACACTTTTTTTTTCCGTCTTTTTCGGTTCATAAACCGCTGTTAAAATAATTAAATACAAATAGTAGAACGAAAAACTTAAACCTCAAGCAGGACTCGAACCTGCGACTACTGGCTTAACGCGCCAGTCGGTTTACCAATTAAGCTACCGAGGTTCCTGCCTAGAAGTTTAAATTTATACTTCTACTTATAATATTACGTCTTTACGTATTCATGATTTTATGGATAATCGTCGTTTCAAGTTGTTAATCATTCGACGCTGATCTAGTATTTTTTCTTTAAATACCTCTGACTTGCATCTCTAAACTGGGTGAAAAAATATTTCCTATATATAATCTAGTAGAATGCCCAATAAAAAACGAAGCAGCACTTCTTTATCACTAACAAGTGTCAAGCTCTTTGTCTGATAACATTTAATTAAAATTTGTTTTAATCATGAATGTAAATCACTACGTTTTCACTCTAAATTTATTTCTGTACGGTCATATAAAGTTCCTCTGTATTCGAGCGATGCCGGGGCAGTGATAATATTTTCGTAATTGTTCATTCATTGCGCCGCAGTTGGCACGAACGTCGTGTTGCAACTTTGCAAGCCGCGGGCGTTTGCTCTGCACTCGATCGAAACAAGTGCAACGTTGAAAGCAAATGTTACCTTTAATTGGCGTGATAGTTCAATGTTTAGGGTTGTTTTTTTTTGTCACTAAAGCTTACTTTTTTTTTTGTGTCAATTAATATTTTCATTGTATACTTTAGTGGATGTTAGTTATATGCGAGTAATAATATTTAATTGTGCTCTTAGAGGAGATAACTGACTAATAATAAATAATAAACTTCAACGTAATTCCGACGTCTTATAACTAATATGTCTATATAGTTAAACATTATTATTTTTACATAAACATATTTTAAATTGTATTTTAAATCTATCACTCAAAGATTTGCTGTTGATAACTGAATTTTGAGTTTAGCTCGCCTATGTACATGTTTTTTATTATTATATTACTGTTTTATGTGTTATATGTACAATAAAGAATTTAAATTAAATTATTTTTTTTATATTTTACATTATTTTATATTAATAGAATTTAAATTAAAAATTGAAATTGAAATTAAAATAAATTTTAAAATGTGCAGCATAGGTACCTTGCTACTGAATAATTATTTTCAAATATGCACGGAGGTATCGCACAATGATATTGCTATTTTTATACCTCGTCGCTTTAAGTCCAGCCGTTCTCACTACAAAGATGTGTCAGCTAAAAGCTCGCAATTAAGGTCCTTCTGACACATTACGCCTACAGTTTGCGAATGACGTATCAAAGTACGTAGCCATGTGTACTGTGTAGCATTACGTGTTTGCATGCAAAACTCTGTAACATTAGAATTCCGGCAATCGTGTCCACGGCGATGCAGTTATTGCCGCTAATGGTGGCTGATTTCACCATTGTTTTGATAAATTCAATGATTACGGATTCCGTACCAAATGCGCAGTAATTTTGCAATTAAGAATGGTAATTTTTGATTGCACGTGTTTTGTTTTGTTTGAGATCAAATTAGAAGGTGGATTTTAATGTGTACTGAATTTAAATGGGGATTATTAATTTATTTAACGTTACTTATTCGGCCAGGATGATTAGGGCGTACTGTTTTACGCATTGATTTGTTGACCTTTAAATGAACAAACTAAATTATAAAGATTAGGTAAAAAGGTTGTTACAGGTAATTTGTTAAATATTTACTGTACGAAAATAAGGTCAACTAGTTAGCCTATTTCTCATGAACTTAATTTCGAAAATGGTGATTATTTAAATAAAACAACAATATTAAATTACAAATTATTGTTCCTTTAATTATTTTAATTACGAGATGGAATCGGTGTAGTGTTGGCGGTACACCACAAAGCATTATTAAATAATAATGAAATTTTAAACACAGCCGTATAAAATAATTTGGCTAACCAACAAAACATTTACCTCTTAATTAACGATAAACTTATCATACTACTTAAAAACAAGGGCTAGGCCATTATCACGGCGTCACAGGGAAAAAAGGCATCTAAAATTGATATCCCAAATAAAAAGCGAGGTAATCTTCAAAAATGGCATTGTGGGCTCTCGGCGGAAAGCAAAGAAAACGAATTTATAACCAACACAAAGGACGCAGATAAGCCGCAAGCGAAAACAATTCGAGATGCTGCTAAGATAACATCGCAACGGGGTTTTTGTTGAGATTTTCAAGTTTCGCGCAAAGTGGAAATCTCTATAATCGTCTCGGATTGTGACGGCTGACGACGAATGCAACTCCGCTGATGGATTTTTGCTTTTATTGTGATCATTTTGTTAATGTAGAGTGATGTGTGCGATGGAACTCGATGGAACTCGATGAGCGAGTGTGAATTTTATTCAAGGAGATTGCGTTTCATTTTCTCAGAGTTTCATTTGTTTTTGTGCTTCATTTATTTATTCAGCGCATGGCTGTATGGAGAGACTGACTTCAATAGGTATTGTGTAATTTGTTAGAAGGTTAATTTAATAAAATGACCCAAAGGTTACCTTTTGTATACTGGAATTAATGACTGATCTTGATTGACAGCGATCATTCTACCGGTACATCATTAGACTTAATAAATGTTTTTTGAATTCAATTACAATTACTTCTTATTTACGAATGTTAAAAAAGTGTAGATTGAATTTTTGCTCTAGGAAGCCTAAAAATTCTTACCAGGCGCCCATAATGAGGTTTTTGTAGGACGATGTTATCAATGTAGGGAATGCTGCCAATCCACTTGATATAATCTCTTAGCCACCTTACTCCCGTATAGATAAGTTTGCTCAATTCTACCAAGTAAACGATTATTTAGATAAATGGTTTTAGTTTTAATTATTTGGCAGTCATTTAGTGTATAGGTGCCATGGAAGCCTTGCTAAAGATAATAAATAAACTACCTAGTTACCTTGTCGTTTTTCATACAATATTAGAACATTATTTACGCAATAAGTGCTTTTGGATCAAACAATTTATTATTTATGTAATGACTTAGTTAGATAAAAAAAAACAAACTTTCTAATTAATACACGAGTCTGGAGCCACTGCTAATGTTTTCAGAAAAAGAAACAAAAAATATCATAAATACTAAATGAGATCTAAACTCAGTTTTCGAACACCGACATAGATAAGTTGAAATTGCTTAGTTTAATTTTTATTTAAAACTTTTTCTTATCTTTAAATATATAAAATCTCCATTAACACTTTTCTGAGTTACCAGGCTATCATGATCAAGCGGAGGTCCTGTTAAAAGTCCACTCTGGCAGTCGTCGGGCCTTAACAAGAAAACTTTCGAGTTCAGTGGACTGGCGAAGATATAACGAACAACAAATAAGTTCGTAATATGAGATGTATTTAAATGTACACGTGTTGGAAACCATTGCGAAGTTAGAAGGAGTTTGGTCGTCATTTTCGTCATTATGTACGCAGTAAGTGGCTCGTCTGGTGGTTGTTTATTTTGAGTGGCGCAGTATTCAGTCGCGAGGATTTTTTATTTAGCAGCTGTACTAGAGTAGAAACTAAATATGTTTTAGCTGAATGAGACGAGTTTTTATAATTTAGTTCAGTCCACAGGTAAACGTTAATTTTCATTTTCAATTATGAATGTATTATTATTTTAGATCCATGTTTGCTGTGTTAAAATTCCAGAAACAACCTACTTGCTATTCAAAAGTACCAAATACTCAAAAGTCTTAGCCAAAACACTCTTAGAAGTTCACCTAACGCCACGAGGAAAATGTATGCAAATAAGTTGACATCAGGAATGCTTGAAACTTATCTCACTTACCTCTGTCGTGTGAACTAGTCTCCAAACTTGCTCTGGCTGTACCTGAGAAATGGCACACGTCTGTCCTGAGTTTCTTATACTTTTTAAAGTAAAGAGTTTTTTTTTATATTATTTTAAACAAAAAAAAGTACACAATTTTGTAATATGTGTTTTGTAGACTGTTCTTTAGTACAGTCAGCAAAGAACTTATGATATTTAATATTTGTTACAAAATATCTTGTAAATTATTAATATTAATGATTTTCTTTTTTTTAATAAAGATACGAAAACTAATTTTAAGTTGATGACAAGACTGACTCTTTTGTTTATTTTTCCCGCCCTCCATGATTCCCTGCATCCAATGTATGGACTATAAAGTCCGGTGAAGCAGTCAAGGCCTGCGCTCAGGATAACTGCGTAAATCTCTTCCTAAAAAAAAAAAAAAAAAAAAACAATGTATGGACTGTATTTTTAAAAGTGCGTAAAGAGGTTAATTAGGACCCCTTTGAGGTAGATGAAAGCGTTTGAACGAATGAGGCTTCGTTATCTGCAATTTAAGTACAGTGTCATATTTATAAACAGGAAAGCTTGTATAATTATTTTGTAAACATAAGTAACTGACTGCATCTATACCTGATAGTTTTCTTTGGTATTTTTTTTATCCGTACTTATTTAACTGAAAAGTGAAATCCTAATTAACATATCATCAGAAAAATAATATAGAACAATAACGTTTTAATTATGTTTTTATGTCATCTCCTAAGATATATTGGTGATAGTAATAATTTATTGATTTCAAGTTAAATGCATAAAACAATAATAGCAGTTTTTGAAAATCCTCGTAATTAGTGTTTCGTGGGCGACATTAACAGTCGAATAGCTTGGATTATTATTTTTAAATTAAATAAAACAAATGAATTCTGTGATATATAGTCTGCAGTGATGAAAACGTATGTTAATTATATGGTATCATCATAATTACAGCCCGGAATCACCTACTGCTGGGCACAGGCCTCCGTTTTTTCCTGCCATGTTTTATTTATATGTAGATATATATCTGCATTAATCTAAAGCACTTCTTCCGTTTGCTAGAGTCCGGCCTTGTGTGCCAAACTAAGCAAGTCATTAAGGCGTTGTTTCGAACTAAAATCACTCTAAGTAATAGTTAGTGCATGGGACAGCGAAGCAACAGAAGATCCATTTTGTTTACCGTAGGTACACAACAAGACTAGTATAAGTAAATTACTTTGTAAAGCAATAAGTCTTTTAAACGTATACTTTAGAATCGAAACAAAAAAGGAAATTTTATAAAAATAAATACATATATTTAAAAAGTTTCGTGATATTAACATTGATTCTTGAAATGGTTCCAAATTAAAAAACTTTCGCTATACATCAATTGAGAACTCTACGTTTATTGTGTAGTTACAGACAACGCAATTTTTTTTGAAGAAATAATTTAAAGATTTTTACATCTGGTGATGTCTTTACAAATTCTAAGTGCTATTGAGAAATAATGTACTGGACCTTTTTTATTGCCTGCCTTTTGGTTCAGGGGGGCCTAATTGACTATACTATTAGTGAGACTACCAGTCACCACTATTGTGAACTTAACAAATTAATCTTACATCTAAAAAGCTTTTGTGTTGCCTGTCAGTTGAGGTGCAATTAGGATTATCTACCAGGGAACCAGATTTTCTAAGTAGTTTGTGTTCTGAAGTTTGCTACATTTATAAGAATGACGGAAATTTACATTGCTTTAATGACTGGAAGACAATGGTGGCAAAACTTACATACAAATTGGTGTCATAAAAATAATAATAGCTTCGTTAAATATTATCATTTATGAAACCCTGTCTAATATAAACAGTCAGATGGTGTACAAGTATAGATGATTAGCTGTCCCCCGCGACTTTGGCCGCGTGTTTTAGTTTCAACGGTTTTTCATTTTTGCAACATTTTTCATTTATGCTCCGCTTCTTTTGGTAGCAGCATAATGTTACATAACTTATAGCCTTCCTCAATAAATGGGCTATCCAACAATGAAATAATTTTTCAAATCGGCCCAGTAGTTTCTTGTTTAGCGCGTTCAAACAAACAAACAAATAAACAAACAAACTCTTCAGCTTTATATATTAGTATATAGATTAGTCTTTTGTTCATGCTTAATATGTAAAAGAAAATAATTTATTCTAAGAAACGCAATCCGAAAAAGTAAAATGACTTACAAAGTCTCTCCTCTATGTTTACTCATCTAAAACTAATAGTGTGATTATGGTAACGTATGACGTCACTAAAATCACGATGTTTCATACAAAACGTCTCCGGACAAATCCTGCTATCAATTTTATGAGCTAACATCAGCCCCCAGTTAGTTCCTGAGATCCTACCATGGACAATAGTAAACAAAACGGCGAACAATGCACATTTTGTAAAACTTATATAAAATTGCATGAAATAATTTAATACACTTTTGGATTATTTTATAATAATTATTTTTGTTAACGGAAATAGATCACATATTCAGAAAATATTTTTACAAATTAATGGTTTAATAAGAGTGTTTTTGTAAGTAGGTATCTCATATTGTTTGTCGATTGCCACTAATATTTATTTACCTACTTATAATACGCACTTAAACTTGCAACAAATAATTTTGGATCGCATCTAGGTATATTTGAATTTGTGTGGCAGTTGGGCTGATAAACAATCAATGTTTTATTTCAACAATCTGTCAAGAAATTCATAATATTCAAATAATATTAAGAGTGGTTGTCATTTGTCTTTTATCATGACAGATATATTTTGTCAAGAAAATATATAAAAAACGAAACAGATTCGTGAAATAATCGAGTTCCCATAGTATTTGCTTCGAGCGTTTGAAAATATATGCCGCACTATTCATCTTTAGCATGTCGTCTTCAGTCTAGATTTATGTCTTTATCCTGAGCAATACAGCTTCTGAGCTTGTGATTAATTGTCATAACTTTATATTGCGAGAATATGTCGATGGAGTGAGATTTAATAAACTTTTACGATATTGGAAGTGATTTTTTTACTGTAGTTTTGTTTTTTAAATGTAGTGTTCAGGATTTGATAGGATAAGTAAGTTTACACTTACAAAAGAAATTGATTTAACGAAAATCTTAAATCAATTAATGCGATTTTAATAACAGACCACAGAAAGTTGCATTTTATGTATCTTATTTAAAAACAGCTTGATCATATCGGTAATTTTCTATGACAACTTTTCCTATATTGAGGAGTATGATGTTGTCGCAACTAATATTTTGTGAGCAACGTCTACTCCTAAAGCAAATAGTATTTTCTAAGAGGAATAAATAAGTAAACGATTTAAACTGTTGGCACTAGTATGAAAACGTAAAATCATGAAATTAGTACAAAAACAGAGCGCACCGTTTTATTAAAACTTTCTCATAATATGGGGGTAATATTAGGTATATTACCCTAATAATATCGGAACCGTCGATATTTTCGCATAAACGTCTGTCGTCACACGGAAAATCACTTCAATGGGTAAACGAGCGTAGTACATTTAGCTAAAAATGTGTGCTTACGCTTGGCATAAGAGGCTACTAGCGATACTCACGCTATATGCTTGTCTATGTTTACTTTAAGAGTATTTTAATTATGGACAAGTAACAAATGTACTTTTTTTTTTCTCTTCTGGGTAACATTTCTATACCTACTTATAAAAGTATATAAAACTATCGTATAAGTATGACATTTTCCCTTTTCCCGGATAACAAACCGAATTATTATTGTTAATGCGGTCTCCGTGAGACAGTTGATACATTATTCTTTATTCTGAGTTCATTAGTGGTTTCTGATAAAGAGTATCGTGTAGACGTCGTTGTATCTCGCCTCGGGCTGATTAGGGGCGTTTTTTCTCATTGGAAATACGACGGTATAATATTATGCTATATGAGGTAGTTTTTTTACCTATCCTACTATGTAGGGATAAATCGAAGTGATTTCCGACGTAGTTTTTTATGTTAGAAGTTTTATGAATGTTCTAATTTATAATTTAAAAATCCTTCAAAGCGTTGTGATTTTTATTTTTTTAAGACCCCAAAAACATGTGTATTTTTAAATTCGACATTTTGTAGGTGATCTCTTTGTTAAATTAAAATTTCAAGGTATTTAATAAAACAAATATTTTATTAGACAAAAATACCAGTCTAAATAACATGGCTCCTGTAACACAGGTTTCTACCTAGCTCAGGAGCCAGGGCTTCAAAAATTCTGTTATCTTATAATTTTGTGCCAATAAAAGAAATTTATTATTATTATTATTATTATTAAATCGATAGAAATCTTCTTATTCTGCCTAGCCTTTTCCTAAGCTATGTTGGGGTCGGCTTCCGGCCTTACCGGATTTACATTTATATGATATTTTACGTGGTGCAACTGCCTATCTGACCTCCACAACCCATTTTACTAGGTAACACAGTATCCCATAGTAAGACTGGTTGTCAAAATTGTAACGACTGTCAAAGATCAACGTATGACAGTCGGGACCAACGGCTCAACGTGCTTTCTATGGCACGGAGGGGTTCCGGTATATTCACAAATGGTCACCTATCTACGGACTAACCGAAAAAATATTATTTTTTTTATTATTAATTAACCCTAAAGAAATAACTATGTAATCCTCTTCAAATGTTAAGTTTTACCAACAACTACACCGACATGAATAAAACGCTTACCCGTAGTTTGAACTACTAAATGTAAATTAATAAGTGAGTTACGTTTTATTCTTCGTTATAACGACATTAGAACGCGAGAGTTAGTCCGAGTCTATCTCTTTGCGGTTTCCATTCTATTTATTCATTAAACTTACAACCTCGGTACGGAGCTCTCACAAAGGACTTTGAAGTATTTCTAGGATTATACAATGCATAACAAACACATAATTCAGAACATTTTGTTACGAAAATCCACTATATTTTAATAAATGTATTATGCGCCTCGTAGCCTATTTTCTAAACTATTGGTCTAGCTAGGTAATTGAGGTTACAGCTAAATACTAGAAATTTTAAAGTAGCTATCTTTTTAGTGTCTGTGTAGTACCTACAGTATATATATTTGGTTAAACTGAACAAAAATCAACCAATCGTTTATATTACACATCAAAAATCTAATAAAATTGATGGTCACCCATTCATAACCTGGATTTTATACGGTCAAGCGATCTGTATTTGTTTTTAATACCCCACAAACTTCCTATTATTTTAATATTTACTGCCCCTAAAACATTGGCATACCAAAATTTACACTAAAACGATGACGTCATTGACGTACACGAAACCGGTAAAAACTGGTAAACGAAGCGTAATAAGTGAACGCTTGCGCTACATAGGGAGACGCGGGAACACGCCCTTTATGAAGCTGCCTTAGGCCAACTGGTTATAATGAAGAAAATATAAATTGTCGGATTATAACTAGAGGGAGTCTGATGCCGTATACAGCGGTTTTTGATTTTAAATAAATGTATAATAGGTAGTTAAACATTTTATGCTATCTCTTGATATTTTTATTTTAGTTTAGAGACAGATTTAAAATTGGCGTGGATTTCTAGTTTAATAAAAAAATATGATAACTTTTATCAATTTTATTTCGGCCGAGAGGGTTTCTGAACCAAAAAAAAAAAAATACAATATGCAGCTAAATACTTTTTTTACATTATTACTTTTTGGCATTGAAACGCATTCCGAGTGTAGCTAGTTTTAATTAAAAAAAATGCTCGTTCAAATTTCAAATATGAAATCAGCCGTCGTAAGTTCTTTGCAAAATTAGAATGTGAAACGTGCGCGTTCCATTTAATGCGTGTGTTTCGATTGTATCCTTATAAAAGGATTTTACGTGTGCTTAATATGAAAGAGGCAGAAAATCGGTTTCCTAATCGAGGGGCTCTGTCGTCATTTCCGGCCGAGATGGTATGAATACGAATGTATTGTAAGATCACGTTAGAACGTGGAGCAGATAAAGATTTCATTTGGCGACACAAACATCTCCTGATTGTTATGCTGTTCTAGTAGTTTTTAATAACGTTTCTGTTTTTTTATGAAACCATTTTGACAGTGTAGAACAGATTTTGTTTGCCACGGCGTATATTAATTTAAATAACAAAGTAAAAATAACAACATTGTTATTATTCAGTAGTATCTGTATTTTTATATAAAAAAACAAAGTCGTGTTACTTACATCATTTATAAACACAAGAATGGATGGACCGATTTTTACGTTCTTTGATTTGTTAGATTTTTTCCACCTTGAATATCAGAATAACTGTAAATACATTGGAAAAGTTACGATAAGAAACATAACGTTTTACGGAAACGGGGATTACTTACGTGAATGAAACCGCGAGGCACCGCTAGTTAAATTTCATAACTATTAGTTACAGGAAGTACCTAAATTAGGACATAAAGCCTCTATTTACCCCACAAGGGATAATTGCCTCACACATGATAATCATACAAGATAAAGGGGTGAAATAACCGGGCATTACTCACCCCTAATGAATATACAGACGTAATGTAAACAAGGTCTTGGCTTGTTCCTGTGACATTAATTTTGAACCAATTAAAACAAAAATTTATCTTAAGCTTTCATAGCTGTTTCTCCTGAGTTTTTAGCCGACTTGAAATAGAGCAGGTTTAATTCGACTGTAGGTATGTTTTTTGTATGTTTTTCACTTACTCAATTTAAAAAAATATTTTTAATCGATAGGAAATACCCTAACGGTGGTCCCATATTAGTTTCATCACAATCTATTCAGTGTTTTGGTTTTTAAATCAAAATAATGGATAAAATTTTCAAAAATGTCAAAACGAAATTGTGTATTTTACTTTCCTGCAATTGTTTTGTTTCATTCAAGCTGGCTTTATTACATTTATGTGTGTGCAATTAGAAACTTAGCTATTTAAAACTTTACTTAGTCGAATATCTTTAGAACTTCGAAAAGTTTTTAAATTCCCCAAAGTCAAAAAAGGTGCCTATCTACATTTTAATTGCTGTAGTAGAAAATTTCTCGGGAGTGCGTACTGGCTAGTTTTACATAGTAATTGGATTGCCGATCCCGCCACTAACTCGATTACAAAGTAATCTTTTTTCCTCGGGTTCATGTCAACATGGTATAAAGGATACCAGTATAATCTTTTTACCTGGTCACCTTTTGCCCCGGCTATGGACTTTCCTGGAGATCTTTCACATCTGATTATCACTTGAAATCCACTTACGTACCCATATAACACAAAGATAAACAAATATACATTTAAGTGAAAAGCCGATAAACCTAAAATAAGTTTAGTGCGTGTTTAACAGAATTGGGGCCATTATTTATTTTTCTAGATTAAGTAAAAAATTATTAGGAAAAAATTAAAAAATATATTTATGTTTTTACGTAAAACGAACGTAGTAAAATTGATTATTGTTCTTTTTTTTGTTACTACGGTACAAAAAATTGTTAAGAAAATAATGCAAAGTATTGTAAATGATATACAATAAAAATATTCATTTTATATTTTAAGTAAAAAATAATTGTTTTTTTGACGTGATAACGTCTTTAAAATCGTTTTAGTCGGGTGACATGTTCAGAAACTTGTGTCACACCAAAACCTCACGAGCGCGATCGCAGGTATAACGAGAGAGAGACGGACCGATCTCCCGTCTCATCTCGAGCGCTGCCAGTCATTCCGTGAAACTTTTTACTTTTTATTTTTATTTTTATTTTTATTTTTATTTTTATTTTTATTTTTATTTTTATTTTTATTTTTATTTTTATTTTTATTTTTATTTTTATTTTTATTTTTATTTTTATTTTTATTTTTATTTTTATTTTTATTTTTATTTTTATTTTTATTTTTATTTTTATTTTTATTTTTATTTTTATTTTTATTTTTATTTTTATTTTTATTTTTATTTTTATTTTTATTTTTATTTTTATTTTTATTTTTATTTTTATTTTTATTTTTATTTTTATTTTTATTTTTATTTTTATTTTTATTTTTATTTTTATTTTTATTTTTATTTTTATTTTTATTTTTATTTTTATTTTTATTTTTATTTTTATTTTTATTTTTATTTTTATTTTTATTTTTATTTTTATTTTTATTTTTATTTTTATTTTTATTTTTATTTGGATTCGGTCCCCACGCTCAAGGCCCGCGTTAGAATCTATGCAATAGCTCAATAAGTACAAAAATCACTAAGTTTAAAAAACTGAAATCTTGGTGACCCAGACCAGAACCAGCTCCTCCACGCTGGTGGCGCTGCAGTCACTCGAGATGTTATTGTTATTATGAGAATATCATGTAATCTTGATTTAATCTGAAATAAAACAAGGCTCCAACCTAATACATTCCACTGGATTCTTATCTGTGATAACGTCTTTAAAATCGTTTTAGTCGGGTGACATGTTCAGAAACTTGTGTCACACCATTACCTCACGAGCGCGATCGCAGGTATAACGAGAGAGAGACGGACCGATCTCCCGTCTCATCTCGAGCGCTGCCAGTCATTCCGTGAAACTTGTCACGCGGAATCCTCACGAGCGGAGGCTGGCATAGCGTTCGAGTGAGTGGACCGATCTTCCGTCTCTCTCACTCTAGCGGCATACAAACGAATGGAGATTTTCTCGTGCGGTTAAGTTTTCGTTGAATGTTTAACAGTGAAACAAACTATGAAAATTTGAAAAAATTGTTATCTTCATTAATTCCTTACTTCCCAAAAACTTATATCACCAATAAGACGTTATCACGTAAACATCTCGATCGTAAACCTACTTTACAAACAACCAATTTTTTTTTGTATAGTAACTTTAAATCGCAACAACAACAATAATTTGTTGAACTGTAGAGCTTATAAAACTAGAAGACGAATTTGTCGAAGATTGTTTGTTTTTTTGTTCCGCGACGTTACAGCTGTCAAATATCACGTTACCGAACGTTTTATCGCGTAGAAAAATATTCAGCTACTGTATAAAAAAACAAATTTGAAAAAAAAAATGTAAGAGGTATAAAATAAACCTCAATAAATTAAAACTTTTTCCCAAAAATTGTCAAGTAGCCAATTGTAGTTAAATCGAATACATACGAATGATTTTAGTTCCCGATCAACGAAGATTGTTGTCAATATCGCTGATCGTTCAAAACTATTGACTCGAGTGAGCTGACGTCGATTGATTGATTGCAAACAAATCGAGTAATGCTCGGTTACTACTCAATGCAATTTTAGTGGACTCACAAATGTGATGCATCCCCTTGTGTCATCTATTATAAACTGTTTATTTAACAGGTACACCTGTATAGGTGACAAGGAACAAATAATCCGTCGGTAGTCTACAGCTCTTCTCTAGTGGCTCCTAGAAGCTGTTCGCAGCGGCCACACCCCGGTAACCACGTTGGCTCGTGGGCTAAACCTAGAGAAGGGGGCTTGGTAACGACATCTCCCAAGCCTGATCGGAAACCCCCCGAAATTGTGTCTTGGCTAAATAGCAGACCACCGCCGGTGGCAAGACACCGAGGCAATCGCAGGAAGGCCTAGAGGCAGCGATAGGGATCGTGTTATCGTATGTCAAACTGCTGCATCTGACATCTCTCCGATCGTAACGGTTCACCGTTCCATCGGACAAAGAGATGTTAGACGAGAGAGTGCTCTTGCGTTTGCGCGTATGTTTGAGCACTATAATATATCCTGCGCATCTGACTGCTTCCGTAAAATGGACTCCGATTTGGCAAAGACTGGTGGCGATGGGTTGAGGTAGAGAGGTTCGGGCTGATGCAACCTGAGCTTGTACAACATTCAATATTTTGTACTGGGTCACAACCCAGTACAAAATAGTGAATTCCCGAGCTTTGATTATGTATGACAGTGTCAGTGAGTCGAAGGCGCTGCATGTCGACGTGGTGTGGTGTCTAATTTTAACTTAAGGTTAAGGTAAAATTTAGATAGATATTTAGTGATAAGTTTTTGTTGTATTTTGTGTTACCTTACGAGGCTGACTTGGCGCACCAGCGCAAAAAGCCTCATTAAATAAATGATTTAAAAAAAAAAAAAACCTGAGCTTTGTCTGAAACCTGCACACTAGCGGCTCTGGGGGTGTGAGTACACGCCGTGGTCGTTTTCTCTTTGAACTGGGGGGACGGAGGGAATCCGGCAGCACCCAGGGCGACAAAGCAGCCCTTTTTAGGGGAGCACTGCTTTCCCTGCTCAGCCTGGGAGGGGGCTAGAAAAGGTGCCCCAAAAAAATGCTCACCCCAAACACTCTTTGGATAGCAGTAACCACGGCTGCTTCCGCATCTTTTTATTCGTGGTCGACGCAACAATATTAATAAACTTAAAACACCTTCACTGACCTTTGGTGCATGGAATGTTCGCACCCTTCTCGACCGTGATACAAACGCCTGCCCAGAACGAAAAACTGCCATAGTTGCTCGCGAACTCCGCCGCTACAATATTGATATAGCTGCTATAAGCGAAACCCACCTTGCCGAAGAGGGCGAGTTAGTCGAGCATGGCGGTGGCTACACTTTCTACTGGAAGGGCACTGCTGCAACAGAACCAAGAAGGTCGGGAGTTGGTTTTGTGATCAAGAATAATCTTGTGAAGACACTTCAAGAATGTCCAATCCACATCTCGGACCGTATTACCACTTTGCGCCTTTACTTAGACTGTGACAATTTCCTTAATGTCATCAGTGTCTATGCACCGACGCTAGATAGTTCTGACGACACTAAGGATAAATTTTATGAGGAACTTACACAGTGTCTTCAAAAAATACCGAACAGAGAAAAGATATTCTTGGTAGGGGACTTTAATGCCAGAGTTGGTCGAGATTACGAAGCGTGGCCTAAAGTTTTGGGTAGACATGGGGTAGGCAACATCAACTCTAATGGCCAGTTGCTGCTTAGTTTATGTGCTCAATTCCAACTTGCAATCACAAACACCATGTTTCGCCTTGCTGCTAAGCACAAAACTACGTGGATGCATCCCAGATCGAAGCACTGGCACCTCATTGACTATGCCATCACGAGGCAACGGGACATCTCTCAGGTCCTAGTCACTCGTGTTATGCGCGGTGCTCATTGCTGGACGGACCATAGACTAATTGTCACCAAACTGCGTCTTTGCATTCGGCGACCATTTAGGCCTAGCAGGAAAAAGCCTCAGAGCATAAACATTGAGAAACTCAAACATCCGGTACCCCGAAACAAATACGCTGAAACGCTGGCATGTGATATACACTCTCATCAAAATACTGGTGATATTGATGCGGACTGGAATGCTCTGTCGTCGTCCATTCTTGATGTAGCCATTAACACGGTAGGCCTAAAAAATAGACACAAGCAAGACTGGTTTGATGAGAACGACGAAGTTCTTACTAAAGCTATTGCCAAACACCGAGAACTTCTCATGCGCAGTAATAACAGCGCACTAATAAGAGAAAGTGACCGTGAGTTGCGTAAGCTCACGAGATACACTAAAGATAAATGGTGGCAAGACAAGGCTCAATACATCCAGTGGCTTGCTGATAGCAATCAGCTCGGAGATTTCTATAGCGAAATTCGCAGTCTCATGGGTACCACCAACTTCATAAAGGTACCACTAAAGTCGCTGGATGGTAACAGTCTGCTGAAGAGCAAAAATGAAGTGCTAGATCGTTGGGCAGAACATTTCAATAATCTGCTTAATGTAGATCAAACAGCCGATCTACGCTATATAGACAGTTTGCCTCAACTTCAAATAGCAGCAGAAGAACTGGATGATGCCTTGTCTAAACACGAAGTGCTCTGTGCCATTAAACAACAGCACAATCAGCGTGCGGTTGGCTTAGACCTTATACCAGGTGAACTTCTGAAATGCGGCGGCGAGGAACTGCATTCGCGCGTCTGGGAAATGTTTGTGCTTATGTGGGAGAAAGAAAAAGTTCCTGAAACTTTTAAGTTATCACGTATCAGGGCTCTCTATAAGAACAAGGGCGACCGGTCGGAATGTGGTTCTTACCGCGGTATTTCACTGCTCTCTGTCCCTGGAAAAGTCTTCGCCAGAGTACTACTAAACCGCCTCAGGAATCTCTCTGAGAAGATTCTGCCGGAAACCCAATTTGGTTTCAGACCTGACAGAGGGACTTGTGAGGCAATTTTTGCAGTCCGTCAACTCCAGGAAAAAAGTAGAGAGCAGGGACAGCACTTGTATCTCTGCTTTATTGATCTGGAAAAAGCCTTTGACTGCGTCCCTCGCGAGGCCCTCTGGAAGGTACTGGGAAAGTTGGGGTGTACAGAGAAATTTATAAGACTCCTGCGACTCCTGCATGATGACATGCAATGTTGCGTGGCGGTTGAAGATGACCAATCAAGCTTCTTTTCCGTCACTTGTGGAGTGAAGCAAGGTTGTGTCCTGGCTCCCACATTGTTTGCATTATATTTCGCAGTCGTAGTCCGGGAAGTATTGACTTCTTCTCCTGAAGGAGTTCGTATTCGCTATCGGACTGATGGCAGACTTTTCAACCTGAATAGACTCAGGGCGACCACAAAGGTGTCCTATGCACATATAGAGGACATTATGTATGCAGATGACCTTTGTTTTGTGGCTGAATCCCCTGAAGTCCTGCAACAGCTAGTCACAAACCTTCACAAGCAGTGCTATACATTTGGCTTAAAGATCAGCGTAATAAAGACAGAAGTGATGTCACTAGATAGTCACGGACGTGAAGAACTGACCATCATGCTTGGTGAAGATGTGCTGAAGCAGGTCGATAAATTTCGATATTTGGGGAGCACTATAACATCAAAGTGCGACCTTGACGCCGAAATTAATAGCAGAATTAGTGCTGCAGCTGCTGCTTTCGGCAAACTCGACAAGAAGGTCTTCAGCTCCCATGACATAAAGCTATCCACAAAGGTCTCTGTGTATATGGCAGTGGTGTTGCCTTGCATACTTTACTCAGCAGAAACATGGACGCCTTACCGACGCCACATCAGACAACTAGATCGCTTTCACCTCAAATGTCTGCGCAAAATATTAAATATCCGTTGGTTTGATCGTGTGCGTAACACTGAAGTGTTAAGGAGAGCCAATGTTGGTGGCATTGAAGCATACCTCATGAGGAGACAGCTTCGTTGGTGCGGACATATACTGCGCATGCCGGATACTAGAGTGGCCAAGCGCATCCTCTACTCCGAGTTGCAGGAGGGCAAACGAAAATGTGGCGGACAGCTGCTACGATACAAGGATGTGCTGAAGCGCCACATGAAAAGCTGTTCTATAGATCCGTCTCAGTGGGAGAATCTGGCATCCAACCGTAGAGACTGGAGAAGCCGCGTAAAAGCCAAAGTCTATGACTTTGAAGCACGCCGACTTTCTGAGCTGGATGCCAAACGAGATGAGTTGAAAACTCGACCACCCGTAGCTATCAACTACAACTTTGTGGCTGGTACCCTGACATGTCCGCAGTGTGTGCGGACTTTTACGCATAAAATTGGGTACGCCAGCCACATGAGAGCACACGCACGCCAATAGAGTCGAAGTAGTCGCCGTTACCGAAATCGGTGTGGAAGATTATTATTATTATTATTATTATTTAACAGGACATAGTTAAAAAAATGTTTAAATAATTATGTCGATAAGATTTTTTCATCGTGTGATTAGAGTATTTAAATACAGCTCTTAAATGTTAGTGTGACCTGCAAACCTTTTTTGTTTGCTGTGTGTACATTCGAGTGTCGAATGTTCAGAACAAATTATTTCTAGTCCCTAACTTTATAAACCATTTTTCCTAAAACTATTTTACATTTAAGTAATACACGCTAAATACCTATAGCATAATATAACCGGAGTTTTTAAATAAAATGCCAACGTTACAAAACATTTGCATGTTTGCAATGATTTAGGTACATAATCTCATCATCGTAAGTAACTCATCTGTTAAGGACTGATTAACAGTGTCAACCATAAAGTTCGAATAAAACACTGCAAACAATCACCCCACTTTAATCTGTCTAATATTTTTTTAGATTAACTAGGGAAAACTAAAAGTAGGTACTGTATTCGGGGCTTTTAAAGTATTTCTTTTAGAATTATTTAACTATATTCTAAAACATTTTACGTTTGTTTATCTTAACATAATCATAGTCACCTCCTTGAGCGTTCCAAACCACAGCAAGATGATAATAGTAGCTAAAGGAACTATTTCAACATAATTTGCTCTAAAATTCTGGGTATTCTGAAAATTCAGCGTGCGTTTACGTCAAAGAAATAGTCTAGGAGCTTGTTACTTGGCGCGTTTGATATATTGTGTTGGGACGACATTTTCGGGCACCGCTCCACTATAAATGGTTCGTAACGTTGGCATATTATTTAAAAAATCCAGTTATATTATGCTATAGGTATTTAGAATGTATTACTTAAATGTAAAATAGTTTTAATAATAATGGTTTATAAATGATTTCATAAAGTTAGGGGCTGAGATAATTTGTTCTGAATATTCTACACTCGAATACACACAGCAAACTAGATAGGTTTGCAGGTCATACCAACTTTATTATTACATAATAATTATATTCCGCTCACATATAAAATATATTATAATGTAAATAAAATGTTAGTAAAATATTACAAAATAATGTTATAATATAAAATGTTAGTGTGACGTGCAAACGTATCTAGTTTGCTGTGTACATTCTCTTCTATCACATGGCAATCTATGTGTTAATTCTTCAACCAGCGAAATAGATAAGGAAGATCTACGTAACTAAAACAAAAATACCGTTTATGTCAAAAAAAAAAAAAAACTATTATCTTCCTCTATCAAGTACAAATTGTTGTTGACAAATCGATTAGCAGTAAATTCAACAAATTAACTTCAAATAAGTCTTTACTTGAAATAGAAATTAAACTAAAAAATGTCTTAAATGTGAAGTTTACTTTTAACGCTAAGAATAATTGAGAATCATTTTACATTGAGAGATAAGCTAACAGTTTGTAGAGGTCCGACAAGACCCTCTGCTAGAAGTATTTATCTTCCTTGTTCCGGCTTCTTAAGTTGCGGTAAAAGGATGAAGTTCAGGCAAATAGTCAAACAACAAAATACGAGAGAATTTCATTATTTTGTGTCATATTTTTATGTCATTTTGTTGTGTTACAACGTCCCGTTGTACATCGCGGTTATGAAAATATGAGTGATGTTTTGTGAGATTCCATTAAGATATTAAACCTTAAATTTTAAAATGCATTCATTCAAATAAATACTTCATAAAATAAAGCAACATGGAGCGATTTTAAGCTACGAAAAGAACAGTGAAAATAGTAAGTTTAACCACCGGTTTCTGAAAGGTTGATTAACAGAAAAATTAATTAATCATTCTTCAAACCTCCTGTTAAACGCTGTGATTGGTTCTTAGTCTTTTGGTCAACCAATCACATTCGTGATCAGTTGATTTGACAACTAATTAAGTTGATCAGCCTTTTGGAAACCGGGGGTAAATTTATCAATGTGTTACATTACATATTATTTTCAGCAACGTCAAAAACTTTGTTGTCGAAGATATCAAGATTTAAGTAGGTACAGCTGTTTGTATAAAATAATTTCAATTAATTAAACACCTTGTAAACTTTCCACAATTGGCTTCATAGAGTTATCTACCTCTTTTTTTTTATCTTTCCTGTCCACTCAAATCTTGTCTGGAAGATATCGCTATTAGCGATAAAACCCCAATTGTTATCTCTCTCTGTTCTGTTTTATTTTAATGCTATAACTCTCATGGTGTACAATGAAGAATATTCTATTCTATTCTATATGCAACGGCAGAATATTAAGCCAGACCAGACATTCGATAAATAATTACCAAGACCTCAGCAGCTTGAGAAAGTAAACTATTCGTCGTCAGTTTATACAAGACGCCGCATTGTCTTCTATTGAAAATCAAATTCGTCCCGTCTGTGTTTCGAACAAAATTAAACGCGAAACGCATAAATTAAGACGAGTTAAAACAAACTTCCCTTCAAAGTTTTGTTCAAAGAGGTGAAGTCTTTTGAAGGATTGTTTCTATTCAACCTCAGGAATAATAACCTTAGTAAAATTAATATTGCTTGCAAAATGTACTGAGTACTCATTTAAGTAAGAAAAAGGAGTGTTTCTCTTCAGCAAGCGAGGTGAATGTACCCAAGTTGTACGAGTTGTATGGTAATGTACGACTCCCATCGGAAAGATTTTGTAGTCGGCCGAATTGGATGGCAAATCATTGGCATATTTATTAGTCTGGGGATTTGATCTTGGTTTGTGGCGTACCGGTTCGTTATTGAGGTAACAAAAGATCGTGTGAACATGTCTCCTCGGTGAAGTTGTCACAATGACATTTAACTTTAATTAATGAACTGTTTCATGAATTATATAACTGCATTCAAACAATTATCACAAAGTTTTTTAAATTGATTTGACATTGATTTACAACTAACAAATCAAAATCATAAATTGTGAAGATGTAATTAAAAATACAAGGAATAATTTATTGTACGTATTATGATCTGTGATTCAATCGCTCTTAACAAGAAAGCAAATATTTTCTTTCCGATAATCGATAGCGAAGTAGAAACAACCGACCGTTTACAATAACACTTAATACGAGTTTATTGACTCGAGTACTCGGAACGAGTGGAAACTATCACAAAATAAATACACAATCCGTAGCTGAAGCGAGGAATTTATGCATAAATAAATCTGTCGTTTAATATGGTTTATGGGCAGTTTATAACAGCTGGCAAATAATTCAATGTTGCCACTACAAAGCTAGAAGCAATTTAACTTGGAATTTAATTGAATTGCAGATGTGGTTGCCATGTTTGCCACGCCACCCGGTCCCTAGTTAATCCGTTATAATTTTTGCCCTTCGATGTTTGAACATTCAAACTATATGGCTAATTGGAGAGGTAGTCTGCCTCTTTCATTTTATATTTCCCTGGTACCTAACAGCCGGAAAAATAAACTTTGAAAGGAATTGACATTGAGTCTCATTTATCTTTTCTATTTTAAAATGGTTTTATTTGAACAATCTCTATTAAGTCAGATTAGTTAAACACATGATATTCAATCAAGATTTTTTTTTTAGTATGTTACATATAATTCGATAAATAATAAAAAAAATCCTAAATATTTTGGTGAATTGTCTAAGAAAAAAACTTGCTAGAAATATTTCTATTCGTAATTAAATAACCTCTATGTATAGTGTATACAATGTTTATGTATATACTATACATAGATGCGTGTCTTACTTGTTCCTTAGACAAATAGTGCGGCTAGGATGAGTCCCGCACTCCAACCGCATCGTACATTGATCATTGAGATAAATTACTTACTCTGATACGTCTATACACAATAGCTAATGATAAGCGCACAGACTTAAGAAGTGTAACAAAGGCGCTGGCTATTATATAGAGAAAATTTGTAATGTCCAAAGACAGACCGTGAAATGTCTTCATGGACACATTGCAATTCGATTCACTAATGGGATTGTAATGTATTTACATGTTAATAGGTTTATTAAAGGCCTGGTTGTTTATAAGAGTTAGAAGCAGTGAGGAAAATAATGCATGTAATTTCGACGCAGAGCGTATTTCAATTAATAATACATTTCTCAAAATCAAAACGTACTTTTGCATTCAATAAATCATTTATTTAAATTATAATAAAGTTATCGTTATTATGTATTTTATTTAACTGCATCAATTTTATGGTTTTATCAGTTACTTTTGACAATGTACTGCGTCTATACGTCACAGCCAAGTCTATGGTTTGCGATGAACTAAAACTTGAGAGATTATTCTCGGTCGTGTCTGTCACTCCAACAAGTTTGTCGAGGCGGGCGCCCGAGTTATTCGCACTTTATCGCTAACTTAGCGATAGTGGGTTGGAGACCAGCCGCTGTCGCTTATGTACTCCTAGTACTTTTATAATGATGATATTATGCTGTGGTATGTTTTTGAAGTGAAAACTTCTTTAGCAGCGTTGGGCATTTTTTGGTAGGGTAAAATCTTATGGGTTGGTTTAATTGTTGAATCATTGTGCAGTAGTATACTGAGTACGAAATAAATATACAAAAATAATAGTACTTATTTTGATGTTTGAAATTTTTATATTATTTTAAATCTTCGTACTTATTTTAGAAATTTCAAATTTTAATTTGTATAATAACTTTTGTGAGGAGTGTTCATAGTCATTTAAAACAAAACTGTTTACTAACGTATATTCTCGGAATCGCCCGACTAGTTTCAGACTCAATAGGAGTCCCTAATCATGAGCTGATGCGGCGGCGGTGGTGTCGCGAGTCGAACTCAGTTCGCCACATAAACCACCGCACAAACTAGTCGGGCGATCCCGAGAATATACATGAGTAAACCGTTTTGTTTTAAATAATTTCATATTTTAATACTAATAGTTCTAAGTTTTTACTTCCATCGGTAATCCCTATAGCTGCCAATTTGTTGTATTTTCTGGAAGTTGTTGACAGTTTTCGGTTTATTTTGACGTAATAGTGAAGCACCGTACTATTTGCAATAAAATGGGTTTAAATGTACGAATCGTTAGTACTCTTGGGTTAGAATATATAATAAAAGGAAAGAAGATTGATGATTTAAATTAAATAAACAACCTTAAGTTTCCTAAGTTGGATACGGAAATGCTAATGACTGAATTTCCCTAGCTACTGACCTCTGCTCCAAACATTTGGGTTACTTACATATTCATACAGCTCTCTATTATTATCATTTCAACAGTCACGGTCACCCAATCACAGAAACAATAGCAACAAAAACTTTTGACCCTAAACTTTGAGGTCTGTGAATTTGTAACAAAAGTTTTGGGAAAACTTTACTAGGCGAATATATTATGCAGAACTGATATTACACATAGATTTGTCAAATTACATTTACGCTAAACCCTCGCTTGTCGCTCGAAGTTCTCGCGTTGCAGAGATAAAACTTTCAAGATGATCGCACTCCAGAAACTAGTGGAAAATTGCCACTGGTATAACTAGACCCGCCTCACCCCCCTCCGTTTCTTGAAATTCGAAGGAGTTAGCGGATTAATCGCCAGGACTGGAAGCTCCGAGCTCACTGGTACGTCCGCAATGTTTATTAACGTCAAGTGGCCTGGCAGCTAATTCGCGCTTGGACTGACAAATTTAATAACAAGTAATGAAGTACATAGAATCGAAGCTCGCTAGTTAGCGCGGTATGATCCCCTGGTAGATCTAGTTGGGTTAGTATAGATATAGATTTAATATCGGATAGATTTTTACACAAATATGTCGACTTCGTCTTCGATTATTTTATTATTTCATCATGGGATTTTCAAGTTTTGAACATCTAATAATTATTATAAATAAAAGTAGTCTATATTATGCCCCAGTAAACGGCATTGCCGCCGTACGGCTTCAGTTTTATGTAATACTAGCTGTCCCCCCGCGACTTTGTTCGCGTGTTTTTGTTTCAACGGTTTTTCATTTTTGCAACATTTTTCATTTATGCTCCGCTCCTATTGGTCGTAGCGTAATGTTATATAGCCTATAGCCTTCCTCGATAAACGGACTATCCAATACAAAAATAATTTTTCAATTCGAACCAGTAGTTCCTGTGATTAGCGCGTTCAAACAAACAAACAACCAAACTCTTCAGCTTTATAATATTAGTAAAGATTTATTCATTTGCCAATTCTCCTGAAACTAATCCCAATAACATGCTAGATAGGTTTTCAAAGTCAAAATTTATCTTAGTAAAATTGTTGATGAAGTAACTTTCTTTTCTAAAGATTAACATGCTATCCCTAATAATACTCACAAATTATTTTTTATTTGACACAAACAACTTTCAAACATAACGATAAAAGTTCTAAAGATCTATATATATGTAAATAAAAAATATTAACTTATCACTAACCATTATTAAATCAGCGCACGCGGATAAACCAGTTCGGAAGAGCTTTATTTGCCGACTCACTTAACTAAAACCAATAACTTGAGGTACCTTATTAAGATATGCAGCTTTATGTTAGATGCTTATACAATTTCTCATAAACTAGGCTATCAAACTACACGAAGATTTTTTTCAATCCGAATTATATTTCCGGAAATTAGCTTTAAACAACAAGTAAAGGAACTACAAATTTTATTGTACTTACAATATTAAATTTATATTAAAACTACGACTTAACAGATAATGGGTACATAAATTACCATAACCATAAATTTTATATAACAAAGTTATATTTCCCTAAACAATATTTTTCATCAGTTCCTTGAAAGACTATAAATGTAATTCATACTTTTTTTGTTTTAATTTGGTAGATAGTTAATGTATTAACTTCTGTATCACGCCACTGAGTGAACTCAAACGTTTTTTTTTCTATTCTCTATTACATTATCGCCATAAAAAAACTAAAACAGTAATACGAAACCCATAAAAAGATGTTACGTGATTTCTATACCATCCCTTTCGACAATTGTACATTTAAAAATACTTAGATCCCAACTTACAATTCAGCACACGTCCCAACGTGATATTAATGGAGTCTCCTCTGTTTGAACGTCCCGAGATAGGGCGCTATTTAAAAAAAAAGTATTTACTCCCGCGCAAACACTAAAGTGTCGTTGCAAAGTAATTTTAGTTTCGTGTACACAATGAGGCGAGTTTATTGTTTAGGAAAACACTTGCAATACAAATTTTATAACTCGGATACATTTATCAAACCGTTGAATTATAAAATTGATAAAAAATTGGTTGTTTGTAAAGTAGGTTTACGATCGAGATGTTTACGTGATAACGTCTTATTGGTGATATAAGTTTTTGGGAAGTAAGGAATTAATGAAGATAACAATTTTTTCAAATTTTCATAGTTTGTTTCACTGTTAAACATTCAACGAAAACTTAACCGCACGAGAAAATCTCCATTCGTTTGTATGCCGCTAGAGTGAGAGAGACGGAAGATCGGTCCACTCACTCGAACGCTATGCCAGCCTCCGCTCGTGAGGATTCCGCGTGACAAGTTTCACGGAATGACTGGCAGCGCTCGAGATGAGACGGGAGATCGGTCCGTCTCTCTCTCGTTATACCTGTGATCGCGCTCGTGAGGTTTTGGTGTGACACAAGTTTCTGAACATGTCACCCGACTAAAACGATTTTAAAGACGTTATCACGTCAAAAAGGTGTTCTACTTTATAGGACGTATATTTATTGTATTAAATTAAAAAGAAATTAAGCAATCAATGCTATTTTCGTTGTCTATACTTTTATTTCTGAACGATTAAAAAACAAATCTTAATTTATGTAATTCTCTAAAGCCATGCAAAGTTTATTGTCTGGGTACTTAAACCGCTTTTCCGTGTTTGATAAGTAGATCCTCTTTTTCCGCCCGTTCCAAATCAGATAAGAAACGCCATTTCCATCTGACAAGATTACGGGCAACCGTTAACAAAGCTATTAGAATTAAAATCTTATGAGTACAGGAAAAAACCATGGAGCAGTTGGTGTTAGTTTGGAACGGAGCCAGTCCCTTGTACTAGGAGCGCAGAGACGGGAGGCGGTGTTTTTAATCACCACTGTCTCTGACGTGGCTCGACATTGAAAAATATTTCTGTTTAGATCCGGCACGTCGAGTATGAAGTTCGGAGCGGTATCGTTGAGGTATTTTGTTAATACTTGTGAGTTTTTGACAATACAAATATGCCAGTGTCAGTTTATTCGGTTTGCTCGTTTTTTATTTTATACCAAACAGAACAGAATAAGATAAGGTATTGCTGACAAATGGGCTCTTAGTAGATTTATAATCACAATAGCTGTTGACTGCGACTGTGTCCTATGTCCTTTCTTAATATCCAAACTTACCCTGTTTCACCAAAATCGGTTCAGCAGTTTAGCCGTAAAAGCGTTACAGACAGACATAGTTACTTTCATATTTATAATATTAGTATAAATAGAAAGAAGCCTACAAATCTGTACTAAGTTTATCTTAATAGAACTTAATTTCGTCTAGATTCATATTACATAAATAAATCTAAATGGTTAGTTGAAATAGCCATCTTATATTTCTAAAGCAATAAACTCAAAACATTGTCATCCTTTATTTATTCGTTTTATTTCTTTTTTAAACGTTTAAACAAGAATGTTTTCTAAAAATCCTGGCTTTCATAATAATTGCTTTAATTCAACCAATACCGACGAAAGCACTTTACTTAATCAAACTTTCTAAGCTCGTTGTATGTACGTTGGTATAGTTGCCACAAACTGCATTCAGTTCTTTTGAAATCTTTCAGAGCTTCCTTTGTACCTCGTCGTTGAGGAGTTTAAAATAAGCAATAAAGGGGCAGCGAGGTTACTTCCAGAATATATTACTTTAAAGCTTCTTTGATCGTTGTTGAAACTTGATTATTTTTGTTTTAGTTTTCAGCGGTTTTATATTTTAATTTCATTGCAACAAACTTGAAAATTACAACACTGATAAATAAAATTATCTATTATTAAATTATGGATAACTTTGGGTAATAATATAGGTCTAGTTTTTTTTTAATGTAATATGTTTTTGATACCGGCCTACATTAACTAAATTTTACTCAAACCCGTATAATCAGAAACAACTCTTATGAAAAAATGACTTATGAAAGTCTTATATAGGATTGTTTATGACTTTTATAAGTTAAAAATATGTTTAAAAATGAATCCATCTTTCCCTTGGTCACGCCATAGCTTGAGAACGACTATACTGATTTCATTCATTTTTTTTAAGTTTGGATAAGATTCTTATTATGTCGTTTGACAGTTCGCTTCGCGTTTAATTCCATACGCAGTTAGTTTTCGAAACTTAAAAAAAATATTGGAAATTTGAAATTCGAATTGAATATTTATAGCTAACACAGGACAACGTCTGTCGGGTCAGCTAGAAATAAAACTCATAACAATGCTAAAAAAACATACGATTTTAGATAATGAATATTACGGAAAAACCATTTTTTTAACCCTTGGAAAATAATAACAAGAGTAAAAAATTTGTTTACAAAATATAACCTGTTTACCAACTATTCATAGAAATCAACTACGTGCTAGGTCACTGGCATTATTTAACTATAAGTCATACAAAATTCAAGAGAACGAACTAAAAATACTAGAAAATTCCGTTCGCTTTCCTAACTTCTAAATTTCATCGGCGTTTTTCCACTCGACTGACATTAGCTTGAGAGTTTAGTAGCTATTTACTCCTATACTGAATTATTCATTGACGCTGACCGATCGCCGTTCGATTTCCGCTCCCGACCTACGAATAAGTAATTCAGCAATTCAATTTGATAGAACTTTCATAAAAGTATTTTAAATTACATCTTTTTAAGTGTAATTCCATTGCGTTTATGTTCGTCGAATGAATAATTAACTAATTCATTAGGGTGGTCTAATTTGGCGCATAATTCAGAGCGATAAAAAGTTTATTGGCCGTTATCTGAAATACATTATGCTTATCATCTTAATATGGCCACGCTTCAATGACTTAAAGTAAATGATGATGAAGATGTGCTCATTTAAGGATCTAAAGATTTTATACGGTTGATGTAATAAGATGAATAAGTAACAGTCCCAGTGTAAATAGATGCTCTGTAAAAAGGTTATGAAGGTCAGTTAAGCAGTCGCTTTGTGTAAAATACAGTGTCTGACCTGCTGATAATGAAACAGAAAGCCCACATAGCTTACATAGAAGCTAGGACAGGGAAAAATATTAATGATGATGAGATTACTTTTCGATATTTTCGAATTACAGAACAACCACATAAGTTTTGAATTTTTGAGGGATGTTGACTAAAATTTGTTTGATTATCTGTCTTTGGCGTAACGAACAAATATTCGACACGTTTTTTTCACGTCTCGTAAATAAAAAAATACGAAGGTACAGTGTATGGAAACTTCTAGTGACGTCACTGTTACACTAAAATTTCAGCCAAATATTGACGTCACAAACCCGCATTTTTGAACTTTAAAGTGCTTTCATTATCTTTGACAATTTGTATTGTTTCATAAGGGAAAAATACGTGTCTAATATTTTTTCATTATCTAAGAGATGGAATTAAAAAAAGAGATAGTCAAAATCCCTATTAGAATAAATATCATCAATACTAGCAGCAGTACCTACAATTGTCTACATTCCTACCTTCTTCGTTCTATTTAAATAAATTGTATTTTTTATCTTCTATCTTCTATCCGTACTACTATCAACAACATTTTACTGGTATATGCACCGCCATGCCAAAATGGGCTGCTAACGCCTCGCCTCACTCTTGGCATGATGTATCGCAGCTATTAGCATACATCGAATGCTGAACAGGCTACCTACGTGCTTTCCTATTTTCTGATAATACGAGTTATGTATGTGTACTTTGTAATCTTGTTTAGAATCTGGATTGATGCCGTACTTAGCTGGTATCCTTCGGTAGTGTCATCTTTTGTTTTTCATTAGATCTATTCCGATATTTATTGCTTTTCGACATAATGCTGAGAATTATGAAGATACAAGGGAATCCATAAAATAAATCTGGAGATTTTCTTTTTAAATAATAGTTATATCGAATTCATCCCGTCATTATTGATAATTAAAAGCTAATATTTGTTTTAATTATTTTATAAAACTTTTCATTAAAAACAGTCATGTCTTTAATGTCAGTTATGCTTTGTTAATATATATAATTTAGATATCTTTTTAAGATACTTTGGTGCTTTTTGGGTTCCAGTTACAAATTAAACAAGGATTAACGGTAAACATCTTCAAAGTCCATTAAACTAAACTTACATGGCTTAAGACAAATTTCACTACTTTGTGTATTTTAGCCACAGGGTGTAGTGTTGATATACCCACTTAGATGGCAAACAATGAATTTAAACCCTATTTAAAGTTTGATAAGTGTTAGTTTAGAGTGTGTTGAGGAAATGTGATTGCGCACGTAGTGTAAATGTGAGACAAAGTGTACGGTTATGCTGATATCATAGGGTTTCAAACTTGCCAACTGGTGTAGTCCTACCAGCCATTGTCATAAGGTAAACAGGTGTTTGACCCTAGTAGACATCTTTTCAAACAATAATTTAACTTTCGTTTGCATGATTTTATTTTTATAATTTTTTTGGAAATTGTGATCGTCTCTAGTATCGAAATACTAGTTTGTATTTGGGATGTTATCAATTTTTTATTAATCTCAATCGGTTAGATTAATAAAAAATATTACACAGATATTTTTTAATTTTTTACGTAATCAAACTCTCACGACTATACATTGATTTGAAATTTCGCATGACCTCATGATGTCGTACGTTTTGTGCAAGATCGTGACGTCATTAACCCCCACTCCTGAACTTTGATTAGCTTTATCTCCTTAGTTTTTACTTATTATGAAAAGGTAAAAAATAAAATTCTAATGTTTTTTTATTTTCTAACTTACGTAGGAAATTAGATTTTACTTTTCAGTCAACACTAATAGTGTATATTGCCAGGCAAAGACTTCACATTTAGTGTACACTTATTATTTTTTTATTTGCCTTTATAATAGGATTATTTATAATGGACATGGATGGAGTCTTTCATGAGTTTGTGCATTTCATCAAATAAAAAGACAAAATAAGATTGAATAGACCCAAAGGATTGTTTTTTTTTATTTTCATGAATTATAGAATACAGTTTATAAAGCCTAAGTCGAGCTAAAACAAGAAGTTAGACAGTTATTTAAGATACAGCTTATTATTAGGAACTAAAGAACAATTTACTGAGTCAAGTTCAAAATTTAAGTAAAATCATCTACACAAATTTTTAAGAGACATTTAAAACCCGTCATGGCTTTTAACATGAGGTAGAGTATAACTAACAAATGAACAATAGTATTTTGATAATTTATAAAAAAATCACTAACAATATAAGTTCTTAATATTAATGCTACTATATCTAAAAACCCAATACATCTATCACGCCAAAACGGAGATATATTACTCACAACTACAAAGTATAATTATTACTAACACAGCCACATTTTGTTGCATGAAATGCACACATACGCAATATTTCATTACGCTATCAAAATTTATAGCATCAGCACATTTACGTACCATTCCAACCAAAAGTTGTCCTACTAACTCTAATTTTTTCACCTTTCTCCTTGCCTATTCCTTTACCTAATTTTAGTTTCTCGTCAATTCAATAATTATGTCGATGTTAACATTGACAAGCATTTCTTGCGAATATGTTTATTTTTTTATGTTCTTCGTTCATTTTAAGGATGACTTTAGTTTGCATATATTAATAAATTATTCCACACTTTTTGCAATACCACTCAGTAAGACTACTGAGTCCAGATTAACACCTGAGTTAGAGTTCTTTCTACTATGTAATTTTTCTGATACCTCCCTGGTACATTATAGTTTACTTAAATTAATGCGTCTACTTAAATGTATCTAGTTCTATGTATTATATTTGAGTGATCGCACCTCTCAACAACCAATAATACTTACACAATAGTTGAAACCTTAAATAATTTACATAACAATGTTACAATACAATTCACACCCTATTTTGGCTTTATAACGACTAGTAATACTCACGATGAACATTCAAAAATTACCTAGTATTATTCCTAAAAGATCCTTTAAGAAATGCATAAGTTTTGGCATACAATTCTACTAGGCTGATATATTTGTTGAACGACAATTTGTTTTCTACTTTAGCTAGAAAAGACATTTATAAATTTAAATTAAAGGCATTATCTATAACATTATTTACAACAATTTAGTGTCAGTTTTATATCGTACTTCCACTATCCTATTTTGGCATTGTCATGAAGGAATCGATTACATTCTTTATTAAACTGAGCATAACTACAAGTACACAACATCTCGCCGCAATATTTATCAAATACAATAAAACAATTATTCACCAAAACAATTCACACGAAGTCAAGTATCAACATTCATTATTGTATACTCGAACTTTGACACCAGATTTCAATAATCATCGTCATAGTCAGGATTTTTATTTAAATCCCTGATAAGTATTACCTAGGGATCTCCACTGTCGACCGGCAAAAACTGCTGCTGGGCAACAGATGAAAGCATCATGTCAATGGGCTTGGTGTCATCGTACAGTGATGGGGCCTCGCAGAGGATGGCGAATGTTCCAACAATGGAAGCAATCGTGAAGATCCAGAGGAACAGGCGGTCAAGCACCATGGCCACGAAGCCCCAGTCTTGATCTTCCTGTTTGGTGATAAATAAAAAATGATATTTACACAAAAAATATCCGAAATATTTATCATTTAGGATTGGCCTTAAACCATCTTGTCTTTCCTGTGAATCTTGCTCGCATGGTATTTAAGCTACATTTACATTGAGTGAGCTTATTGACAAACATCAGATAGAAAAATGAGCAATGTGGGAAATTATTCCTTTTTTTCCATGATCCCTGAAAAAATTTAAAACATTTTATACTTACCGCATTAAACTCATCTTGCCTCTGCATGTGATGCTGTATGAACATGACGTTATGGATAGCCTTTTCCAACTCAAAGGGATACTTCTTTCTAGGAGCGATGTCACTGAGAGAGTCATCCAGACCAGACATGACTGATGGGAGACCATTATAGCCGGCTCCGAGGCCACCTAGGGCACCGACAATGCCACTGAACCTGATGAAAACAATAATGCTTGAAATACATTTTAATAGGCATGTTGATTAAAATAGTTGGGAAAATCTAAAGTTTTGACCAGTCGGGGTTTGCCTTCATTTAAACAGCATGAATTGTTTGGAATTGTTCCGATCATATTTACTTACCTGTTGGTTGCTGTAGTCGAATGCAGTCCATTACATCCTCCAGGTAAATGATGACGTAGCGAGTCTGGGCTTGAAGCATTCGAATTAGTCTGTTCCACTGCAGCCAAAGCATCTTTAAATTTATTTTTGTTCTTCATGCTTCTACCAGCAATCTTCTGTGCCGCTAGGTCCCTTAACAAATCTTTTGGCACCCTCATCAGTAACAGCTTTGGTAACTTCGTTATAAAGAATTTTCTGACCCACGGAGCCATTTTGTGCGTACTGGGCTTTCGATAATGAACGTTCAATATTATAATAGTGATTACTACTGATAGCCCAACCAGCAACATAGTGAACAGAAGGTACTTTCCCAGCAATGGTAATGCGAGTGATGTTGAAGGTATGATTTCGGAAATCAGAAGGAAGAACATAGTTTGAGATAGCAGTATAGAAATGCTCAAAGCTATCTTTTCTCCAGAGTCCGCTGGTAAGTAGAATACTAAGACTGAAAGATATGAAATGCCAACACATGGGACAATTAGATTCACTGTGTAGAACAGGGTTTTTCTTCTTAGTGTGATATTGAAGAATATATCTGAAACAAATATAGTGTTTGTGTTAATTGGGCATATTACCGGGCCTTTCTCCATACAAACGTATATTGCTGTTTTCGTCGTAGAAAATGGTCCTAGATAAATTATTCTTTCCCAAAAACCCTAGGTTTACTTAACGCATGCCCGTATTATTTAGTTTTTTTTCCAAAACATAATCATTGAAAGAAACCTTTTAAAAATGAGAATAAAAAACTCGTACGTTTTTACAGTCGTGGTCAAACGACTAGCAGACAAATTTGATAAGATTTTAACAAAAAAGAAAATGATAGAACCTTATACACAGTCCACTCTTAAGTACTAAATACACGAGAGGATTTGGAGCTTCAGTAAAAGATAATAATGATTTAGTGTTACAGTTTCATTTCAATAAGTGTCGGTTTTTTTATCCACTAGCGTAGATATAGTATATCAATTCGTCATTAAAACATAAAAGAACGTTATTATCAATGTGTTATCACATAAAGAATCGAACAAATCAAAATCATTATTTTCTTTACCTATTTTTACGAGTATTATTATGACGAAGTAGAAATCCATAAACATTATTTTGTCTTCCATTCGAACAGGATTGTATTATGGTTAAACGTAGTTATCCATTCTTATTATAACATATTTCAACTTGATAGCATCTTTATCCTCATTCGTAAGACATCGAAGGTTTGAGGGAAAACCTCATACGAAATAATATTTATGCCGTTTTTGCTGATATACGTATTATCTTAATCAATAAGTAATGTGTTTCAAGATCTGACTTGCGTAACAGAGAAATATTGAGTTTTATTTCTTTCTACATATATATATTTCTAAAGACTAGCGCTATATAACGTATTTAACGGTTTTCTGTTTTACTTTGAATCAACCATCCGAAATTTTTATCTGTTTTCGTCGTCATATATTGGATACTGCAAATGACAAGTTATTCTAACCTTCCTTTATCCTCCTAATTTTAATAATAGAGACCGAGATTAAACGTTCAATCTTTTGGATCTTAATAGCAAAGACATTGTAGATAATGCTAAGAAAGAGCAAAGAACTCGAGAAACGCAAAAGCTAGAAACACCCAAAATCGAAAACAAACTCAAAAGATTAACAGCCAACATAGTAAAAAGCTTATAAAACCATCTATTTGTAAGGTCTAGAAGACATGGAATACAAAGGATTTAATTTCAGTCTTTGTGAAATATCTCATTGTCTAGACTTGAACACGTTACGGTCAGTTACTGGACTCAATAAGGTTTTCTCTCCGGCCAGTGTTACAGTAAGATAAACTCCTTGGTTGTTTCCGATATGTTTGTTCTAAAAGTTTTCGGTTGTCTATTTGTCTTTTATGCTTAAATAAAATTTCTTTCTTAAACAGCAAGACATAATGGTTTCTTATTTTTTTTGGCTTTAAATCTAATATCTATTAACTAGTTGTTTGTTTTACTTTTTATGGAGCATCATTTTTAAACGCACTAGTAGAACCTTCCATAGAGACTTATTTCAGTGGTTTCAGAGGCGTAGTGTATAAATTTGACAACTAATCATAAATAAAAGCCTATACGGACAAAGTCTAAATTTTTCTTCTTATTCAGTATATAAAATATCTTTTAAATTGAATAAATATTTATATATTATTTTTTATTTAATTTTTTACTTAGGCTTCTTACTCTTGGATAGATAGGCCGGAAAACAGTGATAGTTTCTTCAAATACCAAATTTTTTAAAGTCTTTCCGTCCGCATTTCCTTTTAACTTGTAGAATTCAAAGATTGATTTTCTTAATGTTAAGACCATCATAGACATTCATTCTTATTAATTAACGGTAGGTTAAATTAAGCTTGTTTTATTGCGTTTATGGGTTGTCGTCATTCATTTTATATTTTATTGTCCAAGTAAATTATAAAAATAAGAATATTTTACTTTTAAATCTCGTGCCTGTTTTCTTTTCTAGACGTAGAACCAAACATGGTACCTATTATAAATTCCTATTTAATGAGTTCTAAAATACCTAAATGTTTCCCTCTGTAATAATAATTCTCTGGAATTCTCGGAACTCAGTCACTCAGTAAAACAGCAACAATTATCATCAAAGAATCGAAGAGGATTTCTAAGTTAACGCCGCAAAGTCCTTCAAAGAGCCGGTAGTAATTACAGACGCTCTCACAGCAAATTGCTGAGATTAACTAATCATTGAAGATGTTACAGTTATGTTTAGTATTGTATTATTATCTACCTATAACAATTTCTTGATTGCTACTCTAAGACCTTATTAGAAAAGTTATTTATTTACTGCTTGGAGATTTTCTATGATACCTAGAAATATTTTACCTACCTACACTTACCATCACCTATCTTAAAAGAGTGATAGTGTCAACATTACTAAGCACGACTATCTTGAATTTTGTTGCCCTAGAGCAAAAAAACTGATAAACCTGCGATACAAATTATTTAAAATAACTCTGGCAAAACCACGATGCATAAGTAGAAAGAAATTAAATGATTTTCTGGCTTTATTCAAAAATGTTATAACAGAAAGTACCAGGGTAGCAGTAAATTGAGATGATTGACGTAAGACTATAAAGTTTGTCACGTAGACACATCTGAAGTTGCAACAAAGACTTTGAGAACAGCCCAAGAGAGTTGAGATTAGGTCATTATTTCTCCAAGTTGGTTTAGGAAAAGTAAGATGTATATATTTAGTGCATTCAATGATTCTCTTTGGTCGAAATATGATTGGATATTAAATAGGCATTAAAATAATTTATTTGATAACAGTATTATGTTAACAGAGTTGTCTAAATTTTTTGCAATAATTTCTTAGTTACCTTGGATATAATGGCAAATGGTTCTTGTAACAGTAATAAAATATATTAGCTCTTTTAGTTATGATTTATCTTGGACTAAGAAAGGTTAGATGTGTTTGGAATTTTGATAAGTTCAGCCTTTTGGGCGAAATTGCTATTGTAGTGTGATTCGTGTTCGAACTTATTAAATTCATTGAAATATTGTTGGTACTTATACTAGTAGCTAATTAATGTTCTAGCCCTTGCGATGATGAAATAAATAAAAATATATTGTATTTTTGTGAAACGAAAACAGATTAAATATGAAATGACGAATTGCAAAATCAAGGAGTACAAATAAAACAAAACACAATCCATTCCTATAGATCACAATCCGTAACAAGTTGATAGCAATAACTCGTCGAAATTAAAACCATTTGACCTCATAATAAAAAAATTAATCAAACAAGCTGAAAGGTGTATGCCGTAAAAATATATCAGCGAAAAAAAGGTTTCAAATCTCCTGAGCGCCGTTAAGCTGAAATGAAAGGGGTGTCATTATGAACTTCCAAATGTGTTTATCTAAACGTAAAATATACGGCTGGTAAAAGGCACACGTGGTAAGCGAAATTACGTATGCTGTGAAGGTCGCTGTGACGTCATCTGGCAGAAAATCTGTGGCACGTGAATAACAATTGCTGGACAACATATTGGCTGTTAAGTCGTTCAAATGCGGTACGGAGTTTTGGTGGAAAAGTTTGGAAAATTCTGAACAGATCAGCTCATATAGTTTGCCTTAGGATCCTCCCCAATTTTGTGTACATTGCACGTTGGCAAAACTTAGTTTGTTGTTTTGTTGACCATATCTTTCTGAACTTGCCTAGGTAAGTTCAGGAAGAGACAAAACTCTAGAGTTTATTTTCCTTTTTCGTTTTTTTTAACACCATTAAGTAGAATTTAAGAATATCAATAAAACAATAAAATTAAACTAAAAAGGTTTTAATAGAATGAGCATGTGATAATCAAACTGTCTGGTAAATGAAACGCGAATTCATTAAATAAATAGTTCTTAATCTTCATAAATCTTAGATCCTCATAAAACCAACTTTCTCTTGGACTAACAATGTATTTTTTTCTTACAAGAAGTGATAGAAACGGAATGGCTTGGTAAACTGCTTGATTCTTTAACAATTGACCGTAAATGCATAAAGACGCGGGTTTCTATAGGCATCAAGTGGTCTCTCGAAAGCGCTTTGTCCGTCAACGCCTTTATGTCTGGTGATTCTGACACTTGGGATCTTTTCATAGCGTTAATTTATCTAGGTGATCGTAGATTTGTAGCAACAGTCGTTACATGCTGAGTCAAATTATTTGCTGTTTTATTTATTATCCTGTTCGTAAATGCATTTAACTTTTGTCGAAGTGGAACCTTCCTAAAATTTTGTGTTCTTTAAGCATTCTTATAGTTTTATGCCATCAGTTTTGATGACAATGTTGTTAGCTACCAGACTACCGGAACAATAAATATAATGAAAAGAAAAACAGTTTAAATAAATTATAGTGAACACTACATACTACTGGATAAATTTCTAAATAGTTTTAACCCTAAAGCAGACCATATGAAGTAAACATTATAAAATGAACATCAATTTAGTTCCTCGTAAACCTAAGAAAACCGCAACAGCCCACACTCACGATAAATTAGCAACAAGGAGCCTTGATCAGCATTCACGGCACAAGAGCATTACCAAAACAACCATTTAACCTGTTCAAGTCGGCAGTAAAACTCACTAATTTAGCATAGATAAGAGTTTTCGTCGTTGTGCGGTAATTTATAACGTCCCCAGATTAGCTTTGCGCGACATCTCTTGGATATAAAAGGGTTGTCTAAAAGATTGCGTTTTGTCAAGATTTGTTCTAGTTTTCGGATGACGTAATTAGTGTTATGTAGTACACACACTCTAATTCATATATACCTATACCTGATACATGCTGCCTGCTTCCTGCTACATTTTTTATACCTGCTACTTACTTAAATTTCTGTGACCAATATTGTGTTGTGTTTCTGCCTAATGTTTTACGAATATTTACTTAAAATGGTTCGGCCTTTGGTGGCATATTTGAAATACAATATGGCCCTTTTAAAATTCTGGCTGGAATTTCATGGAAAGGAATGTAAACGAACCCTATACCAAATTAAAAAAATATTTTCTTATAGAATATATATTAAAGGTATAATTTCTGTAAACATAAAAAAAACGGTGAGTTACAATTAAAAAAAATAGATTTTGAACCAAAATTTCACTATAATACCCAGCTAAGTTACAGTGATTGTACTAGAACCCAACAGGATTTAATATGAATGTTTGTAATATTTTCCAAGAACTCCTATTCATAGGAGAAATAACACTTTACTTAAAGTTGTTAACCCATATTCGCAACTTTGTAAGCATATTATCCAATCAAACTTGGTAACAAGTAATTTATTTAGTTCTAAACTTTGATTAGATTTATATTGGTGAGTCGTTCACTTAAATCCTTTTTCTATCTTTTATATGTAATATAATCTAAAGGTTATTATTGTAATATTAAAATATTCTATTACGACTAAGCGCTGTTCATTTAATGTAATTATATAGGCGTTCCTTTGATACAAACATTTATGCTAAAACAGTATTCGTACAAAAATACGAATTCTTTAAATGTTTTAGTTTAGAATATGTTAGGATTCCCATTCTAGAATTGTTTGTTTTTTGCTAGAAGATGCAAATTTGTCTGATCACGTCACCACTGCTAACAATAAGCAGTAATGAGGTAGATGACAAGTGTTGTTTTTATTTCTTTCAAATAGATAAATAAAAATATAAGATACGTATTTATTTTCCTTTTTTAGGTAACCAAAAACTGACGATACATTGATTTAAAATGTCGCAAGACGTCACGCTATTTTGTACATTTTGTGCAAATTAGCCCCCATTCCCTTACTTTAACTTGGTTTATCTAGTTAGGTTTTTCATAATTTGAATAAGCAAAAAATACGTGTCCAATATTTTTTATCTAATTTAATGGATTTTATCTTTCCATATCCAGTCCTCTAACATAATGCTTTAGTTAGTAGTTGTAGATTGGTAGTGGTACTGCCACACTGTTCATAAGGTAACTTCTATCAGGTCGATACCCGAGTGAGTACCATCCTCTCACGTAAACAAGTTATCAGCTCTTCCAGTCTCTGTTGTAAACGATGTTAAATTCCAGCCGTTTCATGGCCGATGAGTGTTGACTTACCATCACCAGATCCTTTTACCGGCTATAGAAAAATAATTAAAGAAAATTAAATGGTTAAATTCCGCTGTCTTACCCGGATACGGCTCTTGACAACAAGGGTAGTATCTCTCGTGCCTCTCCGCCGGTACTCCGAGGATGTCCCACTCTACGGAGGGATAGTACTCCCGGAGATCGATGCCGACGTCCACCATGTCACCTTTCTTCTGATTTATATGTTTTAAATCGATCTGTTGAAGACATAGCAAGTTAAAACGCGGGATAACTTAAAAAGGATACGTAGGTACAATGGTTTCATTTATAATATTAATTAGTGAAGTTCTGTCTATATACCTATTCTAGTGCAAGATATTATTATTGACTTTATACAGCATCAACTAACCGACAAATTAAAAACGCATTACGCGAAAAATTAATTACGCGGCCTATATATTTTACGCCGAGAAACTTTTACGTAACATAACATTTATTGTATTTAAATTGATTATGCACAGTAAAAGAACAAACTCTTATTGAAATTGTATTCAATTCAAATTCTGAAAAACAGACTACCTTAAAATAAACCATAATTAAATTCTTCTTTTGATTAAATACAAATAGGGATTGCGCAGCCCTGTGTATAATTGCTAATGTAATGAAGTTTTGTTCTCAAAACAAATGAAAAAGGACTCCATTAAATTTCTTTGATCCGCTATAAATTTAGCGTAATTTCAATTAACTAATTGCCTTAGGATAATGTACTTTGGAGGCCTATAATGTCTTTTATAGTCGCTGTAACGATCGAACTGTTTTTGTTATAAAATTTTACTTTTTAAATATCTTGTAGTAAAAAAATAATTAATTAAATTTAAATGAGTTGTAAATTTAAAGGGCAAATGAATGCAAAGAAAATATTAACCTAATTTTACTTTGGTCTTAAAACTATTAGAACCATTTAGGTTTTTAACCATTATCAGAATTCCACGGCCTTTGATTGTAATTTTAGAATTTAATTTTACTAATCTATTATGTGACATAAAAAAACATTTAATTAACTTTTAGAACAGTTCATCGTAAAATTTACGATCATAACAAAAACATTAGATTCCAGTAGTTAAAGTTCTATCAATCGGAATCAAAAAGGGTTTATTCAGTTAACTTGAACATGACGTGACGTTAACTCGTATTTGCAATTCCGTCAAAATGTTGACTTTATCTGTTTGAAGAACTCCACGATTGGAACTGCGTAGTAGCTAAGCGCTTGGCTCCTTTTGCAAACCGTTTTGGATTTGGTGGGAATATCCTTGAACTGAGAATTTTGATGTAGATGTAAGGCTTCCAGTTGTAGAGTAAATAAAGGCGTAGTTACTCTAACATTTATAGAAGTTGAAAGGTTTTTGTCTAATTAAGAAAAAGCCAATTAAGTCTTGAATTCATAAAAATCTCGATGTTCTTCAGCAACTGCTAAGTTGGTTCTAAATTTATGTTCTCTATTGCAAAACTGTACTAATAATCTGCTAACCAGTTACTAAACACCGTCGAGATTTTTATAAATACCGCCTTGAAAGTTTACCTAGCTTTATCATATTACGTTTTGGATCTTAATTATGTACACATTTTTATAGAAAGAGGTTTTTTTTCTCATCATTTTTATTATTATCAGCGTGTGTTGTCATTCTTTCCATCTGACTCGGTTCCACGGCCAATAATAACTTATAGAAATCATAGGTCAGTCATAATATATTTTGTTGCTTGAAAAACATCGATGTTCATCCCCACAAGTTGCAGTGTCAGCTTACTCAACTCAAAAACTTACATGCATTTAGTAAGTAACAAATAGGCAGTAAGTTTTAGAAAACTTCTTTTAGAAAATAATATCTTACCTGATCACCGTCATAGCTCCAAGAGCCGAACTTCAAGAAGCATGTTTGCTGGTCAAACGGGAAGTATCGCACGTCGATCTCACATGAGGACTTGAAGATGGCTGGAGGAGTCCAGAGCACCTTCCCGGTGTGATGCAGAACTGCTTTTGTCATTGTTGTCACGACGTACTCACCATCGGCACTGATTTGAGGGGAAAAAAAGTTATGAGATTTCATGACCAAATTATATCAGAATGACGGAAATTAAAAAACTCTCTTTCCTTTTTCACCATACTGTTCGCTGTGTACAGTTAAAATGCTATTTCTTAAAATAACTACAAAAATAATTAAACAAAAAAACAAAGAATTATGCGACAAAATAGCATTTTTATAATTTGTTTTGACTAAAGTATATTTTAATATTTTGTACTCTGTGTTAAAATTTCTATGGATTTGTCTATTTTATTTTAAGTCTAATTCCCATTTAACAGTTTTAGTTTCACACAATTTCCTAAAACCTATTTCCATAGGTTGACTATTTGTTAACTACAAAACATTTTGATATAAGTCCTCAAATCGGGTTCATGCTCCAACAATCTATTAAACAAAAATCAATTCATACTTGTCTCCCGTTCCATACTCGTGACGTTCCCGTACATATATTTTACCCGACTGTAGTGCGTAACCCAATTTATGACAGCCACCATAAACCTATCAAAAGGCAGCTGATACGTGAAGCGACGGTCCAAGGATGACCCGACTCAAGTTACAAGAGGTTACATAGGAAACTTTATTTGTCGATAGGTTTCATCTGAACAAGGTTAAAAAACTGAAAAAAAAAATTACTATAAAAAAAAACGTGTCAGAACAATTTAAGCTCGAAATTTGTCTCTTTATATAAATAAAGAGACAAATTTTGATTCGCATAAGCGATATCTTCTTTCCAATTACCTAAACTTTAATGCAGGATTTCGTAGTTTCTTGGTGTTTCTCCCAAAATAAAAAACCAAACTAGGCACCATGATGTTCGCTGTTAGGAAACAAATCTCTATACTCTTAAGACTTAAGCCTTGTAAGGTCGACACAGCGTAAGATTAGTCGCACGTGCGTCTCTCATTCGCCGGCCATGATTAATCGTTCGCCGGCCTGTTTTGACACCGCGTGATGTATCATTCCCGAACGCTTTCTTGTCGATATTTCGCGCAATCAATTAACTTAAGGATACATTGCCTACTTCATGTTCGCCACAAGTCGCGACTTGTGAACACAACTTTATGTTTACCAAAGTGGGGGACTATAAGAGATTTGTTTAAAGTATCAATGGACTGTCGCTGTATGTTTGACGTATCGTGACGAGGGTTAGATAGAAACCTGTATTCCCGAGAAAAGCTAAAATATATAATTGAACGGAAATTTAAGGACGTTTCTATAAAAAGTATTATTTCATAGATATTCAAATACCTGCTATTTTAAGTAAATCCAAGACCTCACAAACATCTCTCATCATTACATTTACAATCACAACTCCGATTAAGCTTTTGGCACAAGCATGGCAAGAAGCTATCAAGATCCATGTATCCAAGTTAGTGGCCGCATGAACCCGTATGATTTATGTCCTCCTGGTACCACGGCAATGGAACACCATGCATCATGGGATGGCTATGTTATGTCCATAACAACTGACACGTTAAATCTTGTAACCCTCTGATTTTCGAGGTTTAATGGTTGTTCTGTTTATGGGGCTCATCGTTTTTGTTACATTTAGTATAATAAGCCTATTCCATTGCAGATGTTTCGAAGTATCGTAATAGAGAAAAATTTGGGATGTAGTAATGGCCTAAAGAAATGATTACTCAAAGAAAGAGAAATATTATGACTATCAAAAAATCTGGTGACATACTTGAGATGACGTCTGATAGAGATAATAAATGAATTCGACCAGTAAAAAAATGGGTTCGAAGAAAAATGATGACTTGAACAAATACACATCCCAGTAGTTGGAAACGTCAGGTATCGGTAGAAGTTACACAAAACACCTCGATTTACTTAGTAAGAGGATGGTAAAAATTATGAGAGTTAGTGACATAGATACTAAACACGCAAAAATACTATTCCAATTAATTAACGAGAACATACCTCCCAAATTACATCAAAGCGAAATATTTTAATCAGAAACAAATGCGAACGTAAAGCATCTCGCAATTATGGTATCTACGGACAAGTTGGTCGGTACAACAATGCAATTTGGTACAAGCTAATGTCCGAATGTTGTAGAACCAAGTTCTGAGCGCAGTGAAATTAATTTGCTAAGCGTTCTCTGTGTATCGGATGTCGCTTGTTGCGCAATTGCACCACCTATGAGTTGTGTGCTTTTTGTAATGTTATTAGTTCTGTCAGTTTGAAGGGCTTTAGTGTTGTTTGGTACCTTACGTTTGGCTATTGTTGAAAACTTCTCCATTATTATTGCTTGCTTACAACTGTTTGTAAATTGGTACTTTTGTATGTCTAAAATATTTATACGTTTTGGTTCCAAATTTTACGATGAGGATATTAATTTATATACGTTATGAATGGTGTTGTGGCAGTCTCCTTAGTAACGAGCTTACTGTTGAATAGTATAATATTACAATACTTACTTATTATATAGTACGATATCAGGCAGCCAGATGTGTTCCGATGGTACGTACAGTTCCTTCACTCCTCCATACTCTAGAGGGTCCCATTTGAATTTGTGATCTTCCCATTCCTAAATACAAAGTACCATCAATTAGTATCGTAAAATAATGGAAATAATGGATAATAGGCGATTTGATCAGATCAATATTTGAAATAATGTCTCATCATCATCATCATCATCATCATTTCAGCCGAAAGACGTCCACTGCTAAACATAGGCCTCTCCCAAGGATCGCCACTACTCACGGTCCTGCGCCGTCCGCATCCAGCGGTTTCCGGCGACCGTCACTAGGTTCAATAATGTCTATTACAGTTAAATACCAAACAGATAGAAACAACAACAATCTGGTCGTCAATTGCTTTCACTTTGAGTGATAGACACAAAGTGGCTGAGAAATGGATTATAAACTGAGTTAGAACTATTTTCATTATCTAAATGGAAGGATTGAAAGCTATGGCTAGGTCCGTCTGCATCTCGCATCTCAACAAAATGCGGTATGAAGGCAATTAAATAAATGTATCTTATTAATATCATCAGAATATCTTTGGAAAAGGTATTCTGGTGATATTAATGTCCATCGAATTAGCAAATTAAGATTTTTTTGTGTTTATTAATTATTTCACTCCAAATATTAAATTACGTTCTATGTTATATAAATATAATTATTGACATAGTTACTTACGTGTTCCAACCAGACGTTAGTCGTCAAGATCTGATCTTTGAGATTCTGAAACAAACAAAATAAAATTTCAAGAAATGAAGAAGAATATAATAAAAAAATAAACAGCAAATAATATACCAGTGAATACAGAACAGCCCATTATAAACACCAACGTTCTACTCATCGTAAATATGACACAAACACGCAAAAACTAAATCAAACCGAGTTTAAATAGATTTTTGATCCTTTATTCAAGTTATGTAAATCGATTGTCGTAAGTTGGGTCGGTGCCAACGGGCGGCCCATCAAACTGAATGGCTCATGGGCAACACTGGAATACCAACTTTGCACCGTTTAGCCGCTGATTCATGGCTATGATACTATTTTGTTGGTTTTAGATTCTTTATGTTGTGGTTGGTGGCGTGGTTTTAATAGTTTAGCAACCAATTTAAAGTGAATACACACCAAGATATATGCATTCTTAGTTTTGTGTACATGGTTTAGGACTTTAATGCGCCTTAATTTGGGCAGAGGAATTTTAGGGGAAACACATTTCATCAGGCCAGATATACATTAACACAAATTTGCCGTCATACATTTAATACAAAAGTTAACCTTTGGAAAACTCACTTTGGTTTGGCCTTAGTTTTGAAACTACCACCTTAGTCACAACATAATTTTTCATGGAAGTGATTTAAGAAAGTAATATTAAATCTGCATCCGTTTTAGAAACTAAGAAATCTCGAATCTTCCTCTCATTTCTATTCCGTAAAACGATCACACCCCTTCTTAATAGCAAAGGAAATTTACACTAGTACCGAGATCCTCTAGACCGAATTTAGGTAATATTTCAAGATCTAAATCTTTGCGTTGCTTCCTAAAGCCGTTTTCTCATTCCCCTTTTAGGTAAGTGTTATTCTGTTAGATTCCGTTAGGCTTAACGAGAGAAGATTCATGCCTACTTGCCTAGGTTAGATTTGTATGGAGATAAGTGATGTTAAGAAATGGGTAAAAAAGAGAATATTATGACGCAAATGGAGAACCACGGTAAGATTGACCAGACACAAAGCTTGGCAATAAAATGATGGTAAAAGACATTCCGGTTTATTTGATTATTTTTTTTTTTTGTAATAAAATGTCTCAATATTTGATGACACTACTCTAAGCACGTTACATAAGTTCTCTAAGACATAAGGTGCTATTACACAGCCTATTTCTATTAACCTTTGCCATCAACTAAATGGAATTAGTTCAAATGGATGCCTTAATGTTAATGCCTAAAGGGTCAAGTGACACGCATATGAATTTAAGTGGCAATAGCCCTTAATAGTGTCTTCGTGTAATTCAAATTAAGTACCAGGATTTAAGGAATTGCGTGTAGTTAATTTATATTGCTGATACTCTTATTTCAATGGGTTTGGTTGATGTATAAAAATTGTTGGATTTCATTAGTGTTTTTACTTATCAGTATCTGTTTTTAGCCGAGTTACCAAAGAGTTATTTGACGCTGTCAAAAGTTTTTAGACATTTTTAACTGCTTTCTACAAGATTATTCATTTGCCTTGAGGCATATTTAATTTTACATTCAAATCTAAAACAAGTATCTAGTGAAATAGGGCTCATATCTTTCGAGATTCATAAGGAAATTATCCACTTCTATTTTGATTAACAGGATCCGCTAACAATTCTGTTAACAACCAAACTATTACCTAAGCCAATCCTTGAACTTGCATAACGACTGTACTAGTTAAATTGGCCAATGAATATTCCACTGCATCCGAACTAAGGAGATGACACGCAGATCACGTGCGGAATCATGCATGAACTGGAATGGACAAGTCTGGATACGAGAGCAGTAATCTCCTTCAACAACTTGCTAAGTTATTCTCAACCAAATGGTTTTGGAAATAAAGTTACATTTCATTCAAAGGTTTCGCAGAAAGATGTGAAGGGTGTTTGAACAATTTGTAATATGCGCTGGTCGCTTAAGTTATGTATTGTACGTGGTGGTTAAATATGTTTGTTTTGTTTATGATGTGGTGTCAATTTTTTTATAAAGTTTGTGATAGGATCAATCCCTGGATGAGCGTAATTAATCCTTGCGTCTTGCATCAGATGATTATAATATTGTGAAGAAAAACAAAGACAAAGAAATACAAACTAGATATATAAATACACTAAATTAACTATAACGGTCTCATCACAAAAAACGGTTTATCTAAAAACAGGTGTAAACCAGAAGTTAATAGTAACTTCATAGTATAAAGAGGGTTAAACCTGGTTTTTAGCTAAATATTTTTTGAAATAAGACCGTAAATACTTTACTGAATATATTTAAATGATTCCAGCACGATTTCAATATTGAACTCTCACTGATTCTAGATAAAATACTTGACTACATATTTTTAATGGCTTTATATTTTGACTGTTCAAAATTAATAAAATTTAAAATAATATACAATTATAAAAAAAAAATCGAACGACTGAAAATATATCACCCTCGTTATTTAACCAATATTTTATAGACGTGGTCACATTCTATCACAGATCACCGAGAGAGTTTGCATTTTACTTAAGAAGTATGTATCCTGTTTCTCAAACAGTATTAATATTTACATCGGTAGGTCGGTAACGTAAGAAGTTGGCATCAAAGGCTAAGCATGTGAGGCTTCGTCGTTTGGGATAGATTCGGCTTCTGGTTTTAATCCCTCGGGAAATAACTCAGCTCGGAGTTGGTCTGATTTATTTTCAGAATTTTGAGTCTTTTAAGATCCAATAAAGTTTTTGAATATACTACTGAATGTATATTTTGTAGAAAACAAATTTTTGAATTGGGTTTTCATTTTATTTTATCCTTGAATCGATTTTGTGTGGGTTTCAATCGGTTTAAGTTGTCTCCACAAAATAATATGTCGTATTCTTATTTTTAAGTCACGTCCTGTGTTATACGAAATAAAAAAAAAAACCGGCCAAGTGCGAGTCAGACTCGCGCACCGAGGGTTCCGTACAAACCTGTAGGTATATAAGTAAAAGTTATGGTATTTTTATTGCTTATTTTTTTTTGTTAATCGCATAACAACGTTTGCTGGGTCAGCAAGTCTAATATATAAAATTCTCGTGTTGCGGTGTTTGTTTCCAAACTCCTCCGAAACGGCTGAACCGATTTGCATGAAATTTTGTGTGCATATCGGGTAGGTCTGAGAATCGGCCAACATCTGTTTTTTTTTTTAATCGCTTGTCAACGTTTGCTGGGTCAGCTAGTAAGTTTATGATTATTAAAAAAAATATACTATGTGATGTAACTAAAAATTTAAGATTTTCGGAATTTTTCCTATATGTGTACTTTATAACGTTGCTTCATGCCAAATTTCAAGATTCCAGGTCGTCTGGAAGTATCCTTTAGGTTTTGATTCCCTTGCGAGTAGTTGCGAGTTTCAAAATATGCGGCTTTAATTGCTGTATCTTTTGATTGCGTTGACGTAGAAGTTTGATTTTGTTACAGCTTAAAGATATTATAGACTTGAGTATTTGTTAAGAATTTCAATATAATACCACTACGCGTTCATGAGTAAAGGGGTAATAAGTTTAAAATTATTAAAAATATTTTTATTATATGATGTAACTAAAAATTTATGCTTTTCGCAATTTTTCCTTTATCTGTGTTATAAGACGTTGCTTCGTACCAAATTTCAAGATTCTGAGTTTACGGGAAGTACCCTGTAGGTTTTGATTCCCTTGCGAGTGTCGAAAATTTGCGGCATAAACGGGAGTATCTTTTGATCGCGTTGACTTAGAAGTTTGATTTTTTCACAGCTCCAAGAGACCATAGACTTGAGTATTTGATATGAATTTCAGCTTGATACCTCCACGCGTTCCTGAGAAAAAAGGTCTTGACAGACAGACAGACAGACAGACAGACAGACGGACAACAAAGTGATCCTATAAGGGTTCCGTTTTTACCTTTTGAGGTACGGAACCCTAAAAAAATACTCCTTTAATCAGAACCCGTATATTTTGGTTAAAAGAAATTGTGCTTGCACTCGATAATGAGCTTCGCGACGAGCCTTTCGGCTAAGCACCCTGGCGCTGGGCCAAAGGTACATTGCTACAAGACTTAGAACAGCACTGGATACTTCAATGGATAGAGTCTCTCTTTCCAATGATAATTATAAGGTGCATCTACGAGGTTTTGTTTTAGCCAGAGATTACAAAATTTAATGTTTTTAAATAAATAAAAAAGTTAAGATAAATATTTAAAACGTGATTTGTGGACTTATTGGCTTTGCAAAAGGCAAAAAATTTAACATGCAAATGGAGTACTTTAAAAAGATTTGATTAATTGAGATATTATTTTTACTAAAATTTATAACATAACTACTTGTTGGCCGCGGCTGCGCCTGCGTGTATGCTTGTGTCCTTTCTTGGGATCTAATCTTAAACAAACAGATAGACAGAATGACTAAAGAAACAAAGTTATTTAGCTACTATAATATTTGTATGGATTTAGATTAGCAGATATTTATCGATAAAAACAGAGTCCTACTTTTTTCAAGTCAGTTTAAATATTGAAATTGTTTGATTTTATTTAACGCTAAAACGACATTGTTATCAATACAATGCGGTAAAGAAATTATCTACCGAAGACATGAACAAGTTTTACATAGTTAGAGTTCAAGCAGAACTATAAATACATTATATCGAAGATTTTTAATTAAAAGTTGAAAGCCAGGCAAAGATATTTCCGTTTAATTAAGTTTCCAGCTCATATAATAGATTGAATAGTTTTACCTTTCATTTTATTTAATAATCTGGCTGTGGGTTGTCTGTGGATATATTTTTATAAAGAAGTTGTAAAAGAAGAAATAAAAATATTTTTATTTAAAGGAGTTCCCTTTCAGGCACTTTCATAACGTTAAAAATGACTCTAATTGCTGTGTGTTGAATAGCGGTTACTAGTATGATTTTATTTCTTATAAACCTCAAAAAGGCGCTTAAGAAACGTTTAAGTTACAGAACTAAATGACTCAAGGTGCGCGGTTCCAAAATATCCTTACTATGGAGAAGAACCGACAAGAAATTCCATAGGATACTCTTTAAAAAATAAATTTTATACATTCATTGTAGGTACAGTATTAGATAAAGATATGTGTCAACAACGAAATGCAGCCGGCGGTAATGGCAATAAATAAATGACGTAAAAATGACATCTTCGATAATGGAAGAAATTAAATATATAAGTATAAGTAATAATCTACGCTGTTGATGCATTTACAATAAAACAAACAAAAAATAAAAAGCTAATTAGATTAAGAAGTCAGTGGGCACTGAATAAATCTAAAACAAATTGGGTACATGATAAGGGTTAGTTATGAGTGTGTCAGAAATTGTTTAATTAAAAAAAAACATTTTGAGTCGCAAAATTTTTCCTCACATGCATTTTACAATATGAAGATGAAGAAGTAATTTGAGGTATAGCTTTCAAGATATTAATAGCCGTTAATGTTTAATTCAATCGTTATTAGTGTGAACGTCCTACAAGTCACCGATGCGATTTCTCTGTAACTAGGTATTTTACAGCACGACATCCAGACATCGTTTAACGTTTTACAGTAGTCGTTTCTCTAAAACGTGTTTCGTTTACACAAAATTGAACACGACTTTTGTATCGTCAACAATTTTGTCTGTTTTGTATTACGAAAATACGATAGCTCTGACGTAAGCAAGGGTATCAAGTTGTGGATGGTGAGTGCTTATTATAGTATCGTCTTCTATTGTTTTAGCCGGATCAGGTGAATTTTCATTTGTTTTTAAGTTTATGAGAGTATGTAAGTTGTCCTAAAATATATATATTTTTTCAAGTAAAATCTTTAGGCGTGTTGGACATTTTTTGATATGGAAAAAAAAACAATTGAGCTCACGACACCTCTGTATGTAAGTATGAACGTATTATATTGTAATTGTTCAAGTTTTCACTTCTGTCTTTCTGTCTTTTTTTTTTAATAGCTTTCTTCATCTTGCTTTGTATGCATATAAAATATGCGACCTAAATTTTTGCATACTTGTAGAAGTGTGAACTACTTTACTAAAAAATGATTTATTTTTAACAATTTTGATCTAACTTACATACGTAAAATTTATTTTTCTTATATAATTTCAATAGGCAACTTTCCCGAACGCTTGTCATAAATGTTAGAAACAAAAGAAGATAAATGTGTAGAAAATACATTATGTATTGAATCCATTATTCCAGCTTTAATACAGAAGAATATAGTAAAAACTAGTACTATATCCGAACAAAACTATTTGGAATTCTCGTGTTGAGGATACATTACTCTGCATGGTTTACACAGAGCACTTTGAAATCCACAATATTGCCAGCAGCCGGTGTGTCCACGTTTTTACATCTAGTACACAACATTCCAGGCCGTATTAAAGTTTCACGAAAACCAAAAATACTCCGAACGAGGAGATCAAACCAATTCCAAAAACATTTCAGGCACGCAAACTCCAGCTCTGAATGGCTGAGTCATAAAAACGACATAAAACCGTACCGGTTTTAAGCCGGCCACGAGTCGAGAAGAGCCGAGGATTGCCGATGATTGCCGAGGGCAGCCGACCAGAACGATCGAGAAAAGCTTACGTGGTAGCTGTATAGCAATTAAGAGTCCCCTGCGTTGCCTGTAAACGTCAATTTTATTTCAATTAAGGACCCTTTACAACTGAAGTCGTTAGCGACTAGGTTATGCACAAATAAAAAGAACTGTAAAAGCTAGTGCCGCCTGTAGTAGTTCTAAAAAAGGTTGATTTAGAGATACGGCGCCTTTTAGTGTGGTCAGGATTTTATCAGTGTGCGGGCTTTACTCAACTATTAAAACGCCTTTCGTTTTTATTGAGTTTAAAATATTCAAAAAATTGTCGTATCGCATGTAAAACCGCATATTATAGAATAATAGTTGTACAATGACTGTTCCAAGATCACTTAAAAATATATATTAATGGCAAAAGCCCATTGAATATAAATAGCTAAGTAAGTGGTGTAAGGTGCTGTGGGTTCATAATAAAATATGAATATACAGTTTGCTACGGAAATGCTTGATCATATTTGAAATACTGCTTCTTTTCATAGAATACTTATTACTCATATAAATAACTTTCTTTAGGGAAATCACAGGCAAGTCTTAAAAAAAAAGCTTTACTATACAAAATTATCACCAGCTGATCAAAATTTATGCAGACGGGAGGATTTTTTTCGGAATAGTCCATTAATTTCTTGTAACAATTATTCTTTTCTATTTGTCAGAAGCAGTATTTTAAATATGACCGCGCATTTCTGTACCACCCTGTAGAGTCGATCAGAACCCCTTAAAGTTTTAGGATTCAAAAGTGCCAAAACAAATTTTACTTAGTATACGTGATTATCTATGAATTCAGTCCCCAAATGTGTCGTAAAATAATATCCTTACAAAGTCAACAAGACGTTAAAATAAATTGGACATAAAAATTGAAGTTTGCAAACACAATAATAATCCAATGGGTTCTAACCTTTTACTGTTTGTTTTAGGGCGTTACATAAGAACCTCTAGAGCTGTAAAGCGTAAAGAATAAATAATAATAATAAATTATTAAGTTATCACCTAAGTACAACATTGGGAAATGTAAATAAATATTAAAATTGAAATAAAAAAAATCTGAAAACTGCAAAATACCTTTATAGTGACCGCGATGTAAATAATACTTATACCTATTCCCGATCACTTTAAAAGTTATTGTAAGGACTAAATAAGTGCAAAATGTATTGAATATTATTTGTTATAAATGAAATAGGAGTGGAATTGAAAATCGGAATGTTTATTGTAATTTTTATATGGAAGGCTACGGGTTATATAAAACGACTATAGTTATCAAGATGTGATTTATGAAATTCCACTACTAACTTTTTGCCATTCAGAAAAAGTACTCTATACTAGAAACCCGTATCGTGGAGACTTATCTTATTATTGCCTCTATCGACTATCGACTTATCTATATTATTATAGTCTCCCGCACTAAGGAATTTAATCCTTGTGTCGTGTGAGATTTTACAAACAAGTCACATGCACAAAGAGCTTGACTTGACTTGAAAATACCGAGACTTGGAGCAAGCATTTGTGGATCACACAAATGCTCGTCTTGCTTGCATGGATGGATCAACCCGTAGCTCGTCGCGCACTGTGGTAATTGACGTAATGATTCATACCAGTCTGGTCTATAAATAGTATATATCCCAATGCTGGGCCAATTCTTTTTCAACTGACTACTTACTAACTTTTCTTGCAATGACCCACTTCACCGTCTGACATAGGTAGAATATTATACACGAATAAATAAATTGATAACAAACGACTCCAAACCTAAATATTTGCGACAAAGACAACATACGACAAATTTCGTAGCACTAAAAATACAATATACAGTATAAGCATCTCTTTGTGCCCATAGTTAACATTCCGGGTACGAAGTAACTGTTAAGGTAACGCCAGGAATTCCTCCGCTTAGTTACTTTCTGCGTAGTTTAAATGATAATAGTTTGGACCTACCTTTACTCTTGCCATATATTTCATGCTAAATAATTTGATGACATGGAAAATTATTTTTGTAAATTCTTGTCATTCAATGCCATTCGGGTCAATGTCAAATGTCGTGGAGGCCGAGCGGTTTAATGAATGGATTTATGTGCACAAAGTTGCAGGTTCGAACTCCTTACAGGCAAGTCTCAATGTAACTTTTTCAAAGTTATACGTACTTTCTTAATTATTCTGAGACACCATTGACAGTTGGTGACGGCAAACATCGTGAGAAAACCTGGACTCAAAAAATTGGAACCCGAAATCGCCAACCCGCAATGTGCAAGCGCAATGTGCAAGACCTGAATATTTACATATTCGAGTCTGTAAGATTAGTATTTTTTTTTTGTTTTTTTATAAGAACGTATTGATTGATGTTGGACGTTTATTCTAAATTACACCAAACTAAATACATTACCGTCTTAGGTTTTTCTCTTTTGATGACTAGGTTTATATTGACGGGAAGCTATGTATTTTATATAGTCATCGAAAACTGAAATATAATTATATTCTTTAATGGATCTTTCATAGTACCTATTTACCTTTATAAAATGTACCAGGTAAACATAAATACATGTGAGGAAAAAGCTCTTATAATAATAAAAACAAAATATATTCTCCATATTTGTATCAGCAAGATACGTTTTGGAGAGCACTTGAATTGTCAAGTATCTAATTATGAAGTTCGTAGAACATTCGTATGAAGAGGCAAATCGTTCTATAGATAGCTACTACTTACAGATTCCATGGAGACCGAATTTCATCTCAACGAAATCTTAATAACAATATTATATCGAACGAAGTATGAAATATATAGGATGAATACAATCGATAATAACATCAATGTAGGTAAGATACTCAGTATAATTATAGCTAAAAGTATTTATGAATATCACTAATTATGACCCAAATTAATAATAAAGTAGATAAAGCTTTTATGTAGAATGCCATATAATAAACAAATTAAAATTTAACTTAGTTTTTTTAAAGTCTATCTTTTTATACATAATTAAATTAAGTATAAATTATGTCAATGTTACTCTTTTAAACTTTTTAATTCAGTGATGCATCGGAAACGACAACGTACAAAATAAAATACATACAGTGTAACATAGCACCTCCTCCTTTTTGAAAGTCGGTCAAAAATGGAGCTTCTTTTTTTGCGAGAGTTTTACGCAGTTAGCCATAGGCGTAGGCTTTGACTGCTTCACCAGACTATTAAATAGAGCTGCGTTTGAGAGTTTATGACAACACTTTCTACTTGTATATGTATTTCATGAAGTTGTTCCCATCCATTTCTTTGTAATTTAAAATCCTTGTAATCTATATTTAATGTTTTACTAATTCCAATACGATTACAATTCTTTAGCTCTACATTTTAGTATTATATAACACATAAATTTAGTGGAAAGTCTTAGTGACTACGAAGAAAAGGATTACCAAAAGCAGTTCTCTTTAAAATAAAATTCAAACGCGAAAGAGTAGAAGTAAAATGTTTCACATCAGAGAACGACGCCCACAATTTATTGCTGTAGCAAAAATTTACGAACTTTTCTTGAAAACTAGACAAAGGATGCGTTTTAGTACTCCCTGGATTGTGTTTCTTGGTTTTAAATTCAACTATTCTAAAGATTAATTTGTCTAAATGAAAATTTCTGAGAGTTTTTGTTTGATATGTTAACATTTTTGTGAGTGCATACTCGTGTGCATAGGATATGATCGTTTGTTTAGTACCAATTTCGTAATGTTGTACTGATAAATCAAAGATAAAAATTTAGTTAATACAAATTTATTAAAAGACTAGCTGTCCCCCGCGACTTTGTTCGCGTGTTTTAGTTTCAACGGTTTTTCATTTTTGCAACATTTTTCATTTATGCTTCGCTCCTATTGGTCGTAGCGTGATGTTATATAGCCTATAGCCTTCCTCAATAAACGGACTATCCAACACAAAAAGAATTATTCAATTCGAATCAGTAGTTCCTGAGATTAGCGCGTTCAAACAAACAAATAAACAAACAAACAAACAAACTCTTCAGCTTTATAATATTAGTATAGATTTCAAGTGTATTACCAACTTTCATTAGGTAAGTCTTGTCGGTCTAGTTTAAATATTTAGATACAAAATACTTAATGTAAAATGCGTATTATGTTTATACAGAATGATGCCAATATTTTATTGTTTATGCTTAGATTGCACACACAAATGTTAGTGAAATAATACCTAACTAGAACAGCTAAAAATTTTATGACGCTTCTTTTTCTATATATATATATAAATAATTACATTGTAAAATATAACATCAAAGGGCTGTCACTTAACACCATTTTCTTTAATCCGATCCGGATTGAACTGGTTTAATCCCGAACAAACAGGATTCTTAAATTCGTTTGTTTACGCGGCTAATCCCTTCTCAAATGTTTAAGTAGGCCCATGAGGGCTCTACATCCGAAGCACCTGTGGAACCCAGCAGACATGGTTACCACCTACTTTATCTCGTTTGTTTGAGATAGAAATTGGAATAATTAATTGCGGTCATTCAGTGGAATTTATGATTTTATTATCGTTACTAGAATATTTTTGGACGTTGCTTCACATTTTGCTTCTTTGTTTTTTGTTATAAGGGAGTTAGTCTGCTCTTAAAAACTCATTTTTTGATATGTACCATAAAAGACACGGGTTATTAATCGGCTCAACAATGCTAAGTAAACATCAGTGTCTTTAGACATCTGCTACAGGCTACAGCTGCAGAGGTCTTGGAAATGCGTTGCAGTTCCTTTAAATCTATAAATGCCAAATAAGTTAGTTTCGCCATTTTTTTAGGTTCCGGTACCCCTAAGGTGACAACGGGAAGCTTGGGGTACGCCTCCGCTGTCCGTCCAACCTTTTTTGAGTATTCTTGTGCTCGATTTTAACTTCAAACCTTGTTCCATGGTACGGAACCCGTCATGTGCGAGACCGACTCGCATAGGCCGATTTTTGTGTAGATTGTATAATATATTATCTATACTAATATTATAAAGCTGAAGAGTTTGTTTGTTTGTTTGAACACGCTAATCTCAGGAACTACTGGTTCGAATTGAAAAATTATTTTTGTATTGGATATATAATTGATAATTGTCCGTTTATTGAGGAAGGCTATAGGCTATATAACATCACGCTACAACGAGGGAGCGGAGCATAAATGAAAAATGTTGCAAAAATGAAAAACCGTTGAAACTAAAACACGCGAACAAAGTCGCGGGGGACAGCTAGTCTAAAATATACTTTAGTTATTCAGTCACCACGGTCTACGTTGTAACGCCTATATTTTCATATTTTTAAAATATTTTGAAGGCTGGCATAAATAATGTATAATACCAGTTAATGCTACTGGCCTAGTAGTATACTCATTGGCTCAAGCTGGCTCCACTTCGACGCATGCCTTCATTTGCATATAAGGTCCATCAAAGTCGTTAGGCGGATAAACTTGTGCCTAGAATGATGTAGTTATGAAATTTACAAAGGCTACTGGAATGCTTCAGGCGCACAAATTGACAATTTTTAGATTGATTGTAGGTGTAGATAAAAATCCACCGGGGTCGCGCAGAGAATGAGCTAGCGATCCCGGGACTCCAGTCTAAACAGAAGAAGGGGTGGGGGTGTCTTTATTCGGTGAAAGTCCGACATAGCCCTGCTCAGTGCCCTCGGCGTGGGTTGAAGGGATTAGCATTTCACCCCAAAAAAAACAAAGGTTTAATTACAAATATAAAATAATTATTATCTTAATTCTTTTGGTTTTATCGACCCTGTTGTTGTAGTATCGTCCAAAGGGTTTACAATGTATTCTTATCTTCCGTGTCGTGAAAGTAAAAAGATGAATTAAAACCTGTCACATGAAACGCTTAATGCAATTTTAAGAATCAAATATCTAATTAGGATTAACTTAACTGTTGCCTCATTCAATCATGAAATAGATACTATATTAAATATTAGTGGCCCGTCCCAGCTTTATATGGGTTAGAGAAAACATAAATGAATTATAAATAATAAACTATCCTCTTGAATCACTCTGTCTATTGCTGAAAACTGCGTTTAAAATCCGTTGCGTAGTTAATAAGATCTAAGCTTACAGACAGCGGGAGCGACATAGTTTTATACTATAGTAAAGATAAAGAAAAACTGTGAATTGTCTCACTCAAAGACGCAAAAAGCATTATCAAGCAGATTAAAAGATACAATGTAGGTAACGAATAAGTTCGGTGAAGCAGCCATAGCCTGCACTCAAGCTAACTGCAAAGATCTCTTCCCTGCCAAAAAATGCTGACGAATTTACTGTAAAAACTTTAGCTACAGCAATCCTGCTACATTATCAGCTAACCTACATGTCGACTACCTCAGATTCAACCTTCACTATAACTTTGCTCCCCTTTCTGTGTCCATACGATGTGAAGATATTTGCTCTAAATATTTGAGTAGGCCCACGAGGGTACCGTGGACGCACCTGTAGAACCCTTCCGTTGCCATGGTAACCGTGGGTAGGTATAATCTATGCCTGTTTACCGTAATCGATACCGACGGGATTTTTTGAGATTCATGTTTTTATGTTACATGAAAGAAGTCGAATATAAGAGTAACAAATAAAATTACTATTTTCACAATGATACAACGTACTATGTTAAGTGATATACTTAGATGTACGTGTATAATATAGATGGGAGATCCCAAGGGAGTGTTGAATGTGCGCTGTTGCGCAAGTAATTTTATTTAACAGAAATATAAATTATCGTCCGATTTTATTGCCATGGTTTGGATCCAATGAAAACTCTGGACTTGAATCCGCAGCGTGATTATTTAGTATTTGTTAAATAGGTACTGAGCTTCAAATAGAGGTTGCAAATTGTTTGCCTTAAAAAACTTAATTTGAAACTGCAGACATTAATTGTGTTGATCAATTTATTTATCTATCTATCTATTTATCTATGTATTTAAAAATCAATCACCGAAATGTATGTACGCGCATAACCTTCGAACGACTGTTGTAGTCAGGACAAAGTTTGTGTAAAACAAAATGATGTTGTTTTAATCTTATATTATGAAAAGTAAGTAATTAAATAAGATTTTTTTTTATGTAGGTAGGGTAGGCAGGTAGGTAGGTAGGTAGAGTAAGTCAGTTGACGGGAGCGAAGCCGTGGGCACAGCTAGTATTATATAATGAGAGGAATAATAATTGTGAGTTTATGGACTTCTAATAAAAATGAATAAATTTATTCCCTAATTTTATATACCTACGTCCATACAAACTTAATTACTTTAAAGTACAATGAACAATAAGAAGGTTGACACTTTACAGCATACCTACATACGTTCTACCTATTCTGGTCCATTGTGACCTCAATCAACAGTTGTTAAAATTATCAACAAGCTGAGTTAAGGGCAGACAGATTAATTAAATGCAAAGCTTAAGCCATGCTTGTTGAGGTCGATCCGTGGAAGAGTGGCGACCCATATACTTACAGAGAGCTGTAGAGGTGCAAATATTCCGTGCGCCATATTTAAACCCCTGGTATTTCGCTGTATTTAAACTGGAACCCTAAAAGAATTGGGTTGTGGGCTAGGCAAAAGAAGAGTTGTTAAAGCGGGCTGTCCTGGTATTATATTGCCACGTGGATATTGGACAGTAGCGGTATTTTGGGTTACGGCACTGCGACTTTCAATACTCTAGAGTGCTGGCTTACATTGGGTTGATACTATAATAATATAAAAAAAGATAGTAGAAATACGATATTAGGAATACGATAGTACTAGGTAGGGATAGTGCTGGGTAGGGGATACTGTGTTACCCAGTAAAATGGGTTGTGGAGGTCAGACAGGCAGTGCTCCATGTAAAATACGGTATTCAGCAGAATCTGGTAAAACTGGAAGCCGACCCCATCCTAGCTTAAAGGGTAGGCAGAAAGGCAGATAGAAAAAATTGTAGGAATACGCACGGAAGTGTAAAATCGTTATACTTAATAATCAATGTCTAAAAATAATATACTTTTATATTTTAACATAGTAGGTACTTTTAATCAAAATAATAACAAAGAAATACTTACTCATATTTTACTAAATCAATCACCTGGTACTCTTTTTTATTAAATAATAAAAAGTCATTACGTAAATCTAATACGGTCAACTTGACCATTCATATTCCGAACCTTAGGAAGGTACCAAGAGTAATAAGATAATTAATTAAATAAATAACTAGTAATATTGTTAGGTAAGTACTCACCAAGTCGATCAGTTGCGACAGCCTCAGACCAAGTTTCACCAGTACCGTATTATTGTTTTTATCAACCGGCCTTATCAGTCTGTTGTAGTTACTCAGTAGGTCGTCGTATAGTCTCTTCGCATCAGGATTGCAATAACAAACGCCAAAAACAAACAACAGGACAGGAAAAGCTGTTCGGGACATCTTGCAATAATACACAAAATTATTGTCACCATACACCACGGACGCGGACCGAAAAGGTTAGGTTCTAAACGAGATTCGAATTTAGCCCCAAACTGTTTGAATTTATAATGATTTATGACAAGTTATTTATGATTTCGGTTTTTGACAATCTATTATCGATATAAGTTGACACAAAGGCTTTTTTTTATCGTAAATGTAACTTTGACAGCGCCACCCGAGAGGCTGCAGCGATCGTGGCGCCTCTACTGGCGGGAAAATGGGGTAAACATGGCGGCGGCAGTGCGCCGACTCCGAATAAAATTTTATTGGTGAAATGAAATATTCGGCATCGCAGAAACGCGGGCTCATCGACGTTTAATAATAAAATTTTCTTTGTAATATCTCTTTGAAAGTTAGAATTTCTCTGTTTTATACCTTTTATCGTAAAGGGATACCTGTGTATTTATGAATTTCTTATTTTATTTGTCAACTTTTTTGCGAAATTAATTTGGATTTTTATGAACTAGATTTGAGAAATATTACATGGCCCACGAATTATTTGTCAAGATATAGAATATTTACAGTGTTGGTACCCCGGATCGATGGGTAGTACGCATGCGTGCTGGTCCATTCATAGCAGTTTCATGTTTAGTGCCGCGCTAGTAATAATAGATGGCGTTCTCGCCAATTAAATTTCAAACGTTAAGGACGACTGCGTGTTTAGATAGGCTGGGTTGACGGAAGTACCTTATGTAAACTGTAATAAATGTAGGCCTCAAAGAGAAAAGTAAGTAACATTGAGTGACTTAGTAGAACTTGGACATAAATATACAAGTATTATTTTTCTAAAAGTATGAAATATTTGATTCTTATAATGTTATTATGAAAAAAGTTCAAAAAATCTACATTTTTAGGTTTAATAATATGTATTTGTAGAAAAGTAGAGAACTAAAGGCTGATTTATACTAATATGGATGGTCAGATTTAAATTGTATAATTATGTACTTTGTAGTAAATATTACAAATACCAAGGCAGCCTGGAGAGGAGATCTTGGAATGAACCAGTCGCCCTCAAAATTAGAAATTTTATAGTTCAGCCGTATAAAATACGTAGTGACTGAAAGTAAGATCGCTTGTAAGTACGTACCGGGTTTGGAGCACCAAAAAGGTTTGTCGGTAATGTGAACATAAAACGCGGGAGTTTCCAAACTTAAACGAAAAAGTTTTCGCATTTTTCAAATGTAGAATTGTCGTTACGTTTTTGTCGCGTCGGAATTGACTCGACAGTGTCGACTTTATGGACTTGCGGGGTTTAGTGTGTTTTCGAATTTCGAGATTATGTTTTGATTGCGTAGTAAAATATAGGATTTATTTTTATTTGTTGTGGAGATGGGGCTTAAGAAGCAATGGCCGACGGCCATTCGCTTTCTCTTTATTTTGTATTCGACAGTTTATCCCAATAAATCTCGAAAAGATATCATTATAAGTAATATTTATGTGTTTCGGTTTTAAACGAAGACCCTTCATAAATATACTTGACATCATTCAACGTTCCTTGTATTTATGAGAGCAGGTTTTTTGTACCGTTTCAATATTTTACATTTTTATCGAAGTTTTGACATGAATCTAAATAGATCTAGCCAATAAGATAAAATAGCGACAAAAAAACCACACTCCATACTGAATTAAAAAAAAATGTTTATGAGGAAACTATTATCTAATAAAGCAATATACCGCTGCGCGAAGCTGTGGAAAGCCTTTAAAGGATAATTTTAGTGTTAAAAGTTTTCACATAAAAGGCGACATTATGCTGCGAAATAAATAATAAAAAAAAAAACGTAATATATGATTCTTCTATTGAAATTATGTATGTAAGTATGCTTCATTGCTCACTTAGTCGATTAAATTTAATTAAAAAAAAATGTTTCTTAAAAAAAATACAAGATGTAAAAATCAATGTATAAAATTCATTTGGCAAATCTCATCACTTTTAATCCTCATCCGAGTACAAATTCTATGGGAATCAATTAACCCGTTCGAGGGACGGGGTAGGCTGTATTCTACGTTAAAGTAACACTGCAATGCGGAAGTTGTATCTGTACATTTTGAATTATGTATAACAAGAATATCCTATTTGGGGGCAGTACTTGGAACAGCGTTGACAGTTGCAGCTCTCTGAATTCGTTATGTATTGCAGATCTTTAGACGTTCCTGCGTTTTTCGTGGGAATTCCTTTATTTTAATGGAGAAATAAAAACGTGAAATCGAAATTTTAGAATAGTTTATTAGAATTGTAGGCTATTAAGTGACGTCAGAAGAGATTTAAGTATGAATATTAAATGGCTTCAGTGAAAAAAGCCACGAATTAGTTAAACAATAATTAGATGTGATTGATGCCGGGCGTTATAAGTAATGAATTTACTTGATTAAAAAGTAATTTTTAAATAATTAAAAAGATCCCAATTATACTGATTTGATAGAAAAATACAAATATTCGCTCCGCTTGCGTTCACACAACAAATAATTAAAATAATTGATAGAAAAACATTGTTGCCATATATCTGCTTACCCTTCATCAGAAACGGCTGTAGTGTAAAAAATCTTAGATTGTATTCCTGGCAGGTCAATCCTCACATATCTTAATCATGGAACAGGATCCTTCGTGGGCGCCTAAAAGCATTAAAGTGCAAAAATAAAGCACATTTTTATTGAGAACCGTATCCCTGACCTAGGGTTTAATATTTCAGACCGATTCGGGTCCCTTTGCGGATATCGAGTTGTAACTTGTCCCACAAGATAGATGTGCTATGCTATCTATACGATACTATCGACGAAATCGACTTCTCAAATTTAAGTAGACCAATTCTTATCTATACTAATCTATACTAATATTATAAAGCTGAAGAGTTTGTTTGTTTGTTTGAACGCGCTAATCTCAGGAACTACTGGTCCGATTTGAAAAATTATTTCAGTGTTGGATAGCTTATTTATTGAGGAAGGCTATAGGCTATATAACATCACGCTACGACCAATAGGAGCGGAGTATAAATGAAAAATGTCGCAAATATGAAAAACCGTTGAAACTAAAACACGCGAACAAAGTCGTGGGGGACAGCTAGTATTTTATATAACAATGCGTGTTATTTTTCATCATTAGTGGTCACCACTATCTTCAAAAGGCTTCTGGGGTCAACGATACCGCACGTACGAAATTCGATCAAAAATTTTATTTCCATAGCATCTGCCATTGGTATCATATAACTATTATTTTATTTCTCAGTACTTGAGAGGTTATAAAATATTTGGTCGTTATACGGTGAAGCTTAAGTTTTCAATAGTCTATAAAATTTTAGAGATCATTGGAAGAGACTGATCTTAGAAGATATCTTACTATGCTTTATATAATATTTGTACCTAATATATTATTTGTCCCTTAAATATATTGTTAATAAAAAATCCAGCCAAGGTGTGATAAAAATCCAGCCTAAACTTCATTTATATTTTTGATAGGATAAATCTATTTCCACAATTCGCTAGTAAAAACCTGAATGTCATCAGCGACTGTGCCACCATTTGAATGGCAGCAAATAAAACTGCAATGGAATGCTCAAAATGGAAAACGGAATTGCGTGTTGGAGTGACACTACGCCACTAGGTGGTGGAAATAGAAAGAATAATGGACAGAAATAAACTAGATTTCTTCGATAGATAGAAATTTTTGGTAAAAATCAAAATTGTACATTTTGTTTACTTAATATTAGTTGTGACAGTAGCATAGTATTTGAAACTTAAATTGATAAAATGCGTAGGCTTATCTTTTATGCTACTGAGTTTCATGATTAAGTAACTTTCCGAAAAGTAATAATTGCGTTTATAAGCATGCTTATTACTATATGTTAATTTTTAGTTGTCATATTAAGAAGTCTGTTAGAATTCATGGAAGAATTATTCTTGCATTTGTTGCTTGAAACAAAATACACTCAACTTCAATCCGTTCTTCTGATTAGCCTTTTCCCAAGCTATGTTAGGGTCGGCTTCCAGTATTACCGTATTCAGCTGAATACCGTATTATTAATATATGGAGCGACTGCCTATCAGACCTCCACAATCAATTTTACTGAGTAACTCAATAACCCATAGTAAACTTGTTGTCAGAATTGTAATGACTTAACGACTGCCAAAGCTAAACGTATGACAGTCAGAAACTAAGTGGTCCCGGTATATTTACAAATGGACACCCATCCACGGACCAACCGCGGCGAGCGCGGCTTTACCTTTAATATCGGTTAAACCGTATGGCTAGCACTAGCCACGAGCCTCTCCAACTTGAATCTCTACGTTGATTAAATTTAAGGCTTCAAATTAAACTAGTAAATTTTTGCATTTCAATCAAGCCAAAATATTTCGACTCTTATTTCTGCCGATGTTCGCAAAAACCACGGGCTCCTCACAAGTGGTATCAGCCGGCGTCGACAGCACATCAATATTTTTATTTATGCCTTCACAATCATACGCGAAGCGTTCCTTTATATATTATTCAGGTTTTAATCTTCACTTGCGATAGTTTCCATGTGCAAACGCTGCTGGTCTCAGAGCAACGAATATTGTTATAAGTAGCTGGTGAGTTTATCAGAAACCTAAGTTTTTATTTGCGCACTGGGAATGGAGGAAGGACAGCTTTCCTTAAAGATTTCTTTTTTTCAAAGGACAACTCGAAAAAAGTAAATGTATGTAAGGAGTCCAAAGAACTCCTTAGTACAATTTTCAGAACATTTTGTTTCATGATCATTAAAATATTTTATGTTCTATTTTAAGATGTTCGTTTTTGGAACTTATATCCTAAATCATATTTACTTCTTACTTGCAGATGACTCATTAACATTTGCTTGCGTTAATTAAGCATGATTGTCATTTGTTCCATTAGTTTTCCTTTTCCACGTTTTACATTCCAGGTTTTTTAGTTTTTGATGTAAAGAAACTCCATCATATTGTACCGTATCCAATGCACATAATATATACTCACTTATCATGTTGTTCCAGACTGACGAGGGTGTGCTATTTATCATAATATCACGGTCCGTTGTCAAGGTGTCGACTAACTCTTATTAGTTTTTGGGCTTGTGTTTTATGCATGAAAGAGCGGAGTAATAAACGCAATTCTTGTATCGATACATTTACATTGTGTTGAGAGAACCTTTCCGAAAATTTGGTATTAAAATGATGTCGAGTGATTTGCGAATTTGGAAGATTTATTTACTTAGTTTACGATCGTTTGGATTTGTAGTTATAGTTTGGTTTTGTGGTTATAGTTTGTTTCTTCAGAGTTGGTTTAATCTTAGTTTTTTAATTCAAAGCTAAGGTAATCGACAACAAGCTTTTTTACTTTTCACTTTTATCATTTGCACAAAATATTTATATGACGTAATTTAAAAAAAAACTGTAAAAGTCAAACATAGAAAGTAGTTTAATTTTAGACAAATCTAGGCATACCCGTGCATTGCAAACTAAAACTTCAAGATAATTATGATAAAATGCAAAAATATTCATACTTTCTTCAAAACTGTTAGGCTACACTAGACTCGAAACTACAAACTAGCACACATAAACGCGAAAGTATAACGAATTCAAAACATGTGGTAAACAAAATATACGTCTATTTAAATACAGCAAAATTACATTTGCGAGCAGGTGTAAAATAAAATTATACATACAAAAAACTGTAGCACATAGAAGGCACCTGGCTCATGAATAACGCACGACTTTGTTAAGGAGCTAAGGACTTGTTTGTATGAAGCGTTTCATGAACAGACATAATTATTAAAAAAAAATATACATTTCTAGGGGTGTGACTGTCATTTCAGAAGCTTGTGGTATCGATTAATTTCTGCTTGAGACAGTTACTAAAATTAAAATTGTGATATCTGCAACCACACTGAATAAATATGACGTTCTTAGTGTCAACTTTTGTGTAAAAGAACAGTGTTTGTAAGTTTTTCAACTTCATCATTGTGTGCAACTCCAGATGATATGCACAAAAGTGAAGTGTTTGAAGATGAATATAAAACGCGAAAATTCTGTAACATTTTTATTCCAAATAATATTACTCGATAAATGTATGTAGAGACAACAAAATCGTGTACGGGTTTTGTAAATATTCCACTATATTATGTTAAAGTATGTAACATTTATAACCAGTTTGCTCAACACTACCTTTTTCAAACAGCTGCTTTGTGTGCTCTATTCCTTAGCGTTTGCCTAATTACGGCTAAGGAGCGGTTCGATCTTCGACTTGTAGAATCGAGTTTAGCAAAATTCCGAGTTGGTAATTGGCGAAACTTTTGCACGCCAGTGTATTTAGGGATGTTCGTCGAGTTCCCTTCGCGTGTTACGTTTTATTGGCAGTTGGTGCATAAGTATGTGGGTTTTGGTAATATAATATAGCGATATATCTTTTAGCGCGAAAATGAAGTATTTTTATTCCTTTTGAAGATAATCAGAAATAATAAATACTTGCTAACAAAAATAATACTTGCACATTAATATAAAATTTTGTACCTAAAAAAAATTACATCGTTAAATCATTAATCACTAGGTATACTATTTTCAAATAATATTAACAATAGTACTAGGAGAACATAGATTAGAACTAATCCCAGAAACAATCAATTACATTAATTTGGTCGACACTACATACACATGTTATTCGTTAAACAACTAATTATCTATGTCGCAATTAATAATTGATGTACGCTTCGCCAGTTCGACCAAATTTATCTAGTTGACAGCTCACCTAATGTGGTATGTAATTAGACAGTATACCTACGTTTAATCCTGTCAATTACATTGGCAGTTTATTATTGGTCGTTCGATCGGGACGTTTATCTTTTGTTTTGTTGTTTATCTTTTGTTTAGGATCCACTATGTTAATCTTGTTGTTATGAATATTGGTAAATTATAGTGGTATTTGTTTGTGGTTAGGATATGTTTATTAAATGTGGGTTCAGGTTAAAATGGTGGGATCTGTCTATTGTCCTAAAGTTTACAATAGTAATTATTCTTGTCATTAAATAATTAAATAAAAAAATAATTTTCGTCCAGTTACATTACTACCTATCAAAAATAGGTAGAGACGTTCCCTGATAGGGAAGGGGTAGGGTCTTAGAGGTAGGATTGACAAGTTAAATTAGGCCTAAACGTCATCAACATTAATATGCTAGGGTTGAATACATAATAATGGAATAAAAAGCACAACCTTGTTGTATCAAAATACCCTTTTTTTTTTTTTTTTGGGCGGGGGAATCCTCATGGACACCCATAGTGTCAGACTCTTACTGACTAAACCTGAACCGCCGTGCTACGTCATCCGCGTTTCGTGTTGGTGCGTGGTAATGCATAGCAATTCTTCACGCACCAACCGCGGGGTATCAAAATACCCTGCAGTTTATAAAACCTCACACACAGCAGTCGTTAAGATTCCCTTTGAAGTTATCCATACCCTAAAAACAAAAGAACCGCGTTTTCTTTTATAATTAATTTATTCTTTACGAAACTAGCAGCTATAAATATTTTTTAAGCTCGGAATAAATCGCGTATATTCGTCACAAACATGAATGAATGCTGGTTAATTTAAATAATATTTGAGGTTGGATTTTGCTGCTAGAAAATGAAATTAAAAAGCCGAGGGCTGCGGTGAATAATTTCAAAATGCTGTTTAAAAGTTAGTGGGACACACTGCTGTGATTTGTGGTTGAGCGGTTGTTTAAATATGTGTTTTTATAAAAATAAAAATATAAAATTTTGATAAGAAATGTTGTGTATTACTATTGTAGATATGTATATATATTATAATAAAAATATGAAAAATATCAAATAACAATATTAGAATTGGGTTGGGAACTGTTAGATGTAATTCGATTTATTCTTCGTTTGGCCTATTAAGTTTTGTCCTGTATTAAAAATCCTGAATTGTCCTAAACAACATTTTTTATCAGCGTTTCTCTTTTGTCGTGATATGAGTCGAAATTTAAACTGTTTAATGATGACGAGATATAGGAAACCTTTGCCCAGTAGTATAACACCTAAACCGTTGTATAAAATAAATAATAACACCTTTTAGGGATGACCTTACGATTTATCATCCTTAAAATTTAAGTTAAATATACTATGCTACTTTGACCCTAGAACAAAGTAACAAAAACAAAAGCTACTCACTCTTCCCCCACGTGTGTCGCAATAGTTAGTTGCATTCTCTTGATGATAATATATATGCAGTGGTACTACTGACGCGTTGTGTATGCAATTTAAGTCGTGAAACCGCAATGCGGGTTCCGTCCCGTACTTAAAACTTACAACATGAGATGTTTGCGTTGATTTATGCTTCGTACACGGATTTTCGACTGTTCATAGCGGTTTCTGAAATATTTTTGGGATGTTGGTACTATTGATAGTGGTGAGTTTGTGGGTTGACAGTATTGTAGATATACAAAGTATAAATGGAAGGAGAGAATGTATGAATGACCGAAAATCCGAAAAAAAATAACTTTGCCAAATGCGAGTCGGACTCGCGGTTGAAGGGTTACGTACCATCGTACAAGATTTAAGCTGTTAAATCCAGCAAAAAGAACTCATAAAATCACATCTCTAGTATGGGACCACCTTTATTTTTTTATTTATTTTTATAATTTGTTGTTATAGTTGCAACAGAAATTCATTTGGTGAAAATTTAAACTCTAACGGTTCATAAGATACATACAGCCCGCTGACAGACAAACGGAAAGACAGACGAATAGCGGAGGCTTAGTAATAGGGTCCCGTGGGTAACTTATAGGTACATAACCCTAAAAAGAATATGCTAACTGCTATAGTTTGAGTACTGGTAGATAGTAGTTAATAAAGATGATAACAATCTCAGATAAACCTACCTGCTATTCACATCTTCTAAACCACTTCCCTGTTCCGTGAGTGTCATATGAACCATTGTTTAACTGTTGTGTCTACTGGCGGGACAGTCGACAGTCACATACATTGCTCTGAACCCAAAGTAAGTAGCCAAAGCACTTGTGTTATGGAATCAGAGACAACGAAGGCACTACAAACACCCAGACCCGAGATAATGTAGAAAAGTGGTATTCTATTATAACCGGTGAGTACGCCACTCGACCATGGAGCTCGTCAAATTATTTTTAATATACCACATAAATTAGAACAATCTGTCAGAGCCAGTGACTAATGTTTTGAAAAAAAAAAATGCGCTGTTAGTCATAATCTACATAATTTGCGAAATACAAATCGATATAATAAATAGCACCTGAGGTCAGCATGCATTCTTTAAGGTAAAAAAAAGCCTGAAACTGACCGGCAAATTGCAAAAAACGTAAGAAAATTTGAATTTAACACACGACACCAGTTAGCCACCATGATGACAAACGATATCATGCTTATTACTTTGTTCTATTTAATTCACGTCGTCGTTGTCCACATTAAGAATATCAAGTCAAGCGTTTAAAATATAGTGAAGTGTACAAAGTCCGTCGCTCTTTGCTACCAGTAAAGATCTAATTTGACGCCTCTAACAGCGTTACGGACCTCCCCGAGTCCCATGCCAATTACGAAATTGTCTGTTGCCTCAGGGAAGGAGGTTTTTAAATCATTTAGCGAAGTTATGTGGTCTTAGAGAGCCCGCAATCACTTGGTTACTTCTTGTGTGGATTGTGGTACTTGTGCAGTTCATTCATGACAGTTGTGTGAGTCTTATGGTGTGAGAATAAGGTTCAAATTGCAAAAAATTATCTGCTTTCATTAAAAAAAAATGTTTTTGTAGTATTCACAAGCTTATGTAATGATTTAATAGATATTTTGATAGCGTTTTTATTGCCATTGCTTTTTTTTATTATAAGTTAGACACCTTTCTTTGATGACCTACTGCAAAACTTTTCACGAAAATTATTTCTGCTAATCAAATTGCAAAGCATCAATAGGGATGTTGACAAAAATTTTGGTTATTGTCCGTTATGTAGAGTAATAAAAAATATTAGATACGTATTTCTCTTTTTTTCGTAAACTCTCGGAAATACATTGATTTAAAATTTAGTATGACGTCACACGTTTGCGCGTTTAGTGCGAACGTGTGACGTCATAAGCCTTCGCCCCCGAACTATAATTCGCTTTAACTCGTTAGTTATTACTTATTTTGAAAAAGCAAAAAATACGTGTTTTATTTTTTATTGTTTATTTTACGGACGAAATAAATAGTAGAAAATTATAGAAATTTAATTTTAATTTAATATAGAATAATTAAATAGAATATTTAACTTGAACTCTACATACATAATACTCATCGCAAGCATGATTTAATAAAACTTAACAATACTATAAAATTTCTGAAGCATTTTCTTTTTCATAGCCAGCCTAAAATACCTTAAGAAAAAGCCCTCAAATACCGTCGTCAGCTCAAAAATAATGGGCATTTTCTCTCACTTTTGCATTATAACGGTTACTCATAATATATATAGCTTCCTTAGCCAAATGATATATGGAAATAGTTCGAGAGGGAGATACAATTTATGGACAATGGAATAGTCAACAAGAGTTCCCGTTATCGGCATTAATACGAACATGAAATCATTTTGCCGCCCATTTAACTGATTGCTTAGTTGAGATATCATTTCTATCCATAACTTATTCATTCGTAAGCTGTTAAGGCACATATATACGACTTTTGACGATTTTAAAGTAAAGATCACGTCTAAACAACAAGTATTAATTAAGAAGAAAACTAGAAGATTTTCTCAATAATTTTATATTTGACAATTCTTGCGGGCGGCTGTGCAATTGATACGCATCGAAAATATAAATTTACATCAGTACGAATAGGATGCGGCTACGTGCATTCTTCACTTACTTGCTCAAGTCGTTGGCATATGTCTGGGCCTTAATGTACGTCAAAATAAAATTAAACAGGATACTCGATAAACCATAATTATTCTTTGAACAATTAAAAGTTTGAAATGTGATGTGATAATATTCTTATAGTATAAGACTGCTCAGGACCGGGATGGTTGGCGTTCTTTAGGGGAGGCTTACGTTCAGCAGTGGAAGGCAATTGGCTGATATGATGATGATGATGATGATAAGAGCCAATCTATACTAATATTATAAAGCTGAAGAGTTTGTTTGTTTGTTTGTTTGTTTGAACGCGCTAATCTCAGGAACTACTGGTTCGAATTGAAAAATTCTTTTTGTATTGGATAGTCCGTTTATTGAGGAAGGCTTTAGGCTATAATCGCTAGATGGCGCTCCTAGTATAAACATTAGATTTTGTTAGCTCCGTAAAAAAGTAATTTAAAAATATCATAAAGTCGTAAAATAAAGAAATATATCTGTTAACATGAAGATCTAAGTTCAAATAACTAGTGAAAGTGTTATCTAAAACAATAGTGGACAATTTCGTGAATTAAAAGTGAATTACTCCAGGAACAAATAAACACTCTCTTATCCTAATTTCAAAACAAAAACATAAGTGTCTACTCATTAAAATACAAAAAAAACATATTAACAGTGCTTAATAAGTTTCAAGTGTTAAATAAACAGTAAAAACAATAAATTATCAAAAACAGAACAAACCGAAAATATTCAAAGAATGTGTGCAAAAATGCGGGGAATGCGGGAATTTGAATTCGAAATGTAACGTCTTCTGTCAAAAATACCTGTACATTAAAAATAAGGATCAATAATTGAACCTCCTACTCAATGTTCGGATAGCGGCCTGCAGTTACGTTGCAACTTACGTTCCTGTGTCTCCAAGTTCGCATCTCGTCAACGGAAAGTTCTTTTTGAATGTTTTCATTCATTGTTGCATCCAATATTAAATAGAGCAGACATAATTCACAACGAAAAATACGTAGGTAAATATGAATTTTCTAGAGAACATAACATTTCGTCGCCAGAGAACTACGTCAATTTCGAATGACAGTTCGTCAAGTGACACTGCGGATGACTCACAGAGTTTACCCGATCTATCTAATGATGAAATGAATCCACAAGATATAATAATAAAATTACAAGAACAAGTTGATAAACTGAGAATAGAATTAACTAACGCCAAACAAACGATTGAAATACTTACCATAGAAAACTCAAAACTAAAGCAAACTAATGACATTTTACAAAGTAAAAATGATGTGTCAAAAAAGAAAACCAAAAGCCCAATTAAAAAGAAGAAATTAAGTCCTACAAAAAAAAAAAGAACAAGTTACTCAAACTGAGTTAGTAGCAAATAAGATCCAATCAATTGAATTAAATTCTACTACCTCAACGTGTAACAACGTCCCTCCAAAATTAATTGAAAAGAAGATTATAACTCCAATAGAAAAACAAAAACAGTGTAAAATATGTATCTTAAGCACAAATAAGTGGAATAAAGTCACAAACATCGCAGAAACGACTTTAAAAGGGCACTCAGAAAAAATATGTCACTACATTTACCCACATTGTAATGCTGAGCAACTTTTAGACTATGTTAAAACAAAAGTGGAAGACTTTACAATGAACGATTTCTGTGTAATATTCTTAGGCGAAGAAGATTTTACGAAAACTAGCAATTACTTCAAGATCATATATCAGATAAGAACTGCATTGCAGAACATAAAAAATACTAATATTATTATATGTTCTCCAACTTATAAATATGGCTACTACAACAATGTTTACAATTCCAGAGTTGAAAACTTTAATAACTTATTATATCTGGACATCTTAACACGTGAACATGCATACTTTTTAGATTCTAATAAAAATCTAACTTACGATAACCTAATGTTTATTCAAAACAGCGGCCGAATCAATAATCGTGGCATGCATAGAATATTTAAGGATATTAATAACTTTATTGATGGAATTAAGAAATATGATCTCGATGACTTCGGAAATACCATAAATAAGCAGCACCAATCTGAAGAAGACCAGTTTTTTCTATAATAAGTACATTAACATTCTGCATCAGAACATAGCAGGACTGTTATCAAAATCAGATGCTCTCACAGTTTGCCTCGATGAGCTAAGAATGAAGAAAATGGATATTGACGTAATTTGTATTTCCGAGCACTTCATGATGTCTGGCTATGAAGAATATCTAACAATCACGAATTACGAATTAGCAACATGTTATTGTAGATCTGATAGCAAAAGAGGTGGAACGTGTATTTTAGTAAAGACGGGTCTTAACTGGAAGGAGATCCCTGATGTTAAACAATTAGCAATAAGTAACTCCTTTGAATGTTGTGCTGTAGAATTAAGGGACATTGACACAATTATTGTATGTATATACAGAGTTCCAAAAATTAATAATTTAAATAATTTCTTCAATAATCTGGAACAATTACTGCATCTGATAAAACAAAAACCTAAACGCAATGTTATAATATGTGGTGACTTTAATATTGATATCTTAAAGCGCAGTAACACAACAATAGAATTGGAATGCCTTTTGCTTAATTTCAATTTAAACTTAGAAATTAAAGAACCTACCAGAATTAAAAGTAAGACATGCATTGATAACTTCGCACATAATCTTGGAACAAAATGCAAGTCCGATGTTATAGAATTCGCTCTTTCAGATCACACATGTCAAATATTAAAATGTCCGGTTAAAGAAGTATGTGTAAGTAATTGTTGGTATATTAAAAGACGGGATTATAGTAATGATAACTTAAAAATATTTAAAGAATGTATACAAAACCTTTCTTTTTCCGATATCTATGAATGTTCAGATGCAAATAGAGCCTACGATTTGTTTTTAGAAACTATCTCCCTTTTCCATAATCTTTGTTTTCCATTAAGAGTAGTTACTGTAAAAACACAACAAAAGCCAACGTGGGTTTCTCGCGGAATAAAAGCATGTAGTAAAAAGAAAAGAGAACTACTCTGGCAGTATAGATTCAATCGGAATGAATTAAACAGAAATAATTTAAAAAAATACTCCATTATATATAAAAAAATAATTAGATTAACTAGAAGAGCTCAGAATACATTTCGGATTAAATCATCATCAAATAGATCTAAAACTACGTGGGATATTATAAATAAATCAAAGCAGCAACTACCCAAAGCCTTTACAGGATATCTTCAAATGGATAATAAAACTACATCCCATCCTTTTGAAATAGCTAAATTGTTTAATGATTATTTTATTGAGAAAATTGAACCCATTAGAAATAAAAATGAACGTGTGATATTGAATATCCCTAATAGATCCCACTCAATGTTTATGGAACCATGTACTAAACATGATGTAGTGAACATAATAAAATCGTTAAAAAACACAAACAGCGTTGGATACGACAGTATTCCAACAAAAGTAATTAAACACATCTCAGATCACATCAGCGAATTGTTAAGCTTCATCATAAATTTATCTATATCATCGGGTACATATCCAGTAAGCCTTAAAACAGCTGTAATTAAACCCCTTTATAAAAAAAATGCTAAAGAACTACTATCTTCCTACAGACCAATCGCCCTAATACCAATAATGTCAAAAATTTTTGAAAAATACATTTATTCGCAGCTATATAAATATTTAGAGAGAAAAAACATATTTACAGATAGTCAGAAGGGCTTCCGTAAGAATAAGACAATTAATATGGCGATTTTTGATTTTCTCAATACGGTAACTGATAAAGTGGATAATAAAATAGCCGTATGCTCAGTATATTGCGATATGACGCAAGCCTTCGACTACGTAGATCATAACATCTTGCTTAACAAACTAGAAGCCTACGGAATAAGAGGAAATATACTGCAATTGTTCGAATCATATCTTAGAAATAGAAATCAGTATGTAGAAATATCCAGAATAAATCCTAAAACAAAATTTGTACAGAGCTATAGATCAGAATACAGGGAAACAACATACGGTGTACCTCAGGGGAGTGTGTTAGGCCCTCTTCTATTTATAATTTATATCAATGACATGCCATTAGTTTCGAAATATCACATGTCATTGTTTGCTGATGATAGCACGGTTACCATATACTGTAGGAATGAAAATAATTTAAAAAATGAAATAACAAATGAAATTAATTCTATAGTTCAATGGTTAAAAATTAATAACCTTAAAATAAATATTGAAAAAACTAAAATAATGCTGTTTTGCCAACGCACAAATCCAGTTATAAATATAAATTACAATAATAAAAATATATGTCAAGTTAATACATCAAAATTCCTAGGATTAACTATAGATAAAAAGTTAGACTGGAAGCCGCATGTAGAAGAATTAAGTAAAAAAATTAGTAAATCAGCATATGCCCTATATAAACTCGCTCCAGTCGTGAACACTGACGCGATTGTCACCGCGTACCATGGCGTTGCAGGCTCTATACTGAGATATGGTGTTATTTTTTGGGGGAACTCGACGGGCCGAGAAATGATATTTAAACAACAAAAACGATGCATCAGAGCAATGTTTGGATTGAAGGTCACGGATACATGCAAACCATATTTTATTAAGTTTCACATCTTAACGTTACCCTCATTATATATTTTTGAAGTCGCTGTTTTCGTCAAATGCAATCCAAATCTATTTATAAAATTATCTGAAACTAATAACCGGAGCAGGCGTGATGTCCACAGATTGTGCGTGAGGAAGTCAAAAACAACAATGATGCATAAGAGTGTTTTCTGTATGGCACCACTTATTTATAACCATATACCTAAACAATTAAAGGATTTACCTATAACTAAGTTTAAAACGGCATTAAAGAATATGTTAGTTCAAAAATCATATTATAGTATTGCAGAATTTTTTTCAGATTGTTTTTAATATTTTCATAATTGTGTTTTAATTGTATTTTAAGAACTGTTAGTGTAGTATACTTTGCAATGGTTATTATATATGTAATTTACGTTAATATTATTTAGTATTTAATTGTAATTAGTGTTTTTTTCTAATAATGTGTGGTTACACTTTGTTTTTGCACGCCATCATGTGGCAGAATATGATTGATCTTTTTTTCTACCAACCATCTTATGTACTCATGTTCTTGCAAATAAATGATTATTATTATTATTATTATTATTATTATTATACTAGCTTTTGCCAGCGACTTCGTCCGCGTTTCCGTCGTTTTTCGTAAAAAAGTAGCATATGTCCTTCCTCACTGTTCAGTGGTTTTGATGTAACAGACAGATTAACTTTCGTATTTTAGTAGGGAAATATAATATATCACGTTACACAAAAATAATCCTTATAGCATGATTCAGTATTCACGCGCGACGGCGCGATGGCTTATTATCGTATTTCATGTATAAGTTTGGTGTTTCTATACCTATTTCTATGATTCTTTTTTTATTGAATAGGTAATAATGTAAACTTTTTTTAATTAGGGATGAGTGAGAGTATAATAAACGTAAGAGTAAACAAATATAATCAGAAATCTCCGAACTGCTAAGCTATCGGGAGTTACACGTGTTATTGTGAGTCAACCATAAAAGATAGACATATGCTGTTCTGGGATATTTTTTAGATAATTTTATGTAGAACATTTCCGTCATACATGATTTCTATGTAGCTTTAACCATTAAGGCTGCATACGCGACGGAAGCTTAAAAAATACCGTTTTCACAACATTTCCCTTCACTGCTCTGCTCCTATTGATTGTAGCGTGATGAAAAGTATACTATAACCTGCCCAGGAGTATGAAGAATAATTGTACCAAGTTTCGTTAAAATCCGTCGAGTAGTTTTCGTTTCTATAAGGAACATACAGACAGACAGACAGACAGACAGACAGACAGACAAAAATTTTACTGATTGCATTTTTGGCATCAGTATCGATCACTAATCACCCCCTGATAGTTATTTTGAAAATATATTTTATGTACAGAATTGACCTCTCTACAGATTTATTATAAGTATAGATAACATCACGCTACGACCAATAGGAGCGGAGCATAAATGAAAAATGTTGCAAAAATGAAAAACCGTTGAAACTAAAACACGCGAACAAAGTCGCGGGGGACAGCTAGTGATATTATATAGTTGTAAAAATAAGGCATGTTGGTAACGTCCGCAGTTTGAGGACCTGAGGAACTACTAATTAGGCAGTTTTCTATGATAGCTATCTATTTTACTTACGTGTATTCTATCTCTCTACTATTCATTAGTGCAACTTGACAACATTTTGACATATACCAGCGCTATATATATATATCTATCAGTTTCATGTTGTGATTCTCAGAATGGTGTTCATTGAACTTTTGCAGATTATACATATTTTTTTACATAGGTACTTTATTTATTAAATAATTAATCAAAATTATCATAAAATTATACACCTAAATTATTAGTACTATTAACCTGTAAAAATGTAGGTGGAAAACGTATTTTGTGCATAATCTATGTTTTCTCATAAAATTATCTTTATCTTATCTTTACATACTTATCAAATAGCTTTAAAACAAACTAATAGTCCAATAAAATCGTAAAAAATCATAGCTACAAATATCGGGCGACATCTTAGATTGAAAGTAATTCAATTTGTTAAGGATAGGGGTCGGTGGGCCGCGTAATGGCGCTTCCGAGGCAGACTTGATGCACCTGTACATGCAACGAACAACAAACTACGAAGATATTTCTTAAATATTGACAGAACTGAATTTAATTTTATAATACTTCTTGCATTTAAGTACAAAGGCGGACTTAATTCTAAAAAGCAATCTCTTCTGGTCAACCTTAGTGTGATGCAGAGACAACACGTGGTAATAAACAGATACATAAATAATATAGTTATGTACCCGATGTGTCACATAGAGATACATAAATAATATATTTATGTATCTCTATGTGACACATCGGGTGACACTTAGACATTGGTACATATTTATGAAAATTGGAAACTGTTAAGAACATCACTACAGCCGGGCGACAGCGGGCGGTAGCGGGGGCGAGAGGGGAACTCACGAGCAGCGTCGGCGCAGCGTAGCGGCACCCACTCACTGCGTCATCGTCCACCATACTGATCGCGTACATTCTTATAACGTTCCTTCGAATATTGTAAAATCGTTCTGTCTCTTTATACAGTCCATTTATTATAATTGTTACCGGTTGTTTCTGTCCTAATAACACCTGTAGGATATGTCTACCACTCCTTTCTAAAACTTTAACAATAAAACGTTAATTTCAAGCTTAAAATACGTATATTATAATAATATGTTCACTTATTGTTGATTAAAATAAATAATATCATAAACCGATAAAATTTCCAAATTGATTTTATCAATCAATTCGGTATTGCTGTTTCGGCCCCAAATTAATTTATTTCCTTCGTGCTTCCCATTTATGGAAGCACCCTCTACTTTTAGAAAAAATGGACGAAATTATAAAACACACGCTCACTTCAATTTTAAATATGGCCATGGACGACCGAGCTTGGGCTCAAGCCACTCTTCCTATCCGCATGGGGGGGCTCGGCGTCCGCAAAATTACAAGTATCAGTTTACCAGCTTTTATATCCTCGGTCCACGGTACTGATAAATTGATCAGGAATATCCTTAACTCCACACTGATTGATTTTGATGTGCCGTGCTTCACCGAGGCTGTGGATGCCTGGAGACTCGCTTGCCCTAAATCAAATCTACCTGACCACCCATCTTCCCAGAGACAGTGGGATGAGCCGCTCTGCAGGGTAGTTCTTGAAAACCTTATGTCCACATCGTCTACTACTGCGGAGCGTGCGCGCCTGCTTGCTGTGGGGGAGTGGGAGTCAGGCCTATGGCTTCACGCACTACCGTCGTCGAACATAGGCACCTTGTTCGACGATACTACTTTCCGCCTCTGTGTTTCACTACGCCTTGGCGCTTCTTGTTGTTCTCCACATCGCTGTCACTGTGGCGAAGTAGTCAACAGCCTCGGACACCACGGCCTGTCATGTAGCCGTAGCGCAGGACGCATGGCGCGACATGCCAATTTAAACGACATCATCCGACGTGCTCTTGTTGCCGCCGGCGTTCCGGCTGTACTTGAACCTAATGGCCTGGCACGCGACGACGGCAAGAGACCGGACGGGATGTCTTTGTTCCCTTGGAAGATGGGTAGGCCTTTAGTGTGGGACGCTACTTGTGTCGATACTCTTGCGCCATCTCATCTTCCTAGTTCGTCGTTCTGTGCTGGCGCTGCTGCTGCGGCTGCTGAGAACCTCAAACGGCGGAAATATAACAACCTTATTGGAAGTTATACTTTCCAGCCGTTTGGGGTTGAAACATTAGGACCGTGGGGTCCGAGTGCACACCTTTTATTTAAAGATCTGGAAAAACGTCTTGTTGACTCCTCGCGTGACCCAAGGGCTGGCTTTTACCTCGGACAAAGAATTAGCATTGCCATACAACGTGGCAATGCTGCCAGCCTTTTGGGTACACTTCCAGTCGACAGCGACGTGGATGAATTTTTTGACGCAATTTTTTAGAGTTTTTTTTTTAGTTAAGTTTAGTTTTGTTTAAAGTGTATATATAGTTAAGTTTGTAAATATTAAGATATAAATAATGTAAAAATGTCAAAAACAATAAATCAATTTCTTATAACTACACAAGTGATCCAGTTATAGCACTTACTTTATTAAATCAAAAACTCTGCATGAAAATGTGAACACTAATCAACGAGGAACCTAGTTATAAACCCTGAAATATATTACTCCAAAAACACACTCCACAGCAACTAAAACATCACACTGATCCCCATTTATCACACTTAACAGCTACAATTAGACACTACCAAAACACTGTAGCCAAAGTATAAAAAATTTAAGAAAACCCACTCCGAAAAAAACACGGAATGAAAAAAAAATCGTCGTAATATATTTTTATTTGTAAACACATCTACCGGCGCCGCCTTTACATCGAAGATAACACATAATCTGAATTACAACAAATGTTAGATAATTGTTTTTATTAATATAATCAGTGGTAAAAATCAGATTCAAGCTTTTTAGGAGCAGTATTGGCATCTGTGTTTAATGATACACAGAGAAAGTCCAACTTGAACTGAATAAATAGACCAATCAGCAGTCTGTATGTTTTAATAGGACAAAAGACGATCCATAAAGTTTGGGGTTCTTTAAACCTATGTAAACTTTGCAAACATTTCACCAGGGCATCATACTTTAACATAAAGTGCCCGATTTATACATAGACTTCAACTGAACCTTCTGCACAATTTACTGTTGTAGTGCAGTATAGTTTAATTTTATGCTAATCTGTCGCTATCTATTTGATTTGCGAGTGCCAGCGCAGCGGGAGCTTGTAATCAATTAGCAGTCGTTGACTTTGTATGTTTTCTGGCCAATTGCATTTTAATTAGTAATTACAATTGATCGAGTTTGTTGCTGTTTATTTATAAAATCGTTTGATATACTTACCCAGTAAAATGGATTGTAGAGGTCAGGTAGGCAGTCACTCAAACATACAGTATTCAACTGAATCCGGTAAGATTGGAAGCCGAACCCAACACAGCTTGGGAAAAGGCATTACATCTTTGTGATATGTGGAGCTCGCTTTTATCACGAATTAAAATTTTATTGTTAACTTTATTTTTATTTTAATAGATGACGTCTCAATTACATTATTTAAGATATTGTCTCATTTTCCTAAAACTTTTTATTGGAAACGCTGAATCAGCGCTTTTCATAGAAGAATATTTAGTATTAAATATATTAATATTATAGGTTATTTTCAGCATGCTTCAGTTCCCTAGTCATCGTCAACTAACCAAAACCTAGGCTACATAAATACCTAGACTTACCTAGGTAGTTAGGTGCCTAGGCTTTACCCGAGAACTAAGAATAAAAAAAGATTCATCCAAGCCACCTTAAGAATTATAAATTACGTTCTATACGTCATCCTTGTATTGCTGAAAAAACTTACTATCACGCTTGTTTTATAAAAGGGTTTGTAAAAGTGTCAATACCTCGGTCTTATTCACATACTGTTAATACACAAACATAACTACGAGTACATAAACAGTATTGTAGTAAAAATTTAGCATGCAAGGGCTTACCTACATAAAGTAGGTAGTAAATTATGATATTATACTTAGTGGTTTATCATTTAGCTTAGTGGTTTTTGTTACATGATCGTTAATGGCAATTATAAAACGTTAATCGGATAATGTAATCACGTTAGTTTTTAATACACAGGTAGAATGTCCGTAATTATTAACTCAAAAAATATTTTTCATGAATTTTAGGTATTGAAAATATGTTCTGAGTATCTATACTAAATAAATGTGGACAACATCGCATACATTGCTCTGCACCCAAAGTAAGTAGCTAAAGCACTTGTGTTATGGAATTCAGAGACAATGAAGGTACCACAAACACCCAGAACCGGGACAATGTAGAAATGTGGTTTTCTACATTGACCCGGCCGGGAATCGAACCCGGGACCTCAAAGCCAAACACCTTGAAAACCGGTGTGTACGCCACTATACCCCGGAAGACGTTAGAAAAATAAATGATCCATCCAATCCATCTATTTAAATGGCAAAATAATCCACGGATCATCCCCACATTAGTATCAATACTATAACCCCCGCAAAAACAATGACCAGCGCACGACATCCGAAAATCCCAAGATTTTCGCGAGCCCAATAAATACTGTGCTCACTCCTGCAGTAGGTTAAATCGTCCTTAAGGATAATTTATCTCTAAGGCAGAGCCCTACGTCCCCTGTGTTACAGTCCTATACGTTTTTGTCGACATAATCGCAGATCTTGAGAATTTTGCGTAATTCCTTTGCGTTCTAATGTATGAAACATTGTTGCAATTGGTTAGTTGTAATTTGCATCTGTAAAAAGTAAGCTTGAAGTAAAAATTAGGACGTTTTAGTATTAAGCTACGTTGATTATAGGTAAGTCATGAAAAAAAAACTATATAAAATACAATACAAATCGACTTCACGGATTCGCCGAGGTCGCCAATCACAACTGTGCGCATGCTGCGGGTTCGATCCCCGTATGGGACAACATTTGTATGATCCACTAATTGTTGTTCCAAGTCTGGGTGTTTTTTGTGTGTGTGAATTAAATGTTTTATGAAACCCCGACTATTAATTGCTGTATACAACAGCAATTACCTTCCCTAGTGCAGAAGTCGTTTTTTTTTAATACAAAAATAAAAACATTAAAGTTTTTCGTTATGGATTGCGATTTTGTGTAATATGTGTAACTTATCTGGTAAATTCAGAAGGCAAATGTTTTCACTATCTTGACAGTTAATATTAGTTATGTAACAATGTTTAGACCACCTCCGTGGTCGAGTGGCGTACACACCGGTTTTCAAGGTGTCGCCAGCTCTGAGGTTCCCAGGTTCGATCTTCCGACGGGTCAATGAAGAAAACCACTTTTCTACATTGTCTTGGTGTTTGTGTTACCTTTGTTGTCTCTAATTGCATAACACAATTAATGCTATAGTTACTTAATTTGGGTGTAGAACAATGTATGTGATGTTGTCCACATTTATTTCAGTCAGTAAGTAAAGTAGTACCTACTCACAGGAGTGTGGTCAATGAAAAGTAAAAACTATCATAACTCGTTCCCATTACCCATTCCCTTTTCCCATGTTCTAACGTCCTCAAATAAAAACTACAACTAATCTACATGTACATGTTCAAAGCCGTTGTAATATATTATGTGCGGAGGGTCCGTTCGTAAGGTCCTGTTTATCATAATTTCTGGCAATACAGCGCTTCTGTCAAACAATACACGATATTATTGGGTTCATAGCTCCCATGTATTATGTATGAAGATTCGGAACGCACTTCTGAGAATGTGCTACTGGCTAGGTTTACTGTGGCTATGCTGTTTAGTTTATAGAGACAGGAGCCGAGATTTTTCAAATTGTGTATTAGTAGATACGAGTATTATTCTGTCAGAGTAGATTTTAATTGAAATAGTGTTTTGTTTGTAATGTTATCCTTTATTGCACCTATCTTTTCATCGCATTTTTTTTAAAGCACGGTAAAGTTTTAGTTTGGTTTTACGAAATAAATAAATTTCTGAGTTTGTTTTTTTTTTTAATTACTAGTCTTGTGGTTGTAATTCACATTACTAGCAATCTTGTTAACCCCTCCAACTAAGCTAAATATGCTTGTATCTGGAGTGGGTTCACGTCAGTAGTGTAAAGGGTGGGGATCAAACCTGCGACCTCTTGATCACAAGGCGGTCACCCTGAACATTAGGCTATTGCCGCTTTTGTATTTAAAAATGTGGTTACGAAGGCGAGCTCACCTATAAAGAAAACTTTTTGGGGCAAACCTCAAATTTTAAACACGATATTCTCATTCCATTTCGGTTTGGTTGGGTTACATAATATCTTTAAAAATTATAAAATTTCACTCACAATTTTATAATCGTTTAAATGGAGTTACCTCTCAATATAGAAGCAAATAAACAAGCCAGTTACTGCAACTTAATATTTATCAAAAGGGTTTTAACGTCAACAGTTTATCCTAAACAGCAAATCATATCAAATGTCGACTTAACAGGATCGGACTTATATACCTAAAGTACATCGTACCCTCATCAAACAAACGAGGGTAGTTTCAGGTTTTCGGGCTTCTTGGGGCAATTCACCACTAAACGCGTTCCTAGCAACAAAGTTGAAAATTCAAATAAAAAAAAAATTACAAATGTCAAAATCATATTGTCTATCTTTGCCACAGATCATAAAATTTCTTACAGCTAGAAGGGACATTATCATATCAGCCTATTGCCGTCCACTGCTGAACGTAGGCTTCCCCAAAGATCGCCAACCATCCCTATCCTGAGCAGCAGAAGCCCTCATCCATCAGCAGAAGGGACATAGATGGCGTTATTCAAATGAAAATCGTTCTATGTTCCATTTTCTACTTAATGTATATTAAGTTCTGTAGTTTTTGCCTTAACTACGTTTTGCTTATTGGAGTTCTGAACTGAATCAAACAAGAATTTTTAATTGAACGTGTTCATACGCAGCAGTGGAATCCGCCCTAAGGCAGTACGTATTGATGGCTGGCCTTCGGGCTGGTCATTAGGTAAAATGGGTAACTTTCGGTTTGCGCCCATATATCTTGGGTACGCCTACCGCGTTTATCAATGTGCGACACATACTTTCTAGTTGGTTAAGGAATTGGATGACGTACATTTTGGTTCAGACTTAAGATATAGTAACATCGATTTGTATTTTTATGTGTACTGTAAAGACTATAATTCCATAACTATTAGTTGTGCTCTGCGGTTTTGACCGCCCTTTTGCTTGGCTTTTTAAGAAAGGAAATAGCGTGAAAGCGTGCCTTTTTTATCTTTTTAATGTCAGATAATTGTTGATAGTAAGCTAATTAACGGCTGTGACTTTCAATATTTTAAAGTAGGGTTTTAAACCTTTCTCATTTAGTTCCATAATAATCCCATTGTTTATTTGAATGTGCTGATATTCTTTACATAAAACAAGCGTCTCGTTCTTTAAAACAAATGCAAACGGTGCAAAACATCTGAAGACCTAACTTTGACTCACTTAGTCAATATTCGAAACGTTGTACATTTTCACGTTCATTACGAAGTATTTTCTGAACTAAACTGGCCAAAGTGATGGAAATAAGACTTTTTTGGTTATGTTTAATTAAAGCAAGTAAAGACGCCGCAATTTCTCAGTCGTACTAAAATTTTAAGGATATTTTTTGTGTATAAATGTGGAATGAATTATTCTCGACATTTCTCGAAAGTTTTTTAATATTTCGCCGTTTACTAATGAGCTATGAGATGCTGTAGTCATGTGGGCTACGAACTTTGTTTTGTAGTTGTTCGTTAGTTTGAATGTAATTCTAGCTTTAGATGTTATAGAATATTGTACTTATTTAATGTTTTATTACTAGGTATTACTATAGTTACATTTTTTTAACGAGGTTGTTAATGTCTTATATTAGCATATTAAGATTGATTTTTGTTAACATTACCATACTGTTTTTAATACCGCATAATTCATGTATTTTACTATGGCATTACTATTGTGCCTTCACCATAGACAGTAAAAAAAAACAGTGGCACTCCGGAGTGACGACAGAAGTGAAAACTTGAACAATTACAATACATGTACATACTTATATATACAGAGGTGTCGATAACGGTAACGGTAACGGAAACGGTAATAGTGTCGCGAATTCAATGGTTGTTTCCCATCTCAAAAATTGCCCAATGCGCCAAAACAAGTTTTGACTTAAAAAAAAGAATTTAATATTTGATTTGTCAAAATGTTTGGTCACCACAATAGTTCTCGTTACGCCTCGAGTTGTATGCTCATACAATCGATGCCATCGTATAAACTGATCTCACGTAAATCCCGCCCCGGAGAGTTTTAACGGGATCAGCCGGGGAAGTTTGTTGAATATCATGTTTATCTATACGTAGACGTACCTACTACAATCATAGCTGATAAAATATATTTAATAGTATTTAAGTAAATCCTTACTAATATTATAAATTCGGAAGTAACTCGGTCTGTCTGTCTGTCTGTCGTGCTTTTACGCCAAAAGCATAGAACCGATTAAAATTATATTTGGTACATAGATAGCCTAGGGCCTGAGAAAGGACATTTTTGCCGCGATAACCGACACCCACACGGGCGAAGCCGCGGGAAACAGACATTAAAATAAAACTGTTAAAAGAAATCTTGGTACAAAGTGACTTTTCTGAGGATAATCTGAAAATGTTAAGAGAAGTTGGTTAATCTACCCATTTTCTAACCTACAGAGACCAGAATCCAGAATATTTTTGTCCTAATATATATAATAGATTGTGATGTTATGTCAAAGTTTATTTATGACATGTGCTCGCCCCGGCTTCGCGCTTTTTAGACAAACCTGGTCCTTACAAATAATTAAAACCATACTAAAAAAAATAATTATCCAATTTGGTATAGTCGGTCGTAGTTATGGCATGACCAAGGTAAAAACTATATACTACGGAGCGAGCGAACTTGCCCACTAATTTGACGAAACACTTACACGTTGTTACATATTATACACTTAAAACAGTACTTAAAAACAACTTTAACAAAAATAAGTTAGCAACGCAATTTAATAAATAAGCGTAGAAGATATCAAATGATATTTAATTATCTCGAGCTATTTCTCACAAAATCTGACATAAACAAAGTCCCATCTTACAGAATACGAGCAACGCAACTTCTTAAAACAGCCATCTTAAATTAGGTAACACGAGCTCCAAAGTATACAATATTTTAATTAGATTTATTACGAAATTAAAAAGAATAAAATCCTCCCTAAATGTAAAACTTTGAAAGCCATCTAGAGAGTCTTTTGAAGCAGTAAGAACTCTTGGAACATTCATCTGTTGTAAAATATAAAAAAAAGTTTTCGTGCCGTATTAATCTGCAAGCAAATCAGATTCATACCCGGGAGGCTGAGCCACATCTGGCCAGTTAAAAGTTGCCAGTAAACTGGTATGAATACACCGCGTAACTTTGTTAACAATGTAGGACAAGTCATGACAGGAAGCGATTTTGAAAGTAATAAATCGTATTTTGTTCTCAAAATTGAATCTACAAGAAAGTGAGCTTGAAACCGAAAAGTGCAACATATTAGTAGACCCTTTTTCTTAAAGTTTTATTGTGTCTGAGTGTGTGTATGTTTAGTAATTTATTTCGTAATAAAAATAATTTGAGAGTTTAAGAACCTATTACCGAAATTTCCAAATAACTATTATATGGGAAACCATAAGGAATCCAACCTTAACTACGGTTTTAGGACCTAACTTACCGCAGTCAGGGATACGAAAAACCATTACATTGATCACCCAGCTTGCTACGGAGTTAACGATTACAGATTTAAATTTTTTGCACTTTAATGGAGATCGTTCGCCACTTATCACTTCTCCCACATCCCAAGTGTATCCAAGTCCGAGACTTCATACTTTGTACTCGTGGCATCATTCCGCGTTGTTAGTGCGGGAAATATGAAAATATCATGTTATTATAAAGTTAGTTTGGTTATATTTAACCGTGAAATACAGTTGACTTAAGACATTATATAAAGAATAATACGCTTTTAGTTGCGTTATTTGGGATCTTTGCGAAGCTTTGGTGAGTTTAAGGAATGTAAACTTGTTGTTTTGGTATCGTGGTATTGTTTTAGATAAGTACTATGACTAGAAGAATGTAAATATAATAATAGTATGTAAATAGGTGTAGTTGTAACAGAGCGGGAAAAACCCGATAGTCAAAATGTGTATCACTTTTAATCTAGGGAGCATAGATGTAATTAAGCTTCAAAAAAATGCTAAGATAATAAGGTTATATGCTATCGAGATGACTTCGTTCACTTTTTACTAGATTATTGGCAAGCGGCTATATACAGGAGAGCCTGGAACAAGTTGCGGAAGGACCTTTCCCTAGCAGTGGGACTATTAAAAAGTTATACAAAAAAAGGTTTTACAATGAAAATGTGCCACGAATATCAGAGATTACCAATATAGTCTATAACTGATTTTATCATAAGGTAGATATATATTATGATAATTAGTTATTGACTATCATATAGAATGCGTGGGTAAACACATTTTAATTTGTGTGATTGATTTTGTACTACTTACTAAATACGCTGAATTTGTGGAATTGCCATGTTTATTAAGACTGATAGGAACATTCCTATCTACTAATATATTCAACAATTTAACGTATCATAAGATTTTATAAACAAATTACCTCTGCATTTAAAATACGTCACGCATCTGCAAAGCCCAGGCGTAAGCTACGCAAGATCTTCAAAATATTAAGTCATTATTATGTACATATCTCAGAGTTATTCCAAGTTTTCAACGGGGAGCATTACCTCATTAATTCTGATATCTAAAGCGTGTAATTCCTTTGTAAAGTGCCATATTAGTACGAACAAATAAAGCTAAGAATATAATATTTTATATCTAAACTTATTCATGGGGATGTACGATGGTTAATTTGCCTGCCATTTATCAAGCTGCGATTGTTAAAATTTGTATGGGAGTTTAATGCAAATTCATGTTATGCTGAGACATGAGATTTTTTTTATAAAATTAACAGCTCTTAAAATGTTGTATTAAAATAAATGTTGTATTAAAATCCAATAAACGGCTCGCTCACTATAAGCTCTTAAAGCAACATTGTTAACGTTGTGTAAGCGAGACAACGCACTACACTGCGCGTAGTGCAGAACAGTCCTGCTTCACACAATTATTCTTAATTATACAAAATAAATTTGTAACAAATTTAATGTTGTTACATATACATATATATTTCCTCTGGGCATCGAATCCAAATATATGTATATATATGCTCTCAAATGTTATACACTACTATGGCTTCCAACAATTAAAATTATTTTGTATGTATTTCTTCATTTATTAGAAATGTATGTTCACACAACAGAGTTTACAGTAGATCTGGGAAAGGTAAAATATATCAGAAATGAAAACAAAGATTGTAGGAGGAAGTTCACTGTTAAAAATAAAAACAACATTATTTAGAAATCATTATAGATAATGTTATGTTATTTATTCAAATTTATGATATCACCAAATATTATGTAGTCTGTATCTTTCGGGACGACCTAGAGACTTGCGAGGAGAAAACTTTTATCCTACAAAATATATTGTTCCCATGAGATAATGGAAAATCCAAGTTTTACGAGAGTAAAATCGTAAGGCCTTTTACTTATTTATATTTTCAGTCTGTTGCTTTATAAGGTTGGCCTTTAAAGCTCTTATAGATAGCCGAAGTCACTGCCCACGAATGTAAATAAGCTTAGCGTTTTTTTATAATTTTTCATGCACTTATAAAGCTGCATAGAGCCACAGCTATTAAACATCTAATATATCGTCTATCAGTTTTTTTGTACTTTTCAATTGAAACATAGTTAAATATAATGCAGTTTGATTTTAATGACTTTTATGGCTTACATAATTTAATGCCGGTCACTCACATTCGCACGAATACGCAAACCCGTACCACTTACAAGTGTAGGACGACATTTGCAAACGAAGCGCGCGAATCTTGTTCGAATGTTTGCGCGCATGTGAGTGACCTGGGTAAGACTAATGCCTATCTGAGTTGTTGATAATAAAGGCTACCGTTATGGCGCTCTCCAGTTGGCGCTACTGGCGCGTAAGCTGTCAAAGCCCACCAACAAACTATGGAATTTGTCATTTTCGGACATAATGCTCGACTAGCCTCTAGTCGCGAAATTGCTGACGGTAGCTTTCATTATGTTCTATTCATTTAATAAAATTATTATAATATAATATAATTAATAAACCGTATATATTATTAACTTTAATTCTGTGATTCGTATAACATACGAGGTTTCCACGACCATCTCAGTACTGCAGCATAATACAACCTACCTTCATGGAACAGGCATTTCAGTACCTAAAAAGGAAACAGGAACAGTATTTGTTGTTAATTACTCAGGAACATGTTTAAGCTTCGGCACGGCCTCAATTCCAGCAAAGGTACGCAAAAACAAATGCAAATAAATACACTCGCTTAATACAACGGTGAGAGCTTCCCCCGCAATCGTTGTTTAAACTCATAAGCACTTGTATCCTTCAAACTTTGCAACTCATCAAAATTTGACTTGAATGCGTGGCGTTCATTTTATGCAAAGCAGGTAAATAAAGGGGTTTAAAACTAAATACGTTTTACGTGTGCAATGGGAGTTGGAAAGAAAAACTTGCAATGCGACATTTGAATTATATAACTTTGTTCAAAACAAAAAAAGATGTACGTATTTAGAATTTATTATCTTTGAGTACCAGGATCACATAAGGATTAGAGTAAAATTATTGCCAACAAAATTTAACCCACTTTTTGTTAGCAATTGGCCAAATTTAGCTATAGCCAGCTGACGAATTCAACAACAAAAATATGCAAAACGTTTATCGGTTATAATGTTTTGTTAAAATGGCCATAACAATTACGATAAACATTGAAGGATCGCAGTCCAGTTTCGTTAAAATTAACGATATCATAAATCACTTAAAAACATCGGTGTATCCAACGTTACAATTGGGGCCACAAAAAACTACACGCACAAGTTTCCCCGACACGACACGCGTTTGCCAGAAATAGCGAAACATATCGCTTGTCGTATTTTTCAAATGTGAATACGCAACGCCCGAGATTAACAAATGGATCGCGTGAAAAAGTTTCAGCAATAAATTTAGGCAAAGTCACAAAACTCGGCAACGACACGTTAAATTTTATTACTGCCTCGAGCCTGTGGAGCGTTGCTATTAAACTTGGGATATTATTGAAATGATCTCAGGCAAAGGTTGTTATTGCACGAAAATATATGCGAACTTGCGAGTGAGAAGTTTAAGCGTTCGATCAGTACCGCTTCGTTCAATATCGCTCTCAAAAGTTAGTGCGTGAGAATTGAGTTATTGCCTTTTGTATTGGTCCGCAGTGTATTAAAACGGTAATGTTTGAAGTTACAAAAATTGTTTATATTATTTTTATAGAAGTTGTAAAACCGTGTCGTCCCTTGCTTACTGAAGGCATCCCGCGGGCGCCATGAAAGGCGACTCAGTGAATATTAAGGTAAATACCAACATTTACCAGTACATTGGTAGCATCGTAGTATCAGACGGAATTTAGATTTAAAAATCTTGAGGAGGAGTATCTTACAAAAACTATAGAAACCTTTTATTATTGTTTGTTATCGCGAAATAGTGTAACAAAAAATATGATTATACCTCTTTTGTTTACAATTTTCTAGGTGGATTGGATCATCTGTATGTTTGAAATAACCATTTATTATTATTATTATTTGTATCTCTCTTTTTTCACGGGCTATCCTCAGTATTAAGAATACCCGGTCCTTTGAAAGGCTTACGTGGGGACACAGGTCCAACACGCAGTGGCCTTGTTGAGAACTTTACTCTAAACTGGGATGGGGCATCTACTAGGGCCCATCCACCTCTGCTCTATGGAAGAACAGACATGAATGGTCCAAAGTAGATACAGAGCTATTGTAAATTGTGAATGGAAAGTAAAAATTTAGGCTATGTGTAGGTAAATGTTAGTGGATTGGTTATTAGAACTAAATCGGAAAACTATGGCACCTGCCTTCTAACACATATAAATGCAATCAAATAGGCAGGTGGTGACTCGCCAGCTCACCAGATGGGCCCCCAACATAACCGCCACGATAGGCAGCAGGAGGCAACACCAGTGCGAGCGGCTAGGGGTGTCGAGCGGTGCGGCCCCGATTTCGCCATCGCGGGTCACAGTAGCGGACCCGGAGCGGGTTTCCTCGCTATTACGCCATTAGACACTTCCACCCCCGAGCATGTAGCTCTAGCGACCCCTCTCTAGCCAGCCAGTTAAGGCAAGAAAGAGCTGGGAGCCCTCCTAAGGAGTGACTCCCTGGAGCACTCAGGTCCGTTGTGTCGCCACTCACAAACAGCTCGCCACAAGCTGCCCTGCTTATTATTATTATTATTATAATTTATTAATTTTCCTCTTAGGATTGTTGAGAATATCGATTCTTAAACAAGATGAAAGCTTCGTAAGACCGAGGATAGACATATATTTTGGAGAGAGAATTTAAAATATTACTCGACACAATTCTAAATATAGCAATGTTAGAATTTTAAATAATCTTTGCTTGATCAAATATCCCGCGAAGTTAATAATACGATAAGAAGAATCATCCCATGAATTAACATCGTAAAGGTCGAAATATAGCTCACTCAGATAATATTTCGGCTATTTAATGCTGTAAAATGTTGTAAGAAACGAGTTTATTGCCACCGGGTGTTCGTAAATTTATATATTATGGGGACGCCTGAATAAGGAGGTAACAAAGGTTACCTGGCCCCGATTGTATTACCTACCTATAAGGAGTATTAAATTAATTTTAGCTAGACGGTCTTGAAAGCAAATAAGGATCTGTTACGTGAAGGTTGGGTGATGATTACTTGAAAATTTACATAATCATCAGGACATACTTTTTTAAGTAAATTTATTTCGTCTTTCATCCCGCGTGCTAAAAGCAGATATCTTGTATGTTTTCCATTGATATTCTAAGTATTTTATGTTTGTTATTGTAATTGGTGTCTTAGTACTTTTGAGTATTTATACATGTATTCAGTTAGTGTAATTGCCTTGTGTAAGCCCTAATAATTATTAAAAGATTAGAATATAATAAATAAACAAAAAAAAACAAAATGGACGCTATTACCATTTGAACACGTAGTGTACAAAAAGGTATCAAAATTAAATAAATCTGTTATACACTTTTGCAAAATTAAAAGAACTAAAAATATTTACCTAGCTGGCCAAATAATACTTCGAAATTGTTTGTTACTAACGTAACGCTTTTATATAAGCTGACAATACAAAAATATACCTAGTGGGCAGTAGGGAGGTCACCGGCAACCTGACCACAGCACTACCGAGTTACCAGCTGCCAAAGCTTTGTGTAAATTCCCAACAAAATACTCTTGAAAATTTACTTTTATATATTTACAATCCATGGAAGTTCCTCAACTATTTTGTATTCCGTTTGAGAAAAACAACGGGAAATTAATGAAGAAGAATTCCATTTTATTGGATGGCTGGCTACTTTGTGGTGAGGTTTTTGTTTATTTGTTGGTTTTAATCATTTTATCGTGGTTTTAGCACGGGGCTTTACTTTTTTAATATCAGAAGCCGTATTATACGGTCTGCTATTATAGTTTGATTAATTAATTGAGATCGTACTCTAGCATAACTTTATCATAAGAGGCTCTTTGTGGAAGAATACAAATGTTGCTTATGTCGTGGTGGGCTAGCGGTTTAACGAACGGATTTGTATGCAGAAGGTTGCAGGGTTCAAACAACTACAGGCAAGTATCAATTAGGCTTTATCAAAGTATATGCATTTTTTGGACGCCATAGGCAAACGGTGAAGGAAAACATCGTGAGGAAAATGGATTTCAAAAATTGGAATCTGAAGTCGCCAATCCGCAAGTTAGCAAACGTGGTATGATAACCAGTGCTCAAGCTTTTCTTTATATAAGAAGGGACCTGTGTACATTTATAGGATAGTATTATAATGTTGCTCTTCAAAAATATCTCTACTATTATGTTAGTACCTATCTTAAGACACTTATGTTCACAAATAAATAATTATATTTGATTTGATTTGATTTGATTTGATTTGATTTGATTTGATTTGATAAGATCTTTAGTCTACATTCTGAGGCATCAACCTTGGTCAGGGTCATAAGTCAATTATTCTAGAACTCCGTACAGCTATGAAGTACTTTCATTAATTTTAGGTACATTTTTGAGCTACTGTGTTGCGATGTTGTCTACGTGTAAGCCGCTTGTGAAAATTCCTCCACTAGCGGCAGGCTTTATCGGATTTCGTCAGATTTATTTTCTGTGTTATTTTTCAGAATGTATTTGTAAAATATTATTATGTACTGTTTATTTTGCTTGTATATTAAATTTCGCAGAAGTTTAAAGATATATTTCTCGTATAAAAAAGTAGTTTTTAACAATATAATAAATCTAAATCGCCAAGTCACTTATAAGCCCTGTGTACACGAGGAGACGCTATTCTCCGATACCCGATGACTTTAGGCACCAACGACTCGTGTACTAATTGCATTGAGAGGAGATGCGACTGGGTCTTTCTTCATACACACATATTCCTCTCTCTTCCTCGAGGGAAATGCTTCTAGTGCAATGACTTTCTCCCAATATACCCTCCAAAAACGCCCATTTTTACCACCGTGTTCAGACGACTGTCAGAGAAATACTAAAGATTTTAACAAAAAAGAAAACTTCACTTTACGGGGGTAAGTCGGAGGTGTGTGACTGCAATATATTCTTCAAATACCATTTTTTTTAATTCCTCGGTAATATAGTCCTCTCTTGTCGTCGTCATTTGTTGTTCGTTCTCTTTATGACAAAAAGCCTCTATCCTGCAGTAAGACAGTATATTTTTTCTTATGTTATGTTAATATTTGCATCCAAAATAAAAGATAACAGAAAATCCGTAACCTTTTATTCGGACTCACAAATATGCTTACAGAAATTGAAATCTATCGAATTTTTCCTCTACGGTATAATGGCCAAATCCTGAGTTCAGTGTACATAAATACAGGCGAGTAAAGTGCATCTCTAAAACCATTTTTCCATACACCAAATCGGCGCGGCGGCGCAGTAATTTCAAATGTACGTAGGTATGTACCTATTCCTTACTCTCGAAATTGGAGGTGGATAAACAAAAACATACGGCCAAGGGAAAGTTAAACGAAAACGCTTGTTTAGTTTATTTTCGTTTTTATGTTAAATGCTTAGATTTTTTATTTATGTTAGAATTTTATTAAAACTTCATCAAAATCAGTTAAATGTTTTAGCCATAAAAGCATAAGAGAACGAAATACAGAGCTATTTTCACCTTAATAATATTCGTATTAATGAACAGTTTGACGGATTATAGTGATTTACGCAGTAAAATGGGCTGTGAAGGTCAGATAGGCGCTCCATATAAAACACGGTATTCAGCTGAATTTGGTGAGACTGGAAGCTAGCCCCTACATACATAGGTATTTACGTTTGAATAAAGTAATCTAACATCAAGGTATGCAACCGCCACTTCTGTTTCCACAACACTCTCCCGTATATTTACAGTTACTCCGAAAATTGTCGTCGTAATTCTCAAAAATTCAATTTAAAATCGCTCTGAGTCCGGTCAGTTCGGAATATTCCGCGGGGGCCGGCCGCACGAGTAATTGGTACAGCCGTGCACACGATGCATTCAAAAATCGTTCGAGACGACTTTTGTATTTGCTGTACACTATGAAGTAACGTAGTTTTGATATCGGGCATTAGTCAGTAAGCTGTTTCTTTCTAGGTATTTCCATTTGTGTTTCATTTTTGGGGAGATGAATCTATAATTTTTGTGTCTGCTTTTAGGGTTGAGTAACTTTTCTCTCGTCACCTGCAAAAGATGCAGTGAAGACTAGAGTTATTGTTTGTATTATGTTTTATTATTGGAGAGCGGGTCATCTGGCTGTGAGTGAACATGGCTGTTTCTAGGTATCACCATCAGCGTTTTGGAGACAAGTTGCTTGCTCTTGTGATTAATTATTATCAATGGATGAGATATTTGATATCGTTTTGCTAAATTTTAGCTTGCATTAATAGAATAGAATTAGTAAGCACATATGTATATTTCATATTTATTTATCTTGTTACTGTTTACATAATGAAATAATCATCAGTATTGTTTTACTTTTTAAAAAAAAAAAAAAAAACTACTCCCGCGCTAAAGAATTTAATCTTTGCGTCGCGGGAGGTTTCACAAACATTGAAATCACATGCACAAAGAACACCCAGACTTGAAACAAGCATTTGTGGGTCACACAAACGCTTGTCCCATGCGGGGATCGAACCCGCGACACGTCGCGCACAGAGGTAATTGGCGTGGTGACCTATACCACTCGGCTATCCGTGCAGTCCACGTGCAGTACTTAATTGAAGGCTTACAACTAAGTTCAGTCGTATCCCATCATAATAATTATTCAGATGAAAGCCATTACAGTTCTCTTTGAGTACTATTTCCGTGAACTTGTGAGTCTCGTTTCTAAGAAAGGTTCACTAGAATCATGATGTAATCAACATATAGATTGATTTCCCCATCCATCCCATAATCCATGAAACATCAGCCTTCAGTAAATACACTTCCGGACACAAAAATAAAGTCACCCAAAATATATTGTAGAAGTTTCTAGAACGTTTCAGTTCCTAATTTACGAACTAAAGCTACAAAAAAAAAATATCTGAAGATTTTGAAGACATTTAAATTTATAAACAAAATATCTAAGTGGCTCAATATAAGTCTCCGAAAGTGCATGTATTTTTTCTTAATCAGCGGATGTTTTTAATGATAACTAATTTTGTTGTTCACAGAAAAGTCTTGTTTTCCTTTTTATATAAAGTTACACGCAGTTTCAACGGCTAAATATATTTTTACATTTTGTCCGGAAAAAACACATCCTTATTTGCATGTAAATTCAGAGTTGAAATAAAAGAAATGCAAAACTAGCGGTAGTACGCAAACAGATTTTATAATTACTTGCATCTCTTAATATTGCCATGATTTAGATTTGCAGAAAAATGTTTTCAGAAGAGAAAAATATACGAATAACAGGCGCTGTGGCACTACTTGGGTGAGGCTCATATGATGCAGTGGACCGCGATAGACTGTTAATTTAGTTAATTATTGATTGATCACATGTTCTAGGGATCAACCGACTAGTTTCAGACTCAATAGGAGTCCCTAATCATGAGCTGACGCAGTTCGACTTGCGACACCACCGCCGCCGCGTCAGCTCAAAATTAGGGACTCCTATTTAGTCTGAAACTAGTCGGGCAATCCCGAAAATATGCGTGAATAAACCGTTTTGTTTTAAATACTTATGGTTAGATTCCTATTGTTACTCGTCACAAACGTACGAACACACGAATCTAGCTCTGCTCTTTCTCTAGAATTGAATTTGAAATCATCGTTGTCGCCTTTTAACTGTTTGTTCAATTAATGTACTTTAGTTAACATTAAACGCTCATACTAAAATCAACTACAAGCAATTACCAATTTAATTAAAAAAATCCACCGAAACAATTGGCTTACGCCCTAGTGGATGCTGAGCTTAAAACACATTGGAGCTCGACTGCGGCAAATCTGTTGATTGTTTTGTAGGACCTCACTCTGTTTGAAATACAGTTTTTTATACACACGTTAAGCGAATGACAGGTCGATAACCAATTCGGTTTATGGCAGTCGACCAAATTTTAAATGTTGTGATGAATTTAAGTTTAAGTTAAATGTTGAAATTGAAAATATTATTTTTAATTCGTTATGCAAGAGAAGTAGGGGCTTAAGTTAGGCTGTTACGGATTGGTATTATAAATAATTGAGTAAAACTAAAGAGTAGATAATATACGGCATATCTTGGGAAATCAACTTTAATTATATCATTTTTTGGCCAATTTCTATATTACCGTACGAATTGTTTCTATTTTTTGCATATCAAAACATTAAAAATGAAGACGAACTAAACATTATACGATAAAAACAGAATTAAAATAAAAAAGGCGTCGATAGTATGAGTTAGTTTGAAAATATGTAAAAACCACAACTTAATAAAAATAAAATCATATTTGGTTCCAATTTAAATTTTCCCTTTAAATTTAAATCTCCATAACACAAAAGAGTGATCAATCAATCGCCGCGATTAACCCTCAACTCACTTACGATCCGCCTCATTTTCCAATAACTGTCCACAATGCATTATACCGGTTCAGCTGCAGTTCACACACCAACTACCTCTACAGGTATAGCTTATAACAATTAATGGGGAGACTTTTATAACGCAAACCAGGACAGGGGATTGATAAAACCCCCTGTATATTGAAACTTAAGGGGCAGTTTGTAATTTGCTGTACAATCTACATGTATAAAGTCTGGAATGGTAAAAATCAGGACCTGGTCACAAGATCGCCATAATCCAAATATATAAATGCGTTAAAAAATTACCTAATGATTTTCGAACGTCGCATTTTTTGTTCTATTCGATAAATCTACCAACCAAAAATTAATCGTCTACCAAATTAGTATTGAATTTCAAAAAAACATCTAGTACGTTTTCGAAACAAAATTTCTTTTTTATTAAGGGTTTTTAAATAATTATTCAATGTATTTTATTATTAAACGCCTGGTTTACATAAAGTATAAACAGTGAAAAATTAGTAAGGCTTTTCAATAATGGAACATAAAAAAAGGAAAAATTAGGAATACTTAATATCAATTTTATTACGAACTAGCTATCAACTAAGAGCTTGTCCAGAAAGGACGAATTCGCCGCGATTTTCTCGCGCATATTACGAGCAACCGTCGCGTCCAGAAAAATCGTACCAATACGCGATCATTGAGGTACGAACGAATTTTTCATTGGATCATTTTGGCGCTCTATTTCCCTTGAGACATGCACTCGCTCTAAAGTTGGTGCGTAAACTGGACGCAACAAGGCGTCTCGAAACGCAAACAATATGTACGCTTCATGCGCGCGTCGAGACTGTTGAAGTGCACGCGATTTACGCGCGTATTTTACATTCGCGCGATGTTTGTGGACGCATTGTATTACCTCGTTAAAGAGCGTATGAATTCGCGCGAAAGGATTCGCGGCGAATTCGACCCTTATGGGCAAGGTCTTAATGATACTTCTTTTTCAGCTCTTTGGCTAGATAAGTTTATAACTCGATATTTGTAATACATGCGCATAATAATAAATTCAAGTACATAACGCAGTTCAACAACGTGGTAAGGCACCAAAACGCAAATAAAAACAAATAAGGTCATATAATAAAGAGTTCAATTGGAACTAAAATAATGTTGTTACTAACACTTACTATCAGCCCCTGAGTTTGTTTTGACATTTGTTTTTTCTCTAAATAGCCAGTTAAGAAATTTCGAATCCAGCGATCTTAAAAAAAAATATATGACAATGTGAAAATAATGATTCTTTTATCCTACTTAGTTTCAGAAATAAATTATTTCATTTTTCACTTACCACATTTATCTACTTTCTATGCCGATACAAATAGGTACATTATTTAAGTTATCATTCAAATACATGTTACCCACTATTATGCCCATATTACTTGAGTCGCACAGTTACGCAAACTATTCCGTTTATCCATTATAGACCAGCCTCCGACGGCAGTTACTCTGCGGTTCAACGCAAAGCGATACCAATTTGTCCTCCATAGTCAATAAATGGATGGAATAGGGGAATATACACCCTTATAATTGTTACGCAATACCACTATATAACCATTACCATAGACCCATTAGGAAGATAGAAATGCTCTTTCTACCCTAACCTACCTAACTACCATACTTACCTACCCTACCTACCCCACGTACCTATCTACCTATTTTCTCTTTCAGTCACTTTTCGTATAATGAGATTTTTTTTATTTATTTTTTTTTATCGGAGTTTATGCGTGTACCTAATTTCGGCGACTCATTTTTTTATATATATAGATTAATAATTCTAAGATCTTCAAATAAAATTCCCTCATTACAGCGATAATTACTACAAAAAACAAGCTAAAACGTTTGCATCTTGAACAGACCAAATAGTTAAATAATGTATTAAAAATATTAAATCTTCATTCTAGAAGTGGCCAGAATATTTTTGTAATTGATTTTCTGTAAAAGGTTGCATTAATAAATACTAAATAGATTGCTTTAAAATTGACTATTATATAAAACCTACTTTTATATAAGTAATTTATATAATTTTATAGAATTATTTGCCCAGGTTTGGGTCGTTTCTATAGAAGGTTCATAATAGGGTTTTCCCTAGCCCAGATGGCTGAACACGTGCGCTACCAATCGCATTGCTTATTCTTACTTCTAATTCTAAACATTCAAACGTTCTATTTAAATATACATTTTCGAGTAAAAACAGACACATCTCTACCAGCCATTGTCTGTTTAGATGCAAAATAAGGTCCTTAAGAGGTGTTTCACCTCTTTGTAATATGCATAGTGCAATCCTCTGGAGCGTATCGAGACTCAATTCTGTATTCCTAGTGTCAATAAACCTTATGTATTAGGTAAAAGATAATTAAATTACATTTGTCTCAATAGTGTTTCGCATCATCTTACTGTCAATGTTATTATTTTCTGCGATTGACTTTGAAGTTACATTATATCTACAAAAACAAGAGAGGAATTTGATTTCTTTAGGATTTGATGCTAAAGAATACAATCAGTTCATTGTTAAGTTTTAATAGTCGTTGTGTACCGTAGCGTATCGGTTAAATGAACAGATTTGTGTGCACAAGGTAGCAGGTTCAAACCCATTGCAGGCAAGTACTTATGTGACTTTTTTTAAATTATATGTAAGTATATTTATTCTAAGACATTATTGGGAATCGGTAAAGGAAGAAATCGTGAGGAAACCTGGATTCCAATAACTGGAATCTGATATTGCCAACCCGCAATGAGTAAGGCGTGGGTTTCCAATGCTCCTTCCTTCTCTACATGAGGAGACACCTGTGCCCAGCAGTGGGATAATTATAGGCCGGCATTATAATAATTTAAGTTAAAAAATTAAGGAAATGAGCACATTTCATACAAATTTATATTCACTTAACGACGTCACTCCTATTTTAACAACTTATGATTTATTCTCAGACAGAAAAATGCTACAGTAGTAGTAAGTACCAATAAGAACTATAAACTCACGCCAAAGACACGGGCTCTACCCTTCAAATATTCAGACCTGTTATATAAAACAAAAGAATATTTAATCAACCTCCTCAGTTGTCCGTTAAACAAATATGATCTCTATGTATTAGAAATACCCGTGTGTAATTCAAACCTATAACGATCCCGTACTTGTGGATCAAATCAACTTTTTGAACGTACTATTGATCTCTTGAACATTGAGCGGTGTAATTCGAATAAGCTTTAACAATCTTACCTCTACCGCTTAGTCAAGCGAAAATAAATCTTATTCCGTTGCTTTAAGATGTTTGCTAATGTTATTGTTATCTTGGTATTCAAGTAAGGGAGCTGTGTTTTGTCAACAAGAATGCGACAGGACTGACATACCTACTTCAATAATGTATGAGAAGAAACTGAGATCCTTTTTATTTATTCCTCGTGTACATGAATGCTTCAGATTTCTTAAATAAACAATGTTTTAAATACGTTTACCTGTGTAGGTATTTGTTTTGAAAATGTTTGTTTACATTATATATTAAGTGTGTGAGTGAACGTGTGTTTCTCTGGAATTCGTGCCATTGGATTATTTTGTAGGATATAACAATTACCTACCTATTTTCGTGAGTTCTACCAAGGTTCCTATAGATAGGTTTCCATGCAATGTATTAGACAAAGATTTTGTAGTATGTCAACCCAAGTGACAAGGCTAGGGCATTTTCTACTTTCAACTTAGCTAATATCGTTATTATGTAACACATACATATGATAATATAATTAAAAAATATATTATTAAGTAATAAATAAAGAAAAACTATTTAGCCTCGCAAGAGATAGGACAAGATATACGGAGCTGACTGCCAACCTTCGCTAGTCGAAATGACACTTTAGGAATAAGAAGAATAAATAAAAAACGCAAATATTTCTATTACACTTGTAAAAATAATTGTATCAAATTCTTAAAGCTAATCAGCTAATTTAATTTCAACTGTTTTGTGCGATATTAAAGAGACCACCCTTTGTCACATAATTACAATGCAGACCTCATCACTAGAAATACAGCAGAGAAGCTTAAGACACACCAGACGTACTGAAGTTAATGACGAGTTTGCATCGGCGGAGCAATACTCAGAACAAGATCCGAGAACGTCTTGATTGACTATGTTAATTAGTCTCAATATATATGTAGATGCTTAAGATGGTTCGGAGAAAGTCTTGGTAACTATCCGATTTGAATCTTAAGCTTAGATACCTTACACGTATAAGTACCTTATAAGTATGTAACATTGCTATTGTACCTATGCCTAAAAGTAGTTTTGGTCAGGATATAAAATTCTTTGTAGTTTTTTTTATGGGTTACTAGCAACATGGGTGGAATTTACATTACTAGCAATATTAATAACCCCTCTAACTAAGCTAAATATGCTTGTGTCTAATGTGGGTTCACGTCAATAGTGCAATGGGTTTGGTTCGAACCTGCGACATCTTGATCATAAGACAGTCACCCTAATCATTTGGCAATTGCCGTTTAAAATAAGTATTTGATTTCTGACATATAGACATTGAAATCATCTCCATCATATCATCAAGGCGGGTCGCTAGTTTTTAATAAATCCGAAAATAAATATAAATAATTTCACAACATATTTCGATATTTACTTATTTTCTAAATCCCTTAGTAATGCTTCGTAAAAGGAATGGATAAATAACGTAAAATATCAAACTACAATATCCAATCATACATGTTCTTATTCCACGAATTTACACGTGATTTATTCTTCTACTCGTTTATTAAGTTCCGCGTAAAAGGAAAAGCGGATTGAAGGTATGAAGCTCCTAGTTTTCCAGTAAACAAAATATTGAGCTCTATAATCCATTCCAGGAACATTGTTAGTAGCAATTGATTCAAACAATTTATTGATTTCGAATACTTTAGCCAGAATATGCTGCTTAGCTCTGAAATCTATTTAAAATATGCGCCATGTTATGTCGATAGTCTGAAGGCCTCTTTTGACTGAAATTGTATTTAAACTTTCAGCGACTAAAGGAGTATTGGAGTGGTTTAATATATTTTATTAATAAGCAGAAAAATACAATGTAATACTTTGTTGTAACTATTTTAGGTAGCACTACATAATTACAGATGGACAGGAAAATGAAACCTAGATCGCATAGTAAATTATTATGATATAAAAAATATTAATAGAATATTTATTAATATAATAATAATACAGGCCTCTCTCTTCTTTAGGGGAGGCTTACGTTCAGCAGTGGACGGCAATTGGCTGATATGATGATGATGATGATGACAGGCCTCTGCTAGGCACAGGCCTGTTTTATAGAGAAGGAACGAGCATTGATTATCACGCTTGCAAATTGCGGTTTGGCGATTTCAGATGCCAATTTTGAGAATCCAGGTTTTCTCATTCCTTCACCCAAGTCAATATTATCTAAAAATAAATAAGAAAGTACAATTATAACTTTGAAAAAGTCACATTGGTACTTGCCTTTCTTTGTAAATTAACATGTTAAAATTTCTTTGCAAATGCATAGTTTGTTTCTTTATCGAGTAAATACTTGATAAAGAACAAACTTGGACTTAAGTTTGTGCATTTATTGTAGACCCAATAAAGTAAATATGATAAAGATAAACAAATTTAAATTTGTTTGTTAGTAAACATTATTTATTAAATAATATTAAAAATATGATCGGCGTTATTTATCGCAGACACTCATCTAATTTCGAACCTAACTGATACTGAATAATCATTACAAAAGATTTTTTCAGTGGTAATGACTTTTTATAATAGAAAAAATAAAACAGAAAAAATCTGGAAGTTACTTCAAATTTTTACGTTATTACGTAACAAACTCTACCGTCTACATCATTCGTAGCTCTTGGTACATCAACGAAAATTTTCGACGTTTACAAGCTGTTGGTTCGAAGACGCTGCACTAACACAATTTGCTCGACGGTTCAGCTATGTCGCTAAACAGTTTATGCTGAACTTTGTGCTCGGGCCACACGAAAGCATACAACTTAAGAGGCGCTTTTACAAGATACATTAAATCAAAATCTAAGTATTTTCATTTCAAGCAGGCCTTTTCAGCACTGTCAAAAGGTTACGGTTATTCCAGTTGCGCGGTTCCAAAATGTCACTCCTATGGAGAATAACCGGCAAGAAATTTCGAAGATTATTCTCTAAAAAAAATGGGTTCCAATAAACTATGTTCTTGAACAAGTTTAAAATTTTCAAATAAAAAAGCATGTTGAAACGTTATTTTTTTTTAAACTGCGTTCAGATTATGTCGTAGAAATTTAAATTGCAGCTACGAAATTACCTAGATTAATTAGTACCGAGATCAGCAACTGATCGCGTTTATTTGTACCAGTGTAATCAGTCCGCAGTCTACGAACCTGATAAATACTTAGTCTACTTGTTTCATAACACTTTTATTGTGTTTTGAATAACTTATGTCCTAAGAGACTGCCGGTGGTATCATTTGTTTTGGATATCAAAAATGGTTTTGGAAGATGAAATTTTAAAGTCGTTTAAGTGATGGGCACGTTAGTGAAGATAAATTTAGTGTAAGCCTATTTTAATCATTTAAAATTTGAGACAAGATTAATGAAAGACGAAAAAAAAATATTATTTTTACATGTGCGTGCGGTGGTACCTACTTAATAAGCTGAACGAGTTTAAATCATGTTCGTTCTGACTTTCCTTGGAACTGTTAGTATTTTATTTAGTCAAACGTTTTCTACATTTGACTAATTAGGTACATTAAAAAATATATTTAACAAGAACAATTTACACTTTATCTGTTAGTTTCAATTAATCCAATTTTTTACAGAAGATATATATAAACATGTCGATACATCTGTCTAAAATTGTAGATTGCGAATTCAAATGTAACTCTTTCTGTTATGTTATGCTTTTACGGCTAAACCGCTAAGCCCATTTTAATTAAACTTGGTATAGGATAAGTTTGGATTCCAAAAAAGGACATAGGCTACTTTTTGACGCGATAACCGAAACCCACGCGGGTGGTGTCGCGGGCAACAGCTAGTTCTTTATAATTAACAATTTCCAACCCCATAAAGGTTTTATCTTAGTACATATATAACTCATCTTATATATATTTCAAAAATAATATAGTAACATAGTAATAAATGACTCGGTCGTCGCCAAGAGCTGTTATAGTGATCAATTTCGTTCAGTTGACACCGAACAAAAACGTTTGTCGTATAAAATGCTTGTCTTCCTGTCTAAAATGTTTGAGGTATTACTCAATTGGGAATTTACTGTAAAACTACAAATACCTAAAACTCTTTTAACCTGAATTAAATGAATAACGTAAATTTGACAGTAAAAAAAAACCGCTGGAGATAGATCATTATCACACAGACATTACAGTTTCTTCTCCAATATAAGTAGATATCTTATATCTATTGTTCACATGAATATCTGAATTAACTCTCTACATTTCCAAAAACCTTAACTAAGCTCATATTATGTAGGTATGTTTATAACTAATATCGAGGAACAAACATAAAAAAATAGGTTCCCATGAATTGCGAACCTCGTTCTTTTTTAAAGTTGGTTAAATATATCTACAAAATAATATCTTTGAATAGGTACAGCAAAACAACCTCATTTGACAACTTTCTAAAAGGTTTTTCAGTTAATCTAAACCAGATAAATCTTATTACGAAGCTTTAAACTTAGGTTGAATTTACACAATACGTAGATTCAAAATAGTTAGCTACCTACCGTTCTTAATAAAAAAACAATAAATACGCACACTTATGTTCCCGATAAAAATAGTCTTATTGTGGAAATGATTTCATATATTCCAAAAAATAAAACAAAACAATAATTAAAATACATTACATAGATTGCTTCACAAAATTTAAATTTCCCATAAAAATTGTGCCCGTAGTTGATAGTCTGTAGTTGCCATCCGACGTCGAGTCCCTAACTCCTACCTATGTGTACATTTTAACTTGGAAACTTCGAGAACATTCCTTCCATATGCAGTTTTAAGTTCCTACGTCGATCTTATTTGAAGTTTTGATAATATTAGTCCTTGGCATGTCTTTGGAACGAGTACGGAAACTCGATTCCTATGGATACGTTTTTAATGAAAAACTTACATGTAGTTTGTTGTTGGGATGCGTGTTTTTGACAAGAATTTTTATAAAGAATATTGAAATTTGTTTTATGCACGGAAACAATACATTTTAAAACCCAATAGTGTACGTGAAAAGCTACCGGAATACGAATATATACTTTTAAAAAATACAATTATTTGTTTAAATATTCTAGTACCACAGTATACTGATTTGATTGTAAAAAAGAACATAACAACTGTCAAAAACGGAGTTTTTCTAATTACTTAAAAATATTTAACTTTTCTTTTTCTAAAATTGTTTTTTGATTATTTAGGTTTTTTTTTATTAATTAGTTATTTTTAATTTTAAATATATAGGTACAGAATAAGTATTGCCATCATCATCATCATCATCATCAGCCTATCTTCGTCCACTGCTGGACATAGGCCTCTCCTATGGCACGCCACTGAGCTCGATCTTCAGCTCTTCGTCTCCAACCAATGCCAGCCACTTTGCGATTTGTATTGCCATACAATGTGGCAATTCCGCCAGTCTTTTGGGTACACTTCCAGTCGACAGCAATGCGGATGAATTTTTTGACGCTATTTTTTAGAGTTTTTTATTAGTCGAGAGAGTAGTTTTTTTTTCTAAAATAAACATTTGTACATCTTTTCTTTTACTTTTTGTAGTATTGGTAAGTAGTTAATGTCGTAGCCACATATTTATATTACGATATTAAGTAATATGTACTTATTAAGTAAATACAAACCAGTACTCTCCCTCTAAGCAGACGCTTTACAATTTTAATGACGTACGAATTCCAGTAATGGTGAGCGGTCGATTCTGGCTCATCCATTATGTACCGCTCGTATATCGGCGAAGTTAAAATATAAGTTGGGTCAACCCTATCTATTACTGTGTACTACGCTAGTTGCAAATCTTCTGAGCGATGATAGTACTAGGGCTGTGCTGAAAGATTAATTTTTTAGCTTACTTTTTACGTGAGCCTATGTTTGGCACTGGATATATCGATACCTATATCCTGAAATGTAGCATAAACTACTAATTTTGAAAATCGATGGTTTAAAGCAATTAAATTTTGCCTCATTCTGTATATCTTATTTTATAAGCAAAAAAACAGAATGTTGTTAAATAACTGATCCTTGTACGTACAAAATCCACCAAAAAGATAAGCTCAGGTTCAGTTTAAAAATATTTTATTAATATCTTTCATCGATAAGCCGCGTCAAACCACAACCAGCCCTTTATCACTCGCCAATGAAATGGAACTGTTTAAAAAACGCAGTGGATACTATATCTCGGGGTCTGTATCTACTGCGTTACCCGCATTACTGTACGGATCGGCTTGGCAAACCACCCCTTACTATTGGCTCGAAGCCAGTGAAATCTGTCCGCAGTTCATGCGCCCCTAGTACATTTTTATACATTTTCATATTAAAAATAAATTTTATTACTTAAACAGCACGGCTGTTGGTTTAAAGTAGGTCAGTTTAGTTACAATTTAGTTGGATGGAATTATTTATTTTAGGATCATTTAGTTTAAATGATACTAAATTGGATGGATATGTTAAATTTGTTTAATAATCCTTCAGTATTCATAATTATTTAGAAAATACGACGATTTACTCACGCACATTCTCGGGAACGCCCGACTAGTTTCAGACTCAAGAGGAGTCCCTAATAATGAGCTGACGCGTCGATGGTGGTGTCGCGAGCTTCGACTCACAAGTAAACTATCGTACGTCGTATTTTATAAATAATTATGGATATGTTAAATATTAGAAGATGTCAATTTTGAATTGAATAATGAAATAATATGATGAAATTGATTGACGACGATATTGATGCAACCTTTTGTAACTCTGTAATGGTTGATCGCTGTTGGTACTAAGTGATTTTAAATTTGAAGTGAGTAATATTTTGATGCTCGTCAGCCTTTTTGTGCAACGTATACAGTATGAATTATAAAAAAAAAAACATTATATTAAAGACAGAGGAGAAAAGTATCGAAACAATGACTCAGCTACTTAGGATTTTGTCTGTAAAATGGAAACTTAACTTACTAAACTCGTTCCCTACCTTAACTAACAATTCCTTTCTTACACACTTATTTATCTCATATCGAATGACAACAACAAAATGTTGGGTACATCTTAATTCCCTTTCCGATATTACAGCCTGGAGGCCTCTTCTCTAAAACCAATAAATATAATAGAATCGGATATCCTATGAAAAGAAAAGCAATCGAGTGAGATCTATTTCGTTCAATTTTTTGTATCGGACTTAAATTCTGGCGACGAATTTCGATTTATTTAAGACTAGACCATTCGGATTTGGTTCGTGATTGAAAAGTTAGCTGGTTTTGTAAGGCTTCTAATTGTTTTCCAATGTATATTTATAAAAGATAATTTTACAAATTAATTAGTGTTTCAATGGTACTTAATATGAATGTGAAAGTTTGTGGGGATAGATGGATGTATGTTACTCAATCACGATAAAATGGCTAAAGAAATTTGAATTATTTTTTACTGGCAATAAAATATTTGGTTTAAATTAGAGAAGGGAAACAGTTTAAATGTTTACCTATTACTTATTCATTAATTTAATTCGTAAGTAAACCAATAAATCTAGAATGCAAGAGAGCGGTGTTTTCAACAAAAAATTTAGGTAAGTGCACAAGGCACAGGTGTTAAAAACTTAAGAAATAAACTTCATAACCATTATCTGAACAGTCCAAAAGAACAAGAAACCAATTATGTGAGTTTGCTGCATTTCGGCAATCAGCATATTTTCTTAGGCAGTTCCAATATTCCAAAAAATCTAATTTCATGTACCTACCTATTAACAAACTTATCCAATCATGTTTTTCTACATCAACAGATATTTTACACACCCAGAAGTAAGCAGTATATGACCTATGTCTAATTGAACCGTAATTATTGTTCGATTACCTAACAACGTTATATATTAACAATTTTATAAGATAGTAAGTATTTTTTTTTTAATATGAGTAAATCCTAATAAACGAAATTATTTCTGCGCACCCTTTCAAAGTTTATAGGCGTGATCATCTTGTGTCAATGAAAAAAAACTTAGGTTCGGTTTCTAAGTTATTATATTATATTACACCTTAATAATACACAAGAATTTTATCATTTTAAAGTACACAAGTCACCATCTGAAAGCCTGTCCCAGAGCTCGCAGACTCCTCAAAACCAACGAGAGTACTTTCTGAAATTTTAAAGTAACAAGTTTGCCAACAGATGTCACTAGTTCCATTTTCTAGACCAACCGTAAAATGCATTAGTGTGTAATGAAAGTGACAAGTTATCCTACACCGGTCATTCGCTTCGGTGGTGTCACTTCTACTATTTATTTCGAATGGAAGTGAATTTTTCACCTAGGCTCTTAGTGTTTTACTTTGCGCGTCAGATGTCGTAATTTAATATTGAATAAAATGCTTGAGATGTTGTTTTTATGATAGTGGAACCTTGTTTTATATTTCTTAGAGAAGCGTTGTCGAATCATCTGAAAAAATCAAATTTTAATAGATTATTTTATATGATTTGATTTTTGAACGCCATCATATTTAATTAACACAGAAAAGGAAGTTAAAAATTAATATTTAATTTATTTACTTATTTATTTACATACTATTACTTTAAATAAAAATATTACAGAAAAAAATAACACGCAACGTTTTTTTTTCTTTTTTAACCAAAAAACAAATCTAAACATCCACACTATTACTCCAACAATATGGGGCAAGATACTTTTACCAAAGAATGCTAGACGAACGAACAAATGAATTCTGTTTAGTGACTCGTGTCAGATCCCCTGAGGTTTGGACTGGAGCAGTCCTGATGAAGGCCTGTGAATGTGATATATTTACGTCAGCGACGTGGTGCGCCTTCAGAGTTGTCTCTAAGAATTAAACCTCTTTATTTATTTATTTATTTATTTATTTTATTTATTACATTTTAAAGAAGGCTTACAGACTAACAGAAATATGATATAACGAGTGTAATATTACCTGTAAACTAAAAGTAAATTCTTGTTCAACAATACCGAAAATACCTAACGTCTTTGTCTATTGTTTACTTAGTTATTTACATCATTCTCACCAGTAATAATATAATTTCAACCTTCTTACAATGTAGTGCGAGAGTTAAAATAGTTATGTTCAAATATTAGTACTTACAACATTATAGCCAAAATAAAACTGTTTGTGTAAACCGAATAAAGAGATAGTGATGTGTTTATGTTCGATTGTGGTACTTGTGAAGTAATCAAATATATTTTTTTATGTTACTAGTTGGACTATTCCGTGAAAGTTACAATAAGTATCTCTATTATGTGTTTGAAAGGTCGTGTCATAAAAAGACTAAAATATCGGATTCATATATCTGTTATTAAAACCTGTAAGCTAATATATATCAGCTTGCAGATTCTAACAACTGGATACTAAATTATATGTGTATTTTAGTTTATTTAACACATCCCTGGCTATAAGTAACAGGTTTTTTTTTATTTGAATTCATGGTGATCGATGTCTTTTGCTTTCTGTATCAGAAACAAAAGATAAACCTTTGCTCTGTAGTGAATTATATGTAAGTATATATCTATTATTAGGTGTGGCACTTAAATACGTCTTTTACATTTTTTAATAAATAAATATTTTTTACGCCTATGTCTTCTTAGTGTGTCGACCATGGTGTTGAAGTTAGATGTTTCCGGATCAGTTGGTAAAGACCTATAAAGGTGGTAGGACCAGCTGGGCAGCTCATTAAGTGAGATATGGTTTGGGGAGAGATACCACACTCACACTGACAAGCCTTGTGAGCGGTGTGTAACCCCAAAAAAAATATTTTTCTGGACATAATATTTATTTCCGTAAATCCTTATTTATTTCTAAGGTTAATAAAACTCCTTAAAACAGAAACATAATTATATCAGTGCCTCTTTCAACTCCACTTGCCTCTGAAACATTTTTCGTCGCAAAACCAGACGCCATAAAAACGGTAATGGAAATATCAGGTTACCGGCTGCAACGGAGACGAATTGATTTGACAAATCAAATAACTGGTTACCGGGCCTTTCCTACCTCTGTTTTTAACATTGTATTGATGACGTATGTTTTGTAAGAATAGGCTGTAGTAAATCTTTATTTATAATATAAATGAGTAGATTTAGATCCAACTAAAACTTTATTAAAATTTCAATAAATAATAATAAAATTAATATTTGCTTGTACCCTGTTTCCGCTGCCGGTTGGAGAATGTTTTTTGATATTTTGAAATATATATATTTCTTTTTCTTTGTTTTGTATTTTAAAATGTATTTTATAGGAAAAAATATACTTATATAATAAGCATAAATATACTTATAAAATATACTTAATACATAATACACTAATTGATTAATTAAAATTATTATTTGCAAATAATACATTATTATAACGGCACAAATTATTAAAAAATAAAGCTAACTACGCCACACCAAAAAAACGTATCCCAAAAGTCACTCATAATAAGAGCTGAGTTTAAAAATCCATTTATTTATAGTTTGCACAGACTTCAGAACTCGTAGTGACGCGTCTACCCCGGAGAGTCTGTGTCAATATCCGTACAGACTATTGAATAATAACACGCCCCGATCCATTCGATAGTTTTAAGGTTACAATGACAAGACGCCGCTAAAAGCCCGCTGGATGACAGAATCCAATCTGTGAGGATGCCAGTTAAAGTAGAGGCAATATCCATCACCGTTTTGGTGGTCCACGGGAAATAAAAATGGTTTGTTTTGGAGCTTTACCTTTGAGAAGTGGATGGATAAAAAAATATCGATAAATTTTTGGGAGGATTGTAGATGAAATCATTTTCTATCGTAAGTTTTTTTTAGTTATGACATAAAAGTAACTTTTATTTTTACTGTATTGGCTAGTGACATCGTACATGTGTTGTGTAATTAGTTATTTAAAACCGGTCCTAATTAACTAACCGGTCCTCACACAATTATGAATATTTGCATGTGTCTTGGTATTTTTTATAGTATTACTTGCTGTGCCCGCGGCTTCGTTTCCGTCAACTGACTACCTACCCTACCTACCTTATTACCTACCTACCTACCTATTTTCTTTTTAATCATACCCTGTTCTGACAATGACGTATACATAAAAAAAAAGAAATATCCAATTTGGTGCAGTCGTTCGGAAGCTATGCGCGTACATAGTACATGTTGGCTATTCATTTTTATATATATAGATAGATTTAGCGTCACATATACTTCGAAATTATTTAAATGTATGAGACACTAAATAATATTTGCTTTTATTTTTATTATCTTAGTTAAGTTGAGAATATAACAAATCTTAATCCAACCAAATCATAGTCCCTCTACAGTAACCAGCTAAGGTTTGACAGTGTATCGGTGACGTTAACGAGTTTTGAATGAAGCGCGGTGTTCTGGAATATAAGCTTTATGGAATTGTAATAACGCACAATCTGATTATTGGGTTAATGGATCTATATCATGAGCGAATATGAAGCGAACCATGGCCGGTGATATACAAAGTTTAGTAAAGTTAGTGTGTTTGTTTGAAAAATATAGACCATTTATAGACACGCAAGAGAGGGACAGACAGAAGAGTAACAGAAGAGTTTATGACATTACATGTATATATTTTTATTGGACGCCTCCCTCGCTGTGGAATTTAATCCTTGTGTCGCGGCGGGTTTTACAAACATTCAAATCACATGCACAAAGAGCACACAGACTTGAACAAGCATTTATGGACCACACAAATGCTTGTCCCATGCGGGATCGAATCCGTAGCACGTCGCGTACAGTGGCAGTTACCGTGGTGACGGTGGTGATATCGGTGGAGTCAATAAAAAAAAAACGATAATTTTCTAGCGCACGAAATATAAAAACAAAAGTCAATGAGACATTTAATTTCACGATATTTAGTTAGCCTTTTCCCCGTGAGACATTAAATTTTTGAGAGATATAGGTACTTATATTAAAAATAATTCATATGATTATACCAATGATTGTTAATCAACAATAAACCATCGCTCTGCTGTAAAGTATACAATCCACAAATCCCTTGGTATCCAAAACCTCACGTTTTGTCTAACACTGGAACAGAATAAACCGTAAACAAGTCTGTAGAACTTGCTAGATTAAATAACCTTTGTAAATTAATCAAGAACTTAAAACAAGATACATACTTCACATTGAGTTTTAAGATTTCTTTCATTAGGTACTTGCAAAATAATCTTCTTAAGAATCTTAAAATCAATCATATTAAGTTTTAATCATCATCATTTAAAAGAATGGAAAACGCATAAGTTTACCTCCAAAACCAAGTGCATGGAAATCATAAACACTAATGATTATAGTAATCATACTACAAATATGCATTAATTTTAGTATGGAATAAAAAGAAGTATCGTCAAACCTTACCTACTATATTAAAGTAACAAAACGCAGCCGCTTTAAATCAATTCAGGCATTTAAAAGGCTCTCAACCTAAAACAGGGCTCCCAAAAACAAAATCAACTCTCAAAAAGACAAGTACCATATCGAAATATAATATCAATATCTAAGGCGTCGGGGACCGCCTACACAAAATCAATTTACTTATTTCTCTAAAGAAATAACGATTTAAGTCAAGTGGTTTCTTCAATGTGAATTTCATTCAGTTTAGATTAATTTAATTGAGAGTGATCGAACAATGAAATTTCGTTTAAATTACTAGTTACTTTGGTGGCTGAATTAGTCGAAGTAATTAATTAATATCTTGAAATTTGGGAGTCTTATAGTATAGAATTAATTCAAGTTTATATTTTTATTTTAAATTGATTTATAAGCTCGTATCATCATCATCATATCAAACTATTGCTGTCCACTGTTGAACGTGGGCCTCCCCCAAAGAGCGCCAACCATCCCTGTTTTTAGTAACCCTCGTCCATTCACTGCCAGCCACCTTGTTCAAATCGTCGGTCCATACACTGCTAAGTCCTTGCAATTTTTATCACCGTTATTCAGTAAAACAAAACAAACCGATAGACCATTAAATTCACAGGATTACTCTTGGAATTAAACAGCAATTTAATCTTAACATGTTCTGTGGCTTTCAAAGGTTCTTTGATATTACCTGGTGTATCAACCTGTTAGGGATAAGCCTTGATCGATACATCCTCCTCGCTTCTGTAATCCTGGTACATTATATGGTGAGGCTTTGAAATTGTGCTATTGTGTGATAGTTTAGAGTGATGAAGAAAATTAAAGTGTACGCTAAGAAATTTATTTAAACTAGTATTGGTGTATGAAGGGTTTCGCTTCCTAGAAAGTCATTATTTATCGTTTGTACCGGGTTTGCTTTATATTATACCAGCGGTGCCGCGCGGTTTTACACGCGTTTGTAGTCCCCGTTCCCGTAACACATATTTTTTTTCGTGATTTGTCCGATTGTTTTATAGTTGTAGATCATGAAAATCTGTCCACCCGTTCTTGAGTTTTAATGGAGTAACTAATCCTACTTTGATTTTATACATACAGAACATTGGTTATGGCTAGCTGATATACTGGCAAGCGATTTACCTGATTGTTAGTTTTGGTTAGTTTGAGTTATGTTTTTAATTGTTACAGTATGTCAAAACGATTGTAAATTACATGATTATCTTAAACTACGTTATGGTATCGCATTAAAACAAAAGACTCACTTTACCAAAAAAAACATATTTCTTAAAAATAAATCTTTAAATGCTATACGATTCAGTACCCTGCCTAAGAGTAAGCCATCTTTCAGACCTTTTTAAATTTATCTAGGCGCACATTTATCACAAATCAACAGAGATTAGCTAAGCTTTAAAAAAATGCTGAAACAGCTGACGATATTTTTATGCAATTTATATTTATTAGTATCATTAATTACAGCGGATTAGGTTTCTAAGTTTCAATCTGATTAAAAATTGCATTTTGTCTTTGCTTGATCGTTTGGAATTTGCAACAACAAACATTTATATGATATTTGTGTCTAAAACAAGGAAGATGACTGGGGATAAAAATACAAATTCTATATACTTTTTTTAATAAATTATTATTATTTTTTTTATTTTTTTTCAAATTATATTTTACAAGTAAAAAACTAAACAGATAAAGCTAATCAAAGTCCTGGTTGCAAAATGGGGGTTAATGACGCTTTTGCACAAAATTTATGTATAATATACCTAACACTTATATTATTTTCAGAATTCAATTACTTCTCAGGAAATGGTTTTCAATTCAAACGTTGACGTGTACAAGTGTATGCTTGATCTGACTTGCAAAAGAAATAATGTATAATTTATTTATAGCCATTCCTATGTACAAACACATATATGTTACGACTATCATCAGCTAAGGGTATAATATTTACATTTGTCGCTTCTGCGACACCCAAAGTACGAGATGAAGGGGTGCTATTATTTTTATGTCCCGACACTGACGTAGTATCTATCATCTACAGCATGTAAACATTACTAACAAAGAAGAACTTAGTGTTTAAATATTGTTGACTAGCTGTCCCCCGCGACTTTTCCGCGTGTTTTAGTTTCAACGTTTTTCATTTTTGCGACATTTTTCATTTATGCTCCGCTCCTATTGGTCGTAGCGTGATGTTATATAGCCTATAGCCTTCCTCAATAAATGAGCTATCCAACACTGAAATAATTTTTCAAATCGGACCAGTAGTTCCTGAGATTAGCGCGTTCAAACAAACAAACAAACTCTTCAGCTTTATAATATTAGTATAGATATAAAGTATAGATTAAATAATTATTAGTAACCGTCCCTAGTTTTGAGTTAAGGATTTATTGATTATAGTTTGTAGTTTTTTTTAGTAGTTCTGTGTACGTGGTATTTAAATTTATCTTCAGAAAGCCTTTGGCGCTTACTTATATTATAATAAAATGGGCTTAGTTACATTAATTAGATATAAAATCTAGAAATATCTACTTCCCTAAAAAATATACAGAATTAAATATAAGAACAGGTTACATTACTAATGTCTACAGGTTACAATGCTAATTACTATTACTAATATTTGAATACTAAAATTCAATAAAAAAACATTTAAGGTACATAATATAATTCATCAAGGCATTTTCTCATTCAGAAAGGTTATCATGTTTCTCGCTAAATGACAAATAAGGACTGCAAAATCTAAATTCAATTATCTTGAAGATCAAATCGCGCTCGTCTCAAGCACTGCCTTTCTTCAAGACGAGCTAAAACAATATTTAAATTCGTTCCTATCAATTAGTTTTGAAATCTTAGTTAATTGATCGCAGTTGAATGAGTTCGTTCCGCCTTAAGTTCGATCGAATTTTGCAGTTTATAGTGGAGTTAAAACTCTTACTTGTTTAAAGAAACGATAAGTCAAATGTACTCGAAGTTAAAAGGCATGGAACTAAAACGTGCAGATAAACCATATTATAAGTAATTATTTGTAAATAAATCATTAATTCACTAAATACTTCGGGTACTAAGTAAGAATCGTAAGGGCTTATGTCCAAATAAATCTCAGGAAGATGATTATTTGGTATGTAGTTAGGTAATATTTGCGGTTTTATAGCTACCAAAAAAGTTTTCAGTGGATTTGACAGGCTCAAAATGGGTATAATACTACTCAAATATGTTCTAATAACATACCAAAAAATCAGATTCGTGCAATTTCCTAATACTACAAATGTCCCGGCAATTTCGAACAGATTCCTTGCTTTCTGTAATTAATATAATATTTATGACTATATTCTTACTAGGACATATATAACTACCATACCATGTTACATGAAATTTATCTTTGTAAAATAGTCATCTGTTTTTTTGATGCAACATAAACCTAAAAGCAAGCTTTTTCTACATTTATTTATTTTTAACTAGCCCATTTTCGAGCAAAAGGCATTTCCCCGAAGTCTCCGAACCTGCTTTTCGTCGATTTCTACCAAATCTTTCTATGGTTGAGCAGGACGGAACAAAAACTGCGTGTCAAACAGAACATAACTACAGATAGTATCAAAAGGCACTAAAATCCGTATGCAATCGATGACATTCCTTTCACACGGACCATCGCCCAGTTGACTTTACGATCCGCGTCGATCCATCATCGAGTTGAATGTTCTGATGCGATTGTATTCTCAATGTTTTTGCCATTCGGAAACCGAGCGTGACCGAGAGCGGGCGTGTATGTTCAAAAACGCGTTAAACTCTGATCAGACTGACTTAAATTATATTGGATTTCATCTTTTAAGTTCTTCCTTAAACGTTTTTAAGTTAACGATAATAATTTTTGTGCGGTCTTTTTATTAATTACCAGCTTTTGCCCTCGACTCAAGGATTCAAGCTGACTCCTTACCATGTTTCATCACTATCGGTTTAGCGGTTTAGCAGTGAAAGCGTAACAGACATATAGACAGACAGATTAATTAACTTTAGTATAGATGTATGAATAGTTGCCATATTTCTATTTAATTGAATTTTTAAGTTTTATTGGATAAGAAAAAGCAAGTATCCTTAAATATCATGGAATCGTTAAACAGTTAGTAACCATTTATATATTACAAGATTGGTTGTACTTTATTTAAATTTAAATACACAAAAATATAATAAAAAAGTCAAAACGTTAAAAAAAACAAACCCAATTTATCTTTTAATACCCATAAACACAATTACTTTACTTAAGAGCTTTAAATTTATACTTAACACCTGTATAATATATATCTACCACATCCTAAAGCAAATACAGATAGATTCTATTCCGCTTTTCTTTCAAACTTCTAATGGAAATTGGCTCCATTATCTATTTTAATTCATGTATTAAAACGTTTTCAGACCACCTTTAAACCTTAGGTCTCTACGATCGAGTTGTCAAATGTCTACGATCTGATTAGTGCAGTGGCTGCACACTTGGCTTTGACTTAGTTCCCTATTACGTGTTACTTACAGCTACTAATTTATACGTCTAATGGCTGAATACTGAAATGTCAATTAATTTTAAGTCGCCGTTAACTCTCATGCTGTCTCTGTCGTTTTAAGGTGAAAAGTAGCGTCAGATAGATATTTAAGTACGTCTTAAAGTTAAGTTGCGTTTCAGTATTCGAGGGTAGGTGAATGGTGGTGATGAATGTCCGTATGAAATAACATAATTATAGGAAATATAAAATTCTTACTTTTTGATTTAGAAACTTCGATATTATGGTTTTTATGTATATTCGCCAAGAAAAAATATCACACATTTTCTAGTTACTAACTTCATGTGTTGCAAGGTGAATAATATTTATTTATATTAATATACTTTTTTACACAATCCGTTAATTAGAATATTTTAACTAAGAATATATCAGTTACAAAAAAATGATACTTGACATAAAATTTCTTTATTAAATATCATACTTCTATCAGCCTCAATCGATATAAAATATTTAGCGCAACAACAAAATAGCATTAGAAATGAAAACAACATTAAACTGCAATAAAGTTAAAACAAGATAAAGGTTAAAGAAGATTTACGGTGGGCAAACATTAATAAAACATTAATTAATTGATTCAATATGAAACACACCGCAAAAGAAAGCAATAGAACTCCAAGTGGTGTTAATAAATCTAGTGCATACATACACACTCGTATCTGTAGCGAAGCGTAATCAAACATTATTGCAACTTAGAACGCGCTACGCGCACCGGCAGAATGCACGCTACAGTAAACAATAATAAATACATAAAGAAATAAATTATTAATTTATTTTATTTTTTATTTATCTGTTCATTACTTGTAATGTAGCTAATAGCGATTAATTAATATTAAGTTTCAGTGCTCAAAATATTTTCGTACCCGGTTCAGTTAGCTAAGCGACTCTTATGTATAAAATAATTTTCGTTAATCTAGTGTGAAATCTGGATGCTAACGCTGCAGCGCGATATGCTTATTATACAAAATAGTCCAGTTATCCTTAATTAAATGTAATTATTATAGGTTAGTGTCTTTGTTCGGCGAGTGGAGACGGCCTTATTGACTGGGCGGCGCCGGTCGCACGCGTTCGGCCGAGCTCGTGCCCTGCCGCTCGGCCGAACTCGGCAAACTTCGCAGTCGCTCGTAACGTTTTACTAGAAATTTAAGGGCTGCGTTAGGGGTATTCCGACAGGCGCGCTGCGTCTGCGGGACGGCCATGGCACCCGCACGGCGTTACATAACGCGCCGACCCCGATACATGACTGATTTTTTTTTAATATTATTCTCCCTATCAAAAACTAAATAAGTTAAACCTCTCATATGCAATGAGCGACCTCCTACAGACCCTCGGTCAAAGAGAAAGCGTCGCCTAAAGCGCGGCCAATTGTCGTCACGACAAAAAGACGATAGTAGCAATTTCCCTTTGCCGACAACCCTTTGCGAGGCGAGAGGCTGAGCGCGCTCCGGGCACATGGCGGGCGGGGTGGCGCGGGGTCGCGGCGGCGGGGACGCGAGGGGCGCGGGGCGGCTTTCCCGGGCCGCCCCGCCTCAGTGGCGGCCTGCAGTGGCAACGACGCGCGTGTCGCCTCCAACACTTCCGCCCCGCGCACCTAATCCGCTCATTTAGCAAGCAAACGCCGCATACGGTGTGGTGGCGGTGGCAGCCCTGCGGCGCCGAGCCCCCGGGGCCGATGCTCTGACGAGCCGGGCGCCTCCGCCCGAGCTCCTTCGATCCGCGTCCGACCGGCATGTGATATCGCGCCGCGCCACTCGACAAAATGATTGTGTGTTCAATTGTTTACGTTAACGATAGTTGATAACCGGGAGGCCGACGCTGGCATGCTAATGTGAGTATACACAAGCCCGATCAATTTTAACGGCCGCAGACACCACGTCGCGTCCACGCGAGCACGCAGTTTTCCCCGTGAATAAATAAGCTAGCATGTAAAGTCGCACTAGAAGACAAAGCGAGTTAATGTCTCGGAGCGGGTTTTTCTGCAATGCGACATTGTTGGAATACGAAAAAGTTTTCATACATTATTAACGTGCGAGTGTCATGTCATGTATAGGCGACGCGGCGGTCGGTGGCGGCTGTATACAGGTTAGAGTAAAGTGACGATGTTGTGAATTGTTGGCAGTCGGACTGTTGGTGGGGAGTCGTGGACTGGTTGTCGTGGTCGCGCGGGCGTTGGACGCGCGTTTTTGTCGCGCGCGGGCTGCTCATCGCGCGGTTCTGGCGGGCCAGCGCCATGCGGTAGCGCGGCGGCGCGGCCGAGCGGCGGGCGAGCACTCGTGCGCTCTCGGCTATGTGCCCCCCTTGCGCTACACTGTAAGTACCACACTGTAAACATATTCACCAAAATAAGTCTTAATTAAAATTTCACCAAAAATCCACCCAAAAAAAAAATCGTCTAAAATACCACAGAATAACGCACGAAAGATAGTTTCATCACTTTCATCATCACTTTTTAAAGCACGAAAATTTCGCGTTCTTAATAGCCTCAAACTGCCTTACTCGCGTCACTCTAAAGACAGCCACATTACACATGTCTTGTGAAATAAAACAAAACATATCTACATCGCCTTAATCACCCATTCTGACTGACAAACTGGTGATCTACACGTCTAAATAACGTGCAAGCAGACGCTCCTAACAATCCCTAAGATAAGGGTTTATCAAGGCTGAGTACTCTCTCCTTCCGAAATAATCCCTAATCCGCCACTTACGTAGTTAACATTACTCAGGCACTAACCATTTTCACAAAATGACCCATAACTTTATTCCCCATAGTCATTCTCCTGTCCGTATATTTACGATAACGTCGCGACGTAACTTGTACAGACATCGTACATAAATTTTGTGCGTACGCTTGTTGCAATTTGCTGTCTAAACCAGAAAGTGGGTTACGTCATAAATTGTAAATTTTTGTAGAGCTGACTCATATGTTTGTTGAAGTTATTAGACTTGAGTAAGAAACGCTTGAAAAATGTACTCCTTATTTTTGTATTCAACTCCAATTTTCGTACGAAAACATTTTTAGAAAATTAGACCCTAATTTGTAAAGGCATAAGTTATCTTGTAACTTACTTGAGGAAATAAAAAAAGCAATTTAATGTTACTGAAACTTTGGACAGAAAATAGGTAGCTCAGATACACGGTGTATAAGACTGAAGTAAAAATCTAAAACTGTCACTTAAAATAAAAGTGGTGCTAATAAAATCTAGCATAGAACTGTATGCACTTAGTTCAGCCAATCAAAGTCATGGCTGGAACTCATTTCAAGCGATTGAAGAGCACTTACCTTATGTCATTGAGAGCTGGAGTTATGCACGGCTTTTACTCTCTTTATAGAAAGAAATTTTGAATAAATCGTCGTTAATACTCGTTTTTACTAATCTACATATTTTAGATAGAGACAAAACGTGCATCATTAACTAAATATACTCTTTGTTCAAAATATTCCATATTTTACTAATTTAAATTTTTGACATCATTTTAACATTATGCTTATTATCATAATAATATAGAAACTTAAAATTCGCATAAAAAAATGAGTTAACAGGCAATTATTTAGGTAAATTCAAACATGACATTTGATGGTAAGATTTTCAAGAATTACATTTACATTATTTCGGTTAGGAATTAGTTATAGAAAAACGAAATTTGGGTTTAAAGTACTTACAAATTTATTTATTTCGTTACTGTACATAAAAATGGTTCAATTACTAATCGAAATAAAGTATAAAGTAGAAGAGGCGGCCATATTGCACAGAACAATTTGTTTCAGGCAACTGAAAAATATAAAGTACAGAGGAAAAAAAATATCACAAAAAATATATGTAAAAATGTATACAAAACAATAAATAAAAGATACTTAATTCTACACATACATGGAAGGGTACATGTTACCAAATTAAAACAATAATTTAATAAAAAGACATGACATATTGAGCTCCTTGAGCTTTCTTAATTTTAAGTAGAATTCTATGTTATGAGGAGATTATGTACACATAACATTTTAATTGGAATATAAGTCGACCGAGACGAGAAATATAAAAAAAAACTAATATATTCAGTAAGGTATATTAAAAAAGTAAGCAAGTAAAAAATAAGAGAAGAGTAAAAGTTTAATTGCTCTAAAACCAGAGAACAACATAGTAATAAGTTGTGTAATAGGTAAAACAGATCTTAAAAAAAAGGTAATGAATAAATTTTACTCAAAGAATCCAGGGGCTATTTTTATTAAAAGCAAGAAACGCTATGAAACCTCGTTGGCATAGTCAAGCTTTATATCGAGTGCTCTTTTTTGTAACTGAAAGAAGTTCGCATCAGATTTCAAAGAATTTATTTGTTAAACAGTCACAATTGTACCCTGATTAATACGTAGGAAAAAAACAATGTGGTGTCATTTATAGGTAAGAAACGGGAAATAAACAGAAGACTGATGAACCAGAGAAAATGAAATTTTAATCCAATAGAAATAATGAAAGAAAAAATTTAAAAGGATAAAAGTTACTAAACTGGAGTTAAAGCTCCTGTAAAATTAAGTAAAAATACTAACAAGGTATAAAATACACATTAAATGAAATAACGAGGTATATTTGAGTGATAACGGCGAACCATTAAGAACATAATATTTTTACTTCGCATTTTTTTGGTGATATTCTGATAATTTTATCAAATAATTGATTACCCACAAATGTAAAAAAAGAACTGACTTTGACGAAGTTTATATAGAACTAACGCTGACATATATACCCACTCTATCGATTACAAAAAGATTTTTTATAAATCAACCCATAAATGCCGGAGAAATCGCCTAACAAACAAAAAAAAAAATCATACATTCGAATTGAGATCCTCTTTTTTAAAGTCGATTAAAAAGATTAATATTTAAACTGGCATGTCAAATTATGTTTTGAAAGAAATGTCTTACACCAAGATACTTAATCTAAGCTTACACCAAATACCTACTTTTTTTGCTTTAATTATTAACCATTCCTTCAGTAAATTGATACTGAACCAAAAACATTTGGCTGTATTATTTTTAAGCATCTACGTCAGAGTAAAGGTAACCTAAATGTCAAAGTAGCTACCGTATCGGTTTTCATGCCTTTGGGAAATCAAGATCATTTTGTTTTTGAGGGATGGCGGGTATTTTCATAATTCATCAATGTCTCATACAAATGTTACACGAGGTTCAGTGACGTTTAGTTTAGGTAAATGATCGATAAAGTTATATAATCTAATAGACTAAGGGCTGTTTTTTCTAACGCCAGATATTTTTTATACGTGGAATAAAATTGACGTTTGACAGATTTTGTATGGGAGAACTGTCAAAATGTCAAATTATTCCTCGGATAAAATTATCTGGCGTTAGAAAAAACAGCCCTAGCTATATCTTTCTATGTTGATCTGTACATACTCTTTGAATAAAAAGATTTCTTTGGACTTCAGCGATTGGGAGTCGTTAAGAAACCTTTAAAATACTTTAATGTTATTTACATAGTTAAAGTATAAATTGTTATTTTTTGAACTTGTGCATGGGTGGTAAATGGTCTATTTCATATTAGTTTCTTGGTAATAGCTTTTGGTAAAGTTTCCAGAACATTCTAAAAGGATTTTTTAAAAATGTTAAATTTGTTTTTTATTATGTTAAGTTATCGCAATACTAACTGTTATTTTATATTTAGTTAGGGCTGTTTTTGTCAACGCTAGTTAATTTTTATTTGTGGAATAAAGGTTACGTCTAACAGGTTTTGTATGGAAAATCTGTAAAAAATCACATTTTATTCCTCGCATATCTGGTGCTGGAAAAATTAGCCCTAAATAACGCAAAAAATCATGTCTTTTGAGTCTTAAGGCTTCTTTTACAACCAACTCATGATTCCGCTTTTTATAGCTAGCTTGGGTATTCAATGTATTAATACCTTCCCCAATATTATGCCATAAATATTTTTAAATTCACGCAAAAGGGGCCTTATCTCGAAAAATGCTGAAACTCATCGTCTCTAAGGACTGTTTTGTTAAGAACCTTCTTAACGAATCGCCCAAGTTTAAGATGGCTTGAATGACTTAATAAGTCAAAACTGGAAAATAATAAACTCAATTTTAATCTGAACTGGATTAATTTATTTATCCAGTAATATTAACACCATTATTTTATGTAATTTCGTGAGCCTGGTTTTGCAGTTAACTTTTAAGACCATTATTTGAGTAACAAGGTAAATAATAATTAATCAGGTATGTTTCGGTGTTAATTTTTACACATTATTAACTTGTGAACGTGAAATTATTATTTTGTTGTAGGTAAGAAAATTTACTGTTTTTTTTTCTTTAAAACAGAAATTATTTATTTTAAAAGAAAGCTTCAAAAAGAAAGTTTTATTTTATTATTATCTTAAAAAAAAAATATGATATAGCTGCCCGTCACATAAAAATAACACCTGACAATTTCATATTTTAACAACAAATTTACTAAGACTTAACATCTATTCTAAGCATCTTTAAAGCATCAAAATTAAAAAGCAGTCTTCAGAAGCTTATCATTTTATCGTGAAGAGGCAGTTATTGCGTCAACGGCGTCAAAGTATCAAATATGAAGTTTTTTCAAGGGTTTTTATCTCGGGGTATTGTTTTGTCAGCGTTTAACGTTTATTGTGTTGGGGAGCGTGAATACAGGATGCACACTTTAGGCTTCAACAAATTATACTTAGAAGGTACTGGTTTGAGATAAAGAAATTTTTGAAGATATATTTACTTAGATATATATACTCACTTACATAATTAGATAATTTTTATTCGTGGAGTAATATTGACGTCTGACCGATTTTGTATAAAACAACTGTCAAAATTCAAAATTATTCCTCGGATAGGATTATCTGGCGTTGGTAAAATCAGCTTTATTTAGAATATTTTACACGCTTAAAAAAAATAATTAAGTAAAAGATGTCTTACAAAAATATGTTTCCTTTTTGTACGAGTCGTTATTAGAAACCAGTCAAAAATATTGATTTATTGTGGCATAAAAATTTGGTTGACCTAGAACACTCTCGAAAAAAAATACAATCATTACATGATTTGTTTACCAAAGTAAAAATTTTGACAAGTTGATGTCACCCAAAAAAATGAACGGCCTATATTTAGTTACCAAACGCTGTCCTCAGTCATTAGAAAGACAACCTTATTACTATTCATTTACAATGTATTTTTGTCTGTTCACCGCAAATCGACACTGTAATACAGAGTGCTCGGTTCAGGCCTGCGTCCGTCGTTCGAGCCCAATGGACCTCTTCCTTTATTTGAATATTTATTAAATCATCCCCCCTTTACCCCAAAACGATCCACCCCTAGTGTTGTGACAACGTGATTTTTTCTTTGAGTTTCATTTGGCTTATCGATAAAGTGTTTGTCGCAAAACGTTGTTTTCGACTTGAGTTTTCCATTTGCACCGTAATATCTTTGTAAACAATGATTTGCTATTAAAAAACACGACTGTCGTAGTTGCATAAAAGTCCTAAGCTATGTGTATTTGAACGAATAAATTGGTAAGATCAATTCATATTTATGAGTACATTTTTATGACACATATCTCTTAAATTCAGTAATAAATTGCTATATACCAAGGATACGTTTCCATTATTATTAAAAAGTTACTAAGAGCATTGTGAAGCCATAAATGTAAATGCGATTAAATTTTTGTTGCAACAGCGATAACGTGAGAAGCTACGAGCATCGTAGCGCTATGATATTGCTACGGGCAACGTCTACGTCGTCAGAATAAATCTACGCCAAGTCTACACACTTTATTGTATTTTTTTATAACTGCAAAATTAGAAATTTTATCTGATTTGTGTTTTATATATATATATATGAATGTGTGTCATAAATAATTACATACCATTTGAAACGTGAAAATAATTACGAAGAAAAAATAAATACAATTTAAGACTTATTCTCCTAAATCACAAATAACTAAATACTCCTTTGCTATATAATACCAAAGCTGCTAGTTAGAAAAGGGTTTGCATACGAACGATTGGCTTCAATCGAATCCACGGCTAATATGAAGAGCCATGGGATTTCGGGAGCACCGAACTTGACGGACGAATGAAGGGTGCCGAGCGAATTGAAAATTGCTCTACCAATATCTAGTGTTCTTGATTATTTCAGCCAGATACGAAAATTTTGAGCTTGATCTGACTTCGACAGTGCAGAAAACGATGAACCATTCTGTCAAATTTAGTAGGTTCTATGACATACTAAAATTTGAGCTTTGCGCACATGATCTTTTAACATTTGAATATGATTGAAGAAAATACACTATTTTATTTTATTTTTTTCTTAAAAATATTTTTTTTCGGTTAACAAAAACGTGTCACTCTGCTATGATATATTCTTACTTTTACTATATAACATATTCTTACGTTTTTATTTTGTTGATATTTGAGTTTATATTAAGTAAATAGTTTAAAAATTACGTGACTATAACTTGAAGAAAACTCATAAAAATATATATATATATGTACTTCATCGAATTATGGGCATAGTGTATTGTTATACAGATTCAACATAGTTTGTCTGATCATATCATGCAAAACATCTATATACGTGGTTATTAGTATACGTTGTATTGCATGTTCTACTCAATTAAAACCCTTTACATCTGAGATAACATCATTAAAGTACATCAAAAAGCCACTTACAAGTCCTACAGACGTCGAATCAATCGATACCTGTAGCTATTCAATATTAAATGTAGTAGATTGGCATGCTAGACATGTGTCGGCGTTAATGTCATTAGTCTAACGCCAGTTGTGTTACTAAATCGAATATATACCAGGGTTATTGCTGTTTTCACTGTATTGTGAATTTTCGGATCATATTTGAGTGAACAGTTTACGTGATTTTGAACAGTATGGATTAGGTTGTAAGCTCTAAATGTTATTTGACTAGCTTCTACTATTTTGTATATCGCAATATAAATTGATGGTGTGTCAGAAAATTCCGTATTAATTAACAATTTACAGTCAGCTTCTTTGAAATCGCCGCTGTTTAGTTACTTATCCTAAAATTCGTTTATTAATATAAAATTTTATTGAAGCATTTTTTACCAGACATTATTGGCCGCGACTTCTTGCTCTTTTACTTTTTGAAGCTACAGGCTTCACGTTATCGACAATCGCGGGCTCCACGCCCCTTAATTGGTGCGAACGAACGAAACTTCCGTTCGACGGTTCACGATTTCCCTTCTCAAATGAACAGGGATACGTCATTTCCTTGCACAGCGATTGGTTTGATCGCGGTAACGACTTATCCGGTACTAATTTGTTCCAACGCAAATCCGTCATCGACGCATCAATGGTTCCTTTATACACAGTTCCAGTTCCATGAGAATGCGGTTATGCGGTATGTGAGCGGGATTATAGTTTGGTTTTTGTTCCATTGCTTGTTTTGTTTATATTGTATGTAGTTATTTTGTCGGAGGTCGGTAAATGGAAGAGTTAACAGGTGAATACCTATTTTGAGTGGTGGAAATTGATTTTTAGTGGTGTGGGTGGTCGTGTGGAGAGTTTTATCATTGGAGTGAATCAATTCGAACTGTATGCATTGGCAATTTTTTAGATTCCCAAACAATAACTTTTACGTCGTAACATTCTGTGTTGACCTCTTTATTTGATTGGCTGTTCCCCGCATTTGTGCAGATGTTTTTGTTTTGATAAAGCCAACTAAGGGTATTATTGTTCTATGTAAATTATATTTGTATAACCTAAATTTAAATTAGTAAAAATAATTAGGAATAAATTTTGATTCTTTATCAGATAATAATTTCTTACATGTATCAGCCCCATGAATACATCAGATACCTACTTACAAGGTTTATTATCTAGATATTTACACAATCACAAATGTATTTCAGGCTTCTCATCTTATAACATCAACAAAACAAACTTTTCAGACACCCATATTTAATATAAATCAATACGGTTTGCATTTTCTGTCGTTATGCAAACAGAGCCACGGGAAAAGGCTATCTTGTAATACAATAGTTATCTTGCTAGCGATCAGTGCAAAGATCTCAGAAATGAAAAGGAGATTATTCCATGGCCAAGACTAAGGGATTCATGGAAATGACGAGAAAGTGTTTCAGCGTCCTTTTCTTGCCGAGGTAGAGTGAGAGAGACAAAAATGCTGTTAAGTCAGTCAGCTTGTCTTTTGAACTTTTATGTTTTGTGTATTGACTTTCTGATTTTGAGATCAATGATTAGTTTAGAGAATTTTTATAAAAAAAGTTGATTTTTAAATACAGATAAAATTTGTGATTGTTTAGCTAAAATAGCAAAGATCACTTGATTTGGCATATAGTAACAACATCTACTTAAAAGTAACGGTATTTGTCTGGGTCTCGCGTATTCGTTCTGTAACAGATTTTTAGTTATTTCAAAGATTTTCGCTAGTTTTACATACACATTATACGGATAGACTTTTCGTGACCACAATCCCTTTGTAGGAACTTTCACTGCCCCGTTGGTCTAGTGGATAGTGACCCTGACTGCTAAACTGGAGATCGTGGGTTCGATTCCCACTTAGGGTTTTTTTTTGTGATGAGATTGATCTACAAGTCATTATGAATGTATTTACAAATAAATAAGTACTTTAATCAGTTGTGTGGTTGCCATAATACAGGCTCTGCCAGGTATGGGATCAGATAGCCATGTGTTAGTTGTCCCAAGATATTATAAATCATATTCATTTAATCAAAAAGTTTTAAATCTAATTTAGCAATAAACCACATTAACAGCTTAATATCAAAATACTGACATCGAACCAAACTATAAAAACTTGCACCGATCTGCTGAAATTTCCTCAAAATGTTCTGAATCACATATCACAGTCCTCCGACCCGATCCAAGCATGCACAGATTATCGTCACCACCCGTGTGTACATTAGACACTTTGATGAGCTTATGAAGTCAATTTAGATGCAAAATTCAAGCCAGGCTTTCGAACGGCTAGTTTGTCGACGGCCTTATGAATACGGGCTTCTTCAGGCTCTCAAAATGTGTATTGAATAGCGGTTTTTGGTTGTTGTTTTACTTTGTTTGCTATAGACTGGGTTTAGTTTTGAAGTTGTTAATTAGGTCCGTTTTATGCTACACTTGGCTATGACAACCGGATTGGTTGGTGTGTTGACGTTGCGTGTGTTTTAAGTTGGTCCTATCGTGTCGAAAAAGTGCTATACCTAACGTGATTCAATTTTATCAAATGCGTTATTACAAAATTTTGCTAATACATTAAAATAAACAATTGTTACAAAAAATTAACATAATTATATTGTGACCCTGATTTCTATAAGTAGTAAAAACCCTATTTTTTTAAATTATTTGTTACGCATTATCGTATGTGGAGCGAATATTTGTAATTTAAATACAACTAGTAGTAAGGAAAAATTTAAAGCTCAGGCAGGACTTGAACCTGCGACATGAAACATCCAAACTAGCGCGTTCAGCCAGTGGTCACAAGTTCGAGTCCTGCCTGAGGTTCAAATTTTTCCTTTCTATAATTTGTATTTAAGTAAAAACCATATTTTTCAATTCAAAGTGGCTTCTAGTTCGTGTTTCATACCTTATAAGCTCATGTTATCTTCATTATCCAAAATTTAATCATCTTTCGTGTTTTTGGATGTTGAGTACCTGCAGTGCGTAGCTACGCACCATTAAATAATCAATGACGACCCTATTGCGGCAGTATCTAAGAGCTTGCCGCCTCTTAAATATTCCTGGAGTCAGCTGATATTTATTTTATTGGAGAACCTGCCTGTGCTTTCAAAATAATCTGCATTTTTATCATATACATTTTTATAATATACCTTAGCAAAAATGTGACTACATTTGATGAAATAATATTACTTAGAAATACCATAAACATGAAATTAACTTATTAAAAAAACAAAATAGATAAATTAAAGTTTAAAATTTAATTTTGTGTAATGTAACTCTTTAATTAATGGTTTTGAAGCCGTTGTCAATGAATAAATAAATAAAAAATATTCCACAAAATGTGGCAAAATCTAGTATACCTAAACTTGTGGTAACCCTGTGTAGTGTTTGTGCATCATTCTAAGCAAACAATGTCCAAGTAATTGTCGATAATATTCCATTCTAGAACATTCTTTCAACTGTAATAATAAAGAGCAGCCGATTAATTGAATACCCGTGTAACGGGTCGTTCCATAACATTTATGCCCCACACTATTACAACCAACAAATTTCGGGGCATAAAAATACCGATTAATGGACTAAACGTGTTAAAACGATCGAACATTACGAGAGTAACTACCGTCGCAATGTTTAAATGAATTTATTTTGGATATTTTGCATATTTTTGAAAGCTCTGGCTTACTTTCGCGCAGACCAATTGATCAGTGGGATCCGGTTACCGCAGTATGCGTTCCAGCGTCGATCTCGCTGAATAAAACGCATTAAACTGACGTTCCAGTTATGAAATATAACATTAACTAGTAGACATACTGAGCTATAAATACACTTAACTTTAAACCTGTTAATTTGATATTGTATAAATTTCTTCTTTTGATCCGAATTAACTTAATGCCTGGTAAAAATATTTTAGCCAAAGTAACTCCATATTAGAGCTAAAAATATTTTTTATTACAATAAACAAACGAATAAAGATTTTTAAGAACGTTTGTTTCGTCTTGCACGACCGTTATCTACAGGAACCAAACTCTTAAGTAGTTCATCGACGCAAAAATTACCGCCCACCACATTAAGGATGACAGGCACGGTTTTATGTCCAAAAAACATACATAAGTATATCAAACATGACCCTTCTTGTGTAATGGGGCAATAATACATACACCACACTATACTGCGCACTTCGGTGATAAAAGTCACGCTTAGGGGTCGTAAAAAATCTAGATGTGTCATATACCATTATATCTGCAATGTAACATGGGTTAATATCAATAAGTTTCAGTGGGCTTACTTGAATATTGGTACCTATTACATGGCATATCCGAACTCTTTCGGCTATAAATGTGTTGGGCTAGCGTTTTTGTAGGTAGGAAGTAAGGAACGCGTTCGTTTCTTAAAGAGATATATTGTTTTTCTGGTTACATTGAGTCTATATAATTTGATTTGTTTATGTGTAAACACAGTTAGTACCTATAAACTATGTAGTTTCTCGGAAAGACCAACTGTGTTATGGATTAAAAACGACGGGAGTCTCGACATTTATCTTTGAAGTTAGTTTACACTAGAATTATATATTTAATATTCGTTGCATACTTATAGTTTTTTTTAAACAATGAAAAAATGAAAATGTTTTTTGCATTATAAAACGCCGGTGTTTTTTTTTTCAAAAACCATGACCACGTAATAATTAAAAACATCAAACGGTAGCCAAGTTATTCCAATTAAAAGAAACAAACGGTATATAAATTTTCAACTGCAAATAGTAAAAATATTCATCAAAATTTCGTATAATTGTTTTGATTGAAAACGCCACCGCATCGGATTCTGCCCACAGCCCGTATGCGTTGAAAATGTTTCAGTGAACAGTTAATCCCACGATAAACCACGAAGAGAATCGCTTTAAAGATAAACACAGGTTTAATAATAAATAAAATTGAAATATTTCGATAACTGGGTGGCTGTTTTTATTACACGAGGTAAATTGAATGAAGCATTTACCGGCAGAGAGTCAATAATGTTGATACAACTTGCAAACTGTACCATGAACTCTTAAAGCACTGTTGCGGTTGTGGAGGCGAGACAGCGCACTACACTACATGTAGCGACGTCTCGCTTACACGACGGCAACAGTTTTGCTTCAAGAGGTAACCGGGCAGAATGCTACATTAAACTAAACGGAATAAAATTGACATTTTGAGACGGTGATTTGCATAGAATTATAATGCAAACAGGTGTAACGCAATTTTTAAAATTGTATACTATATGACGAACCCAACATCATTATTATTATTATTGAAAAACGCACTTACAATTCCAATTTGCTTAAAAAAAAAAAACATGCGTGCGTACAAAGTACACATGTCAGAAGTGAAACTTCTTTGTCACAACACGTGTTTTTTGTCAATATTAGAAATTATTAATTAAGTTTTGTTTTTGAATTCAAAATTTAGAAAAGCGAATTTATGAAATATTTTTATTTTATGGTAAATGATTTATTAAATTATCAAATGACGAGTGGCAAGTTGAAATACCACATGTTATTTGTAAATATTAAAACTACATAACCTTCAAACCAATTATCATAAAAAATTGTAAATAAACAAAAAGATAACAGATATATTACTTACTTCGAATAATTGCTTGATACAGGACAACTTACAAATTTATTCACAAAGTTTTTTCACAAAGTTTTTCACAAAGTTTTTATTTATAAAATTCACTTACTGTTTATTCACTGTAGAAGTGCCTAATGATATTGTAAATATTACGCTATGCGACAGAAATGCCATCTAAAGTTCTAATAATTAACTAGTAAATGAATACACAACCAATAGGGCGTGTATTCTTTCTCGATATCCCGTATTCTCTCTCTCTCTTGTTCAATCTTTCTCACTATAGCTCTCTCCCACCTCACACTCCATAGCACTATGCGTGATACGACGTTCGCTCTGTCTCACTTTTTCTCTCAATCTTTCTCACTCGCTTGCTCCCTACTCTCACTCCACGGCTAGTTGCTCATGCTACGTTCGCCCTGTCTTACTCTCTCTCAATCGGTCTCGATCACTCTCTCTCTCTTTTCCGACACTTCCGTTGCATACCGGCGTGACGTTTCATCTGTAAAAATTTTACCCTCATGCGCCTAAAGAAGTTTCACTTCAAAAATCATGATATATCTATTTGCGTCTAACATTCGCGTAAACCTTAAAAAGCATTGTACCAATTCTACAATCTACGAGTACCTACATAGTCTCCAAACCGGATTAACACAAACCGGGAAGTTCACTTTAGATTAAACAAAATTTGCTATTTTAAAAACATAAAAGAATCATACATTTATTTAAAAATACTACTCCATATTTTTTTGTTTTAAAATTATTTTGTACAAATATAACAGTAGGATCGCGTGGGAGGAAAATTAGCGAATGCAGAGACAATGTCTCGCGGGACGGGGCATTACATGCGCAGTCAACCCCGCTAAATTATACGGTATTATATAATTATTATGTACAAAAATTGCATATGTTAATATTTTTTGTTCATTTGGTGTTTAATGAGGTTTGTAGTTATATCATGTTTTATGTCAGACACTAATTCTTTTTTAAGAATCTAATAATTTTGTTGTATATAGTATGTGTAAATAATATTTCAATTTAACACTAAGGCTTAATTCATACTACACCCAAATCGCAGCGAAGCGTCAATTTAAAAGCTAGTATAGTTAATTTATAATTAATGCGACAACATACTGCTTGCTTTTGAGATAAAAAAAGACGAGCGAATACGCGCGCATTCTTAAAACTTGGCGAATTTGACGCTCCGATGTGCTTCGACTTTGCTGTAGTATGAATTGAACCTATTATAATCACGACACTTGTATTTGTTGCAAAAATATGAGAAATATTCCTTCAGTACACACACTATATCAATCCATAGGCACAAAATAAAGTTATAACTAACTTAAGAAACATTACCTATATTTTATTGACTACATATCAGGTAACAATTCTTCGAACTTGAATATCATAAAAACCACTTCGAGCCTTTAAAAGACTAGTTTATCTTTTGAGTAATAACAGATCCCAATTCCCACACTATTTTAATTGATATGTACTGTTACGTCAAAGTGTAGACGACAAATCATAATTATATGTTTACCGCCCATCAAATAGCGAGATGGCGGCCAGTGTGTAGAATCAATCGACCAGATACCACGGTTATTAGGGATAATGTATAACACAGATATTGATGACACCCACTGATGCCTTGGAGTATCTCCCACAAATGGTTAGGTGAATTTAAGTCAGTGCCGCTTCTCTCAAGAGCTCTCTTCTCTTTTACCCGCAAGAGATGTTATTATTATACCGCATTTAAACATAAAAAGAATTGAACTACGATATAGATAGAATGTGTTGATTTGGTTAAATGAATTCTGGTAACGAATTGATTGACCTGTGTTTGGACGTATGTGCACGCCTTAGGCTGACCCCTTTTAATCAGATAAATAACCAAAGCTTTGATTTATGTTTGGGGTGTTTTTGGATGAAAATGTTTTATTGTATTAAATTTTCAAGTACGTACTCTACAGAAGTTGATTTGTATTAAAATCGACCGCTTTTTTGTGACATTAAGTAATTAATGTTGTGTATTTTTTGAAAAATAAGCGGTATTATTTCAAGGAATCAATTCAAATAATTAATATTACCTATCATAACTAAAATTGTAAACGCTTAAACTGAAATACAGATAACATTTCACTTAACCAGATCATATAAATTAATAGCCAATTCTCGTTGTTTACATGCGATCCGGTTTTGATAGTTTTGGCACTAAAAACAATTGGGCATCGAGGCGATAAAACAGTGATGATGGATCGCGGTGACCGGACAGATTGGTGACAAGCTTTAGATGAATGGATTTTAAAATTGATTTTATTGCAACTTTTCTTATAGTGATAATATCGAGTTATACATATAGGTAGGTTAGTAAGTAGTTGAGCAAGCATATAAACGTCATGTAATATTGTCGTACGCAGATGTAATTGGTCTGACGGAGCCCGACATAGCTGGCGTATTTCATTCTATTTCTAGAAAAGTTGTGTAAAATGAAAAATAGTATAAAGTGGCTGAAGGCCACCTCAGAAATGACTTAGCACTGAATTAGTTTCGTAAGTAAGCAATCAACAATATGGAAAAAACATTTAAATATATTTTTCTATTTTAAGGACGCGCGAGCTCGTCAAATTTTTAATACCTGACTGGTTTTTCATTTCCATTTTGGCTGGTTATGTCATCGAGCTAACATTCGAACTAACGATATTTTAAGACACCATTAGACAGCTTAGAATCCTACCATGTTACATAAGACTGCCATAGGTGTGTAAAATTATATGGTAAGCAACATAAGGTCTGAAAAATATTGAAGTTCTGACATATTCAAAAATCACAACAAAAACGAAATTATATATTTTTCCCGTTCCTTACATTTAGGTATCTGTTAGGAAGCTAGTGAAAGCGATGAAATACTCTAAAAATACTCATTAAAACAAAGAATAGTGGAAAATAAAATGTTTTAACCTGACCGTACAAAGGCGCTGGAAAATGTGGTTCTACGGAAAAGTTTTGAAACGCTGAATGTGTCTAGTTACATAGATTTATATACCTTATCTTTTGTGTAATATGGTCGTATATTACACACAAGTTCAGTGTTTAAGAAAACAGGGAAAATCAAAAATTTCCTAAATACTCTAATCGATTGTCGCATTAGTCGGAATAGAGCATTTTTTTCGGAAGTTTTTGAGTTTAATATAAAAAAAAAATGTAAAGATTTAGCACGAGGAATGATAGGTTCGCGCTATTCTGTCATGAATTCATAAGTTTCCACCAATGAGAGACAGGCTGGCTCGTTATTGGCTGAAATTGACACATAGACTTCATTTTAGACCAGCGAAACTAGTGAATTAGTAAAAAAATTATAAATTATAAAAATAAAATATTTTCTCATAAATAAAAAAAATCATTCTTGTCCAATGATCTGTACAGGACACAGTTCGTCACAGTGCAAAGTAATAAAGACCTATCTATTGATAAAACAAAACTGTCGAAATAAATTCAATAAATATTACATAGCCTAAAATACTTTTATTTAAAACAGGAAATTGTAAAGATTGTGTAATTTATATCCTGTTAACATCTGCCATTTTTCCTAAAATGGCACCCAAACTAACAATCATTCTGACAAGTTACCTTCGGATTGGTACACTCATTGACAAAAGCGTCGACTGGCCCAAATCATCTATTTGTCACCGCTTATACTCCCTTTACAGGTCGTGAACAGGTGGCGTCATGCTTATCGGTATAATGTATGGGCTGTTGACTATTTTGTTATTTGTTTTGAATGAAATTAGGTAAGGGTAACTCTTTACGGTAATGTCATATTGTTTGGATGGCTTTTGTGTGTCGATTGTTATGTTTTGCTCAGTTATGCGCTGAATACCATATTTGGAACCTTACCTTTTTTCCATTGAGTGATTCTATCAATATATATTTTTTTTATTATTTTTAATTTATTAAGTATTTACAATAAGCCTTATACTAATACTATTCCTCACAAAACCATTTTTATAGTTTGGCTGTGGCTGTAATTACAATGATGACAAATTTAACAATAGGTTATTCTCATGACTTAACTAACTAAACTTAGATGGTTATTTTAAAAGTTACATATTCTTTAAGAAAAAATATTTTTGTCATGTATATTTTTTATTTTTAACACAAACTAGTTTTTATACTGTATTTTGTTGTTCTATTCATTCTTGTCGATTAAAAAACTAAATAGCTATAAGACCAATATGATTTCGAATTTTGATTAGAAAATTTTGAATATATCAAGCTGAAGAGTTTGTTTGTTTGAACGCGCTAATCTCAGGAACTCAGTGTTGGATGGCCCATTTATTGAGGAAGGCTATAAGCTGTACAACATTACGCTGCGAACAAAAGGAGCGGATCATAAATGAAAAATGTTGCAAAAATGAAAAACCGTTGAAACTAAAACACGCGGACTAAGTCGTGGGGGACAGCTAGTAATAAATAAAAGCCTTCTTTCAAGTACCTTATAATGAATTATGTTAATCTATGTCACAATAATGTCCCCAATTGGGTAAATGTCCTTACTCCATGAGCTGTTAAATATAACTACGTCATATTATATACGATAATGCTCCAATCGATTTTGGCATGACCATTGTATAATGAAATGTGTTCCCAGTCGTGTCATAATTGACATTATAACTGCCTAATAGAAGAGTAAAGGTCTCTCTCCATATAATTACTATGAATAGTGCTCCTAGTATTCGGAGGATTCGATTAGTTTTTTTACCTTTTGTAAGTTATTCTATTACAGATACAGTAGTCTCAATATCTAAATTGCATTGTTCTTTTTGTCTTCCATTACGTTAATTGTATGCGTTGTATAATTACTTACATAACAAGTAAAACATTACAAAAGTAACCTAACATTTTTGTATTAGTCAAAAAGTTTAAGTTTTCATTATTATATTTTTTTATTAATACTAGTTATTTCCCGCAGCTCCGCCTGCGTGGTTTTCGGTTATCGCGGCAAAAAGTACCCTATGTCCTTTCTCAGGCTCTAGACTATCTGTGTATCAAATGTCATTTAAATCGGTTCAATAGTTTTGGTTTGAAAGCGCGACAAACAGACAGACAGACAGAGATACTTTCGCATTTATAATATTAATAAGGATTAAACTACTTTGTCACAACACTATCAGCTTAAGAAGCGTAAAAATAATCGCACAACATACCTTATTTGCTTACGCAGCAATCGAGCATATTACTAAGAGTACTTCCCTAATATTGGCATGGCGGAGTGACCCCATTCTCCAGTCGCCAGTTCGCCACAGTTGCCATCTCGCCCCATATTTTGTGCAGTAACTATGTTAACAACGTAGGTTATGGCTGGAACGACAGTAAATATGATAAACAGGATGTATTTATACAAATGTTTTACAAACAAAGTAAAATGTTGGGTGGAGGAAGAGACGGGGACGGGGGGGGGGGGGCGGGGGGGGGGGGCAATGTGTGGTCTGAGTTACGGAATGTTTGTATTCAAATATAATTAGGCTGGTATTTAACGTGCGTAAGTGGGTAATTTCTTAAGCGTTATGTATGTATTGTCTTTATGTATTTCTAAGAGCTTTAAGTTCATGGGTATGTATTATTAAACTAGCGAACCCCCCAGCTTTGCAAGGGTAGCACAGCAATATAGCCTATGTTATATTAGAAATAATACACTTTAGCATTCTAATGGTGAAAGTATTTTCGAAATCGGTCTAGTATTTTTTGAGTTTACTCGTTACAAATATACAAAAATCTTTCCTCTTTATAATATTGGAATTGAAGAATAGATATAGATAATAATTAATAATTTTATGCACTTAGCTGTTATTAAAATTACACTTAGTACGTTCCTAAAACATGTTTCTTTTTATTTGTGTTTAAGCTCTGTAGCTCACACTGATACACTTATTCACACACACGTACAAATAATTTTACCTGTCTTAACGCTCCGATAGCTTCCATTAACATATTAGCTAAAAACCTCCTTTCTGCACCGGCTGCAACATCCCAAACAATTCTAAGCTTATGCAGAGTTCATGCACGTGTTTAATATCCTTAAATGTATTACAAGTTACTCAAAATGTTATACAGGAAAAAATATATATATTTTATTTAAATATATACATCGGGAGGAGCTCGTGGCTAAGTGTTTGACCGATAATAAAGGTTAAACCGCGGTCGCTGCGGTAGGTCCGTGGATGGGTGATCATATGAAAACATGCCGAGACCCCTCCATGCCTAGGCAAGCACTTTAAAATATTGATCCCGACTGTCATACGTTGATCTTTGGCAGTCGTTAAGTGATTACAACTCTGTCAACTTACCTTACCATGGGATACTGTGTTACCCAGTAAAACGGGTTATGGCTGTTGCTCCATGTAAAATACGGTATTCAGCTGATCCGGTAAGACTGGAAGCTGACCCAACATAACTTGAGAAAAGGCTAGGAAGAAGATTTAAATTTTTACATCGAGCTACAATTTTTTAAATCGTATTATTATCAAATTGTCAACAGTAAATAGAGTAGGTGTTTTAAAAATGTGTCCGCAAAGTGTAGAGGATGGTAATCCTGAAAGTAAACTTTAACGTTTTAGGTCGTATCGTAAAAATAAATGGGTTGTTGCCCTTGCAAATATTCTGTTTCGACCCTTAAAAATTAACATAAACGAAACGCCCACTTCAAAGATTATGGTGTAAGTATGATGCGCAAGCATTATTACTATCGGTACGAGGTGGGGTTTAGTTTCCTAAGTTTGGGGTTGAGTAGCGGTCAAATGGCCATCGTGGTTAAATTATGTGCAATATTTCTCTATTTTAGCCAAAATAATAACAAGCTTTTTGTTTTTGCAACTATGTATATGTATATCTACAAGTTAATAAAAATTTATCAATGAAAATCTTAATAGATTTCACACTTTCGCTCGCAAAATTTCTAGAAAAATGTTTTACTACGTGAGACTTCATCTATACTAATAGAAAGATAGTCCGTTTATTGAGGAAGGCTATAGGCTATATAACATCACGCTACGACCAATAGGAGCGGAGCATAAATGAAAAATGTTGCAAAAATGAAAAACCGTTGAAACTAAAATACGCGAACAAAGTCGCGGGGGACAGCTAGTGTTTGATAATCATTAAAGCGGTTAATAAAATTAAAAAATTCGCGTGTTACTGGTTAAAAACCTTGCATGTACGGGTTTTAACCAGTAATGTGCTTATACAAAAACCCGCTCCGAAAAACAGACCCAACACAAAAATGGCAAATCATTGTAATTAATCAACAATTCTTCAACCAACTGTATTTTTAATGAAACATTGGAATAAACATTTTGTGTTATTAATACAATGCTACGTAATAAAATAAAATTTAAGTATCTATGTAATAAAATGAGAAAACATTAATCAATTGTGAAATTGTTAAAACATAATATTATTCTTTTTGTGTTTTTTTATTTTTTTTATTATTAATGTATTTGAATGTTACAAAACATTTTTTTTATTATTATTTTGTTTGAACTTTCTATCTCAAGTTAAGGTATTAAGATTATACTAAATCTCACTTAAGTCCCTATTTACATAGCAAGATTTCTTCTAAAATACATCCAAAATTGTAAGACAAGCAAATGTATCGCGAATACTTGAGTCTGTTGAGTAGAGACTCAGCGGGAGAGAAGTAAATACGAGAATAAACATTAATAATTTAAGGTTATATCAGATACATCGGGTCTCGGACGATGCTTGCGTTCGTTTTCTGTAACAAGGGTGTGGTACAAGCGTGCAGCGAAAGCGGGAACCATAAAAAATATAATATTATTTTTCTAAATAGAGCAGTAATTATTCTTCTTGCAAAATAAATAATTAATGTTAATAATATCATTTTTGTCATAAAAATTATTTCATCTCTGTTGATTGTATCATTTAGATGTAGAAGAGATACCATTGTCGGAATTCTACTATAGAAAATTTTCGGGTGCATATTTAAACGAAATATTTTTTGTATTTACGAGTAAAATTATATAAATGATTATATACTGCTGTAAGTTTATAACTTGAGCCATACGTCAAGTCGGCGTACGGTCACGAACTACAGCGCCCCCTCCCCCTACAACAATGGGCGCCAGAAAATGGCTACAATAAACGGAGGGGGGATTGGATAAATTTTGTCTTACACAGTTTTCGTGAACACTTTTAAGCCCGACGAAGTATACATGTGATAGCTATTTAGATATATTAGGAAATGTACGGTGCTTTTTACTATTAAACATAAATAAAATTATGTACTTATAAGTAAATTGAAAATAATTATGAAAGTTTCATAATTATTTCAGCTCAAATCATGACAGAAACTCGTTTTAAATCGCATTACAATGTTAAAAAATACAGACATATTTTTCTAATATTGATTAAGATAGATCGTAAACTTTATTATTTATATATATAATATTTGTTACTTTTTTATTTATCACATATATAAAATAATAAAAAGTAACATCATAATTTTATACGTTATCGTAACAAATACTTTCCCAGATATTTCCCGCGCGTACGTATAAAAAGGCTCTCATAACGCCAGCTAAACATACAAAACTAACCTACTTTCGACGTTACAACTAGTCATAGAACAATCCATTCCGACCCTAACTTCAGAGCTATGTGCACCCACGCCAAGAAAAAATAGAAAAAAAAGAAAACACATTCGCTCATTTATTTACGAGTGTGCCTTTGGCTCGCCTGCCCCAAGCCATTAGCAGGACCACTATATCTGTCTCCCTCTATCTACAGACGGCTTATATTAAGCTGTTTCGCCAAGATTTTCCAGCACTATTACTCCACGGGTTAAAACACTTAAACTTTGAACCGGAGAAAATTGTACGTTCGTTTTTATCAGAGTGTTCGTGATTTTATCGTGTGTTCAATTGTTTTTTCGTGAATTTAGGGAACTCTGCGGGCGGAGGTTACCCCGATAGGTACCTGCTTTTTATAAATAGGTCTGCGGTACAAAAGGACGGTTAATATTTTTGGTAACAACAACGTATGCGTCGTTTGCAACTCGTTTAACCGTTATTAAGTGTGATGAATTTTATTCAGACCCATTTTAAATTTTACGCTTGAATATTTACAATACACGAGTTACTGAAATTCAAGTTACTCTATCTACTTATTTTCATAGATTATGTATTATTTTATATTCTAATGACGTCACGTTGTATTTCGTAAAGTAATTGGTTTCTGTGAAAGCTTATTTTACGGCAAATATTTGATATAGCTGTGGTTTTGTTATTGCGAAAAGGACTGTTATTATAAAAGGGATTTTTTTACCACAAGCGTATATTTTATAGGTGAGCTTTGTAAATAAAGCCCGCGTCGCAAAAAAAGCAGGTCGATAGACGGACGGCGCGTGCCTGCGGCCTGTGTCCCGCCATGACAGGCAGAGCGGGGATAACGCGCAACTCGTAAACGCGTTTTAAAGTAACCAACTTTCCGCTCTCAGTGAGACCTCGGTATTCATAATCCACACTTTGCCACACACACTGCAAGCGTAAGCGTTTTCCTCAGTACGTGACTTTTTCACGTTTATTAACGTTCGTATTTATTTTAATTAGATCAATTACAAATTGTTTAATTCAATACGTTGAGGAATAAGGAACTAACAAAACGTCTGGTCGACTCTACCTGTGACCAGAAGGCTGGCATTTACTTTGCCCAAAGAATATGCATAGCAATTCAACGTGGCAACGTTGCCAGCCTTTTGGGCACGTTCCCCGTCGTTGACAACAACGACGATTAATTTTTTGATGCTTGTTAGTTATCTAGTTATTTTATATACGTTATGAGTTTTGAGTTTAATACAGCTTAAGTTTTTGTGTTTGCATAAATTGTTAGTATTTCTGTTTACCAATAAATAAGTTTAAGTTGTACATATGTTGAGTCATCAAAAAGTTTAAGTATATACCAAATATATCTTCAAAAGAGATGAATTATAAAAAAAGCTTACTTATTTTACTTCAAAGTGTACATGGTATAAATATTTCGATACTGGATCAGCATAGCAGTATAAAATAAAAAAGAGCATTTGTCTTCGTAACCATAAAATATTCATCACGACAACTGTATTCAAGAAACTTACAGTCAGGTAGTGTACATATTTCATCACTCGACAAGTTAATACAAAAATACAGAAACATCAATAAAATAAATCATTCATATAAAAATAGCCTCCAAGAACTACGTTTGAGTGTCACAGAAAAAATAAGTCTCACGATTGGCTAGATCAAAGGATTCGGTCGAAAAGAATACATCTAAGTTTTACTAGGATAGTATGACGGGCGTAAATCATAAGCGACAGCCGGATATTTATCTGTTTAGGGTTACTCTTGAATTATTTTAATTCTAATACAATGGAAAAATTTAAATTCATTGAGCAGGCACACACACTACACACAGTATAAAAATATACTGAGAATGTTTAGATTCCAGTTAGTTCCTTCCTTTGCCAGTTTTTTTTATTAACCTATTTGAAACTATAATCAATTGTGACTTGAATAGTATTGAAATTCAAACTACTTGAAGAGTAAGGGCACTAATTGCTTAGTTCTTTATTTAGAGTTATGTTAATTTACGTTTTGAACAAAAAACAAATCTAGCAAAGCTGAACTATGTGCTGAATGATGTCCACTACATACATGCCTCGCGAGATCAGTTAAAACATTTAAAGGAAATCTTAAAAGAGACAAAATGAACATCGTATTTAAAAAGAACATAAAAATTGATTTTACCTTTTCACAGCTAGCAAAAAAACAAAAAGAAATACAAAACAAAAGAAGAACAATATAAAACCAAACATAATACCCCGAAAACACTTCCTTACTTGCTAATCTCTCATCGTTTATACCATAATACCATTTACAGGGCAGTTCCCGTTTCCTGTTTGTTTCGAAAATGGTGACTAGCCAACGACCCTCGCTAAGGATATATGTGGATAAAATAAATCTTAAACCAAATACTCTTCGATAACAGTAATTACGGTCAGTAAATACCTTTTTTAACTTCTTTTACGGACTTTGCCAGGGATTTGGGAGGTTTAGAGTAAGTTCGAATAAAGCTTGTGTATGACTGCAATTAAATAATATTGTTCCGACTTGGGAATTTATTGGTTTCCTGAATTAATAAATGTTGCATTAACTCTTATTAAGATAAGAGTTACTCGGGTATAGAAATATTTTGTTTTGTTTTATAGATTTCTAGTTTTTATATTAACTATACGCTCGAGAGGGGCACGTGGCGAAGTGTAAGTCGGTTAACCGATAATAAAGGAGGATGGGTGACCATTTTGAAATATACCAAGGCCCCTCCGTGCGTGCGTCCAGACTGTCATACGTTGATCTTTGGTAGTCGTTAAGTCATTACAATTCTGACTGATCTGATGAATCTGATATTTGTACAGATTAACCAATTAAACGTAAATTTTATATATTAATGTAAAAATAATTTTTAACAATAATTACTTTCATGATCCTAAGGAATAATATTACTTATATGCTCTAGACATATTTTGCAAAATATTAACCTTGCTTATAGCTCTTTGTTATTCAAACAGTTAAAAGATAAAAGATAAAAGATAAAGATAAATTTATTTGCTTTAAACATGTGTAGTTTACAGGAAATGCATCCTATAACAGTAAAAAGTAATTTTTACTGTTATAGAATGCAATTTCAACATGTTTTGCCATTGACGGCATACAAATATATTTGAGTTATACGCCTAATATCATCGAAGCCACTCATAGTAAACGCGTGGGGTTTAAGTTTGGTGGGGTGTAAACAGTGTCAAGTCACTAATTGGCTTCGAGCGTTACATTGCGCATGTTCGATATGATATTCAGGGTCATAGGGGCATGTCGGCCAAACGTGTGTAAGCCGATAAAGCGCCTGTACAATCCTTTTATAACATTTTATAACGTTTGATTTATTAATTTGACTTTTATTTTAAAACTAGCTGTCCCCCGCGACTTTGCCCGTGTTTTTTAGTTTCATCGGTTTTTAATTTTTGCAACATTTTTCATTTATGCTCCGCTCCTTTTGGCCGTAGCTTAATGTTATATAGCTTATTAAAAAAATATTTCAGTGATGGATAGCCCATTTATTGTAGAAGGCTATACCTTCTACAATAAATGGGCTATCCATCACTGAAATAATTTTTCAAATCGGACCAGTAGTTCCTGAGAAAAGCGCGTTCAAAAAAAAACAAACAAACTCTTAAGCTTTATATATATTAGTAATAGATTTGTTCTGTTATAATTATTAACAATTTATTAAATAAAAAAATATTAAATTATCAATTTTTTACATCTTTTATTTTAAAACTTTTATTTTACATAATTGTGTCTTGTTATATTGAATGTAATCCGATGATTACCTAAAAACATTGTAAAACTAATAGAAAATATTAATTTAAGATAATGTATTTATATTATTGGTTCCAAAGAAATTTTCAATTTTTATTTTGGTTTTGCACTGCATGTAAGAGAAGTTTAAATATTTTTTATATACGTATATACCACGTGAAAATTGATGGCGCCGCAATCAAAGCAGCTTCGGCTTCATTGATACTAGACACGTCTGTGTTATCCATATACGATACATCATTAATCTATTTTGGATATCAAAGTAAATAATTACTAAAATGTATGTGGATATGCTTACGTTCAGCAGTGGACGGCAATTGGCTGATATGGATGGATGGATGGATGTGGATCTCATTTTAAAGTAAACGTGGACAAAGTCGCAGGAAGAAACTAGCCAAAGTAAATAATAATAAAATCAAATCCCTATTCAACATACCAGGTTAACAGTCTACTTCTACAACATTACAATTAAAAAAAAGGAACAATACCCACAATCATTACAAACTAGCACTAATACCATCCATTTTTATATGACCCCAAACCCAGAGCACGCTGTCACGAGCCACCCATAAAACTGCATATCTCCTTGGAATTACCTCTCCTTCACAATTTAAAGCAGATTCAGCGCTGTAATATTTATCAAGCGCACTGCGTGTCGGTCCCTCGGGATCTTACGGTCACCGCAAAAATACGTATTTTGGGTTCTTTCCCAGAAACTCTCCTTCGGTAATTATAAATGTGTGCGGTTGCGGGTGCGTAATGTAGAGATACTTTGTGGTAAGATACCAGTTCTTGGCTAACTGATTTGGTATCGGTTTTAAGAACTATACGATTCATAAATATTTTTTTGTATTTAAATAGGTATCTATTTTTTTTTTTTTTTTTTTTTAGTAGCCCGTAGGGATCCCACTGCTGGGCAAGGGCCTCTCCCAAACATTTGGGAGGAATCTATTAGCCAATGCATTTTTAAAAATACTTTAAGCTTCTGCCTTATCCCTTATTTATAGAAATAGTTTGATCCTATCCATCACTAGCTAACATCACTACCTTAAGAGGTCAACAAAGTAGCCATAAATCCTAAGTCCTTAGTAAGTCATTAAGTATACAGAAAGAAAAATCTAAAAAAGATGAACACTTAGCAAGATTCAAAAGAATATTTCAAGAAGATATAAAGTCCTATTTTTCAAATGTAATCTTTGAGATTAACATCCCACATTGTTACACAAACAATCACAACTTTCATATACATATACAAATACATATATCAAGTCAGACACAACCATATCATGATTAAACATACCATTCACTTATCCCTGACCTGATGAAGCGCAAAAAATAATACCAAGCATTCCTATATTTAGGCGAACAATGCTAAATTTAAACAGTATGGCAATAATTCTGTGGTAGCCGGATACCTGACGACCCGACTGGCAATTTAGAATTTGTGCCAGAATACAATACGCATGTAGTATTCTTACTGTGGCCAGACTTTTTTAATCAATGCTGGTCTTAGATGAAGAGCATTATACATTATTTTACTATTTCTGTATGTCGAACCTTCAAACTTGTTCACTTTTTTCTGTGAGGGCAAGCAGAGACGTGAAACAATTTGTGCTGATGTGAGCTGATGTGTTACATCAGCATTTCAATGGCTTCTTGTTTCGTATAGGCATGGATAGTACAAAATTAAATTAAGATGTAGCCCATTGCCGGTGTTAGCGAGAATACACTACTAATGAAAGTGCATGTCTAAGGAACCAAATCTGCATTATAAACAAAAAATAATCTAGCAACGAAAATTGTATTAAAAATTTAAGATTAAATGGGTTACAATTATGTGGTCTCGTTTATTAACATTTAGGTACCAAGCCATATTACCTTACTTAACCTGCAGATAGACTATCGCGTCAAATCAATAAGTATTCCGTTTTATGATTCTGTGCGGAACCCTATAAACGTTATACTCAATTCAACGGAAAACATTTCGGCCCTCTAATGTATACACGCTCCCTTTCTTCTCACACTCCAAGCGTTCTTATTCGACATTTTTCTTTCCCTTACTTCTGTACTGGCATTTTATTTTTATAGCCGTGTCTTGGAATATTTCCCGTTGCCTCGCCTCGGTGTAATACCAAGGCATTTCCAAATACTAGCGACTGTCTACGTAACCAATAGTTCAGAAAAAATAACACGGAAAAATGAACGATGAATTTATTGGGAAAAGTATACAATCACGTCATGGCGATATTGCTTGCCTCCAAAATACTAGAAAGCGCGCATCTCTCGTGAGGGTATTCGACGCTCTTGATAATAACTTTAAGTTGTTCCCGAAGTTCGTTTGTAAATAAAACTGTTTCATAGGAAATAGATCTCTTAACTCGTAGCAAATTAGGTAGAATGCTTTCGTTCTGCCCGCACTTTTCCTTGGATTTGGACTTGACGACTAATGGTTGGCTTCGTTTCTCAGCAAGTATAGTCAGGCTAGCCGTATATGAGAGTAAAGCTCTTACGCCGTATATTACCACGACCAAGAAGAGAGAGAATCCGGCAGTGATGTAGTTTTTCTCAACGTTGTGCAGCAGGACCAGTTTGTCATACTCGTGAAGACCGGCGTTGAAAATCAATTTGTGGATGCTTTGTAATGGTAAATACATGCCAAGATATAAAACTGATGTAAAATAAAATGCTATGATGAAAAAATACGTTCGTCTGTAAGTTTTTGTTAAATAGCTGATGAACTGTGTTAGCTTGCGAACGTCGTATATCGGATTTAACATGACTAGCACCATAGCCATTTGAATTAATAGCAAGCAAGTTAGTATCATGCAGCTGCCGTCCATTTTGTTGATCTTAGTAATATTGTCTGATTGATTGGTATAACTATGGCATTTTTGCGTTGAAAGATTATTTCCACTTTTCCCTTTTCTACATTTGTTCTACACTTCACTTTTTATTGACAATGTACTGTCAGGTTTTTGACAAGCGATTGTTTTATACCTTGTGATTATTTTATTCTTTTGTGGTATTACGCTGTAAAGAATATTTTGGACTCATTTGAACTATGTAATACTTTGTGGTTATTAGTAGTTAAGGTTTTTTATAAAATATAATATTATTAGCAAGCAAAACCATGATAATATAAAAAATAATGTTTATTTTCTTATCTTCACTGTAAGTACTAAATATATTTTCATTTTTAAATCATTTCTAAAAATACAATATTCGGTAAGGTATTCATTAAAATAGTTACAAAGGTAAGAAAGAGCAGAATAGATTTTTATATTAAAAGATATATTACATTCAGGTGCTATTTTTTTTTACGTGCTTTAATAAGAAAGTCATCCTCATCATTTGGATTTACTAATTTGTAAGTAGCTTCATAAAGATTTGTCATGATTATTGTAGAATTTGAAACTTGTGTATAATCGTCTCTCGTTAAAATAGCATGTCTACACATAAGTTCAAACTCGAGCAACCTAGCTACCCTTATTGTGAATTCTGCTATCCATTCTATAACAAATAAAAGATATGCCTCCATTAAAAAGCAAATATAACAAAGAGATATCTTGCTTGCATAGAATTCTAAAACAAGTTTAGTGTTATGAGCATTAATTAATAAATGACGATGATTAGTACTTTCCCAAGAAATTTCCAATAGTGAACTCATGAATAAAAGTGACATTAATAATGCAATTATTTTTGTTGGATAAGCAAACTTGTTTTTAAAGTTACACCAAATATCTCTTAAGGAGCATGGTTCTCGTAAAGGTTTTAAAAGTGCAATTATTAAAGCTAATTCTAAAAAAAGCGAAGTCGCTATGACTATACTAAATAAGTTAATCATGTTTCTGTTTATTACGGCTCTTTTTTCTTATCAGTCTGATCAGTATTGTCTGTGTTTTCAGTATTATCTGGTTTTTCACTCTTGTTTGATGATTCTCCCTCATCAGTATTTTTACTCGTGTCGGTGGTTTTAGATGTTCCAGTACTTTTAGACCCGTTACTGGCTTCAGAATGTGCAACTTTATCAGAGTGGGTTGATATTTCTGATTTCGATTTAAGTTTATCCGATGTTTTCTTTTTTAATTCCCTTAATTTACTTTTAAATGCATGTAGTGGTTCCGTACTTACACTTCTACGAGTATTATGTTTTGTATTAGAGTCTTTCGTCGTATTGTCTGCAATGCATATCATCGAATCTTGTCGGGTTTCGGGATTTGCTGGAGCACTTGCTCCCAAGAAAGTGTTAAGACGTAGTGACTCTTTTGGTTGCAATTGATCTAGTACTGGCCAACGGCAAACAGCAGTTTCACTTTCGTCGTCATCGTGGTAATTGATAGCATCATCGATATCTCCTATAATGGATTGTATAGCTTCAACTTCAGTAAACTCTATATCAACTAAATTGTAGTTTCCCATTAAATCCGAGAATTCATGTAGTGTAGCTGAAAATATTATAAATTCTAATAATCTCCAAATAACTAGCATGTAGAAAAGAGAGAAACTGGCAAGCAAGTAGTTTCTGGTTGCGTTTGTTATTTCAATTATGCGTGCTAATTTAGTTTGTGGCGTTTCTACTGGTCTAAGATATGAAGGCACTCTGTGATAATATAATGTGTACATCGGAATCCAAATTCCATAACCACCAACTATTAGAATATACGTGACTACAGCAACATATAACATCTTATTTCTTTTCATTTTCTCTAAATATTGTTTGACATATTTGGCGAGAGTAACAACATCACCAGCTGGCAACAACAGGAACGCAATAGTTAACATTTGCGCCGCATTAGTAACCAAAAGTAGTACCGTTGAGTTATCAAAAAGCGTGATCATTTTTTTGTAAATTTATCCATATTTTACATCAAAATCATGTTGTCAGTGTGACGTTTATAGAAAGTCCAACGACTTATAGAATTAACATGACAGCCATAGATAATTATTTAATAAATATTAAACATTTCAATAATACTTTTTGATATACCGAGGGAAACAAAAATTCCTTTACGATCGGTTTTTTGAAGCATATAAACGCATATTGCGTCACCTACTTCCCCATGATTGAATTCGTTGTCAAACGCCGCCCTACAATGGCGTATCGAAATCGAAACTTGTAACAGAGGCCTATTTACGTACGCACGTACCTATGAAACAAAATAACGGGACGGTGTGTGGCATATATTTGGATGTGAAACATATGTTGCGCCAGACTCCTGCCTCGCCACGCACAGCACCCACGCTACCTGTAAGCACTCGTATACGTCAGCCATTAGTGTGACAGGGACAGGGAGTGTTGCGCTCTCGTTTGTACAGTTTCTGCACGTGGCACCCCCCTTACAGGTGGTGACCCACCTTCCTTTATCACAACCATTACCTATGTCGATTCAATTATGCTGAACTGTTGACTTTGCGGACACCGATATTTTCAACGGTTGCGGTTGTGTAACAAGCTCTCGCCGAGAAGCCCAATCTGGCGTCGATTAAATCTTTTAATTAATTACTAACATGGTACGATACAATAATTTTCATATGTACACACATTAATTTTGTGTTGTTTGCCTTGTAATCATGTCCTTCGTTATTTTATTCGGTGATCTTTAAACTATTAAATAAACCTAAAAAAAAAACATGTACTATTGTACTGCATGTAATATTTAAATACTTACGCCAGCGACTTAAGTTCCCTATGTTTAAATACCATGTAAAAAAATCTCTTCTAAGATTATAGACTAAAATCAGGCATTTAAATGATAATCAATTAAAATAAACTTTTGATCTCATAAAGAAATAATATCACACATATCTCGTTTCAATTTAAGTGTAATTTTCGCATAAACAACAGAACCATTAAACTATCTTCTGGAACTGAAAATATATCTATTGGGTTTCTAGAGATCTTTAAATTTTACAATGAATTACTTCAAGCAATTATTTATTTATATTCGAGCAGAATTTAATTGAAGATTTACAAGCAATTTTAGTTCTTATCTCTATAGAATAGCAATCAATTCGGTACTTTAGTTGTAGAAAATGTGCTTTAAATGTTTGGATATCGGGAACTGCTTATAAGACCCTCATAATGTAATAATTAAATGAGTTCAACAAGAATACAACCCTTTGATACACTCGTACTGTTTTAAATACTGACGAAGAAATATAAATTTGTTGGTTTAAATTTTGATTGTTATTCTATTTTTAATCTAAATCTTTACTAATATTATCAATGCAAAAGTAACTCTGTCTGTCTGTCTGTCTGTCTGTCGCGCTAGAGCGTCTAGAGCCTGAGAAAGGACATAGGCTACTTTATGCCACGATAACTGACATCCACGCGGATGGAGCCGCGGGAAACGCTAGTTACTTATAAGTATTTATTACGTATATGTTAGGTATTTTTTACGAACTTTAAATTCTGTTATACCTATATGTATATTATTTAGAAATACTATCAGTATATTTAAGTTTTTATTTTCTTCATATGTTCAGAGTAAAGATAAATGAATAGCACATCAAAACGTACATTTATTCCAAGAGTTGCGCTTTCCACAGAGGATTTTAAATTTATAATAAACTCCTTGCGACTACCCACGTACGTCAAATTTGCGCCTAGCTTGCGTGACGTCATTATCTTGGCAGACGTGACAGTCCCCGCCTTACAAACTTTTGTTTTTGAAGATTCATGAGTTGTAGGTTTATACCAGTTTATATGTATGTTTATGGTTCATACGCTCGGGTGTTACACACTTTACACAAAGGAGCTTTCTATGTACCATACAAACTTCAAAGTATTTTTTTAACAAATGATACAGGTTTATCTAAGAACAGTGCTGACAACAACCTATTTTACTTTGGCATCCTGTGTTACCCAATAAAATAACATTAGTTGTGGAGGTCAGATAAGGCAGTCACTATCCATATCCACGTATAAATCAATCGTCTTTTGCAAAATACCATCAAAACACGTAAAAAACCTAACTAGTAAAAACATATATTTTAAACATACGTTTTTTTCTCGATTAGTGTGTTAAAAACACATATAACTTAGAAATCCTTTCATTTTGTTCCAGGTAAGTTATCATCAGTCGTGGCACCGTGGGTTTATTTGCTACAATTGCGTAATAGGACCTCCCCGAGCTGTGACCTCCTTAATCAGACGAGGGATATGCATACATGTGTTTGCGTGTAATTATATGGAAATGTTTTGCATGATTAGTAAAGCTAGATGTTGTAATTAAGCTTCTAAGGTAGCCAACCGTAGCTCAGTGTTTAGCGAGTTAAGTAAAGAACGCAAAAAATATAGTCCCTATAAAATAAGGTAAGTGTTAGACAAAGCCTTAACATTGTGCTATGTAAACAGAGCAGTTTGTTGAAAATATTCCCTTACTATACAGGTACACAGTTACAGTCGTTAAGAATACCTCAGTGAGAGCTATCGTTATTGCGCTCACCAGTTGGCGCCACTGGCGCGTCAGCTGTCAAAGCCCATCAATAAATTATGTAATTTGCGGACATCATGAGCGACTAGCGCCTCTGGCGGCGAAATTGATAACGGTAGCCCCCAAAAAAATTAATATTGGTTTATAATGCGACACTAGGTAAATTATTTTATCGTAAATTAAAATATATGGTTTGCTTCGCAGTCTTTTAAGTCTAACTATAAATTCATCAATTTGTTTCCTCAAAATGTTCTCAGTATTTGCATGAAGATTGTTATTACAAAACGTTGGGGTTCAAAACATGCTTCAGTTTTCTACCTCACCACAATAGATGGACCTTATGGAACTTTCAGCGAGGCCAAATACAAATACTAAAGTTGGCTCCCAACTGATATGTGGGTACGGGATGTTTTTCTTGTTTTTCCACTTAGGCTTTTATGCTAGTTCTAATATAGTTTGATTTTGATGTGCCAAAAGATGTTTGTAGATTGTGTAGTGCAAAAGTGTGTAGAATTGCATCATTATCATCATCCACAACCTTTGTAATCCCACTGCTGGGCATAGGCTTCTCCTTTCAGGACCTGAAACTTTAGTTATGTTGATTCGCATATTCTGTAATTTTGTTGAATATAAATGTACAAGTCCCCATAGCCAGATAGATCTTTAATAAAGTCTCCCGTCTACTCTATTTTACTCAGAAAATGAAGAAAGGAAATTAAACTGAAACCTATGTACTGTGAAAAAAAACAAAGTTGTTCAGACTTACCTTTGGACTTAAAAATAGACTAGACCACAATTACGCCACGTACTTATGGCGCCAAAGAACCTAGCTGTAACTATTAGAATATCGGAATTGAGGTTAAAGCTCAAATGGTTAGCAATTTGCAAGCATTTGGTGTTTTACTGCCCATTACGAGTCAGAGGAAAAAAATGAAGGGAAGCGATTATTATCATCAATTCTTTTTTTATTGAACACCCTACTTTCAGAACTTTGAGCATTTCATATTGATTTTTGGTTGGAAAGTCGGAAAAGGGAATTATGGAATCCCAAACTCCATTTCTTTTGGTGTTCGTTACCGTTGCATGGAATGACGACCTTAGCCCTTAAGCGAGTTTTTTGGTCGCCCTCTTTTAAAGTTAGATTATATTTCAAGGGCCAAAATGCTCGTTCATTTCTTTAGAAGATTTGTTTGAAGTACTTCGTATTATGAATTAATTTTACTCGTTACATATATTTTATTGAAGTATATTTTATAAACCCTAGGCGTAGCCTAGCCTAATAAAGGTAAAAAACAAGTGCTTCTTCGCTCATAAGGTGTAAATGTGTGAAACACAAGACCTCATTACTACCAGTTTTAACATAAATATTTTTGAGCCTAAATTAGATCTACTTCTTGGTAAAGGCCTTCTCTTTCCTTGTCCAAACCTTTCTGTCTTTTTCGATTTCTGGCCATGTGCGCTCTGCATATCTGATGAGTTCAAAACCTTCGCCGCTGTCGACCTTGACGAAGACAATAATACAATACAATAATCTCCAAACCTAACTTCGGTCCCGGCGGCCAATCTCAAAAGCGAGCAGCCATTTACGAAATTATAGGTGCACTCTTTGTTTCTTTAACGCTCATAGTCCGGTGGGCCGGAAGACCGTTACAAACGGGAGAACATCAGGCACGGCCAACAGCTTTACGTGCTTTCCGAGACACGGGTGTAACCACCGCCACACTTCCTGACTAAGACTAAGGACTGTACTGAGTATTTCTTTACAGAAAAATCCAGTTTGTAGCCCGACCCGGGATTTGAACCCGAATCTTCTTGCACTAGAGTCGCGCTTGCCACCGACAAGACAGTCATCTATACTAGTATTCAAATTAATAAGTATATAATATAAAAAGGAGTGTTACATAAGTAGTCCATCATAGATAAAATACCTAACCGATACTACAAAAAGAAATTTTAGCATAGGTATAATGGTAGGCGCAAATCATTAACAACTATTTAGTGCGACAGTAGCTAATGTCATTATTACTAATTTAGCAGCTCATTTATCTAATTAATTGGTTACATGCGGGCCATATCAGTGAATTGTAACTGATGTAATAGTTATATGTTTATATCTATGTGATCCTGGTATTAGAAACGTCAACGTTACGCGTAAATATGTTTTGCTGCAATTCGATATATTTGGATTCAATTTTAGATTTATGATGCAAATTACTAATAAAATTATGGATTAATAAAACACTTCTTTTAAAAATTACACTTATTTCTATGTTTAATGTGTAATCTTACAAAAATGTGTAAGATATTTTGTATAAAAATTTGAACCTAGGGCAGGAGTCGAACCCGCGACTACTGGTTAGACGAACTAGTCACTAGACGCTTAGGCATCTCAGACAGTGACCTCTGTAGCTTAACTGGGTGGTCGCGAGTTTGACTATTCGTATTTAATTACAAGCACGATATACTTACTATTTAAAAAATATTTCAACTTCCCCATCATACAAAAAATATTAATAAAACGGCTTCAATCATGTACCAAATTAAAAGCTTCATAACTACAAAAAAAAAATCCTCGATAAGTAAAGACGTGTTACCTATCACAAACTACGATCCAAGTCGTTAATCGCCAAACATAGATCCTCAATCAATCTTACTTCCACTAAGTTCCAGAAAAATACCAAATACACCTTTTTCTTGACGTTAAATAATATGGAACATTATTACCTACATCTTAATTTTTTCAAAGACCTTTTCAGACTAAAAGCCATCGTTGGCCACCGGTAATAACAATTAAGTTGAATGAGTCACCGTAACACCCTTACTTATTATCCCAGACCAATGGGCCGATCATGTTTCTATAGACCTACATATGTAGCTCGTTACTTTAACTATTGTAAGTTGGGTTTCTTTTTCATCGGGTTTTAACGCCATTCAGTGTTTAAGGTAGTGATTTTTGGTGTTAAGAACGTTTACCGCCTTGCAAATGGGTGCTAAGGTTTTCGTATATAGACAGAACATTATATTGATTGGAAAAAAATATCAGAACAATTTGTAAAGAGGATTTTTTTTTACTAATAGTTAAGCATATTTTATATAAGTAGATATTTTAATATACGTATTTTGATAATAATAGTCTCCATGTCTAAAAGATTTGCCCTAAATACGTTGATTTTATTATCAAGAAATAATACTAAACCAAATAACGTATTACTTTCTTTACACGATATACAAACACATTTCAGCGCAAAAATACCGACAGAAAGTATTTCATAATTACTCAATACCAGTAACAACAAAAAGTGAAAGATAAAAAATTTAATTAAAAAATAACAGTGGCCCGGGAACGGCGCTAACTATCGCTATCAATTTTATTTAAAAAAGTTTTCTTCACAAATTCATCTGATTGCGGCCCTCTTTAGCTTAACAAGAGTTTTTAAATGCTCTAAAGTCAGCGTTCATCTTGATAAAAGTTATTACTTATGTAAAATAAAAGTGTCAAGGGATTACTTACCTTATGTCTTTGTTAATAGGAATTAACATTGATACAAAGTTTTCCGCACATCGATATTGGTCTGGTTTTATACGAAAAGTTTTGACTTTTTGTGATTATTGAAAGTTGGAATTTTCTTTTTGTTGAAGACCGATTCGGTCACGGAGGCGTAATTTGGAATGAAAGGGCTGAACTAAGTTTACGATTTTGTTATATTCACCAAATTGCTTAAAGGATTTTTCCTCGGATGCGATAAAAGAAGGGTTATTATTTTCGCTGCTTAGTTCGAGTGGGCTTTGTGATTTACGGAACGTACGGAATGCCCTCCCTTTGTTGTGGTATTTTATTATTCTTTTGGATCAAGTGTAGTTATCAGCTATTACAGCGGAAGGGATCAATCGCTGTTCAGTTTGCTCCACAGCCTATTATGCCTCGTCGCGATTGAATTGAAAACAAGAACATTAGGAGAGGCGTTGATTATGGTACTTATCGTAATAATTATTAGCTCTTGTATTTTGCAGTATTGCTCTTAGCTTTATCGATTTTAAATTTTTGTTTTACAGTGACATTATACAAGTATAATGAATGTTGGGTTAAAAATTTTCTGGTGTCATCCTTAAAAAAATAATTACATAATACATTTATTTTAGGCAATCCTGCATTCTACTTTTTTAAAAACCTTCTAGGAAAAACTTCCCCCGATTTTTTTCAACTTAACCAAATCATCAAAAATCTGTGTTAATATTTATAACAAAATAAAATAAAGCCATCTAAACTGTAATACCATAAATTGTGTCAAAGCCTTTGGAATCAACATATTTCACGTACTTAACAAATTTTATGTACGTCACGTTCACCAGCTACGAGTTTACAGTGCCTACGAGGCTAATTCAGTTTGAGTTGCTTCCCTTTGCCTACTTCAACTCGCTTCGTACAGTTTACAGGCGTCTTTCAAATTTTGTTTAATGTCGCCCTTTTAGAACAATATGGCGACTTTCGTAGCTCAATTGTAACTTTACTTGCTCTTATCTTAGTTTTTACGACTATATTAAATGTAATATCACTAACCGTACGTATAATGATAAAATACTTTTGGGTGGTGAAAAAAAAATTTTTGTTCAACCCATTGGGCTGACCCAAATCAATCACCATTAAAAAAGAAATCGTTTTCAAATTCGACAACTTCTAAAAGCCAGCGAAAACATTAACAAATCTCTCCAATCTCTTGTACACCGCGAATTCATTTTGACTCAAGCTTTACCTTTGTGAAAAGTTTTGTGTACCCATCCTTTATGGGTTCCAAGTTTATTTTTGGTAACTTCGGATATCGGACCTCTAAATCCCTGGGGTACATGCGCACCGGTTACGCTTTCAACCCTTAAGGGACGGCGGGGCCTTTTTTGCACCTTTTGAAGCCACATGTATTAAAACCACGCCACAGGCGATTGTATAATGATATGCACATTTTGAATGATGTTTTGGATCAAAGAAAATGATTTAGAAAGATTAAGCATTTCACCTTTATTTATTAACTATAAGTATATGAATAACAATATGTTCTGTCACACAGGTTGTATTACAGTTAATTAGATAACACTACTTAGAAGAATTTATATCTCTAGTAGGTATCTATCTTCACAGTAATTTACCTAGATTATATTCAGTATTTTTTCTGAAATGAAGGTAACCGAATTTGCCAAAACAAACAAAATTCGTTTCTCGATTTTTGCCAATTTCATCAAGCAATTCTTAACCTCTATCAACATTGAGTTCAGAGACAAAAAACTTCCCGCAAACTAAGTCTTCAGCAAGTTGTTGATTTTGATGAGTAAACTCAGCCCCTTATCGGTCGAGAGTCAAAGTTTCATCATGTGGGTATAATTAATAATATCTGTAACATGATCCCACATGGTTCACCGCTGCTTAGAGAGTTGGAGTATGGGAAGGGCCGAATAAACTTATAAGGACCATTTAGCGGGTTATACATTAATTAAATTGTTAATTGTTTTAATTTAATAAAATAAAAGAATCAGAAAAATAAACTAAAAATATCACTTTCCATATCGGGACACACTCAAACAATCCAATTTACTCTGACCCTACTTAAAATAAATTATAGATTTATGTAGCAGACGTTTCATAAGAACTCTGATATCCAGTTACTTAAAAGTAAATAAAATAAGCTATTCTTAGCTGAATTAACCCAGAAAACTGTTTACCTGGAACTAATCAAAGGCTCGGGAGGGTCTTAAACTCAATAAATGTAGATAAGTTTTAAGGGTTGTGTACGTGCGTTTAGGCGATGCAAATTGGACGCTTGCGAGACCGGGGTATCAACTTGAATTGGTTTGCTGCTCTTACAAATAACGTTTTATTTTGATCTTATATAACGCTTGTAAGGTTATTCTTGTATGAAGTGTTTAAAAAACTTCACAGTCTTTTGAACAGACTAGCTCAAACAGAAAGGTCAAATGTAACTTATTGTTATCAAAATATAAAACTATTTTATATTCTGTTTTAGTTCGTTTTCCTCGTAATGTTATTTTTACAATAAACCTCTTTGATTATACGTTATTTTTCCATGCATGAGCTTTAGTCAAATAATAATACCAGCCTATAAATGTCCGACTGCTGGGCACAGGCCTCTTCTCATGTAGAGACGGCACGAGCATTGATCACCACGCTTGCTCATTGTGGGTTGGCGATTTCAGATTGTAATTTTTGAAATCCAGGTTTCTTCACTATGTGTTCTTTAACCGTTTGCAAATGGTATCTTAGAATAATTAAGAAACTACATATAACTTTGAAAAAGTCACATTATTACTGGCATGTAGTGGGTTCGAATCTGCAACCTTGTAAATATAAATCCGTTCGTTGAACCGCTAGGCCATCACGACATTGTAAATCAATTTAATAAACATACATTTTACACGCCTGGCACACCTTGGGCAATCTACAAAAACACCTTAGCCGGTAACGTAAATTGGCCTTTCACCACGATCAATGGCAATCACTGAAATAATTATTTTTCTATCTCTTCTGTCTGCAAAAGGTATAATCTTGATCCTAGAATTGTCAAAACGTGATCAAACAAACAATATTTGAATGCTAGAAACGAATCCACAATAATTAATTTAAACTTTATACAAGTGGAGTCAGGAAGCACTTACTCAAACAGACATCCACGGATCAAGAATTCACTTTGCGACTTCTTCCCCCAAATTCACGCCTTAACTTGCAAAAACGTTTACACTAACGAAGAGAAAAGTTTTCTGTATCACATTGATATTCCAACGATACAAAAAGTTAGACGAATGGCTGCAAAAGTTATTTCACCGTGTTTTTCTGATATTTTTTTGTAGCTGAGCTGAGGTCAATACCTACTGCTTTGTTCAAATGTACTTTCGAAGAACTTAATGGATTTGGCACGTACATAATTATGTGGTACCTAAAGAGGATATACATCTTAAAACAGAGTATTATTAATATTAGACAATATTATACATGCATAAAAATTCTGAAATGTCTCAACCCACATTCCCAAGGGGTGTACAATGTAACTACCACACGACGTTGTTTCCATAACAAAAGACAGGTTTAAAAAAATAGTTTATCGACACTTAGTTTTTTTTTTTTTTTAATTCGTTTCCTTGTCATTGTGTATTTTTCTATTTCTACAGTACTTGTTATCCAATAAACACATCTTAAAATTTCGAAATTACTTTTTATATTCGAAAGTGTTAAAAGTGCTAGTAACAGTAAACGAGTTGGAAGTGTTCTTGTGACGTCATAGTTTTTATAAAGGTGTAATGTCAGAGAGTACTTCAAAATCTTGGTCAAATAGATATAGCTACTTAACATTATTAAAATGCCATAAAAAGTTCAAAAATTTCATTATTTTATTTTACTTTAAAGTTTTTTTTACAATGTTCCATCAAAATATTGCTGTCTCTTACAATTTTCGTGGATATTATGTAAAAATTACATCTTGTTTTATCAATTGCCTATCAGCAGCCAAAAACACCGTCAGAGACCCTAAATTTAGACCATATCTCACAAAATAAAGATTGAATGTATTGTTTACATACCATCAATTTTTGTGCTAGCTAAGTACTAGGTACTCGTTCCCGTTTAATTTTTTTAATCCAGCTTATAAAAAATCACACATAACAAGCAAATTTCCAAAATTATTGAGCTGGCATAATATTAAAAATGGCCCAAATTGTTATGAAGTTAAATACAAAAATGTCATGATGAAATAAAATCACATCCTCAAAACTGTTATATTGCTGCAAATTGTTTCCGAACTCGTAATCATCTAAAAAGTCCAGCAAAAATGCGGAGAACTCTCAACGCAAATGCGAATTGATGATCCTTTTCCAAAATATAAAAAAAGCACGGAAAAATTAAATCCATAAAATTTAAAGGGAAAAATACTTGTACAAAGCCGTACTCATACTGCCACGAAAAGCAGCTTTGTGCAAAAAACAACGTAAAAACATCCACAAAAAAGCGTACACCGACGAAAATGTCCAAGCCAATGTATTCCATTCCGCCCCACTAGTTATATTCTGATAAATGATTGTGGGTGATATACTGTTTTGTGGAAATTGTGCCTTTTTTGTTTCAACCTTTTCTATTTTGTGTGACTTTGCGATTCGGCCGGGTTATACCGAGTTACTAGTGATTTTAGTATGTTGGGGTCGAATTACGGTGTTGTTCGAAATCATTTTTATATTATCTAATCTGGCTTTTGTTTTGTGACTAAACTCAATGAAGCGGACATTATCTTTGATTTATAGGTTCCTACTGCTTCAGCAAATACGAATAAAGTATCACTTACGTGAGATTTACTGTTTTTACTTTGATGTTCTGCGGTACAATTTTGCCTAGATGCGTCGAAAATGCGTCTTTATCTAAGTAGTCTATTCGCAAAAGGTGAAATACGTTCTTGCTACTGCGTAAACAGCAAGAAGTTTTCATCCTTTCAGAAAACTATAACAGGATTTGGACGAAGAAACAGAAAAAATATATTTCATGTAGCAAATTACATAATAAAATATTTACCCAAACAAAGACCACTTAAATTAAGTATGTATTTTAGGTACTAATTAAAAACTACAACTGTCTACATTATTTCTTTAAACTTTAAATAAATAAAAAATAAACGTCCAATCTATTGAAACTAGTTCCTTCATTACATGCCTGACTCGCAAGTCTCGCCGTTTAAATCGTTCGTATAACTTTAATACATTCTTGAGAGCGAGTTAAAACGACCAAGAAAGAAAGTCCGCGGTCCTAAGTTGTGTTCAGGCACGCCACATCGATTCTCACGAAGCCGACGGTTTCGCGTGTTTGTGAACCATTGTACCTTAATCTTAAATGGAAGGTAGATTATAAGTGTGCTAGTAAGTGCATCCCACCGAGTTATTCGTCTAATAAATTCCCTTCTACTGCTTTTTAGAAAAAAACAAACGATAAAATTTTTACGTCTGATTTCTGAAAAGACGAAAATAGTTAATCGTCTATCAAACCTCATGAGTTTTTGATTCGTTGTTATTTAATTATATTGCAATGCTCTTAAATATCAGATTGAAATTATTACTGTGACACACAGCAAGCAAAGTAATGGATGTATAAGTAGTATTTATTGACCTTCAAAAAGTTGTAACTTTATTAGCCTTTGAAAAAAAGATTCATCTTTCACTTAAACGTATCTCTTCTGTTGTAGTGACTTTTATTGCCACACATATAGGTGGTTGGTTTTTCAAATAAACAAAGAATTTAACCCGTGCAGCTTCCAGTTTATATTTCACACAAAAATAAACCTCTACCTATGTTTTTTGTTTTCGTTTGTAGTGTACATCAAAAGCACTCGTATCTGAACAAACCTTTAGTCTTTTGCACGCAAGCTGTGCTTATACACACTACACACAGTCGGCTAACTTCGTGTACACTCGGCTAAATTTGATTTCCTATTTACACAGCATCGGAAAAACCGTGTAAACTTAAATGTATGAATGTTTGAAGTATCTGGCGAAGTAGTGACGTGATTTCCTCGCTAGTACTCACAAGTTCTGCGAGAACTTTGTATGTTAACGTAATTTAGCCAATTGGATGTTAAATGGTGATATTTACATTTAGTTGGACGTTTATGCTTTGAATTGAAGTTGTTTGATGTGGTGATTAAGTTAGATTTGAGTTTTGGAACTAAAACTAACTTGTTGTTGATTATGTTATATATTTTCCGAATTACTTTCGTCTTCGATGTTAACGTACGTACTGATAACTTTCTTTAAATTACGTTAAAGAGATGTAAAAGAGAAAAAAGTACCCTTTACGTTATTATAAATAATTCATAAGTATTATCCGAAGTAGTAAATATTCAGTAGCTTTTCAATTTTTAAATCTCATATTTTTCAAAAATCAAAAAAAGAAAATCAAGACTACAAAATAATATTTTACTGACAAATAAAACAAAACCCATTCTATATTTTATTCACTACGAGAAACAGCCACACATGTTCTCTCCATTCTTTCCCACCATCAGTCATGCGCGTCTGCTTTTGACTTCGCCATCAATTAAAGGGCGAGCGATTTGTCAATTAATACCCGTCAGGGAACAAAGAAGGCTATTGTAATTGCAAGATGTGTGGAGCGTCCTTATATTAATGAATCTTTGGACGGTTGGACTCCCTATGTAAGCGTGAGACGAATAGTTCAAGTGGATTGACGAATTAACATTAGTTGCCTTGAATGTAGATTTTTGATCATCCGATCAGCTAAGTGTTTAACTATTTCGTAGTTAATTATGTTAGTAAATGACAAAAATATACCCAATAGAAGTGTATTTTTATAAATATTTTTTTTGACTTATAAATTTTCAGAACTGGTATATATTACAATAATTCAACGTACTTTTGAGTATTTATTTAATATTTGGTTTGTGTATTTTCAAAAGTTAATGCTAATAATATATTATTTGATAGGATTGTAGCAATTTAATTAAAAACATATTGTAGTAAAATATCTATTTATTTATATTAGTTTTATATTTATATATATTTATCATAAACACAGTGGGACACCTGGTCGAGCTAGCACAAAACGAATTCAGTAAAATTAACTACAATACCTACCTTACCTAGTATGCAAAACAAACTTGGTCAGCATTATCATAGAGACTTCGTATTTATCGACGTACACGGATCTCTAAAACAAGTCTCAGGTCAGTGAGCACAGACACCTCTGACTTCTGACTCGTAAGATTGGATCCAAGATTGAGGCCAATCTTTTGACAAGTCTCTCGTCTCTCGTGGAAACCCATTCATCCGTACCATGGGGTAAAAGGTTACGAACAAATGAAATGTCAGAACGAATGCATAAATATTATCGAATCAAATTTTACGAGGAAAAGAAAAGTAAATGACTAACAATATTATAAGTGCGGACTTTCTTAAGTGAGTAAATTTTTTCCTTATACAAAACTTTAGTTTTCATTTGTTTTGAGCATTTATGTACTTATATTTCTTTATAATTCTGTACTTACTATCATAAACAGAATAGTCAGTGACATTGATAAATACATATAGTTGAAACAGTTGATTTTGGTAAAATGATCATTAAAGCAGACTAGGATTTACAAAGAGCATTGTATTGGCTTATAGCTGTCTGGTACCAAGAACTGTCGCATGACGCGATGTCCTACGTGGACATATCCACGCGATCGCGAAGCGAAGCTGTGTATTCGCGTTGAACTCGAGTACCTATTCGTGCGAACTCGCTTCTGCAGACGCAGCCGAAAGAAGACATATTTTTAGATAATTTATATAATAATTTAGGCTGATTTTGAATAGCATTTATATTTTGTTTACGTGTTTACAAGCCATAGCACTGCAAGAGTTCGCGTGAAAATATTAAACCAACTGATCGCATCCGCTTTGCTTCGCCCGTCACCACACAGCACTCGCGTGCGGTTCGTTACGTAGGACACGGTCATGGAGTATCATTGTTTGTTTCAATCGCGACGCTTCGCTTCGTGTTCGCTTTCGCGTTGAATCGCCCACGTGGGGCAACGCGTTACATTAACGTCTTACAGTGCAATCGTTATTCTTGAGCGAGTTTGATGTTTCATATTTAAATTAAAATCATCAAGGCTTTAATAAAATAAGACAATAAAGAAAACTGCAAGAGGTGTCTAGAGAAATATAGGGTTACAAACAATTTTACAGATCATTGAGACCTTCTAACGAAAATGTCTCAAGAATACCTACTAATTAAACGACTGCCTTATCTCCTGAGTAAAATATTGATTAATATGTATTCATCATAATTTCACAAAGACTCGTCTTGTAATAAGCAAAGGGAGCGTCGCTCGGCGTGTGGCACAAGTTATGAGATTTAGCTTTTTTAGATTTAAAATGAGCAAAAATATTGACGATTATATTTTTAAAACAACTTACTTTTCACGTGAAGCCAGTTACACAAATCATTACCTTGGCCTAGGTCTATGAATATGGATACAATAAAAATCTGAAGAGGCATAAGTCTGCATAGACTATCTGTTTTGCGGTGCTCTTAATAGAGATAGGTGAAGTTTAAGACTTTTACCATTAATCGTTGGTAAAGTTTATGGGTAGGTATAGTAAACTCTATCACTGTAACTTTTGCACAGATAGTGGTATAAATCACCACGCTATTCACTACTACGTGCTGCTAATCTGATGGGACAAACACAAATGATTTTACAGTCTAGGTGTTCGTTGCGCAAGTGATTTGAATGTTATGAAATCCCCCTTGACATAAGAATTAAATGCCTCAGCGCAAGATTTATTTCAAAAATAAAAAATAAATTAATTTAGGTCTCTAATGTTCTGTAAATGAAATAATCTATAGAACAAACGTCTAAAAGTATGAAACAAAACTCTCGTTACCTAATTTTAACATAACTATAACTCGCTGTTAACGTAAACCCATCGCACTAACTCAGATCTCCGGCAAACTTGTTCATTGCTAACAGGACGCATAATCTATGCTGTAGCTCGATCCCCAGGGCATTCTCAATCGAATGATCTCCAAACATCTCTATCTTGTTAAATAGAAACTTCGTTATGGAATTAATTGTTTGTTACATAGTAACAGAGTATTATGTTAGTATTATTCGCCCTTTGAAGGTAATAAACGATTTAATCTATACTATATCTATACTTATCTATACTAATATTATAAAGCTGAAGAGTTTGTTTGTTTGTTTGTTTGAACGCGCTAATCTCAGGAACTACTGGTCCGATTTGAAAAATTCTTTCAGTGTTGGATAGCTCATTTATTGAGGAAGGCTATAGGCTATATAACATCACGCTACGACCAATAGGACCGGAGCATAAATGAAAAATGTTGCAAAAATGAAAAACCGTTGAAACTAAAACACGCGAACAAAGTCGCGGGGGACAGCTAGTGATTTAATAATTGGAGGGTTAGGTTAATAAGTTATCTACTTATTTAATGCGTATACTTGAATTTGTACTTATTTGTTAATTTTATAGCAGTTTTGCTATGACTAAACTTAAAAATTAACATACCCTACATAAATTGATATAACTAATTACAATATTTGAATGTTTTAACTTTAGAGCTTACTAATTAAAATAAAACTAATATTTAAGGCCATAAAGCAAACTACAAATTTTATTATCTATACAGCAAAAAGCAATGAAGTTTTATTTAATAGAATTGTAGGTTTAATGTGACATAAAAAAGGAAATATCTAAATGTCAAAAGTCAAATAAATTCGGTAGTTACTACTATTATATTTATAATGTTCATGTTGAATGTTATTTCAGTAAACATCAGTGAACATTCTGTTTTGCTTTGCTAATTACGTTCAAAGGTCACAACCTTTGGAGCTTTTTCCTAATCTTAGAGGGTATTGTTTAGAATTATTTACTTTTATGTATTACACCAGGTTTTTTTTATTATAATCAGAAGTATACTATTCTAGATGTATGTATATGAACTTATAGTAAATAATAATAAATAAATAAATGTGAACAACATCACATAAATTACTCTGAACCCAAAGTAAGTAGCTGAAGCACTTGTGTTATGGAATTCAGAGACAACGAAGATACCACAAACACCTAGACCCGAGATAATGTAGAAAAGGGGTTTTCTAAATTGACCCAGCCAGGTATCGAACCCGGGACCTCAGAGCTGGCCTTGAAAACCGGTGTGTACGCCACTCGACCACAGAGGTCGTCAAGTATCTGTTAATATGAGTCCTGACAACCTTTTATAATAGGTATCGTCCATGAACTATAATAAAAATCAGTAGCGTCTTATAAATGATAAATAAGTGAATACATCATTATGTATTTTATTTTGATTTTTGTTTTAAAAAAAGAAACGATGAATGCTAGTTATAGAAGTCTTTTATTTTAACCAATGACATCATCTATTGACCTTGATAAATCATTCAGTATATCGCATAACGTGGTTAAATCGAGAACAAACCACTAGAACACGTTCGTCTTCAAGGTTAATCAAACCGATTGTCTATCTACTACTGGTGTTCATTTTTAATACTAGCTCAAACTTTCAGTGATATTATAGGGATTAACTAATTTTTTTTTTATATTTGTCATTAAATAAATATTAGACACGTAGGTATTTGTTATTTTGTCCCATAAACAAAAAATGACGGCAAAAAAGTGAATAGAAATTTCGCGTGACGTACTCTTTGGTACAATTTATGCCAAGACGTGACGTCACGAGCTGCTCCTTTACTTTACAGCGCTTTATCTTTGAATTTTGTTATTGATTTGATAAAACATAAAATAGTAAAATAAGTAATTTAATTTATGAATACAAATATATAATATCTACTATCGCCAGGACGAAATGGTATTAAAATAATAAATTAATTCCGATCTAATCCAAATATTTATTACAAACCATCCAATATCCTGTGATTAGGTTTCAATAACGTTCGATATTAAAAGTAATTTTAGATGTTTGTGGTCGACCCATTATTCAAACAAACCCTTTATTGAACGGCCCACAAATTACGAGTAATAACATCGCAAAAATAAATTAAATGACGTATAAGTAGATCAAAAAACAATTATTTCCTCTTTTAACCGCAATTGGTTACAGATGTGTGAAGACTGAACGATCAATGCAAATCACTGAAACCAGTGCACCACATATCGAATAAAAATAATTTTAACTGATTGAATCTGGTGACAAATGTTGATGGTGTTTTAAAGATACAGTATTCAGATGTTTATAGAGCGGTTTACTTTATTAAAAAAGAGTGTGCTTTAGACCACACGTCTGAAGTAAAACATCCGACACGTAACTGGCTATGAGAGAAAGAGAGAAAGAAAATATGTGCTCTCACCTCTCTCTCTTCTGTAATATACGAAACGTTACTCTCTTTCTCTTTCTATCTTTACTTACTTATATGTCCCTTTAAACTTCCGTTCGCCTCACCCGATCACACTTTTCGTAACGCTCTCGTCACGCATTCACCAGCTTACTCCCAAAGATAAGCGTGCGTAAAATAGTGTTACTTAAAAAAAATACAATCGTTGCACCGCTAATCAAAACATATAATCCGATTCTATAACATCTAAAAAGCATACGCCCTACTGTTTTATTGTGTAAAAATAATGTTTCACAGAATTGTGTTCCAAACCCTTTCATGATCCTCTTTGTGCGATCAATTTTTCATAGAGATATTGTTCAAATAAAAAGGTTCCGGGTGTGTTAAAAAACTATGGGTTGTTACGTGGCGGGCTCTCAACCGCGATAAGTATTACTTAGGCCGGCAGTTGAAGGCAGCGTAGTGATGGGGCTGTGGCATTTTTTTTTATATTATATATTTTAAGTGTTATGAGATTTTGATCGTGATCGCTATTTGCCGGATTGGTGGGAAGCGGCTTCAGACAGAAGATCCTGGAGCAAATTGGGGGAGACCTTTGCCCAGCAGTGGGACACCTAAAAGGTTATATAAAAAAAAAAAAAAAAGAGAGATTTTATAAAAAGATAAGAGTATTTATTTTTTATCAGTGACAGTCGATGCTGATATTACTTTTTAAATAAAGAGGTTAACATTTTCTTGTTACTTTAAGACCTTCTTGCACAAGCCCGGGTTATCTTTTTAATTCAGAGTTAAAGGCTAACACGAGATTAAATTGACAGTTTGTCAAACAATATTGTCATTTTAACCTCGTGTTAGCAACTAACTGTAAGTAAGGCTTTTCGTGCAAGTGTGCCTAAGAGTACTTTGAAGAGAAACAATAAATAGTCCATGCCTATAAAAAGCATATTAATTATGTTTTCATTATTTTGTTTCCGAAGACATTTCAGTCTGGCTGACGTTGGGCAGCGCTAAGGTCGTCGATTTTAGAGAATAGCTCTGCTGACCATTTTCATATACCCCTAACAGTAAATAACAACTAAATCGCTTTGCTCCGTGAAGTTGAAAGCTAAACAGGCAGTTTTAGATTTCAATTACACCAAAACTAGGCCAAGGCCGTTCCACTGATCCCACACACACATGCATAATATTTTGTTATTTTTATTAAGCTCTCTCGTATGTGAACTCATGTATAATGCATCCAGACTTTGGCTATTATTCATCGTTATGATCCAAACTTTTGCTTGTGATATTAAAGATTCGCGGACTTTATTGGATTACGTAGTCTGCTCCTGTTTTTGCTTATTTATGTGTATATGTATTTTTTGTTAACAATTCTACTGTATGAGATGACGCAGTGGAAGAGACTGGTAATAATGTATTTTTCATTGTTTAGATATTCTACTGGGTTGTAAACTTAGTTGAATCTTATTTTAGGTAGTATTGTTCTGTTAATCATTAGGTTACTAACTTTATGCATTTTTTGTTTATATTGTAAAAAAATACTATAAAAAATTACTAGACGATATAAAGAAGAAGAATAAAAATATTGTCAATACGGAAAACACGTATTATTGAAAAACTCTAGGTTTCAATTTTCATTATGTTCAATATGTGCCCCACAAGTGTC